>JAWWTY010000019.1:11546352-11667972 GCA_035222235.1 Margarornis squamiger | reverse complement strand
TGCCCGCGATCCCTGTGTGCCCGATCCCTGTGTGCCCGATCCCTGTGTGCCCGCGATCCCTGTGTGCCCGCGATCCCTGTGTGCCCGATCCCTGTGTGCCCGCGATCCCTGTGTGCCCGCGATCCCTGTGTGCGTGATCCCTGTGTGCGTGATCCCTGTGTGCCCGTGATCCCTGTGTGCCCTGTCCCCCTGTCCAATCTCTGTGCCTGCAGTCCCTGTGCCTGCAATCCCTGTTCCCGATCTCCGTGCCCATGATCCTTGTGCCCGCTGTCCCTGTGCCCTATCCCCCTGCCCGATCCCTGTGCCTGCAATCCCTGTTCCCGATCCCTGTGCCCACCCCTGCTTCGGGAATAGCAGCGGGCTTCTCCAAGCGTAGCTGTTCCAGGGTATGGGGAAGTTGGCAAGTGTGAGCCCCGTCCAGCCCCTCACGATAGGGGTGTTAAACAGAGCAAATTTGTGGGCGTGCTGTTCCCTGGTTCTTAGTTCCCATCAAACTTCAGCATCGCGCTTGCACACAACCTGTTATCAGTCACAGGGGTGTTTGCTTTGCTTATTTCTGTGGTTGTTTTATTTATTGCTGTAAGGGTTATAAGCCAAGGAAGTGATAAGGCAGGCAGAGCTCGGCCAAGACCAGCAGTCAGTGTACTATAACTGTGTTGTGTTTAGGGATGAAGGGGAGACTTTATAATCACAAGCAGTTCCTAGTGTGTCATGGTGTTATCAGTCAAGGAAAAACTTGATAATGCTGAATAAAATTAAATAAAAATGAAATAACAGCTTGTCACATTGAGACTCGCTTTATTCTGTTCTTGTGCTATGAGGTCAGTCCATAATTACCCTAAATAGTGTGATTCCCCTAATAGGGCTCCTCCTTTCCAATCCTGGTCACAGCTGCAATGTACAGTTCTGTTCTCCTTCTCCAGGTGGTGTGACAAACCAGACACAAATATTTCTCTTTGCTTATCTCTTAATGGCCTTTAATCTAGCAATTGCTGGTTAAGTGTTTGGAATTTAAAAGAGTACTAGTATTGCAATTTTTCTTCAGTGCATTATGTACTTTGAAACATAAAGGAAAGAGACTGTCCCTCTATGTGGAAAACACTTTCAACACGTTAATTTAACTTCACATTATTGCATTCTATAATTAGCCCTTGTTTTGCTCATGTTGTAGTAACACCTGTCCAGCTAAAAGAAATTTGAAATACATTTTTCATGCTGACTTTCAAGCACAGGGACTGAAAATTTGCCTCCTCTTGTATCTCTTGTCCTTACCAGGCCTTGGCATAGAGTTTGAATCTGATTCTCCTTCTGTAAAATGAAGTACTGTAGCGTATTTTTTATTTGCCATGTTTCTGATTGGAAAAAACCATCATGTGTTTTTTAAGTGGCCGTGGACACTCTTACCATGTTAATATTTTATTTTGCACTTTACTTTTTCCTTACCACGGGACTTGTATGTAATTTCTGCCTCTTTGCTCCCCTTACACAAAGTTGGTTGAGTCTGGTTGTCACTCTTGACTGTTGTATTCTCAGGTGAACACCCCAGCGTTCCACATCTGCTCTGGACTGAGCAAGGGAGAGAGTTGAGTGTTGCTAAAAAATTATCAAATGAAACATCAACAACATTTTTCCTTACTATTTCTAAAATGATCTAGCAAGGGTGTCGGATGGGTTTTTTTGAGATTTTTCAGACTATGCAGTTGAACAAACATGAATCTAATTATTTTCTATATTGCCCTGCCTTACAGGTTGGCTTGCAATCAGCTTTGCTGATTCTTCTAGGGAGTTAACTTTGCCATCAGAAATGGAGTACAGGACTCAGCTACCACATCCCGAGTGACCAAATTGCTTAATACAAAATGGAGAAGAAGCGTAGAAAGAAATGAGCCTGTTCATTAGGCTTGACCTGAAAAGACCATGAAATCTACTTATTCTGGACCCAGCTTCAAGAATATCCAGTTGATCAGCACAGTGAAAGCAACGTTTACTGAAACAAAAATGAACTAGTTTGTAAAGAAGAAAATTGTGATTTGAATATATGGAGTTATTGGAATGAAACCATTTTCTGCTATGACCATGAAGTTTGCAAACATCTGGTTTGTTCTGGTTGTTATTTTACTCTGTGGCAAAAAACACTTTGGTACCAGACTAGGGAATTCCTCTCACGAGGCTCACATTTGTCCTGGATGTTCTCGCCTTACTTTGAAAGTGGAGTTCACTTCGACAGTCGTGGAGCATGGTAATAAAGAGCTAAGCAGTAAAAAAAATCCATGTGAAGTTCAAGTGCTGGTTATTGATTTGTGGTGTTTGTGCAGTTGTAACATTCAGGGTTTCTGTAGAAGAATAATCTGCTAAATTCTCTATATTCAAAAAGAGAAACACTTTTTTAAAGGTTCTTTGTTTATCTGGAGGCAGCGTTCAAAGAACAGGAGAAGGGAGAGGGAAACAAAGAGGATGTTAAAAGTGGAAATGGAGTGTGAAGGCTCAGGTGGCCAAGTTTCGTGTGTTTAGTAACTGTTTTGACCTGGTGGTGTGGTTGAGGCTCTTTCATGAAATGTAACCACACAAGTGAACGTTGAAGGGGTGAGAAAGACAAGAAGTCTCTCTGGATTTGTTAAAGAAAAAGTTTGGGAGTGATAATATGTGCGTGGGAAAATTGCAGTTAATTGCAAAAGGAGCAGATGAAAGGCAAATTGAGGTAGATACCACTGTGCATAGCTGAATGTGGTGGTGTGCCCTGGGGCTGAGCCCACTCACAAATCACTGATGCAGATCAAGGACGGACTATTGGGACTGGCTTCGTTTTCTGTGTGTGTTGTAGTTGGTGTCAGTAATTTGCACTAAAACTCAGTACCATGCAGTTTTAAACCATACCTGTCAAGAAACACACTGAATTGGCAGATGTTTGTCCTGCTGGATGTAGCAGTAAGTCTGTTCCCTCCCCCCTGCTTCTCTCACATCATTTCATCTCTCTGTGATACCTAGAATTCTATCTTCTCTTCAAAAGTTTTTATCATATTTTGCAGATTTCCTGATGCAACACCCCTCACTCCTTCCCACTATCTAGTGCAGAAATAAATTGCAGATTTCTAAAAGCAACAAAAAAGTGCCTCAAATTGTGATTATTCATTCTGAATAAAGAAAAATTCAGACTTTGTGATGTGAATGCATGAAATAAGATATTTAAACACCAATTCTGATAAGTTGTGCTCTTGTTCCAGAGTATATTGTGGCTTTTAACGGATACTTCACAGCTAAAGCTAGAAGTAAATTTATTTCAAGTGCACTAAAAAGTAGTGACATTGAGAACTGGAGGATTGTACCTCGCAACAACCCAGCCAGTGACTATCCTAGTGATTTTGAAGTTATTCAGATCAATGAGAAACAGAAAGATGGAGTACTCACACTGGAAGATCATCCAAACATCAAGCGTGTAACACCTCAGCGAAAGGTCTTTCGGTCGCTCAAATATTTGGAGTGTAAGTAATTTTCTGTGTGGTTTCATGAGATCTGCTTTGGAAAGGTGTTCTCAGCCTTATTTCAAACCATCAGCTTAGTGTTACAGAAGCGAGATGTGTCCTGCAATTTTTCTCTAATTTACAAAAATCTATTGTTTTGCTTAGAAAATTATCAGGGTCCTGTTATACCTTTGCAAAAGCATGGCAACGATTCCATCTGCAACACAGAAACGTTTCCTTTGCAGCAGTCAGTTACCTGAGACTGTGGACCTCTGTATCCCTAGTAGATAAACCAGAAGCTTTTACTGATTTTGATTAGAGAAAATGGGTACTCAGTAGTCTAAAACTTGTTATAACAATACCTGTATATTTGCATAAAAATCAAATCTTATGTGGGTTTCTTCATACTGTGGTTTTTTTTCATCTTAATGCTACACAGCTGATCCAACACTGCACTGCAACGAAACCAGATGGACTCAAAAATGGCAGTCATCCCGCCCCTTGAGAAGAGCAAGTCTTTCTTTAGGTTCTGGCTTCTGGCATGCAACAGGGAGACACTCAAGCAGGCGCTTGCTGAGAGCTATCCCTCGCCAAGTCGCTCAGACCCTGCAGGCAGATGTCCTCTGGCAGATGGGTTACACAGGTATGCTTTTGTTTGTGGGCTTAGAGCAATAATCTTGTTGGAAAAACAAGTGAACTGTAAGGAGAGGCTCATTGACTCTTATGTGTTAATCTCTCATTGGATGCCAGATCCAGAAAGACTGAGAAGTAATTTGGTTTGAAATGCATTGTATATTTATGGAGTGCTTCTCTGTGTGTGTACTGTATTTAGGAAAAATTGGTCATATTTATGATCTTTGGCTGAATTTCTGAATAGGAATATGAATTTATTTAAGATCTGTAACTTACTGAGATTGTAAATCACACTGTACAATAAACAAAAGTTCTCTTTAACTTGATAGAATAGATTTACTATGGAGCTGAATCTGAAAAAATGGTGCTTTTCTGTTAATAGGTGCTGGTGTAAGAGTAGCAGTGTTTGACACTGGTCTGAGCGAGAAACATCCACATTTCAAAAATGTAAAGGAGAGGACGAACTGGACTAATGAGAGAACCTTGGATGATGGTGAGTTAGTGTGCAGTTTTCCAGCTATTCCTGACACTGGAGTGCTTTGCACTTGGTGCCGTGCTGCCAACATCTGTTAAAACCATGTATGTTTAGATTTTAAGCTAAATTTTGCAGTGTCCTGAGCACTTTGTAGTTACATGAAATTCAGGAAAGAGTATTAAGTTTCGAGGAGGGTGTTGTATAAACCTCCTTTGAGTTATATGTGGCACTCATCATAGCTGTTGAAAAATATCAGGGCAAGAAGATACTGTGCAGGTGTAAATACATTGTCAGAGTAGGTGTCAGTGAAAGCAAACCCCACAAAGCTGTTTTCTTTTCCACTCCTTTTTATGTTGCTGTTTCACAATGCACACATATTTTCATACTTATGAGGGAGAGCATTTTACCTTCTTTATTGTGCAGTCCTAAACTGATCCGAATTTTGGCACTTCATGGAAAGTTTTTCTATTCTGTGTAATTGAACTTTTTATTTTCTGCAGTGTGTTTTTGTTCCTTTTTCATTTGTCATCACTAACTTGCCCTGACCATGTTCTTTCACAGGTTATTAACTTCATACAGTTTGGGTCAGTGAGTCAGTTGGTAATTTAATCTCTCTAGAGTTCAAGGTAGATGCTTATGTTGCTCAGTCTTGTGTGCACCTCTGTAGTTCTATCACATGTAATATTTCTTCACATTGCAGCACCTGCTTTTGATAGCTCTTTCTATTAGTTCTGTGCCTACCTAGATAGTTGCTGGACAGGCAGATCTGGAGTACAAAAATATAATGCAGGCAGTCCAATAAAGCAAAAGCTAAACTATTTTTTGAGGAGAGGAGAGGAGAAGAAAGGTGTTTTCTTGTCTTATTGTTCATACTTAACAAAATATGGTTATTGCAGAGTCAGGATAAAAATTATTTTAAAAGTTTACATTTAACTACATTGACTTTGTGAGTTGCATTTTCCAAAATACTGTTTTTCTATCATGATTTCATCGGCAGCAATCAGGAGTGGATGGGCTGGACAAGTTTCATTAGCTGGTTTTCTGGCTACCCAGGCTGTAAATTCTGTCCCTGCTGAACCCAGTAGCAAAAAAAGATTCAAAAAGACTAAGACTCAATCCAGTGTTTGTGTTTGTTGTAAAATCTGATAAATTGATGTGATTTTTGCTGTAGGTGATATTTAGCACTACAAATCCTTGGCAATGTTTGTCTTCTAACATCTTATTTTGTGTCCTTCTCCTGGTGATAGGTTTAGGCCATGGGACTTTTGTAGCAGGTGTGATAGCCAGCATGAGAGAATGCCAGGGCTTTGCTCCAAATGCAGAACTGCACATTTTTAGAGTGTTCACCAATAATCAGGTACCTATTTTATGTGTGTTTCCATTTGTGCCTTCCCAGGTTAATGCTGTATTAATCCTGTCCTTTGGGAATATTGCATGCATTTGTAAATGTAGACATTGATAAGTAGGCAGAATAGAGATATTTGTAAATGACTTGCCACAAGATTTCTTACAGTTTCCAAACCTGGTATATTTTTCAGAAATAATGTGTGGAAGTCTGATCTGTATAGTGTTGGAGCAATCACTCAAACGTACTGAGCACTAGAAATTTGAGGAGACCGTTGTCACTTTTGTGCTTTATTTTGGTGTTGTTTCTGCTCTTGGTCTGAAGTGTGTATTGTCATGGAATCACTGGATTTTTTCAATGATAATTTTTTCCTTCTCTTTCTTTACATAGGTCTCATACACATCTTGGTTTCTGGATGCCTTTAATTATGCAATTTTAAAGAAGATAGATGTATTGAATCTAAGCATCGGTGGGCCAGACTTCATGGATCATCCGTTTGTTGACAAAGTTAGTATGAGGAATTTAAGTGGTCTTGGTGTTCGTATCCCTCACACAAATGCTGGACTTGCAGAGCTGTTTGTTTGCATCTGGTCCTGCTGACAGTTTCTGTGGAGTCTCATTTGCTGAGAGAAATTTTGTACAGTGTGCAGACTTTTAGGAATATATTTAAGGAATGGATTTAAAAAAACCCAAGCACAACTCAGATGTTCACAGAGCCATGGAAAATGCTCTTTTACAAAATGTTCTATGTACTTCTAGGAAGTGGCTCCCAAGCAGAAACTAAGAGGACCTTTAACAAAGATGTTTAACTGAAATCCACCCTTGTTTGGTTTTTTTAAAAATTTTTTTCATGGTTAATTTATTTCATGGTAAATAATATGTATAGCGTGGATTTAGTGAATTTCTTGAACCACTTTGTTTAAGAACAAATAGGTTAAAAAGGTCCAGGTAGTTGAGTCACAGCTGTGTGGCAAGAGATTAGTTTCAGGTTAAAAGGGAATTAGGTTTCTATCTTTGTAAATGTCATGGTTCCCTAAATTGTCGGTTTGGTTTTCAAAAACATAAGTGAATTAATTTGCTTTTTAAAAAAGGATACAGTCTTTCTTTGTAAAGGGTATTTAAGGGGTTTGAGTCATACAAATTCTTTTTGGGTTTCTTTTATGATAACCTGCATTCAAATTTAGTTTGACAGTTACTTCACTGTATTCCCCAGAGTACTGCCAGAGGGGATTCATAATAACTACTTGACTTTGGCATCTGGACTGCTTTGTTGTGGACAGGAGTTTTTCCTTTGGTGTAACATAAAAAGGTTCTGTCAGCAGTGTTGCTGTTGAGGCTGGGTTATTGGTCACGTAACTCTTAGGAAAGTTCAGAGCTTAATACTGGACATACAGTGAGATGTATTTTGAGAGTCTCAAAAAGAAAGAGTTGTTGGACTAATCCTTCACTTATGTCAGGCCCCATGTAGTATATGTTTGTTAGAAAAGTCTTTTTTTGTGGTAGAGCCTTGTGGTAAACATTAATTTTTGTAGGTTTGGGAACTGACTGCTAACAACGTCATCATGGTCTCTGCTATTGGCAACGACGGCCCTTTATATGGGTAAGTTTCAGTGACCACTTCAAAGAAAACCTACTATGTTGTTACATGGTTTTGGAAGTAGTTGTGCTTGCTCAGGAAGTTTTCCCTCCTTTTTTTCTGTAATCTGTTTATAGAAAGTGGCTCAAGTTAAACTCTTTTCAGTGTCCTTATTACTTGCATTTTGTGAAGTACTTAGATAAATATCTTTCACTGAAGCAGTGAAAGGTCAATAAAAGAGAAATGGCAGTGCTTCTAGGTGACATTCTGCTGTTAGTGTGAACAGACATCTTTGGGTACTGACCTTGGACTTAAGGAATATAGAAGGGATCAAGTCACAACAATTTGTGGTATATTTCTAAAATAAATGCCTAAAAGTAGATTATTTTTTTTTGTCTGCAGGGTCCACGGTTTGGTAGTTGCTGAGTTAGTAACTGCCTGATAAGTTGCTCTCACTTCTAAAGTATAACTGTATCAGTTTAGGCCAAAATTTGTTTCTGTGGAAGGTAAAAAATGTATCTGACAAAAACCTAGTGGCAGTGTGTCTGTTACCAAAATGAACTTAAAACTGTGTTGGTTTTTGGGCACTGTTTTATTATTATTTTTTCTTCCTATCTCCCAACTTGTTCTAGGACTCTCAACAATCCTGCTGACCAGATGGATGTGATTGGAGTAGGTGGCATTGACTTTGAAGATAATATAGCTCGCTTTTCATCTAGGGGAATGACCACTTGGGTAAGATACTTTGTGGCCAGCCACATTTGCAGCAAAAATAAGGGTCTTGGAAAGGCAGCGTTTTCAAAGGGATAATCCTGTGCAGATGGTATGTGTTGGAGAACCAATGTGAAAAGATTTCATCAGAGATCAGAATAGTTAGAGATTGTAAATCTTTAAGCAAGAAGTTTAGTGTTTTTTTTCAGGGCTTTTCATCATTAATGCTGACCACTATTGACATTTTTGATAAATTTCTAAAATATCCAGTTCCTTTTGATTGATGGTGAGCACTTGTTTGTGTGGTTAAGTCTGCAAACATGAAGGTCTGCCCTTTTTCTTTAGTTTAAAATCCTAGGATTTCCAAATGCTACATGTAGCATTGCACTTACTTACCTGTGGAACTGAGGTCATGGTTGCTGCACACATGATTTCAGATGAGCTTGCATTGTGATCTTGATTAAGGGGAATATCACATGGTTTTGTTTGTGTAGCCAGCTAGTGATGTGGTTTCTTACTTTGTCAGTGGTTTCCTGCTCAGAGACTACTCAGCCGTAATGTTGAAATGTTGAGAACTTGTCACAAACAGCATGAGCCTTTCCTTAGGTTACTTGCTATTCTGTGATGCTGAACCTCAGCTAATTTAGATGATAATTTTACTTCTGAAGACCCACAGTTACTTTAAATGCCCAGGTGAAGCAGCCAGTGTTCATTATACATTAGGGCAATAACCCATCTGTTTTCTTTCCCAGGAGCTGCCTGGAGGTTACGGTAGAGTGAAGCCTGATATTGTAACTTATGGCTCTGGGGTGAGAGGTTCCGGTATGAAAGGTGGATGCCGCTCTCTCTCGGGGACAAGTGTGGCATCTCCTGTGGTGGCAGGTGCTGTTACTTTGTTAGTGAGGTAAGTCTTACATAGGAATCTCTAAAAGAGATACCAATCTGGAGGGTCATAAAATGCCATATAAAAGAATCCACCAAATAAAACTAAATTGTATCATAGGAAAACAAATGTGGACTATAAAATCACTGTTGTTCTGCCTGACACGTTACCTTGTCTGGCTACATTTAAGTTTCCTGGGAAAAACTCGAGAACGGTTTTGAATAATAGTTAAATCTTTGAGAATATAATTAGAAATAAGAGTACTACAAAGCAATTTTGTCTCATTTTTTTAACCATTTGGAATTGCTGAGCTTATATCAATTGTGCTATGAAAGAGCAAGTGCTCAAAGTAGGCACTTGTAGCAGATAAGGATCTACATACTTGTAAATTTTATAGGTTTTTATGGGTAGGGTTTTATGGCTATTTCCCAGTTGCGTAAATCAGCTGTTGCAGACTAAAGAACTCGAAGGTGGGAATTGCAAATGTGTCCTTTGTGTTTGTTGTAGCTACATAAGGATGAAAAGAACTTTTATTTTATAAATATACCAGAAATTCAAAGTCATCATCACATTTCCCCTGTAAAATGGTGCATTTTTCTTGAAACAGCAAAGCTGTTTTCCTCCCTCTGAAGACAGAATGTTTTATTTAGTATATAAAGATACTACCCTGAATGTGATGACTGCTGGTCATGGAGCACATTGTAAGGAGAAAAAATCATGTATTATTAGTTTTTAAAGGAAATGTATCAGGAACTTGTTGCTCTTCTACATCTGTGTCAGTGAGAAATCAAGTAATAATAGAACAATATGAACAGAAGATGTTGCTCACAACAAACTTATTTTTCTTAATTGGATTTTCTTTAAGTCAAATGACTGTTAAGGCAGAACATTAAACAAGCCTAGATAAAAACTAGAATAAAGGCCACCTAATGTGATTTATTATTTCCTATTTCAGCACAGTTCAGAAGCGTGAAATGGTGAATCCAGCAAGTATGAAGCAGGCACTTATTGCGTCAGCACGTAGGCTTCCTGGAGTCAACATGTTTGAACAAGGACATGGCAAATTGGATCTTCTGAGAGCTTATCAGATCCTCAACAGCTATAAACCACAGGCCAGGTTAATTTTAATCCTTAATTAATCAATGGTACACTACAGTCTGTTCTTTTTTTAAGAGAGCAGGTGGTGCATTTGTAACTCAGTTGAGCAATCTGTGCTTGTGCAACAACAAGAACTTGCACAGATCTTAGGTAATCCTGAAGCATGAATTTTGAGAAGAGAATGGATGAAAAGTCAAAAGCATTTTCTGCCTAAGTTATGGCAGTGTAGGGGATGATTTATTTTCCCTTATAGTCTTAGACATTATGAATAATGTAACCTAGAACAGAATGGAAAAGTATTGAAGTTTTAACTTTTGAGAATAAGAACATTCTCCCTGTGCTGAGAAGTTTATTTTTTGTGTGTGAAAATCTTTCACAAAACTTAAAATTTAGAAAAAAAATTAGAGAGGGAGGAAAGAAGATTTTAGGGCAGATTTGGGAAGTGAGGTGGGAGCTTGATAGAGTAACTGGCATGGTTTATCTTTAATTTTTTCATAGTTAAGTGCAGTGGCATGTTCTTCTTCTGTTATTTTTTTCTCTTTAAATTTTTCCTCCTCTGTCCTGCTCTAGTTTGAGTCCAAGCTATATTGACTTGACCGAATGCCCCTACATGTGGCCCTATTGTTCTCAGCCCATATATTATGGAGGGATGCCAACTATTGTTAATGTTACTATCCTTAATGGTATGGGAGTCACTGGGAGAATTGTAGACAAGGTAAGTATTAATATTGTTCCAAGTTCTGGCTGTTAATTTTGCTAAAAACTTCCCAGAAAATACAACTTTAGCTGTGAATTTCCTAGAACAAATGTCACTACTGAGAGCAAGAGATGCAAAGTGTTTGATTAAAGGGCACACCCAGACAGGTTGGTTTGTCAACACGGGCTGTCTACAAGTTTTCAAGCTCTCAGCTCTCAGAGGCATGTAGTGTTTTACCTTTGTAAAACCAGTTTGAATTGAAAGGGACTTAGAGATTTTTTTTCTGTTCTCTCATAGCATTTAAAATCTTTTGGATAGACTCTCCTCTGTTTCGTTTTTTTTTTTTGGTCTGAAGCTTAAATGATCTCAGTAAAGAATCCTGACACCATAAATCATGCCTCTTCCATGGGTCAGAGTGACCTGAATGTATCAACATTAACCAAGCTCTGCTGCAAAACCTGTTCTTTCACACCAGTGATATTGAGCATGCTTGTTGGCTTGGGAGGTTTATAATTAAGTTTAAATGCAGAATAGATTTGGGAATTGAGACAAGTTAAATAAGACACCTGTTGTGCAATTCTAGCCAGTGTAAATGAGCCTAATTTCAACATTTTCGTGTGAATCCTAAGGTGTGTTTTAGATTCAGGCTTAGATTAAAGAGCATGGAAGCTCTTACCCAAGATTGTTAGCTTGTGGTAATCCTCACACACAGGTGGTGTAGTTTGCTTGTGTCTGTTACACTGTTAGCTCTCTTTGTTACTGAAAGGAAATTTTGTGTTCTTAGCAATAAATTTTTGCACTGGACCTCAGAACATTAAAGCAGGGTCACTTGGGCAGTGTACTTACTGTTCAGGTAGCTTCTCACAGTCCTGCCTCTGAAAAGCCTGTAGTCGGGTCATTGGGGCTGTCATGACTAGATTGATTCACTGACCCAACAGCAACCTTTTGAGCTCTGTGTGCATTTTTAAGTTCAGCGTAATCTTCAGAAGAGCTAATATTTGTTACTTCTTTGTGCAGAGGAAGAAGGCTCTGTGTGCAGAAATTAGTGACTGCAAATACTGTGTTACCAGTGTTCTGTATTCTTCATTTCACAGCCAGACTGGCAACCCTATCTCCCCCAAAATGGGGATAACATTGAAGTGGCTTTCTCCTATTCCCCTGTGCTGTGGCCTTGGTCGGGATACTTGGCAATTTCCATCTCTGTAGCAAAGAAAGCAGCATCTTGGGAAGGCATTGCTCAGGGTCATGTTATGATCACAGTATCATCCCCTGCAGAAAATGAGGTAAGTTCTATGTATTTCGGATTTTATGGGTTAAGAATTATTAAAACTGCTTCCGGACAGACAAATACCTTGTTATTAAGCATTTGCTCTGGTCCTGTAATTTGAAGCATAAGTTAGATTTGGGTCAGGAAATTGAAGAGAACAAATAATGATCTTTATAGCTTGAGAGCAGGATTAACTGCAAATTGAATAAAATTTGGAATCAGGAAACCTCTCCATGAGACCAGTTTCTTAATTTCATTTATTTACTCTGTTTTGGAAAAGATTACTCAAATATGTTTATTCTAGAACCATGTTTTATTGTTCCTGAGAAGCTTTTAAGGTTTTGAACAATTGAACCAAGTCACAGTTGTGACATGCGTTAAGTATTTTGTGTTCTGAGCATAAATAGAAACTGTTGAGTGCAGAAAAAAGTACTGTGGTGATTTAAGGCAAAAGCCATCCCTTTGTCTCTAGAGCTGGTACTGGTGACTAAAAGTAGATTTGGTACCTCCATTTCTCTGGTCTTTTACACTGTAGTTTGTTCTGTCCTCAGTCTAAGAATGGTGCAGAGCAGACTTCAACGGTGAAGCTTCCAATAAAAGTGAAGATTATTCCTACTCCACCTCGTAGTAAGCGAGTCCTTTGGGATCAATACCATAATCTCCGTTATCCACCAGGATACTTCCCCAGGGATAATTTGAGGATGAAGAATGATCCATTAGATTGGTATTTATTTCAGGTTCTATTAAATCAGTATTTCTTGATGTGTTAATGATCTGGGATAACTTTGCTGAATGTCAGAATTCTCTGGCCTCTTTCAGTGTGGCATGGGATTATCTCTTCTAAGAAATCCATGAAAAGCACTTGGACTCTCTATGCATTTGGTGTGGGATTGTTTTTTGTGCTCTATGGTCTTATTCACATGAAATGCAAAGCTTGAAAATGCACGTTTAAGATACTAAGATTTTTGTTTCACTTTTCTGCCCTAACTTCTCCCAGGAAATTAAGGGAAGGTATTTTATTAGCTGCTTTAGCATTCACTTATCAAAGAAACATGAGAATTTAAAAGACTGAATCCTAAAGAATAGACCCCTTGTCTGTTGAGGGAGACTTCTTTGAAGCAAGGAAAGGTTTGGCTGACCTATTACTTTTGATAGATGGAGGGGGAAGCATCCGTAGAAGAGTCATGCAACAATGTCTTAGTGAAGATTACTTGAGTTAGTGACCAGGACATAGGTTTTTGGAAAGCTGCTTGGAGCATGCAAAAATGGCAGGTGAACAGGGTTTCAGAAAATCAAAAAGGTGGAAATCAGATTTCTGCATGCCAGATTTAAATGTCTTCAACACTCTTCTCTTTCTAAGGAACGGTGACCATATCCACACAAACTTCAGGGACATGTACCAGCACCTAAGGAGCATGGGGTACTTTGTTGAGGTTCTTGGTTCCCCGTTTACATGTTTTGATGCAAGTCAGTATGGTAAGCATAAGTTAATTGCCTTGTTCTCCATACTGTTAACTTCTTCCTAAAATGCCCTGGTTTTTGGAAGACCTAAAATGTTGTGGGTGTGCAAATAAAAATTCTCATAGTAGAAAAATACTATGACAGTGAGTGTATTCATTATTTATGTGCTGATATTTAGTTATGTAAAGTGTTGCTGTAAAAGCTTGCTTCAGAGTCTAGTAAGTGCAGTTCTCTATCCTTGTCATGAAAAAAAGGAGAGGGAACGCTCACCTATGAGCAGGTTAAAAGTCCCTTTGTATGCAATCCCACAAAGTCATAACTGTATTTGCCAAAAGGCTTTGGCACAGTCAGAAATGAAGCATGTCCTGTTTAGCAAGCTAAAATCAAAGTGTCCATCCTGGTTCTTTTTGTTCTGCTCAGCGATCCTTGGTTAGATAAGAGTGGGGAAAGTATTCCTGCAACCATATGCAATAGCAAAGGAGAATGTTGCTTGTGTTCATCAGGAAGGAAATTGGATAGATTGGACAGGGAGTTTTTTGAGCTTCCAGAATTTCAAGAACTTCCTCAAGAAGTGAGGGAAGTAAAACTCAGTTATCTGTGGTCCGTCTGCCACATCTCCTGAGGTTGTGTTGTCTAGGTGAGAGTGCACTCTGTTCCATCATCCATGTCATTAGCATGGTTTCTACAGGATCTTTATCATTTAGCAGATGGCTTTCCAAATGCAGACTGCCTGGACTTGTGGAACTGGCTTGGTTGCAAGGGACTGTGAGACGTGGAGCCAGTATCAGTGGTTTATCAGATTGCTCAGTGTCATTCTGTCAGGATTTTTATTGTCTCTGAGGATGGAAATTTCACCACCTCTCTGGGCAATCAGAAATGAAGAAGCAAAATGGCTTAGTATTTAGAAGCAGTCTAAAATCATAAGCATGTTTTCAAGGAATAAAAGTATGTTTTTCTGGTTGTATTTTTTCAGTGATGCAGAGAAGGTTGTGCTTGCATGTTTGCAGGAATGGGAGAGGATTATATGAAAGTGGCAGTGCCACTTTAGTCAAGTCTACTAAAATGCAGGTCTAGTTTTCAAGGAGTGAATCAAACCACATTTCAGTGTAATTGCTTCCTGGCTGCCAATCTTGCAGTAGTGAGTGGAGTACCTCTTAATGTAGTAGCAGTAAAAAACGTTCTAAGCAAGATTCATCTACGTTAGCACTTCAGTTTGAATCAGTGGTGAGTCCCCTTATTGTCCTGTTCTGCTACTGTTTGGCTCTGTTTATGGAGCATTTGGGTGAGACCAAACTGCAAAATACACATATGACACACAAGGACATTTGTCTCACGAGACCACAAAAGCACAAATCATAAGTAACACCCTAAAAGCTTAATGTCCTGCCAGACTTAATTTTTGGAGACATTTATAAACAAAAATGTCTTATATTTTCCATCCTTAAATGCAACTTCATTAGGTGAGCTGCCAGAGCAGAGCATACGGACCAGATATTGTTCAAAATGTGCACTTGTGTTGACTCCTGCATGGGTTGCATGAATAGTGATAACATGATAGTGAACAGCCTGGTGAACTCCTGTTTCTGCTTTTACACACAGGGACTTTACTGATGGTGGACAGTGAGGAGGAGTATTTTCCTGAAGAGATCACCAAGTTGAGGAGGGATGTTGATAATGGACTTTCACTGATAGTCTTCAGTGACTGGTACAACACATCTGTGATGAGAAAAGTCAAGTTTTATGACGAAAATACAAGGTACCGATTTATTTCCAGGTTCTTTAGGAAATAAAATGCCACAGAACTGCCATTATGCACATATTACCCTAAGAATCCCAAATGTGATATGCTGTATTAGTAGCATATGCATACTACTTATAAGAAGGGACTACCTAAAGAGGAAAATTGAGCTTAAGCTGCAGTTTAAGGAGCATAGCTATTTTATTATTCTTGCAAAGGCCCCTTTGGTAAGGTAATCTTCTGTTAAAGCCAAGAAAAACATCTACAATGAAAAGAAATAAGAAATTGGAGAGCGGCAAACAAAGAAAAATGAGCGTGTTTGCACGTTAGGGGAGCGGAATAGAAAGAAGATGTGCATTGCAAGCAGTATCACCAGGTTGTGTACCTGGTATTGAAATTATGCCATGTATCACATATGGAAAAAATACGTCAATATCACCAGTGAGTAATTGCTGTAGTTGTCAGCCTGGTTTGTGTTACTGTTAAGCTAAAAAGATCTGTTCTGCAGTTTGTGAGCAAGTGACATTTTGCTTCATAGAAAAACGAGAAGCAGGTTACATGACTGTTGTTTTTGCCTCAGCTTAGCCAAACAAAGAGCATAAGAGTGAGTTCCTTTCTAACAAATTGAAGTTTTCAATGCAACTGAAATGCACTGAGAACTTTGCATTAGTATTACTTAACTTCTGCTCAAAAGTATTGGTGTCAGAGAGACAGCTGCTCACATGCCCCTGCAGTTAAATAAGGCTTTGAGATGTAGTTCATTATGTGACTTTGAAAAAGTCTGTATGCAGGAAGACACATAATTCTTTGTTATCCAAACTCTAGCAGTATGTTCTGTATATTAGTAAAGAGTGTTACACTGTAATTTTTACAGGCAGTGGTGGATGCCTGATACTGGAGGTGCTAATATACCAGCTCTCAATGATCTGCTTTCTGTGTGGAACATGGCCTTTAGTGATGGGCTGTATGAAGGTGATTTTACCATGGCAAGTCATGAAAGTGAGTACTGGAGTCCATTGCCTACGCAGGCTACAGTGGGTGGTTTGGAAAATAGTTTTCTGCAAGCATGAATTGAGCGAGAGTGAAGGGAACCACCCAAATTCAGTGAAAAGGATCTCTTAAGATGCTTAAATGTTTAATCCCTTTGTAGATGTTCTCATAGTGTTTGATTAAGCTTTTCAGTTTAAAAAAAGATAATGTCAGTCTTCTAAATGGAAAGGTTTGAAAACAGAATGTAAAGGTGAGCCTGCAAAAGCTGTGCTGAGAAGTGCCTTGTCTGCAAATACACACGTGGGTCACAATATGCAAATTCAGTGCAGTGTTCCTGGGAGTCTTTGCTTCTGGGCTTGTTTTATGGTGGGAAGGGAAGAAGTGTCGTTTTTGGTCTAAGCTGAAATTTATTGATGTCTTTCAGTGAATTATGCATCAGGGTGCAGTATTGCAAAGTTTCCAGAAGAGGGCATTGTCATTGCACAGACTTTTAAGGATCAAGGTATGAGCTTCCTTGTCTTTTTTCAGTGTTTTAAGTAGAACTTTGGAGTTGGTGCACAAGCAAAGTTGTGAAGTCTAAAGGTCTAAAAATAATGAATGTAAAACCACGTTGACAGGGTAGGTATTTTTTGATTTTGCCTACAACATGTAGCTGATGCCTAACAGGCAACGTGACTGTATACAATTGTTACATAGTACAACAATATCTGAGTGTATATATGCAATCTTATATTGTGATTGCTGTATTTGAACACATCTACATGTATGTGTGTCATGCATCTTTGGAGGAGAAGGGATGGTGGTGTAATTTTGTTACTTGTTCATGTTTCTCATGAACAAATCTCATGTGCTACTGAAATATATCCCTTAATCATTGCCATATTTAGCAAGAGTGTTGTGGTAGCTGTGGTGATCTAACAATATAAGTAAGGAAAATTTTAGTAGACAAAATGTCAGCAGCTAGACTCTTGTAAGGGAAAATTTTATGCATACAGGAAGCCTGTGGTCTCAGACTTCAGTGATCTCTGTGCGTATCCATTTTCTTTACTTTTATCATAATATCTTTTCATTTGTGAGGTGGTAATGCAGAACTGCAATGGCAGCAGGGAGTTTAAAAAAAGCCCCTTGTATTTGATGAGCCTTTAGGAAGTGCTGTGCAGGAGCAAACGACCAGAACTGTTAGTGTGTTGCAGGTCAGGTTTGTGTATATGGGTGCAGAGGGTTTGAGTGTGAGAGCAGAAGCACGTGCTTCTGGAAAAACTCAGCAGCTGCCAGAGAAGATCAGTGAGTTCATTGTGTTTTTGACTTACAATGTGCAGTGGAGGTGATTACCTAGTGCAGAAATTTTCTGGAACAGTAAGGAGATCATCCGTGTGAGCCTTTTGGAGGAAAGAAAATATCCCTGTGTGGTGATGATTTAGGTATTTCCTTATGTGAGAGAGAGAAAGGCAGAGTGTCAATCTGACAAGTAGCCTGCTAGACCTGCTTTTTCTCTTGAATCCTTTTTATTGCAATTAATGAAGCAGAAGAGCTCCCTGGTTTGCTTCTGGTGTCTAAACACAGTGTCTCAAGCAAAGGGAATACATTTCAAATACAAATTTGAGATTTGTCTGTGTTTGTTATTGGAAATAGATGTTAGAGGTAGGAAACCTTTAACCTAAACCCAGCTTTCTGTAGAATTCTGCAGAAGGACTGAAACAACATAAAGAGCAGAACATTTTGGCTTTAAACCTTTTTGCTGAGGACACTAGAATTTTTTCATCTAAGCCTGTTGAAGATAACCTGGACTGTGATGTCTTTTCTTCTTCTCTACCAAAGAAAGGAAAAATTCATTATCAGTAGGAAGCTTTATAATCAGGGTCTTGGAGCAGTTTAATTTTTATCATAACATCATGGGGGTTTTGAAAACTGTTTGTAAAACTGTGTGACATGACTTGTGGTGTAGCTGCATTTGTCAGTTTGCAGTGTAGGCTGTGCTGACTTACAGGTAAACTGATGTTTATGCTCTGCGTGCGATGGAATTTATTTGTGCTTTGCTTTAGGTCTTGAAGTTTTAAAGCAGGAGACTGCTGTAATTGAAAATGTTCCTATTTTGGGACTTTACCAAGTTCCCTCTGAAGGTGGTGGCAGAATTGTTTTGTACGGTGACTCCAATTGCCTGGATGACAGCCATCGACAGAAAGGTGTGTAAGCTCTGGCACACGGGAAGAGTTATTGTCTTAAACTCACAACTGTCCTATGGGTTTTTACAGCTCCATCAGAAATAGCTGGTTTTTAGGGACTCTGAATGTTTCTCACTGGGGCTTAATCTCAGTTCTGCAGAGCTCTACTGAAACGCTGTAGGGTTCAGTTAAACAAAAGAGCACCCCACGTTAAACAGCCCTCTGCTAGATGGGACTGTTTCTCCCCCACACCGTATTTTTCTGTTCCACAAGCTTTGGAGGCAGGTTTTGGGATGGTGTTTTTTGCAAGGAGTGCAGGGAGGCTGGTGGGTTTTTTTGCTTTTTTAGAATGTTTTTGTTTACAGAAAGAAAGGACAAACAGTGGCACATGCTTGATTTGAGCCGTAAAGAGGCCATTAGAGGATCCCTCCACTGTTTGCCTAGTTCCATTTTCAGAATATTTATGTGAAACAATGGATTTTATTTTTTGAGTTTGCTTATCAGCCTCCCTTGTTCCCTTTGCAGTGTTTTCCTGTGAGGATTTATGGTAACTTTCAGCATTTCAGTTGTGCATTACTATTTTCTGGTTATTCTACTTTGACACAAACCAGCTGCTGAAAATATGTCAGAAAGTAGGAATTCCCTTTTGTGTTGTCAAAGCATTTGTTTGCAGCTCTGGGTAGCAAGTGTGTGAGTTGTGTGTATATGGTTTCTGTGACTCCCAGAGAAGCCATGCTCTTACACACTGTGGTTGAGTCTTACAAAACTTTTTTTTCTAGCACTTTGTTTGATCTGACTTTTCAAATTTTTAAGAGATTGCTTGGGTTTTTCATGACACCAGTCTACAAGCTGGTAGATCGGTGGCTCAAGGGGTCGAAGATAATCCAGTATGCAAAGTCTTTTTCTGCATTTCCACTGAACTGAACTAGATTTTCCTTTTGTGATGAAAAGTACATCTATAATTTTTTAAGCTTTTGTTACCGACGTTGTAAAATATTAGGTTATGCAGTCCATCCCTTGCCTAGTTTATTTAATGGAAGTTACTGCCTAAGGGAGCTCTCCATCTGTAGCTCATTTCTTTCCCTCCACACATTTTGGGTTTTTTTAAAAGTTCTCTGGTTTCTCCTTATCTGTCTTTGGATTGCTTCCTGTGAATTGCCTTAACACCTGTACAACGATGCCTTAGTGCTTGCTGTAGGTTATTGAAAGCACAAAGCATAAGAGAAGACACATAGCTTTAAATTAAACAATAGAAAATAACTCTTTGTGACCTCCCTAATGCTCTTAAATTCACTGTGACCTCTGAAGCAAGAAAGAGTGGAAGGTTCTAAAGAAATCCTTTAAAATTAGCTTCTAAATTGTGAACCAGGAGCTATGTCTCCTGCAGAGACATCGGTGGCTTTAACTGAGGTAAATTCCTAACATTTGTGAGTATAAATCCTTAAAATCTGATTGACCTCTTTAAAAAATCAAAGGTGAGGGTTTAAGGGACACCAGGATTATGAAGATTAATTCCCATTCCCAGCCAACTGTTCCTGGGGGGAGAAGTTGTGAGAAAAATGGTTTGCTGTGTGGTGGAAATAGCTGATAAGGCATTGTCCTACTCCTGCAGAAGGAAGTGTTACAGAGTTGTGATGTTATCTAGCTGGAGTGCTTGTTTGTTAGGAGTAGCTCTTGATAAAGGTAGGAGTAATTAAGGAGAGAATCAAAAAGAGGGATCATGTGCTGTTGAAGTGCAAAGGGAAAACCATTGTCAGGTATATTGTGGCATTGATTCTCAGGCTGGTCTGTACACAGCTGCCGTGGGTACTGCTTTTGCTTTATCTGGGATGCAGCCAGAATGTTTCCCCTTTGTTTATTTGTTTTTTTAAGCTTGGGAAAGCAAAAGAGTCATAGCCTTGCACTGAAAACACTACCTTGTTCTTACTTTTCAAGGTTTTTATTTTGCCCTTTCAAAAAAATAGTTGGTTCTGCATTTCACTGTTAAAAATTATACCAGAAGCTCTGAGCTTCCTGTGTTTCCACACTGAAAAACCTTGTAATTTTTGCATGGACTTGGATGGCCTTGCACAACCTGGAGTTCCTATGTTTGAGACCTGCTGTTTTATGTCCTGCTCCCCAAAAAAGCCTGGTTTTTACAAAAAAGAATATATATTTTAAGACTGAACAGATTGTTTTTGTGTTTGGGTATAGTGTGTGGAAAGTTTCATCTTTCTGAAAGATGAGGCCTACAACTTCAGGAGAAAAGCAAGAGCCAGAAAACCGGATTGTACTTCTAAGTGTCATTAAAGCCATCTTAACAGAAAGCTAAGCCATTTTAAATGTGGCATAATGCATATCTTGTTTTGGGGCTTGGGGCTGTGACATCCACAGATTGCTTTTGGCTCCTGGATTCCCTCCTGCAGTACACTTCTTATGGGGTGATGCCGCCGAGTCTCAGCCATTCCGAAAACAGGCAGCGGCCGCCGTCAGGAGCAGGATACTCTCTCCCCGAGCGGATGGAAGGTGAGAGCCTCAATTACCAAGCAGAGCCCTCAACTGAGGGACTGTCAGGGCAGGAATTCTCAGGCAGACCCCTTGAGTTATATGCCAGTTAGGTTGGTTTGTTGTGAGATCTACACTGTTCTGTTGTTTTAATAGGAGAGAGCACTTACTGTGAGGTTTTGTCACGATATAGTTGTGGTTACACTAAAGAAAATGTTCTGTTCTTAGAGCAGGAATGTTTCGATGTCTGGTTCTGCTAGGGAGCATTCTACCTACCGGCTGCAGAGCAGATATAAAGCATTCAGTCTTATCTCACATGCTGCCAGCAAACCTTGGATGGTGCTGTGGCAAGTGCAGACTCTTACTGTTTTGTTAGGTAGCCTTTGGTTATTTCTGAGATTTAGCTATGAACTGTAGTCACTAAACAGCTCTTGTTTTTGCCCAGCACTGTTTAGCCTGGGGTGAATGTTGGTAACTCTTATCCTGCCTGTCTTTTGGTAACCCAGTCTCTCTTTGCCTGACGTGCAGGTAACCATTTGCATCGATACTCAAAGGTGCTTGAGACTCATTTGGGAGACCCTAAACCCCGGTCCCTTCCTGCTTGTCCTCACCTATCCTGGGCCAAACCACAGCCTTTGAATGAAACTGCCCCCAGGTTAGTATACATCTTTCTTACACAATTCATTTCATTCATTTTCATTTCATTTTTGAATTCAGCTGAAAAATTATTTATTCCATCTGCTTTTGAAAGGGACAACTGCAATGCCTTTCCCAGAGAACTACCATATTGCAAAGAGGAAATAATGATAAATGCCTCTTTGGTGATAATTCTGACTCACCTAATAGCTACACTATAAAACTATGGGATTTTAAAAAGAGCTTCACAAGTCACTGTTGTGATTGAATGATCCCGGCTTTGAGAGAACAGTCTTGCCTAAGCCCACTGTCACTGTGTGCCTTTGAAATTTCTGAAGCAGCTTCTTGGACAGCTCGCCCAGGGCTGCCTTCTGTGGTGTCATTTGTCAGGCACTTGAAGGAAAGCATGTCAGCATACAGCCCTTACTTGTCTGCTGAGCTGGTGATGGTTAATTTTCATACTCTGTGTGCAAGAAAGAGAGTTGGTAGTAAACAGTTGCTCATCTAGGTTGTGTCCCTGTGGTGTCTGAATTTCAGTTTGGAGGCCTGCAAACTGCAGAACCTAAAGAATGCTTCAGATTATCATTTGGGTCCAAACTAGTGAATTATGTGTAGGTTTCAACTGTCACTTTCTCTGTATGTTGCTACAAAATTCCTTGCATTACTGAAGTAAGTGGGCAGACACCTCTGTCTTTAAATTTTTTCTAGCAACCTTTGGAAACATCAAAAATTACTGTCAATTGACCTTGATAAAGTGGCACTGCCCAGTTTTCGACAGAACCGACCCCAAGTGAGACCATTGTCCCCTGGAGAAAGTGGAGCATGGGACATTCCTGGAGGTAAATATTGAAAACTTTGAAAATTGCAGTTTTGGTTTGCTTTTTATATAAGGTTTGAAAAAAACCCAAAAGAGCGCAGCCATATAAGAGGCCACTGTTTATTTTCAATTGTGAAAAACATGCAAATGATAGTATGGCTGTGTTATAAAAGGCTGACAGATGTAAACTTTTTTTGCATATGAAGAGTTTGTTTAAAAGAAAGCATCGTGACATACTGGGAAGAAGATTTTGGTGGGTGCATTTTGTGTAGTTGAGATTTGTTTTGGTGCTGTTCAGATTGACAGGTGTCAGCAGCAGCCCCTGTCCTTGGGATCTGTGGCCTCCTAACCGCTGCTAATTAAAATTCCTTGTATGAGTGGCAAACACTTGGGCAAGTTGTTATATTAACAGGTGATGTCAAGCACTCAAAGCAGCTTTCAGTCTAAGGGTGGGCTGCTCTCCTATACAAGCTTGGCACTGAAGACCCCGCTGGAAGCAGTTTGAAAGCCTCAAGGATGCTCTTTTCCCAGTCTGAGCTGCTAGACCGAAAGACATCTGTAAAAATGAAGGATTTGCCTCTACAGCCCATCTTCATCATGTCCATGCATGGTCTCTGGAGCAAGCATGAAATCACTTTTCTTGTTCCATCATGATCTGAGTTACTGCAATTACTTAGTAGTAAGATTATGGTCAAACATCTGCATCTCTCTTCTAATGCAGAACAGAAGATTGTTGTTACAGGGGAAATCTGGGTTACAGTTTCATGTGCCCAAATAGATCAAGGTGGAAGTGCTGGTGCTTTTCTGTAGTGTTAGCATCCTGTCTTATTTTCACTAATCAGTCTGCAGCTGTTAATCTTCCTGTCTGAAACGTAATCCGATTAACGGCTGCTTGGCCTTTGAACAAGAGTTACGTCGGGTCCTTTTGGTAGGTGACATTAAGACCACAAAGACATCGTAGCTCACATGGTAAGTCCTTAATTCCAAACCTCTTTGCCTTTCTAGGTATAATGCCTGGCCGGTACAACCAGGACGTGGGACAGACTATTCCGGTCTTTGCCTTCCTTGGTGCCATGGTGGTTCTGGCGTTCTTTGTGGTGCAGATCAACAAAGCAAAGAGCAGGCCAAAGAGACGGAAACCACGAGTGAAACGACCACAGCTTATGCAACAGGTTCACCCACCAAAGACACCTTCCGTGTGAAAGCTCTGGCTTGCCAAAGATGACCTCCTTTTTCCGGTTGCTTTCCTGGGCGATTGGTCACTCTCAGTGAAGGTGCAGCAAGTGCAGCACTGATGGTCTAGTAATGTGCACCTGACATCATCTCATAGTCTTTGGCTTCTGGAGAGAAAAAAAGACTTCATTTGATCGTCTGTACATAAAACTGCAGCTTTAAGCAGCTGAAGCCACCAAAGACTTGAATACTGTTTAAATGGCTGCTTAGTCACTACATATCCCAAGAGGGGGAAAATGGACCTTTTTTTTAAGCTGACCAAACTAAAATTTATTTGTTTAGAGGCTATTTTCTATATTTATTGTTGGGGAGGGCGGGAGAAAAGTCACTTTAAGGACCTCTGCTATGGAAAAACAAGTGCATTTTTTTGGATGGAATGCAATTTTCTAGAATGGTATTACTCTGGAGAGTATAATGTGCACCATTAAAGGAGGGAGGGGGTGAGAGACCAGTACAAATCAGTGAGGCATACTCCTGCAGTTTATTTTTATAAAACCAACTACCATGATGTTTTGTAATTTTTGGTCATGATTTCACCGTTGTTGGTGAAGCAGATTTTCAATAAATATGTTATCTATATGAAGCAAAGACAATGTGCTAAGTGGCTCTTCTTTCCACTGGCAGTCAGAGAGAGCAAGTTGTGGAGTAGAGGAGATTTTCATGTCTCCCCTCTTCTCACCATATCTTTATCCTTATCAGCAGCATTCCAAGACTTCCCTTTGGAGCACTGACTGGGTGGTTGTACAAATGGTGCTTGGCCTGAGTGAGCATGAAGTTCTGGAAACCTTCAAAACACAGAAGCTTGTGATGAGAAGAGCACACCCAAAGACCTGTATAAAAAACTACCAAGGGGATGGCACCTAACAGCACAGTGTGGTGTGTCACAGAGCCAAAAACCTGGTCTCCTTTGCCCATTAATGTTGCCATCATTGAAATAGCTTCTCTCTTTGTAACAAAAACCTGGGGGTTTTCCCTGCCAACTGCTGTTTTTGCTGCTCTAAACAAGCACCTTTTCCCAGGAGTAGCTGGGAGCTGGGGGCTGCTTCTGTTGGTGAAAAGAATTGCAGCCTAGGCAGGTAGGTGGTCTGCACTGGTGAACAGTCCTGGCTGAGCTCTTGGGCAGCCCTGGGCATGGCTGAAGAAAGGGGAGGTGACAGGGACAGCCCTACTAGGCAGTCTGACTGCATCCGTCCTGTTAGGGCTTGCGATCCAGGATGGTGGTGGTGGGCCTTGGGAAGGAGAGAACATTGCTCCATGTAGCCTGGGACAAGCCTTTCAAGGGGTGGCTGTGCATAGGGTTTGCCAATGCATGAGTATCCTGCAAAAAGGACCCAGAGAGTGGTTAGCTTTTTCCAGCATGTCTCTTCTGAAGATGAGGATGCATTGGAAGAGGCAGTGTCCTGTCACCATGCCAGAGAAGGCACTGAACTTTTGCATTGAAATCATTAGTTGGAAGCTTGTTGGAGCTGAGGAGATGGTCCCCAGGTTGGGTTGCTTGTGCCATCCCAATGGGGCTGGCACAACATTGCTTCTCCCTCTCCAAACCCATGATGACAAGGAAAGGGTTTTCACTACCACACCTGCAGCACTGCGGTATTTTGTAGGGCCAACCAGCAGCAGCTCTGCAAGTTGTCCTGGATGCAAAAGATCTCCCTGCAAAGGTGTGAAATCTCAAGGGCCAGACCTCAGAAGGGATTGCAGGTAGCAAAGCCATGATTGTGGCTAGTGGTTTTTTTTGTCCAAAACAAAGACTGTACATTTGCATTTTTGTGCCTTTGACAGTCTTCAAAGATGGTAATGTGGAAAACTGATCAACAGCCCATTTTCCACTTGCCAAGGAGACACAGCAGCAGGTAAAGGTGCCAATGCACAGGGACCCTCAGGTTATGGCTTGCAGCCCAGGGGCTGGAGCACCCACATAAATGAGAGAAAGAGGGAAAACATAAGTGGAGGAGCCCAGAGCCACTGAGCAGAGAAACCACCTGGGGCTACTGTGCCATGTAGGAGATGATCTGCATCCCTTTGGTTTGAGGTTCTCTGATCCATCAGGAGGAGACTGGAAAGCTGCCACTGCTCAGGTCAGTGTGAACATGGAGGTTTGCTCCTCTCATTGCAGCACTAATGAGAGATTATAACTCCACTGCAGCATTGAAACCAGAGTCAAGCTGTATCAAAGCGCCAGTCCGAATTAAGAGCCTTTCCCGGTGGCTGGTATTTTACAGCCCAGTGGCCAATTTCTAAGTCATAGAGGCCAATTATTTCCAAAGCCTTTGGTGTGCTGCTAATGAAGGCCTGGAAAGGCCCTTCTAAGTGGTTATAAGCCCCATAGGCAGCAGAGATGTAATGGAGGTGGCAGGCACAATTAGCCATCCATAATTCCGCCTAGCAGCTGATTAAAGTCTCTTTATCCGTCTTACTGAGATCAGAAGGGCACATATGTGGAAAATCAAAAATGTATTAGAGGCTGTCAGCCAGGGTCTGTGTGCTGAGCCCAGGGCACTGGCAGGTGCCGGGAGCGGCACAGAGCTGCTGTGTGTGCCCCCATGGCGGGGATGGGCCCCTCATGCCTGTGGGGTGCAGCCTCCTCTGTGCAGGTGCCCTGCAGCATCAGCCACTCCATCCTGCGATCCCAGCACTCCCTTCCTCTGTGTGGAGCAAGGCGTGGGGTGTGATGGCACGGCTCCTCTCCAAGGTCTCCCAGTGCGGGAAAGCACCAGTGAGCTGTTGGGTGTTGTGGAGACATGGAGCGGTGCTGGGCTCACCCTGCACCCTGCGAGTGATGAAACACCCGCCAGCCCAACCATCTGAAGGGCGCTTAATGCAGCCGCCTTCCCTCACCTTCCCCGTGTGCTCCAAAATGCCCCATGGTGGGAATTTCATGGATGGGGTGAACACAGGAGGAAGAGGGAGGCGCTGGCCCTGTGGTGGGAATTTCGTGGATGGGGAGAGCCAGCCAGAGTGGGGAGCGCCCAGCCTGCCTGCCCAGCCCTGCACTAGGAGCTGCTGGGGCTCATGGGGTCTGTACGAGCTCTTTGAGACCTGGGGCTGTCCGCGGACAGCGGGACGCGGGTCCCGAGCCAGGGCGATTCATGAATCCCGCTGTCCACGGGGGCTCCGGGACGATGCCCGCTTCCCTCACCGGGGCGGGAGCGGGAGAGGGGCTTTCCGTGGGTGAGCTCCTGGGAGGGGGTTCCCACGGCCGGCTCCTGGCCGTCCCCCGGAGCCCCCTCCCCACGGCCCGCGGGGCGGGGGGTCCGCGCAGCCCCCTTGCTGTCCGCGCCCGCCCCCGCGGGGCCCGGCGGAGGGGCTGCGCTGCCCGGACACTGCCCTGCTGTCCCGACACTGCCCTGCTGTCCCGACACTGCCCTGCCCGGACACTGCCGTGCTCGGATACTGCCCTGCCCTGCTGTCCCGACACTGCCCTGCCCGGACACTGCCCTGCCTGGACCCTGCCCTGCTGTCCCGACACCCCTGCCCTGCCCGGACACTGCGCTGCCCTTCGGACACTGCCCTGCCCTGCCCTGCCCTGCGGGATGGAGCGGGCGGTGTCCGAAGCCCGGCCCCTGCTGCCCAGCCCGGGCCGCTCCGCCGCTCCGCCCGCCCCCGGGCTCTCCTCCGCCGGCGCCGTCTTCATCCTGCTCAAGTCCGCGCTGGGCGCGGGGCTGCTGAGCTTCCCCTGGGCCTTCGGCAGGGCCGGCGGGGCCGCCCCGGCGCTCCTGGTGGAGCTGGTAAGGGGGCACTCGGGGGGCACTCGGGGGAGGAGGGCTGCGGCTGCCCCAGAAGGAGCCGAGGTCTGGGGAGGGGGCTCACTCGCTCTGGTGATCGGGCAGCTGGCGGGGACCCCCGTTCGCACAGCACCCCCGTCCCGACCCCGGCCGGGGCAGGGGTGCAACAGCCGGTGCCGCCTTAGGGATGCTCTTTGCAGCTGAAGCCACACTCGTAGCTGGCGTGTGGCTCAGCCTAACATCAAATTGGTGTCTGCTATCATACATGCCCAAAAACCCCAAATCTAAACCCAGAGGGCTGTGTCTCCATCCTTTTGCTGACCTCTGCTACCCGGGGCCACGAGGCAACCTGGCTGGTGACCTGGTCCCTAGTCGTGGTCCCGCTGGGTCCCCGCTGGGCCCGGGGGGGACAGGGGGTCGTCGTGGTGCTTTTTGCTGTGTCCTGCCCCGCAGGGCTCGCTGGTGTTCCTGGTGAGCGGGCTGGCCGTGCTGGGCTACGCGGCGGCTCTCAGCGCCCAGCCCACCTACCAGGGGGTGGTCCGGGCGGTGTGCGGAGCAGCGGTGGGGAAGCTCTGTGAGGTGTGCTTCCTCCTCAACCTCTTCATGATCTCCGTGGCCCTCCTGAGGGTGGTGGGCGACCAGCTGGAGAAGCGTGAGTTGTTTTCCTCCACCGTGTTTGGGGCTTGCTTGGGGCCGGCAGCTTTCAGGAGTGAGGGGAAGGTGGGCTAGGGTTGGTCCCAGGGTGGGCTAGGCTCAGTCCTGGGTTTTCCTGGAAATCCTGAGGACGTGGGGCTCCCTGGTCCTGCCATGGTGTGATGCTCCCGACCCCCTTGGGCCATCTTTCAGGGTGCAGCTGACCCCTCACTGCCCCCCACAGTGTGCGACTCCCTGTACCCCAATGGGACACTGAGCGGGGCCCCCCAGCTGCCCCCCTGGTACGTGGACCAGCGCTTCACCCTCTCGGCTCTCTGTGTCCTCGTCATCTTCCCGCTCTCTGTCCCCAGGGAGATTGGCTTCCAGAAGTACTCCAGGTACCACCTGGGCTATTCCTGCCGTGGCTCACCCCTGGGTACCCTATACCCCCGGTCACCTCCTCCCAGGAACCTGCAGGGCCATGGGACCCCCTCTCCCTTTCTCCCAGCTGTGTTCTGACACTCTCACGTTCCTTGGCAGCATCCTGGGCACACTGGCCGCCTGCTACCTCACTCTGGTCGTCATCCTGAAATACTACCTGCAGACAGAGGGCCTGAGCTTGACCAAGCACCCCCAGCCCTCCAGGTAGGGGAGTCAGCCCTGTGTGCCTCCTGCCCTGACCTCCCTGACATCAGCAGTGGCACAGAGCAGGGCTGGAGGTAGGGCAGGGGTGTCCCTGGGCCCTGCCTGTGTGGGGTGAGGGTGAGTTGGGGGCAGCACACAGTAGTGGCAGGTGAATGGCAGCTCCCAGCCCCATCTTTCACCCCAACAATCCCCCTTTCTCCCAAAATCACTGTGCAGGAGCTTCCCATGATGGCATCCAGGCTGCACAGTTTATGCCACCAAGGTTCCTTCTGCTTTCGTGAGCCTCACATCCTTCGCTCTGTGCTTCCTCCCCACATGCCACAGGTCCTCTTCCTGGGCCTCCATCTTCAGCGTCATTCCCACCATCTGCTTTGGCTTCCAGGTAGGTCACCCTGGCCCTGCTGCTCTCAGCTGCCAGGGTAGTGCTGGCAGCCTCCCACAACATCCCAGACCGTAGGGGTGCCATCCCTTGAAGGGAAGGTTGCAGTGAAGGGGACCTGTGGCTGTCACCAGAGGTGGCCGCAGGGCAGGATGCAAATCCCTGGGGATGGGTCAGAGCAGGAGAAGGCACCCATAGGTGGGAGGAAGGATACAGGGGGTGGAGGTTGTCCCTGCATGGGGCCGCAGCGCCATTCCCCCTTGCCTTGCAGTGCCACGAGGCATGTGTGGCCATCTACAGCAGCATGCGCAACCAGAGCTTCTCCCACTGGGTCACCGTCTCTGTGCTCTCCATGCTCATCTGCCTGCTCATCTACTCCCTTACTGGTAACCCTTCACCCCCTCCTTGCCCCAGCTGCCCCCTCTCCCCATGGCTCACCCTCTTCCTCAGGGCTGCTCTGTCCTGCCCACCACACGGCCACCCACCCCTGCCTCCCTGTCAGCAGGGCTCTATGGCTACCTGACCTTTGGCGAGGCTGTGGCGTCCGATGTCCTGATGTCCTACCCAGGGAATGACCCAGTTGTCATCGTTGCCCGCCTGCTCTTCGGTGTCTCCATTGTCACCATTTACCCCATTGTGGTGCTGCTGGGCAGGTGAGGGGGGTGGTGACAAGCTGGGTGTCCCCCCAGCTGGTCCAGCTCCTCTGGGTGCCACAAACCCCCCGATCCCCTCTGGCAGATCAGTGGTGAAGGACTTGTGGGACAGCCCCAAGCGTGGGGCCGTGGTGGTCTCTGAGGCGCACGAGCGGCGGAGCCGTGTGGCACTGACAGTCACCTGGATGGCTGCCACCCTCGCCATCGCCCTGTTTGTCCCTGACATTGGAAAAGTCATCGAACTCATTGGGGGCATCAGCGCCTTCTTCATTTTCATCTTCCCAGGCAAGAATAGGCAGTGGGAGGGAGGGGAAGGGGTTTTCCAGTGCCAAGAGCATCGCTGCGGTGGTAGGTGGCCCATCCTGGCTCCATTTTGGGGGTGCAGGGAATGCCACAGTGGGGCTGGGTGAGGGGTGCTGTGGCGGAGGGGCTGAGCTTTGCACTGACAGCAGGACTGTGCCTGGTGTGCATGACTGGGACCCGCAGCCTTGGACCACGCAAAAAGTGAGTGTCTGTGTGTTTGGCTGTGGTGGGGGGCAAGGGAAGGGGCAGGGGCAGGCTGTGGCATGGCATGCCATGAACCATGGCCCAGGCAGATCCCTGGGGGCCACCCTGGCCAAGGTGGGAACCCTGCAAGAGGGGTATTTGGGTATGGAGGGAAGTACTCTGCTGGGGCTGTGCCTGAGTATCGGAATGTGCCCAGGCATTAGGGAGGTGTCTGACAGTGGAGGTGTGCCTGGAAACTAAGGGGTGTGCCCAGGCAACAGGGTTGTTCCTGGGTATCTGGGTTGTGTTTGGGTATCTGGGGTGCATCCAAGTACCAGGGCTGTGCCCAGGCATCAGGGAAGTGCCCAGGTACCAGTAGGGGCAAAGGAACTGTGGGGTTTGGTGACACTGTGGCAACCAGTGGGGGGCTGGGGTGGAGGTCAAGTTGGGGGGCAGAGGGGCATGGTGCCCCACAGCAGGCAGCCATCAGGTGTACAGTGTCTGTTGTGCCAGGGCAGTGTGTCCCCACCACCACTCCTGTCCAGAGAGGCTGGGGCACAGCAGGAGCCCATGTCAGGGGGGCCTGACATGGTGCTGTCAAGTTTTGGGGTAAGTGTGTGCTTAAGTGTGTCTGCAGTGCCCCTGAGGGAGCACCAGAGTCTGAGTGAGAATGAAGGTTACATGTGTGAGGGGGTCCTGCCCCTCATGGTGAGTGGAAAAAGCACTCAAGCACCCTGGAGTCTTCGTCAAAGGGGTGTCCTGGGGGTCCGTGGCTGTCTGGGCAGGAGTGAGGGTGCCCAAAATGCTGGAAGATCAGAGGCAGGAGGCAAGCAGGGGCACCCAGGTGGGTGACAAGGGCTTGGAGAGGTCCCTTGAGGACACCTGCCAGAGCACAAGACCATCACAAGGAAAGGGGACAACACAAGCTGGGCAACGAAGACTGCAAGGGGACAGTCCCAGCCTGCCTGGGGCAGTTCGGGAAGGAGCACCGTGATGATGATCCCTCGACAGAGCAGCAGCGGGCTGGGGGTGAGTGCTGCATCCCAGGGGCTTGCATGCAGTGCAGGTGGGGGGCTGTGTGTATGGGGAGAGGGAAACAGGGAGGAACAGACTGATGGGTTGCAGGACTGGGGATGGACCCAGGGAAGGGGAGGGGGTAGAAGCATGTGGCATTAGGATGGGGCTGGAGGTGTGTGGGGTGGCTGTGCCTGAACACAGGGTGGGTGGATGTAGGTCTGTGATCCATCAGTGGGGACGCTGGGAACAGGCAGAATTAGGAATGATCTCGTCGTGACATCTGCAAGACTTTTCATCAAGTTTTGTGTGTTGTTGCAGTGCACTCTGGGGTTGAGGCAGGGCGGCTCTTCAGGCATCCACTGGGAACGAAGCAGAGGAGCATGTCAGAGGAGACTGAGATCCTGCAGAGCCCCACACCCAGGGAGACTGGGGCACAGGGGGTGGCCCATTACTGGAGGTCAGCTCTGTCCCACTGTCCCTGTGCTTGTGTCGCTGCAGGGCTGCTCTCATCGCCTGGGGTGTCCTCTGTGTTCTTGGCGGTGCCTTTGTCTGTGGGCAGAGCGCTGCCCTGGCCGTGCTGGGGCTGCTGCGCTGAGGGGTCACAGACCTCCCACCACGACCCCCCCACCATCCCGCCCTGGACAGATGCCCCGAACAGAGCCACACCACTGGATCCCATCGCGGTTTTATTTGGCATCACCGTCCCCATTGTACAGTGACTAATAAAGACAGAACAGGGTATCAGCGAGGGTCCTGTGCCACGCACCCTGAGGGACCCCCACGCACAGTGGGGTGGGTGCAGAATGGGCACAGACAGACAGACACACAGACAGAAGTACAGACCCCAGGAAGGGGATGGAGGAGGCAACCACCCTCACGCCTGCAAGGCACCAGCTTCAACTGCACAAGGAAACCCCTTGGGACCCCCCACACCCAAAAAAGACTAAGGGGTGCCTTGGGAGCAGGGATACCCCCACACACACCTATGCTACCACCTCGATTCCCCCCAGGCACATGGGTCCCCATCCCTGCAGGCACACACACACTGTGTCAGGCACAGCCTCAGCTCCCTCAGCCCCCTCCCTGCATGGCCCTGGGGACTAGCACGGACCCCCAGTCTATACCCCGCTTTCAGGGAGGGCTCCAGCCTCCCACTCCCACCCCTGCCTGGCTGCCTGCACCCTGTTGCCCCCACTCCCTGCCTGCCTATGTCTGGGGGATATCCCCCTCCCCAAACCCTGCCAGCCCCTGCCTGGCAGACCTTCCCTTCCCAGGGACCACCTCATGCCAGGAAGAGATGACTTCGGTGATGGGGTAGTTGGGGGAGGACTCTATGGGGTGGTGAGGACACACATGGGGGTTTCCTTCACTCCAGTCAGGTCACGCTGACACCTCCCACTCCCCGGCCATGCAGGGGGTCACAGCCACCCTGCAGAGGGGACAGGTGCTGCTGGGCCCCCCCAGCACCGATGGTCAGTCTCGGCTCAGGGTGCACCAGGCAGCTGCAGGGGAATGGCACCAGAGGGTCACCCCTCCTGAGCCCACCCCAACCCCACTCCACCCAATCCCCCACCCCAGCCCAGCCAGCCCAGCCCACGCTGTCCTCCACCCCATGTGCCCTGCACACCCCTGATACCCAACAACTGGATAGGTGCTGGCTGCTCAGTGGTCCCTGTCGCCCACCCTGCAGGGCAGCCACCCTCCTACCTGGCACGGCCACGCTGGAGATGGCCTCGGGCTGGCTCAGCGTGTCCACCTTGACGTGCTGGAAGCCCTTGTAGGTGGCACTCTGCAGGTGCCTGTGCCCGGGTGAGAGAGAATGGGTGACACCCCACCCGCCCCCCAGAAAAACCAAAACCCTGTGGGCTCTGGCAGGGGCTGGGTGCCAGCAATCCTGCTCACTTCCCCTTGGCAGAGCACCCTGCCTTGGTTCAGGACGGTGATGTTCCCATCCCCACATGCAAAGGCATCCCCATGTGGGAGGTGCAGAGAAACCCACCCTAAACCCCCTGTCTCATTTACAGGGACAGCCCCAGGATGGACAGACAGGTCCTTGGCCCTGCCATCAGACAGGGGACAGAGCGTGGGGCTCAGCAGCTCTAAAAACCCTCCAAATCCCAGCATCCCACCAAAAAAAAAAAAAAAAGGGCTTTTTGCACCCCCTCTCCTACCTCTTCCAGTCCTCCTCGGTCTCCCAGAACTCATAGACAATGAAGGTGACCCCGTCGGGCAGCTTCACTGCGGTGACACTGGCAGAAGCAGGGAGAGGGGAGGGGGTGAGCCTCAACATGGGGCATCCCTCCCCCTTTGGTCTATGCAGGTGTGCTTGTAGGGTGGGCTACTGAGGGGTGACCCAGCCTCAGCAGCCCAGGTACGGGTAGCCCCCCACCCAGCACTCCCCAGGGTGTTGGTGGGCGAGCATGACTACATCCCAAATCTTGTCTGTTTTGCTCCAGTCCTTCACTTGATGGGGTGCCCCTTGCCACAAGGGCAGCTGGACACCCTCTACCCCTCCCTGAGCCCTCCCAGCTCCCCAGGCCCCAGTTGTGCAGCTGCTGATGGTACCCACTGGAAGCAGTCCCGCTCCCCGGCCACGCTCTTCAGGTACTGCTTCAGGGAGCTGCAAAACTCGCTCAGGTGCTTGTGTGACACCGTCATCTCGTTCCGCACCAGGAGGAGGTACTGCCGGGCCCCCAAAACACAGCGACATGTGAGACCCAGAAAACACAGTGACCCCCCGAGCCTGATGCTGTGCTGCAGGGCACCCCAGCACCCACAGGTGGTGGTTGGGCGCGCTCACCGTGCAAGCCGTGCTCTCGCTGTCCGACAGCCGCTGGTGCAGGTCAAACCACAGAGTCTGGCAAAAGGGGAATGAGCAGCAGCAGGGGTGGTAGATCAGCTGAGGCTGTGTGTCCCTCCCTGCCCAGTGGGTTTCTGTCCCTGGCAACTGGGATGACTGGCTGTGCCCCCTTCTCTGCAGGGGACAGCTCCAAGAGCCTTTTGCACCTTCGTGCTCTCCTGTCAGGACCCTCTGCAACCACCAGCAACCCAGTTCCCACCCACAGTCCATGTACACCACAGCACTGGGATGGGCATGGCCTCCTCTTGGTCACCTCTGGCTCAACACAGCAGGGAGATGGTGGGGCTGAAGGGACACCCAAGGGTCAGTTCCACACAGAGAAACGCTGGCCCTTACCTTGTCCTCCAGCTTGCCAATCAGCTTGGCCAGCCTGTTGATCTGCCCTTCTAACCCCTCTGTCTTGGTGTCAGGGGAACCTGCAGAGAGTCAGGAGGCAGTGATGGAGTGGGAGCCACCCGTGGGTTTTCCCTGAGAGCCCAGTCCTGCTGCTGGAACCACAGCTCCCATCCTTGAGTGCTCTGAGCCACCCAAGGCAGCCATCACTTACCAGCCTGGAGGTTCTTCCCTTGCTCCTTGGGGACCATCCAGGTGGAGGGAGAGTAGCTGGGCACGGGGCTGTCATACCAGGTGTCACTCAGGCCATGGCCAGCCTTGCTGGGGTAGTGCCTGCAACCAGAGAGCACACAGGCCATCAGGATGGCAGAGCTGGGCACATACAGCATGCCATGAACCAGCCCCAGGGAACCAAGATTGGAACATCCCTTTTGGCAGCTCTGCCAATCATGCCAGACCCCTTGGAGAGCAGCAGTGCCCAGGCAGTGCAGGCTTCCCTCCTGTAAACACCTTTCAGCATCACCCAGTCTGAGGAGCGTGCCAGAAATGGAGCAACATCAGGGGGCTGTTCCCAGCAGCTGTCACTTTTCTTTCCTGTTCAAGGAACACCACAGAAGACCTGTTGGCACCACCAGCAGCCCTCAGGGATTTTTTCTGCCCTAGACAGATACCTGCAACATTGGGCATTCAGGTGTAGGCGTGCCCAGCGAGGTGGCTGCACCTTACTGGGGCTGGTTTTGCAGTCCAATGGCTTTGGTGACTAACACACAGGAAAAGTTGCTGTGACACAGGCAGCACACTGTGTGGCAGGCTGCCCATGCCCTAGTGGCTGCCCGTGAGCAGGGGCAGAGATGCCTTGCTGTGCATTCCACCAGAAGGCTGAAGCTGAGTTTCTTCTGGAGAAAGGAGATGTCCTCCGTAGCATTTCCTTCACCCTGCTTCATTCTCTGGGGCTACAAAGCCCATTTGGCCTGGAGGTTGCTCAAAACTCCATCCAAACTGACCTTAAACACTTGCATGGATGAGACATCCTTAATCACCATCCAGCCCCAGATCCTCAGTGGTCCTCCCAGTACCTTGTTTATTTGCAAGCCAGAGAGAATGCTGAGAGCTGCTACCCTCACAAGGGGTGGCAGGTGCTGTCGATGTGTGTGAGGTGGGAATGGGTTTGAGAAAGGATTACCCTCTCATTCCTTTCTCTTCCACTGGTGGGAAGACTGAACCACTGTCTGAATCACTGAGCAACTAAAAGGGTTTCCAGCGTTTCCTTCCAGTAAGAGCCACTCTGTGCTGGCTGATCACTAATGGAGGTGCCCAGAGCCCCAGTCCCTCTTAACATCTTTTGCTGGTCATGCAACTCCCAGCTGGTGACAGCATGCTGAGTGGCAGGGAGCCAGTGGGCATCACCCCAGCCAGCATCTTCCTGCCCTCCTGTCCCTCCCTGGCGCCCAGATCCTCCAAAGCACAGCTGCCAGGTGCCCTTTCCCCAGCTACCCCAGGCAATTTCAGCTGACTCCTGTAGTGCTGTGGGACCAATGCCCAGACTGCTGCTGTCCCCAAAATCAGCCAGTGTGGATTCAATCATACACACGGGAACATGATGTGCGGAGCTGGTGCCTAAGAACATCCCCAAGATAAGAAGGCAAGAACAGCAATAAAGGTGGCAGGAACATCCCTTCACTACAGGCTTCACTACAGGCTTCACTACAGCAGTGTAATAATCCCACTGCTGGTGCTGGATAATCCCTCGTCAATAGGCAGGAAATTAGGCAAAAACAGATAGAGATTTATTTTAATCAGAATTTAATGAGGTGTCTCAAGCTTGGACCTCTGCCTTCACACTTGGTTGTACAGCCCTTTGTTTTGGTGCTTTTTAGGCCACCTCTTTGTCTTCATGTGGATGCAGGAGATAATTTTTTTGTGGGACTTATTTTTCTTTTTGGCTATTGTCTTCATGAGAAAACAACTACAATACTCCCCATTATGAACTGGGCCCACACAGCAGGAAATAAAAGCCAGCAAAGTCTTTCATGGGCTCTAATTGCTCTGCCTCATGTTGGGTTTGTTTCCTCCTCATTGTTTCTCAGGAGCTCCTGCTTTTTTTCTAAGCAAGGTTTGCCACAAAATAGGGAGAAAAAAGAGATGTGAGATGATGAAACCCACAGCACTCCTCCTAGGAAAGGTTGTGAGATGGCACCAGAGCTGCCCAGGGTCTCACTGTGTTCCAGAGTGGTGTCTGAGCAGGGAGCTGGGATTTTCACTCTCTGTGGTCCATGTGCCACTCTGCCCACCCACGGCTTGGGGAAGCCAAGACATCCCCCACCCCTGCAAGCATCCTGAAGCCTCCTGGGTATGACAGGAGAGGGATTTGCTCCACAAGCACCTGACAAATGGTTTCCATGGCAACCTGTCCTGGTTACAGCAGGTGATGGTGGTACTCTGGCGAGGTGAGTGACACTGACCCCGAGGGGGCTGTGCTGAAGTTGGGACTGTGCTGCTGGGTACTCTGCATCTTTTAGCCCTGGCAGCACTTGAGATATCCTGAAACGGTCTCCTCTGTCTTGTCCAAGCTCTGTAGCATGTGCTGGGCTGCTGGGATGGAGACAGTCCGCTCACATTAGACCAGAGGACAGCACTACCTGCCCTCAGTGCACAAGCACCTTTTGCCTCTGGCTGATTACGCTCGCTGGGTGCTCTGGTAGGAGGGACTGCAGCCCTGGCAGGGGAAGCTGCCCACTGCAGGCTGTCCCCAGCACACCCCAGACACAGCCACCCCTCTGCAGGTGCCTGTGTTCTGCCCTGGGGGGTCTGGTGGCTTTGCTCAGAGATGCAGCCCCATGCACCCAGCACTGCCCAGCTCATTGCCAGGGTGTTGCCCCTTGTTTGCCAGCTCCCCTTTGCTCCCACACACTGTGCTGCATTCCCCTCAACCCACAAAAGCATCCTCCTCCTCCCCTTCACTCCCCAGCACCAGAGAGGAGGGCAGGAGTGCTGCAGACCTGGTGGGGTTGGTTTGCTCGTCAATGGCATCCACGGCACTCTCCACGGAGCTCAGCAGTGACTGGGTCTGGTTCGCTGTCTCCTTCAGCAGGAAGCGGGTCACAAACTGGTCCACGTTGCTGCCACTTTCGTACACCTGGAGGGCAGACAGGGAGTGCTGAGCCCCAGCAGTAGCCACCCAGCACCACCAGGCACCCCAGCCAGAGCACCATCCATCCAACATCCCATGCTCAAGCTGCTTCCCTCCATGTCCCCGACCGTAAGGGCCACCAGAGGAATGAGTGTGTGCTGTCCCACCCCACAGGAAGCATAAATCCTGCTGGCATCCATGGGTCACCAGCATAGAGACCTCCAGGACCCTCGGGGACAGATTTGTAGAGACTGTGATGGGAGAGAGTGTGGGCAGCCAGCACATCAGCATGCTTTGTTAATAGATAAATCTATAAAAAAAGAAATGTAAAGAGGTGATTACCCAAAGCCCATAGTGCTGGGCAGCCTGTCCCTGCATCCTGACACCTCCTGGTGTGAGATTCCTCTGGGAGGGACTCACAGCTTTTTGGTGCCAAGAGACAGGGATGGGTGCTCCTGGCTTCCTGCATTCCATTGACAACAACCAGTCTCAGGGCTGAGACTGGAGTGGTCCCAGCATCACTGGTTATCTGAGCATGCAGCAGCACAACATGAATACCCCAAGCTCCCCAAAGCAAATTATTCCTAGTTTATGGTGAAGCAATTAACGAGGGTTATTTCCATGGCAACTGGAGCAGCTCTGCAAGTACCCAGAGGGCCTTTATCTCCTACATTAAATCATAAAAGAAGAATGAGATGAAGGAAAAACCCTTGGGGTTCTGATCACAGAACTGATTTCTCACCCTTGATTTGGTAGGGAAACATGAGTTTCTTGACAGTTTCTTGAGCATCCAATTAGCAGAGGTTAATGACATCTGTCTAACTCAAAAAAACCATGCTCCTCTCCCTGTCACAGCCACAGTGTTTCTGGGGGACATGCATGACGTGGTGATCATCGAGGGATGGCGATGCTGAAGCCATTTGCCACTCAGTGTGCCCTACTCATCATCTCCTGCACGTGCTCACTGTAGCAACACTGGGTGCCAGGAGGGAGATGGAAGGAGGACAGGATCTGTCAAGCACAACTGGTCCCAGGACACTGGTCAGAGACAGGACTGGCTTGGGGCACTCCAGGGGCTGCAGCAGTTTTGCATGAGAGCCAAGCACTGGGATGCTCCTCAGGTTTGGGGGATGCATTCGGCAACACACATGGGACCCTGACACTTTTGAGCCTTTCTGCAAGCAGGACAATGCTCCCCTTCAGAGCCCCAGTGCTCCCCAGCACAGTCCAGCATGCTCCACCAGCCTGGTCAGAGGGAGGAAAGCTGACATCAGTGCAGGACACAGGGAGATTTGTCAGCAGACCAGGCAGGAGAGGGGTGGGGGCTCTCCTTGTCTGTGAGTCATCAAATCTCAGAAACACAATCCTTAACACTGATCACCTCCAAGTCATCTCCTTCCTCCACGGCCTGGCCATGTTTGAAAACCAGGTCAGGCAGCTTGAACACACTCACTTGCCGACTGTTAACAGTGAGATTCCTAACATCTGGAATTCCTAACACACAGACAGTGCATGGAATGAGAAGTGGGATGGAGCAGTGTCCCCACTGGGGCTTCCTGGAGACCACCTCTGTCTCACTGTGGGGAACTGAAGGTTGACGTCTTCCTCACTGTGCCCTTTGGGATTTTGCCTTGTTTTTGCAGGGAGTGGAGCAGCAGGTGCCATGCTGTAAGACCACGCAGCTTCCTGAGCCTGGCTGCACTTCATCACCTGCCATGGAGGGATTGCTGTTACGCTTTTTGGACCAGGATGCCAAGCTTGGACATCTCCTGACAAGTCCTGCCTAGTTTTCCCTTGTCCCATGCAGGCAGGGAGAGTGATGGCAACCAGGGAACATGGAAGTGGCAGCTGGTGAAGCACCACATGGGGCTCCCTCCGTGGGAAGCACAGGCACCATGGCATGACAAACAAACAGCAATAGAGCCAAGGGAGAGATGTGAAAACAGTTGCTGGAATGGGATAAAGAAAAATTGAATGCAGTCACAAATGTCCCTGGATAGTTGGATGATCCTTCTTCTCTCTAGAAAAACACTCACAACTCTCTCAGAACGAGCAAGATACACTGTATGTGTATGGGTGTTCTTTCCAAGCATCATATTATACTTGTACACACAGACAGACATGTCACATCTGAACAAGTCTGTATAGACAGTGTACTAAATTCATTGTCAAGGCACCTCAGTCTTCACCCTTTTCTGCCAGAAAAAGCCCCACATGGGGCCAAATCTACCCCTTCACCCAGACAATTATTTCATCATTTAATACATCTTCCACTGTCCACACTCTGGCTAAGATGGGTGTGTTAAATTGATAAATTTCCTTGGCAAGCACATATCATTGCATTTGGGATCAAAACCAATTTCTTTTTGTGGTCACCCCCTCCTTGGCCACTCCCCTCGCAGACACCCCTGCCTGCAGCCAGCACTCTGCCCATGGTGAAGGCATAAATATATTAATCAGGCACTCAAAGAGGCCCTGCTGTAATTGCAGATGAACTCTTGCACCCAGCCCTGCTCTGACTGCTGCCACTCACCATCTGGTTGCTGCCTTGGCAGAGGGCAGCTGCTCCCATGGGCTGGGGGTTTTGTCCCTCCTGGTGGATTTGATACAGACCTGCTGGCTCTCCGGAGCTCCTGTCACTGAACATAGAGCTGTGTGAGCTCCTTCCACTGGCCGATTGGATAATGCTTTTAATTAGAAGGGTGGGGTTTTTGGGACATGATTTGCCCTGCTGTGCACTGGGGCTGGATGGAAGCACAGGGCTGGCTGGAGCAAGGGGCTGCACCCATGCCCTGAGACCCCCACTGCTGCTCCAAGCACTAATGCACTGCTAAGACAGAGTAATTCACCTCTTCTCCTCTGACAGTCATCCAAACCACATACCACAACTCCCACGGATGCTCCAAGCCCATCAGCTGATTTTACACCTGCTCTGTGCTGTTTATCCAACACTCAATTTCCCTTCTGGGGGCATGAATAGTTCACCACTGCTTTTCCATTTCAATCCATACATCAAATAAAAGGGGTGCTATTTACCTCCACTTCTCTGCTGCTCTCCAGGACTCTATAGCCTGTCTCCTGCAAATGCCACCAAACAATATGCTAAACAATTCTTCCCATGATTCGTGTCAACAGGTTGCTCTCCCTAGGAAGGGAGCCTGCTCCTTTTGGAAAATTGTTTTTATGAAGGCACAGGCTACGCTGAGTGCTGTCTGATCACATGGACTGGCTCCAGCTGATAGATTATAAGGCTGTGAGAGTATGTGTAGTTAAAGGTTGAATTTTTTTTATTACCTAACTACAGCCTGTAATCTTGGTTTAGCTTTACAAAGAGTCACACAGATGATTCCCACACTCATTTAAATCAGCTTAACTCCCTACATAGGGATTCACTGGATGGATGGATGGATGCATGGATGGATGCATGGATGGAAGGATGAATGGATGTTGGGTACAAAGCTATTTCAGCCAGTGCAGAGGAATACTGGGGTCTTTGTGAAGATCTTATGCTTTTTGGCAGGCCAGTAAGTCCAATAGCTCTGAAATTAAAACAATGGAGGGTTTTTTTCCTCACTTAACTAACTCTGGCCATTTGCCAGACCAGCTGTGACATTTGCTCTCAGGAGCTGGATCTAAAATGTGTGCGCTCAGAGGTTTATTACTAATACCCTGGGCTCTCCTCTAGCACATGTCTTCTTTGGCATTACAAAAACAAGTCATTAAGAAGACCGGCTCCAAAGGAATCCTTCCCATTGTCTTATTAAAACATTTGTCAGACTGTCCTAGAGAGATTTAATGAGGTTTGTTCTTATTAATTCCACCCTGAAGAGTTATTTCCTCCTTGCTTTGCCTGAGAAGTTAAAATATTTATGGAGATAATACAATTAATAATTGCTGCTCAATGAAGCTGCCTTGTGCCAGAAGCTCTAGGACATCTCCAAGCCCGCTCTTTTCCATCCATCAGTTTCAGGTTAGGAAGACTTTGCCTGCCTGCCTGGCCTTGGTGTTTGCTGCTGCGAATGGGTGGCTGTGCCCATTTGCATTGAACAGCAAATGCAAAAGCCTTGTTGAAAGGTTGGCCATGAGAATTCTGTGTTGATGGCTCTCAGGAGAGCCTCAGAATACATCCCTGTCTGAGAAACAAGGGTATGAGTCAGGGACATTAAAAATAAGAGAAAAGGGGAAAACGAAAGGTTGCATTATTGGACAAATATTGCACAGTGCTGGATCTCTGGTCAGTCAGCTGAGGTCCCAGGCTCAAATTTCTCCCCTCTCTTCACATCACAGGCCTTTTATGTGTCTGTAAGGCACCTTTTCACACACAGTGGCTGCAAACATCTGGGCACAGTCTGCTCAAAGCCCTGCCACGGCTCTTCCAGCTTTTCATTTCTATAGGCACCTGCTCAAAATTGCCCAAATTCTGGCACAGATTAATGAAAACACCTTTTGGGATCTGTGCAAATCATATCTGGGATTCTGATGCTCTTGAGTGCTTGAACTTGCTGACACCAGCCAGGCATTCCTCATCAGACATTGATTGCAAAGGGATGCCTAAAAATGTGCTCTCACAGCCATGTCCCTGTGGGTATCAAATCACTGGAAAAGGAGAGTTTTGATGTTGCTGAGCATCCCAAAGCTTCTTTGCTGGCGTTTTTAAAGGGGACTAGTCAGCTCCTCAAGACTACAGGGTGTAAAATATAAATTATTCTGTACCACCCTCTAACTCAGGGACCCCCTGTGACCATGCCTCACCTTCCCTTTGCCTCAGAGGGTTACCACCTGACCAACAAGGCTTCCCAGTGCCAGTTTTCAGTAAGATTGGACAAACTGGCTGACAATTACCAAGCCTGGGGACACTGATGTTTTCTCTAGTTGTTAATAACCACAACCAGAGCACACCCACAGAGTGATGGCACTGAACTGAGGAGACTTTTCAAATGGAAACCAAAGCCAATTCTCTCTCATCCACCCTTTTCCTCCAGTTAAAAAAACCAAAACCCAACAACAAACCCATTGCCATGCCATCAAACACCCCTGTCAACCCTCATCCCAGGATGAGGGAGAAGTTATCTTCCACCCACTCAGCCCTTCAAAAACCAGGCATGTGTTGCGCTGTAACCTCCGAGTGGCTGATTTAAATTCGTTGCTCATAATTGCCTGTTTTCTTCCAAAAGATATTTTCTTTTAATTAGAATAACATTCAGACCTGCCTCTCGCTCCTTTCCCTCCTCCTGACTCTTAAATTCCTTCCAAAGCAGAGACCCAAAACTGATTGCCTGGCACATAATCAGTAGAAGAAACCTGAAGAGAACAGACACTTAAATAGTTGATAAATGAAAGCATTACCATATGAAAGACCCTCAACCTTCCTGAAACAGCTCTAAAAAACCAAATAAGACACCTGTTCAGCTTAAAAAAAATTACAATGGGATCGTATGGCTTTTAAAAGGATTTTACTATAAAATTCTCCTTTTGCAAATCTCAGTGTTGCACCTTTCTCAGCACATTTGCCTTGTCTGATCCTGAAGGTCTCCTGCCATGGACCCTTCCCAAACAGTTTCTCACAGGGTTTCTCTCTTCTCATTATTAGAGAATCTCCCTGCTGCAATGGAATCCCATCATTTCTGGTTGCAGCCACATGGATGCAAAGGGCAGGTATCTCTTGGCTATGCAGCACATCCCTGAGGTCACCTATGGATCAAGAGGTGTACGGCACCTTTGCTCCCTGTCCACTCACCTAGCAGGCAAAGAACAAACTTGGCAGTGTGCCCTCCTACTTCTGAACACCCTGCTTGTAATTAGCCTTTTGCTCCACCCAAGTTTCTAATTATCTGTATTTAGTACCCACAAGACAGCCATTTACTATGTATTTTATTGCAGTTTTTCAAGGAAAGTACAGATTTTGTTTTCCAAACAGGACCTACTCAAAAGACCCTGCAGATGTAGCAGCGTGGGATGGTCAAGCTGCTGAAGACTCAGCCTGGCTGTGCCAGCTGATGATTTGCTCCCTGCCTTTCCTTTTGGTGGCTCCTTAAAAGCTGCTCTTGGGTTATTTGGCAAGACCACAGCACTGACATCTGGTGGGTTTATTCCCTTCACCATATGCTTTATCTAATTCCCAGGAGCAATAGCCTTAAAATGGGAGGAAGGAAGAGGAAAACCATGTGCTACAGGAGGTCCATGAGAGCTGGAGCTGGGACAGCACAAGCAGGACCTCCAGAGAAGATGCTCTTCCTTTTCAGAGAGAGAGGAGGGACATGAATTCTGCAGCTACAGACAAGCAGAAGAGCAGTGAATAAGCATCTTTATCTAAAAATACGTTCCAAGAGGGACCTTCTTAAGATTCATCTCCCTGCCAGTCCTGCTGTGCTCCCCAGCAGTCTGGCAGCCCGGCTGGATCTCATGCATGGCCCTACAGGGCTGGCAAGCAAATTGCTCTGGATGCTATCTGACAGAATAAAAGCTTTCTGGTCTGCAGTCTGAACAGAGAAGTTTAGGGAAAATTCAGTTCTTGCAGAACTGAAGGAGCACATTTTGCTTTAATTCGAGATGCAGTATTTTTTTTAGTCAGTTTCAGAGAAGAGTTGCAGAAATACTTTCTGAGAAGCTAAGTAAACACACCTCATTTCCTTTGTTCTTGAACAACAAAGTTCCATTACTTTTCCAGAAATCCACATCCATTTTTGCTATAGATATTGATACAGAAATTGTTCAGAAATGTATCATAAAATATGTGGAAAGATGACTCAACTTTACCAATTCACTGACCCATCGCCACTCCTTTCTTTTTTCAGCTGCAATCATTCACCATGATTACATCTTAAGCTGCATCATAGGAGTGTTTCAAAGCTGGCATTTCATCAAAAAATCACCCATCCAAGAATGGGGGAAAAAAAGCAGTGATAATCCCAAAAACAGCTCCCTCCCCATCAGGGCAGATTTCTGTGCTGCAAAAGTGAGGACAGATAATGCTCTGAGCCCTCCAGAAAAGGCAAACTGGCCATTTGAGCAAACAACTTGACCCCTAAAAGAAGACCAAATGCTTACAAGGGGGAAGACGATGACAAGGCGTGCAGGATCTCCTGGGATTCAGCCATATACAAAGTACCAGGAGACAAGGGCTTCTCTGAAGGAGAACCTGGTTTATAATAAGGTATGAATTCACCCAGGAGGGAATATGAAGCCACAGATGTGCTGTGCTGCAGTGGTACTTCAAGCCCAGACCTGAAGACTTCAGCTGATGGTCACATAACCATCACAAGCCAAGGCCAGAACATGAGGTCTATGAGAGGCCATGAGCAGCTCACTGTTTGGGCTGGGCACAATGCAGGGCTGCTACCGCTGTGTTGTTGCTATACCCTGCCAGGGGTCACTCACCCCATACAGCCCTGCCCCAGGAGCCTCAGACACCCTCAGTGTGAGCACCAACTTCATTCAGCAGAGCAGGAAAAAACCTGCTTAAGTAAAATGAAAAGCTGAGATAAAGCATTAGCTGGAGGATGGAAGGAAAAGATTATCTTTGAGGATTATTTCTACTGACTATTTTATCTCGAGGTGTCATCATTGAAAAAAGAGCAATATCACATTTGGCAAGCTTAATTTTGACAGGTAAGAACGTGAGAGCACTCTGTATTGCTGGGCTTGGTTGTGCTATAAACCAAAAAAAAACATCCACCATTTTTAGCATCCAAGACTGGTGGCAGATGGTGTTTGCTCTGGGGCTGTAACTGAGCTGCTCAAACAAGTGCAGCTTTGCAGTTTGCTGCTGGAGGCTGAAAACTGGGTGAGACCCATGGCCAAGCAGTGGCACCAGGAGCAGGGAAAGAAGGTCTGCTGTAGCAGCAGCAGCTCCCACTGAGCCCCAGGACCTGACATATCTTGTTCACTGCAATGACATTTCATAAGGCGGAGACAAGAACAGCGGAGTGCTGCAGGAACGATTTAATTCACAAATAACAGATGCAGAACTATTCACCTGTATGTAGATACCTCTGAGCTCCCCAGCACTCCTGGAGCAGCAGCTGCTGGTATTGAAGGTCAGCACTCTCCGTTTTCCCTTTATGATTTACATACTCTCTCATATAAATAATGATTCTCCGGGGAAAACGCATTTGCAGCTGGTTTAGGTACAGTGCCAATCCATAAGACACGCGTGTGGTGTTTGGCACCCTGCCATGAGAAGGCTCTCAGTGGGTGTGTGATGTGTCACCACATGGTCATATCTCTGCTCCAGGTCCATTAAATGAGACAACTGATAGACCGGCAGTGGGGCTGTCCGTGAAAAAGCAAGAAGTAAAACACTGTCTTTCACACCTTCTTTTGCTCCCTCTCCAGGGCCAGATGTTGAACACCAAGCAGAGGCTGGTCCAAGGCTGCTCTCAGGTCCTCAGGCCTCCTCCATAAATCCCTCCAGCTGTACCCCACTCTTCCCTGAAGCCAGTCTCATTCCAGCATGTGCATGAGGCTTGTTGCAATTTCAGCTCCACTTTTAGGCAATTTTGCTTTTCAAACACTCTCCTTTCATCTGGGACAGGGCACACACCAAGGTCAGTCACCAGTTTTTTTGGACCTGTCTGGTTCCCCACAGGAGCATCTCCAGGAAGGAATGATTTGACTTTAAATCTGAGCTGCTTTGTCCTTGAGGACATTTATCACTCAGCATTTTTGGGGCTTCTTTGCATCTTGCTTTCAAAAAGTTTGGCTCTCTACTAAAGGTCAGCCTTGCTGATGTTTCCATGGTCAGTCCAGAAAAATGCTTCTTTGGCAGAAGTTGGGAGCAGGAGCAATCCCAGTGGAAGCTTTATCTGACAGGAACAGGGCTAATTGAGCCTCTTATGTTCAAAAACCTACAAGTTTTTTTAACCAAGCTAAGTCACATTTCCTGGGGTGTCCGGGTGAGGGTTTTGTTCAGTGGTAACCCCCACTCATGCCGTCCCTCTGGCTCCCTGGGTTCTGTCCCCTGTCACCCTCAAAGGTGGCAGGGATGATGGAGGCATTGGGTGGGCACTGTTCCCCAAGGCAGAGGGGTCAGTGACCAAAGCAAAGGGACAGAATCAACCTGGCTCTGCTTCCCCAGCTCCCACTGTGCCCCACACACCCTTCGACACCAGACACACATACCACGTCTGTCCCAGCCATGTCGGGTTTGGTATTTGCCAACAGCACTATACAGCAGAAAAAGAGAATTATAAAAGAACATCTCCTGCTGTCAGCTTTTTTTAGATCCCAAAAGTTCATTTCCTTTCTCTCCCATTTAACTTTGCATTTCCCACCGTCACCGGCAGTCGTTTCAACACTGCACGGACATCACCGTATCAGAAAATAATTACAATGACAGATTTTGTTTTGCTGTATGAGATCTTCCACTACCGAATCTAATTACTGCTGATACTTTATGAGCTCCTCCAGCACGAGGTAATTGCTGCTTTCTCTTTTTATGAGCAAGAAATAACCAGTTGTCTTTTAAGGTAAGAAATATAAACAGCAATTAAATATCACGGTTCGCCATGACCTCTAATCAGCTGGCACCTCTTGTCAGAAAGTCAACATACAAGAAGATTAGGCTTCACTTATCATTTGCAGTGAATACATTATTTGAGAGGAAGGAAATAGGAATACTCTTAAATGATCAATAGTTTTCTCCAGCTTATGAAATGTGTATTTATTATGGAGAAGCAGGAGCAGCTCACAAGCAAAGCGGTTCGCTCGCAAGTCACAATGTTCAGCATCAGACCCTTTGCAGAATCTGGCCACGGGAAAAGCTTTAGAGACAGCAACAGGCTTGAGCATCAGGGGGCACAAAACCACACTTGGCTCCTACCAAAACTGTCTGCTTTGGCTCTCTCTCTCCATTTCCAGTGTTTCTAAAAATATATTTAAATGTATGAATCTCCTAAACATCCTGATATCAGCATGGGGCCCTTGGTTACACCATCACATGAGGAGGAGATGGAGCAGAAGGAGATTGCCCCATCCCTGAAAGTGCTCAAGGCCAGGCTGGATGGGACCCTGAGCAATCTTGTCTAGTGGAAGGTGTCCCTGCCCATGGCAGAAGGATGGAACTTCAGGAGCTTTAAGATCCCTTCCAAAGCATTCCATGGTTCTATGATTCTACAAGACCTTCATGGGGGCACCCATTGAACAAGTGGCATCTGACACCAGTTTTGTAGTCCTGGGATGGATCTTCCCCCTGGGGTGGAAGCCTTACCCTGTATGTGAGGTCCCAGGCCTGGAGGAAAGGGAACACACACCACACCACACAGGTTGGGGTGGGAAAAGCACTGGTGGTTTTTACTTGGAGACTCTTTTGATGCTGCTACCTGGATGTGTATCCTATTTGAACACCAGAGATGAGTTTCTCTACCACCCACAACACCTTGTTTTCTGCTCGGTTTTCTTTTCCCCTGCTTCTTTACCTGAATAAAGTGACTGTGTTTGAATAATTCATTGATGAGGTTTGTACCACTTTGTTCACAAAATCACAGCAGGGAACAGTGTTTTTCATTAAATACTTCTTTGCCAGCTCCTCTCTGTGATGGAGTCTTGCTCTGCTTGTTCGCTTGCCAAAAGTCTACCAGGCAGTGAAGAGCAACACACCCCCTGGGCTGACAAAATGAGGGTGCTGAGAGGATGGTAGGGTAGCACTTCCTCAACTGGTTTGGAAATGTCTGCATTTGGATGAAGAGTGTTGTGATCCTTCAGTGTCACAGGAGGAAGATGCCTCCAGCACTCCAGATCTCCCTGGTTCTCTCCACAAGATCTCGATGGAGGTGACCAGCTCAGGTTTAGGTAAATACCCTTGATCCAATGCAATTAAGGCAGGTGAATCCTGCCACAAGTTGCTGAATCAAGGAGGGAGAAAGATGCTCTTATGAGTGCATTGGGATTGCGAATAACCACCCCGCTTCTGCTGCAGATGCCTTATGAAAGGTAATACCCACATGCTCAGATGCCTAATTTATAAATAGGGAATAAGCCATCTTCCTCTTGCAAAATATTGGGAAGAATTAGTCATACATATTAACCTCACATTGGAAAAGCAATGGTGAAAGGCATCACGAACAGCAAGTTGGAGTGAATTACTGAGATCTCTATTACCATGTTAACATTTATTTAAAATACATAGTTGGCAAATCTGACTGCCAGAAAATTTGCTAATAGTGAATAAAAATGAGGCCATGAACAGACACAGCAAGTTAATTAGAAAAAAATTAACTATTACTGTTGTTCTGAATTTTTCTATCTTTGCATAATGCTGATAAAAAATTCACTAATACTTTAGACAGATCAGTGATGGGCCAAAGACTTTTGACTTTAATTTCTTATGGCAAGACATCAACATGTTAAAGATGTGCCTTTCCTTTCCATGGCGCCTTCCTCACAAACATCAAAAAGGATGGATTTTGGTCAACCAAGAAAATCAAGATCAGCAGCAAGAGGGGAGAGAAATTTGCTGTTTCCCATTCTAACTCCTAAAACTTCCTATCATTATCACATCTTTAATGGGGAGTAATTTGAGTTCCTCCTTTAGCTTCAAAGATAAATGGAAGGGAGATTTCAATTTGGATTACTTGCAGGAGGGTTGTAGTTGGATTGGGAAGTCCTTATGGATGCTTGGAAAAAGCAAAAGCTCCCGCCTTGGCTTGGTCCTCAGTGTACCCCATTACTGCTCACCAGTGAGGAGAGAGACTACTTTTCAATCACTGTGGCACAAAAGAACAAGGAAAATATGGCTGAAGGTAGAAGTGGGAGAAGGGATTGATTATCCTCAGGTAATAAATACCACCAACACAGCCCAGTTATATTGTTAAGTGGTATGGAAGGATAGGAAAATGGTTTCCAAGGAAATAAAGCTCTGTAAACACTTCTGTCATCCTGGTAAGACAACAAGTGAGAGGTGCAACTCTGAGCAGGGATGTTTATATGGTACATCAGCTCAGATTTTCTAGGTATTTGTAAACTTCAATATGCTTCTTGATCATTGTCATTGTCTGTATTAGTCCATTATTAGCAGCATCATTAAAGTACGTGGTGGATTTTTAAAGAACTTAGGGCTACTTTGCACATATAAAACAGGACATTACGCCTTGTTTTTGGTGCTTGCATGATTGCAGTCCTTCAAATACACATCCCTCTAGTTTCTAACACAGCATATGAATGAGTGCATTTCTGGAATGCAGGATGCCTTCCAATGTGGAAGATGGATTTAATGGCACTTCTATAGTACAGTTTCCAAAAGCCCTCTCAGTGATGCTAACAAGATCCCATGCATTCAAAATCCCACCTAAGAGACCCATGGGCCATGTTGTCTGCAGAGTACAAGGAGACAACACCGCTGAAGTGGATGAGGACCTTCAGATTTGCATGCTTTGTTAACACAACATTTACATCATTTCCTCCGAGCCTGTGGAGCAAGAGGAGCAGAAAAGGGGACTCACCCGTTTGGTGTAGTCCATTGCCTTCAGGATGGAGAGATTCAGCATCTCCAGTGAGGCCAAAACATCTTCGTAGTCTCCCATGTGGTCAGCAAAATAGTCTGGGAAAACCAAGAGGGACATGATGGGAACATGTTGATGTAACTTAACCCTTAAAGACTACATGACACAGTAATGTCTATTTGGTGGTAAGATAAACCTGAGAGGATGGTTTCAGGTACATTTTTGTATCCTATATCCTGAGTCAGTCACAAGTTGTCCTGCAGGGATTGGAAGTGGTGCAATTTCCATGAGTTTTGGACCATTGCATAAAGGAGAGGCAAGGCCCAGTAGCTCCCATTGAAAATAACACACGCCCACTTCTGCATTTGACTGTATCTGGTCTCTCTCCCTCCTATTGCCAGCACGGAGGGAGAAGTCCCAAAAGAAATCCTCTTTCCACTCCCTTGACATTCTTTACCACCCAAAGCATCCAAATATCTCCCAGGTTCAACACAATTTATATGAGCTGAGACTGGTCTTCCATCTTTCCCTACGTTCCCATCACATGTGCACCTCAGCCCACAACCGCAGGTTGAATAACCTTCTGAGAGTAAAATATGCCTCAATAGGAAGGGAACAGAGCTGCAAGCTGGGCCCAAAAGTACATGCTCTCCATGGAGAGGGAGCCCACACTTTCTCTGTGCCATCCTCATCCCTCCTCCAGGAGCAGTGATCCACACCAGGCTGCACCACAGCTCCAGCAGTAGCCTGACACAATCCCAGTTCCTCTTTACTGATGCAGAATACAGTCAAAATCGGTGTGTCCCAGGTTGCTGATGGCTCCCTGACACACATAACCCAGTGTGGTTTTGTGTCTGAGCTACTGAGTTCTGAAATTCACTGTTCACAATGGAAACAGCAGCAGTGGAGCACAACAGCAAGGTGTGCATGGAGTTTGTAGCACAGACCCAAAGTTTCTGGGTGATGGACACAGAGTACAGCTAAAAGGTTTCCCTTAAAAACCACTGTCACTGTTCCTCAGCACTAAGACATGAAGCTTCACACTGAGGTGACATCTCTGTGGAATGCAGCAAGACATAAACTTCAGGAAACAATTCCACTAATTAGATTCTCTTGGCTTAATTAGAAGTGCCTACAGCTATTTACAGTCTGAGAACATATCCAAAGGGAAGAAGATTTTGGCAGAAACCGGAATGTCACAGCATGACTGACAGCAGCTGTTTGCTGTTCCACGATAAGCCAAACAGCTTATTCTCAATGTGGTGTGTTTATTTGTGTTCTTCTTACTTGGGAAAGAGAAGCCGAGCAGATCTAAAAGGTAAAGACTTTTTGTAAGTCCTGAAATAAAAAGTTGGACTCCTACATTTCAGGTGAAATGAGCTGTTGTGGGCAGAGCACAGCCCTTGAGCCGGATCAAGGGGCACCTGTGAGGAGAACAGTGTTGACTTTAACAAAATATTAAGTCCTGCTGCTTTAGTCTAATTTATTCATGTGCACATCTGGGATCTGCTCTTCCAGCCCTACACGGTCCTTGCTCATGGCTGCAGAGGCAATGGGGTCAGTGTTCAGAAGAGCATCACTGCAACCCAGGGCTGGTGTGGGAGGAGGTGGGTGCTCCCCACCCACCTCTGCCCAGAAGATGCCATCACCCCAATTGTCTGCAACAGGTCGATGTGCACCTCCTGTACATTGAGCACACTCAGTTCTCAGGTCAGGTTGTACCACTGCATGAATGTCTGTGCTTTGATAGAACTGAAAGTGGGGGGTAAAATTCAATACCTGCACTCATGTTTTCTGGGCTTATTAGGAGCTTCCAGCTGTGACTGGGAGCTCCTCTGCTGGCAAAGGATTACAAAACAGCCTTTAAGTAAATCAAGGTCATTGCTGGGAGGAAAAAAACCCAGAACTTTTTAGGATGCTACCCAGTATGGATTAACAGCCATACCAAATTTGTCATGTAAGCTGCAGGACCCAAGAAATTCCTTTTAAGATGTTCCCAACATCTTATAACGCACAACCCATTTCCAGAGAGACACCACAGTTCCCATTTAGCCAAAATAAGGTTTTATGTTGAAATTAATACTTAGAAGAGAAACAAGCAAATAAGAAATTGCAGGCAAGGCAGGTATTCAGCAGATAACAGATCTAGGCAGGAACTTGTGCTGATCGATCCTTCCCCTGGCTTCCCCCAGCTTTCCACAGGAGGTGGTGGGTTTATCTCCCTCCTCTCCTGGCAGCTTCACCCCAGGTAGAGGCAGCAAGATGGGATCACGTTGGGTCACAGCCATGCAATTTTCTGATTTTATCAGAGTGATGGAGAAAGCTATGTGGGGGCAAGAAATGCCATTATTACCTCTGGATTTCCTGCCAAAGTTGATGCTACAAATTGTGGGGTTTTGATTTCTTGGGTCAGCTGGCAAGGAGACCTAACACAATAGTGGAGTGATGGGAACAAGCCCGTCATATCATCAGCAAACCAAAGGGATTTTATGGAAGTCTTTGTTTCTTGCATACCAAAGCAAGAACAAGCAGGGATAACCAGCAGAAAGGGGAAACATTGCTGCTTTTGCTTCAGGCTTGGATGCTCAGAATGGTGTGGGCAGAGGTTAAGCACACCAGGAGGAGAGAAACCCCAGGCAAAGTCCTGTTGCAGCCAGATCCACAGGCTGCCATCAATGCAAAGGTCTTTCAAGTATCAGGACAGGTGCACAGGCAACCAGCAACCCCCTCTCTGGCTGCACAACCCACTCCCAGCTAGACCTCTGAAGGCTGTAATTAGTGGCAAAGTGATCAAGGTAAATGGTGAAGACCTGCTGAGGTGGCTTTATATGTTCTTCTGCATCCTGGCACAAGAGGAGAGGAGCAGAGATGGATGAGCCCACTGCAAGGCCACACACCTCTGTCTCCCCTTCTCCTCCAAAAAAGTTGGGGGACAGGAAACAATTTCCAATATCAAGTGTCCATGGAAAAATACACCTGAGTGAGCAGCATGAGTCACTTCCCATTGAGGCAAAGCCCTTCAGGAATCCTGGCAGGAAATATTCCCTTCCTGATCCAGGTGTCAAACAAAACATTTTCAGAGATTTTCTTTTCAGCCTTTAATTTTGGCAAGCAGTGGGAGGTGCAGCAGAGGTGGTGTACACCTTAGGCAACCTGCTGGGAAACATGGAGGTTGGCCTAAGGAGAAACATGTTATGGGTATTGCAGAGGGATTCGGGTTTATTGAGCTTCAGAGCAAAGCTGGAAGCCATGACATCTCCACAAATTAAACCCCCGCTTGTTATTGAATGGCAGCCAAGTGCTTTGCTCAGCTCTGACCCCATTTATGTTGCAAGAAAATGAGGAGAAGTGTTGCCAATTTTCCTGTGGAATAAGGGGCAAAGCAGCAGAAGGGCTGAGATCCCCCAGCTCCGCGGCTGCCCCAGCACTGCGAGCTCTGTGCTGTGTTTCACACAGCCTTGGAAGGCCCACGTGCACAAAGTGATTGCTTGTGCCCCCAAAGGGGGACCCCACTCACCGCACAGCTCCTTGGTGTCCACGTTGCTGGAAGAGGGGGAGAACGAGGCAGGGGAGGAAGCAGGAAAAAAAGAGAGAGAAAGAAAGACGGTTTTAATGTAAAGGACAGATGAAGGTTACATTTAGGATTCCTGCAGGCTTAACCCCAGACACCCACTCGCAACCTCACCCACCCCCTTGGCATTCCCCAGCCACATGTGGGGTCAGCCTATGGAGAAGGCAAGGGTTGGTGCCACTCAAGGTATCCACACCCCATCCACATAGCATCTGTGCAGCTGGAACAGGTTCACACATCATTTTGGATATTTTCTGAGGGGCAAAATGGGGACTTGTGCATCCCCCACAGTGAGGGGGAACCTCTGCCTGAGGGGGAACCTCTGCCTAAGGGGGACCCAGCACACCCGGCACATCAACTCCTCTGACTTCCTTCAAAACATCCACCCTGGCAACTCCCTGGTGAGGCATTGATGTGGCACAGAAACATGCCAAATGTTCCCATTCAGTCAGTATAAAAATTTGGAAAACATACTTTTCTAGATGGACCAATTTCCCTGAATCTGCCCCTGCAAAGCAGCTCCTACCAGGACTCCCTCTGGATGAAATTGTACAATTACTTCTTAACACATGAATATTTAGTTTATGTAACAATATCTCAATGGACAACCTGCTCAGGAAATAAAGATTGCTGCTAATCTCTTTGTGCCTCTGAGTCCCACAAAATTATAAGTGCCATTCAAGCACTGGAATGATCTCTTAATAGAATTATATTTTATCAATCCATTTATGTCCTGGGAAGTTATTTCTTTAACTAAACTCATCCCTGCTCTGTCTAACCTGTCAATGTAAGTGGATTAGGGAAAGAGAAGTTTTCAATAGTGCTTTCATTGACAGCATCCTCCTGCAGCCCTGCCTTTATCCCAGAATCAAGGCAAACATGAACATCTCGACTCTGGGAGATGCTGCCTGCCAGAAACATACCACTTGATCTGTCTCCTGCTGTAAAAGCACATGGTACTGAAACACAAACCCTTTCGGGTAAGTGGCATTTGTCATGCTGTAAAGAAGTCACCTCTTGTCCTGGAGACCTCCTTGGTGCAGGACACGTGGTGTGGCTGCTGCTGGCAGTCAATGTGCTGGCACAGGCTGTGTGGGCAGCACATGCATCTCTCTGCAGAAGGAACTCTTGCACTGTTTTATCTTCATTCCCTTGGAGATTTATCATCTTCCTCAAACCCTGGAATTACTTCACTGAATCCTACAAAACCCTCTGGGAATGCTGTGAGCTCAGTTACCCTGACTTGTTCTTATGCCCAAATTCACTGAATATACAGATACAAAACACTACCCACCCGAGCCAGCTCCTGACCCCAGGAGCCCTGGCAGTCCACAGTGCTTTGGCAGCCTGTGGTTGCCAACACGGAGCCTCAGCAATGCACAGGGGGAGAAAATCCAAGTGAGAAACCCAGCAGATGTCTTTCCAACACTGGTACAGCCTCGTGCCAGCCTGAGGGACCATGGCTGGTTGTTCATCAATGTTGTCTCCAGCACACAGCCTGCTACTCTCAGGCACATGCACTGGAGTAATTTTTACATCAGCATTACCCATTAAGTGCTTGAATAATATTTTTCAGAAGATGGCATTTATATACACCTACTGAAGTGGTTATGGGTTTGCAGCTAGGGCATGTTACTGAGAAAAAAAACAAATCTATTATTGTCTTCCATGTGGTTTTGCATTGTAATAATTGATCTGCTGCTGCCAAAAATGGTATTTTATTTCCTCACATCTTGCCATCCTATTTAAGTTAATTGTGCTTGAATGTTAACTTGTCTGAGAAGTTGCTTTTAATTTTAAGCCATCTTTCACTAAGAATAAGCCTAATGAAAGAAATTACCGAAGTCACAAGATGGCTTAATAAAAAAATATGATAATGCTCGGATGAAAATTTGTAAGGAGAAATCAATGGGCACTTGAGCACGATGTTTCCATCCCCCAGGAGCGCGCCTTCTGGGAACATTGCTGACACACAGCCACATCCCACCTGTGTTACCGGGGCTTTGCCTGCCCACAGTGGGTGCTGCACATCGGAACACTCAGTGCAAGGCATGTGCAACACCCAGCTACAAAACAATTTACAAGCTGACCTAGTGGTTTAATGTTTTAGTAACTAACCCCCACCATGGGCTATGCCAGTAGGATTTTATTACGTAAATATTCAGAATCTGGGTTTCAAGTCTTGTGAAATGGGAGGTGGCAGCTCCTGATGAGTATCTTTGTCATCCCTAGCCTTTCATCCCAGAGCTGGCCTTCAGAGGTTATTTTTGGAGCAGTCATATATCACAAAACCTTTCAGCATAAAAACATTGAGATGAGCACTAGTTACCAATTTCTTTTCAGCTGCCAAATATTCAACAATTCTGTACGCCACAATAAGCTAAAAAGAAAAATGGCAACAAATTGTTCTCATGTTTTCAGAAAAAAAATTCCAAAATTCTCTCAGCTAGAACACTTGGCTGTGAATTAGCTTTCAATTTTAAGTATAATTACATTAATAGTATGACTAATTCAAGAGCTTATTGAAGCCATAACCCAACTAACTAAGCAGAATATAATAATGTTCAAGTTCAAGTTTAAATAAATCATTAAAGAGTTCTGTGTTATACAGTTTTTTCTGCATAGTAGAGGCCACATTTATCTGAACTCTTTCCAAAACAAAAAAAATGAAGAAAATCCAAGCCTTTTTTGTTTCAGGCCTTTTCTCTGTTTCCCAGCCAAGAAGGCTGTAAGCATGGAGCAGCACAGCCTTGCATTCCCAGTCCTGTAAGGGATGTGCACCCTTTGAGGCTACTTTGCAAGGCAAAGATGTACTTTGGAGCTCCTCCATTTGCCCCTTGGGACCTAATTGCTCCAACAGAGGTATGAGGTAAACACAAGAACTTTGATTTCAACCTAGAGCACCTTCTGAGAAGTCAGAGCCCAAGCCATGAACTACTTTTGGCCACAAAAAGAACTGTTCATCGCTCACTACCCACCACCATTTAAATACAATGTGATAATTTGACCACATAAACACATATGCAATAGGGAAATAGTTTTCCCTGCAGGTTCACACCCAACTATTTCAAAGAAAAAGAAAATACCTCAAAGAGTGATACTCCTCCTGTGTATGTGGGAGTTTAAAGAGCAACAACCATGCTGTGAGAGCATCTCCTCAGTGGGCTTAATTAAGTGAACTTGCCCAGACAGTAATTACTGCTGCATGACTAGGAAGAGGAAGAGGTTGCCCAGAGTAATGGCTGTGCCTCCTGCCTACTCCAGAGACAAATGCATTTCTTCCCCGAAAACCCCACCTAGCATTAAATTGCAGTTTGATGAGCACTTGAGCTAATGAGGATCCCTGGGAAGTCACATCTTTCCCTTGCTGTGTCCCTGATTGCAGAATATCCAGTGGATGGGGTTTTGTCAGAGTGGTCTTATACTGACTTTCTGCTGCTTTTCCATTGGTTCAAAGCATTTATAAGATTTTCTTCTCTACCTGCCTTTCTTGAAACATGATGCCACTTTTGACACTTTATCCCAGGGAGAAGGCACCCTCTGACAGAGGACACATTGCAGCAGGGTGTCCAACAGCCCAAGGATTACAGGCACAAGCAGAGCATCCCTCCAGCCAGACCTCTGGGTGGGTGATGGTACACATGTAACTTCCAGGTTCTGGGTCAGAAGCTCCAGCTACACTGATCCAGATCAACCCACCACTTTCTTTATGCAAATCAGTGTTTTCCAGCAGGAAAAAAAAATGTATTTCTGGAAATTCCCCATCGTGATTATTTGCATTAGCTCTTATTAAGCAAGCCCAGTGCAGGACAGCACAGGAAGGCATTACCCAGAGAGCATCCCAGGAAGTCTCAGCACTGCAAAGCCAGGGATGCCCTGGCCCAGGGCTGGTGATGACCTGCAGAGATCCCTTGCAGTAAACACAGCTGTGAGTTTGCCATCCAGCAGCATCTCTCCCTCTCTTTCCCAGCATCCCTCCACCTCCCTAAGGGAAGGCTGGTGGCCTCTGACTTGCTGTCCTTAACACATTTCTCCAGACTTCAATTATAGAGAGGAGAGGAAAAGTTATCTCGGAATGGAAAAGATAACGTGGAGGAGCAGAGCGTGAAATTCCCTTCCTGGGTTCCAGCTCAGCCAAGGGAAGGGTGTCCCAGGCTCTCCCAATGGGTGGTGCAATCAAAAACATAATGGCAATTCAGAAGTTGCAAATACATCAAAGTCTCATCTTCACACTTCTCATGCAAATAGCTGCCTGGATGTGCTGCTCAAAGGCTGCTCAATGCCCGCTCGGCTTCAGCTGAAGATAATAACCCTTTTCCTTGGGCAGATGAAAGGTTTGCATCAGCAGCCACACGGCTTAGTCACTTCACCAGCACAGAAAATGGAGGGTTTTTTTTCTGAAATCACGTTCTACTTTTATTTCCATCTTCTATTCACAGCTTTGGGTTTGCTACAAGGCTTCAAACGAGCACGGAAACAAATTATCCTCTAGCATTAGCCACCTGCAAAACTCATTTTCATTTAGGAAAGACTAAAAAACAACAAGTGCAGCTGGAAAGTATTATTATATCTGATGATACGGCTTGTAGTCCCAGCAGCAACAGCGCTGTGTTATCTCAACACCTCAGAAGTGGAAAATGTGCATCCAGATGCTGAGTAAGGGGTCACAGATGGTCACTTTTGATCATTAGTTTCTGAACTCAATGAAACATTTTTACACAAGCCCCAGAGTGAGAAAAATTATTCCAGGCAGAGCAAGAGAAATATCAAATACTGGATGATGGCCAAGAACTGAATACTTTCATTATAAAGAATTTAGCAACTTCCCGAGCTCATCATCATACTCTTCTGGAATCCCTGATAAATCTTTCTCAAGACCCATTCAAGTACCTTCCCTTCACCTGCCTCCTTGCTTAAAAAAAAGCCAAAACCACTCTTATGGTATGACTTAAAAATGGACTTCCAAAATCTCAGGTGCCACAAGCAAAGAAACAGAAGAAACTGTATGTCAAGGCTGTCCACAAGCAGAAGGACATCCAGCCAACTGCAGCTTCAAATGACACAGACAGAGAAGTATTCAGAACAAATGCCAGTTTTGGCTTTAATTTCTATAGCTGTGGCATGCTGGCAGTCAGGGCTGTGGTGCCCACCTGGCTTTTACTTTAAAGGATGGTCTTTATCTCCTGCCAAATGTCCCTGCTTCTTGCATGACATAAATTTAAAATGTATTCTGTGGTATGCTTCAGCAGGAGTAATTCAAAGGGGCACATCCTGGGGGAGGCACAGTGGCCCTGCCCACTGTTCAATAAATGAGCAGTGAGCCTGAAATAACCCAGCAGCTACTTTTCATTTAGCTCTGCTTTTTCCAGCAGGGCAGAAAGTATCACCTATTTGAACTCCCACAGTGAATGGAGAGGAGCCCATTGGCATGAGTTGACACAGGATTCACCATTCAATCTAGACAGAGGTTTCTCCAAAAATCCATGTTACATGAAATAGGCAGAGTTTTGCAGAGTCCATATGGATCGCCACATAACTGGGACATTTCCAGCACTGGAGCACTATGACTTAGATTAAAACACCTACAGAACAGCTCCCATGGGGACTCCTGAAAGGGAAAAAATGCTGCCTTCTCCAAAGCAAAACCAGTAACTTTATTCTTGCCTTTGCATGTGCTCCATCACTGAGCACCTGAGGAGCACAGTATGGGTCTCTGAAAGCCCCATGGTAAATCATATTTTTCTCCAAAGCCCTGGTACATCAGAGAATAAAAAATAGGGACAAAGAATTGCCCAGAAACAGAGAGAAACAAAAGGAGAATAAGGAGAATTTTTATTAAGTTCTCACATAGAGATTTTGTATTACATAGTCTTACCACCTGTGGTTCAGTATTGGGGTTTATTACACATTCTATATACTTTGGGACATGGTCTCTTTCCTCCTAGTTGCCTTGCTATCAGCAGGATATTCATTCATCAGTTTGAAGGCTGAAGCCTAGCGTCCTCAAGGATGTTCAGCTCACATAAATCCATGGTTCAGCTCCTTCCTGCTCCCTGCACATCCTTCCTTGGGATTCAGGCAGATGATGACCAAGACAGGGGCAGTTTTTCTTCTTTCCCACACCATGTGACAACTGTGGTTGATTCTGCTCAGCAAGACAGAGGGTGAGCAGCAACAGGGCTGCACAGCAAACCTGTATTCAGGCCCAGTGGATATTAATATTTCAATATTTAAACACTATCCTATTTTAATAATATTTTCATATGGTGTTCTCTGCAGCTCCTCTCCTTTATAAGCCATCTGCATTCTCACTAACACAGACACTGCCCAGATCCAGTTTCCAAACCATACGCCCACGTTCACTGGAAATGCTGATGTCCGTGTGCTCTGCACCATGTGCTTTGCTCCAGAGCACTGGGGCAGCAGGCTCCTCATTACAAGCCAGTAATCTGGAAAACACTGATTTTTCAAGGTAAACTGAACTGACCTTCAATACAAATGAGCATAGTAAATCTGGTAGGCTCAGAGTAAACACGCTCCTTTACTCATTGTGCTTCAAGGCTGTTCCCTCCCTACAGAAGAAGTCCCCATGAAGCTGCTGCAGAGGCACACAGGGAGGCCAGGATGGACTTGCCTTGCCTATAGAAGTAGTGAGAGAAACCAGGAGGTCCCAGGTCTCCCTGCTCAAGGCAGACAAAAAGCATCTCAGCTATCCACATCTGTGGTTTCAACATCACCAAAGATGCTCCTTTAAGTGACCTTCTAGCATGATGGGGAGGACCAGAAGAAGACCCTTGCTCCCTTCTCCCCTTCCTTGTTGTGGAAGCCCCTGGGCAGACACCTGAGTGTGGTTGGTGGCTCTGCCAGGGACAGTCACACCCTCAGCAAAGCGCTACATCACCTTACGGCCACAGTGCAGCCCAGGGTGCAGGGTCCACAAGCAGACCTGCCCACTGGCATCCTTCCCACCATGCCAGAGCCTGAGTTCAGCTCCAAGCAGCTTTCATACCTCCACAGGAAGGTGTCTGTGTTGCAAGTCCTATTCCAGCTCTGATTGCAAAGGAAAAGTTGGGGAGAGGGGGAAGAATGATTAGCACTGAATACTGGCTCCTAATTGATACCTCAGGAGGGTGTATTCCTTAGGTGGGTGGCACACCTCTGAGAACAACAGGTCCAAAAAATCAACTTGTTCCAAGAAAACCTGCAGTAGTGGAGTGCAGATATCCTGCCTGGCAGTATGGTGCAGAAAAGCGGTTGCCATAGCACTTGACACAAGCAGTGATTAGGGATGTGGTAGAAAAAAATGTCTCTTTTCTAGCCAATGACCCTCAATAACATTGCATTTCTCCTTGCAGCAGTAATAAACCTCATAGAAATGATGCAACAGGGCAATTAAACTTGCTAGATACAATTTCAGAAGTCCCAAACCATCAATGCACAGGTATGGATAGAGCAGCTGTAGGGATCTCTGCTCCCTGTGATTCCCATCTTGGCTGCTGGTCTCCTATTGGATTCATTCACACCTCTCCTGGCAGAGCCCCTTACCTCCACCACAGTTTCACACTCATCACAGTCCTCAATGAAAGAGTTTTGGCGTGGATCCTCCTGGCTTTGAAAAAGGGAAACTCTTCTGCAATGACAGCTCCCACTCTCTCTGGGGCTCACGGGTGACCCTGCCAGCTCCCACCGATGCGGACCATGTACCCCACTCCCCTCCCCACAGCGTGGACAAGGAGCAATGAGCACAAGGCCCATGCACACATGCTGAGGCTTGGTTTGGCAATAACCCATGCTAACAGCAACATTCCTGCTTTTGCTTGTGTTTCTGATAAAACCAGCACGGGCACTTCATCAGGGGGAGATCGGGGGGATTCAACACTGCTTTTTGCAGCACAGCTCTGTTTCTGTGTCTGTTTCTGTTTCCTTTCAGGGACTCAATATTTACCATAAAGGTGAAGGACATCACAACATAACACATTATTTGCTAGTTTCTCATTTTCAAAGACTGCTGCTGTATCTCAAGGCTGGTTCAGCTCCTCACTCCCTTGGCATACTGATGTATTGTGTAGCCACAGACACTTACAAAACACTGGGTCATAGCTAACCCAAGCCTCTGTGTAAGCCAATTTCCTACATGCAGTCACAGGTAGGGGCCAGAAATTGCGCAGTGAAGACCCCAGTTGCCTCTGCACCATCCTCAGAAGGTCCCAAGCTGCAAACAATCCCCGACACAGACCAGATGCTTCCTTTCATCAGTCGTTTCAAGACAACTAAAATAACATTGTCTAAGTGGTGAAGGATTTGACAGAACAAAACACCCAGCTCTAATCATCAAGGGCACAAAGAAAAGTGACTGAATATGGATAAAAATGAAATTGGATGCTGTTGGAAAACACGCTCTGAGCTCTTGCTAGTTAAGAGAAATAAATGTCACTTTAAAAAAAGGCAGAAGCAATACACTGGCACCTGCAGAGCACCAGACATTTGTTTGTTCATTCATCAGCAACTGCAATATGGCATTTCAGGCTGTCAGTCGGTGCTGCACCCTCCTGCTCTGCCACACAGCTCCAGAACTGGGGTCAGCTTTGCCACAGTTGGCCAGAGCCTCTAATCACTCACTCACAAAAGAAAAATCTCTTGAAAAGCTCATAAAATTGCTGAACAAGATGATAACACAATAAAATGCCTGTTTACAGCACAATTAATGTCCTGAAAAATATATCAATGCAGCACACTAATTTGCTACGCTTAATCCATCAGTGTCTAAGCACAGTCCCCACCTTAAGTAAAACAGACATTTAGTACAGTACGAAACATTTTCATGTCTCTGCATGTGCCAAATTCCTAATAAATTGCATCTAAACCGTCCTTTTCTCTCTCTCTCTCTCTTTTTTTTTTTAAATGGATGACTTGTTCTTGAAAATACCACCCTGCCCACAAGTGCATCAAAGAAAACAGAAAGCAGGCTTCATTACAGCCTACAAGTAATTTAACTGCTAGGTGGTATGGCACTTCCAAATTTATGAAGTTGATGATTACTATATTTACACTTAGGCCCAGTGTGTACATATAGAGGGTTATATCAGCTCTCCTTGCAGTTATTCCCAGACAGTGTCAGGAAAAACTGGGACTACAATCCTTGGACAGTTGGGCTGGACATGCCAGGGCCAACACAGAGGCACCAGAGGAGACCCTTTTGCTCTCAGGTTTCCCACCAGCTCTGTTTTGCAAACACAGCACGATTTTTTGGTGATATTATCATGATGCTGCATTGAGATAACTGATTATTTAATTTTGACATCCTGGTCCCATGCAGAGCTGGCATCTTCAGCCTGCACCCTGCTTCACAGCCCGCCTGTAAACTCAGCTTGTCATCTCCCGAATGCATTTCACGAGCAGTAAATATAGCAGTTAACAGCACATCTATTTTGCTGTCAGGCTTATTCAGAGTGTTCAGCCTCAAGACAGACTTAAATACCAGATGTTTGTGGTGCATTTGGACTGCTGTGTAATGTCAACTCCTTTACTGGGATAGTTGCAGTAACTCTTGGTTTTGCATATTAGGGATTCCCTGCTTGAAGAAAAATATAAAATAAATAACAGGAAGGAAAAGAATGGTTTCAGACTACGATGCTCCTTCACAAAGTCATGACATAGCCTTCCTGTCATGGAATGCTCACTAAAGTGCTTTGAAACCCAAAGAAACTGAAAGCTGTCCAGAAGAGCCTTTTCCACCCTGTTTGGCTGACACCCCCTGCCCCACGGTGGTGCTGGTGTCTACCCCTCCCTGGGCAAGAAAGCCAAGGGATGCTGTGATTTTTCATTTTCAGAGGGGAAGGCCAATGGCACAATAATTCTGGCTTGCAGAAAAGCTACACTTCAGCTGTTTTTTCACACACCTCCCTCCACTTCTTGGCCCTCTAGTTTCCATCAAAAGAAGTCATTTATGCATGTTTTTAACATCTCATTATTTCTTTTAGCTCAATTTTCGAAGCAAACCATTAAAACAAATAAGTACTCCTTCCTTTTTTGGGGAGGAGATGATCTCTTAAGTTTTTATGCACAAACTGTCAACAGTATGAAACAGTAAGAAATGGGCTTTTCTGATGAGTGAATATTTAACATTTTGCCTATTTCTACTTGATACGGAAGCCTGGGCTAATCTGATTTCTGTTTGTAATCTGTGTAATATTGAACTGCAAAAGAGACAGGGATAAAGTAATTGCTTGGAGCTCAGCTGAATGGTTTACTAATTGCCAGAAGAAAATGGTAAGATATTGAAAGCATGAAGTAAAATTAAATCAGCCTTCTCCTCCTTTTAGATTTTGCAGGTATCTTGTTTATCACCAAGGTTGTATGTAGGAGAGGAAGAAATTAGAGCAGGTTTGGATATGTAACACACAACTGGCAGGGGACTAGTAAAACAAGAGTAAAGCAAGAAATCCCTGCACTCTGTTGCTGTATTTCCCCCAATATCTTTGTTTCTCATGTATTCCCTTCTCCTGTCATTGAAAAGTAATCTTTAAAAACCTCCTCTCAAATGCAGTCCCAAGGCAGACAGCTTGCTCTGCCTACCAAGCAGCAGCTGGACACCTCTGCTGCTTGATGCTGCTGCCCTATGCATGTCTACTCAGAGAAAACCACATGGGTAAATTTGTAAGACTGAATTTGAAAGCAAAGTTTCCAATCTCTTTGAATGCCTACATGACTCAAACACAAGTGGCTGATTAGAATCTTAGTCACTTTTATGGTTTTAATGCAAGATCTTGGTATCTTTCCACTCCCTAGAAAAGAAAACTTCTGATACAAATGGCCCCACAGAATCCAAAAATAAGGTACTGAGCCCCAGTCCCAGCCAGAAAACCCTCTGATGTGGTACTTCTTCACTCCATTTGCACAGATAAACCTTCCCTGTTCCTCGCCCTCTGCAGTAAACACCAGCCTGCTGCTCCCAGCATCAATCTGCCTCGCTGTCAGATTACACAGGCTCTCCCCAGGGATCCTGCAGAGAGCCTGCCTGGGAAAACACCTGGGAAATAGGATTAGAAATAGAAAAATGTTCTCAAAAGTTAGTTCAAACAAGATTCTGTGCGGTTTTTCAGCTTTATGTTTCTCCCAGTGACCTTCCTAGCGAGTGCTATGTTTTTAAAGCCCCTTTATTTGGTGAGCCTGAGATGTTTTGTCGCTATATCAGCACAGCACCAGCTTTGAAACCAAGTATTCACTTAAATGAAAAGTAGAGCACAGTATAGTTTAAGAGACATGTTGGTACAGAGAAGAATAAGCAAAGACTCAAAAACATCTTCCATATAAACAAAATCCACCAAGTGCCCATGCTCTTCAGAGCCAGAAATTAGAGCCAGACACGTAATTTTTGTGCAATCATTTTGTCCCTTTCAGAAGAGACAAGAACTGTCTCTTGAATCAGTTAATCAAAATCTTGGCTGATTAAACCAGCCACAGTTTGTTTCCCAGAGAGCTAATTGAGAACATTCAATATTCAGAAATGATGTTGGTTTCAATGGGCACAACCATCTCTGTAGTGCAGAGTAGGATTCGGCTCCCAGACAAATCTGGCACTCCACCGAATCAGGTTTTCAATGCAAATAGCCAAGATTAGGGAGGGGGAGAAAAAAACAGGAAAAAACCCCTCACTCAATCATAATCATCACTGTTCCTTGCCCAAGAAGTGAAAGCATTTTCTGTTCAGTTTGGAGAGGACTGCACTGAAGAAACCTGGCGAAAATAATAGGCAGCAGAGCACTGCTCCACAAGTCTCCCTACCCACAGTGGACCCTATCAGATGAAGTCCTCTCACACCAAAGGACACCAGACCTGATGTGGGTTGTAGGAAGGCAAAGCATCTCAGAGGGTATGCCTGGAGGGACTGTAGCATCCAAACAAAGCAATAACAGCAGGTCTTTTCCACCAGAGGAAAATAAGTACTGGAGCAGAAGGACAGCAGGCTGATGCATCATCAAAGGTACTGAAGATGTTCAGGTCTGGAGCAGAACAGTGTGCTGGAAGGAGGGTGTCAGGAACCTCATCTTCACCTGATGATGTGAAGCTCCCTTTCTGCCCAGGTTATCAGTGGAAGCATGAGGTGTAGCTTTAGCTTGCACACAGCTATATTTTGCTTAATATTCAGGAGCAGATCTCCAGCTCCTTTGCCTTTACCTCTGGCCCCATCAGAATGTTACACTGCTTTTATGCAACACCAAACCATGAGTTTTCAGACCTCAAGGTACCATTAAAGCTGAGAGCTGCAAGGCTGTTACCAAAGTATTTTGGCTCCTCTCATGGGGAACAGCATCAGTCTGAACCCAAACTACACCAGCAGCACCTTGCTGGCATCTCCTCCCACTCTTTGGCTGCTGCTCGCCAGTGCAGGGCATTAAGCTTAACAGGCACAGAGTGTTTGCAGAGGGTCTAATGTAAATCAGATTTATTCTTTGAGTATCAATGCATTCAAAGTCACGGAGAGCCAAAATTCATCTGTGGAAGCTATCAGACCCATTTTGAGAGCTCCTGGCCCTGCAAATGCCCTGATGATGTCGGTAAAAGCAGGGGAAGCATAAAGCTCCCACCCTGTCCTCACTGGTTTTGCAGGTCTCTCAAAATACTGGAGCTGAATCTACTGCTGGAAGCAGCACAGCTGTGCCAGGACAGTGCTCTTGGGGCTGACATGCTCTGCTTCACAGAGGGACTAATTAGTGCAAGCAGAGAAGCTCATCAGCATCATTACCTGCTCCTAGGGTGGGCCTGCACAACTGTGTCCCCCCAGCACTGAGGCTGAACAGGTTGGTGGCTGAACAGGTTGGTAGCTGCCCTGACTGCATCCCACTACATCTCTGCACCCTAAAGTGATCCCAAATTACTGTGATTTATAATACAACCTCCTGTGGTACCTGAGCAGCTGAGGGGGCACAGGAGGAAGGTGGCTTCATGTTCCCAAGAAGGATGTTGTTCAGCATCCCAAAGACAGGTGATCAACTTTCCTCTCCATCCCTTGTCATTGCCCTGTGGACCACCAGCCCACCCCAGTCACTGATTTGAAGGACAGAAGGAGGCACTGCCAAGTGCAGAACAGGCTGGAGAATCTGAGTGGCTTCAGTTCTCCATTTGCCACAATCCTCCAGCAAAAGTGACAGTCTGGGGAAGCTGTGAAGGCTTCTGAGAAGAGATACTGCTTCTGTTAATTATCCTACACACACGCTCCAGCCTTTTCTAGTGTTTGCCACTGGAGAGAAGAGCTCATTTAGAGAGGGGAGAGGAAGAGAATAAAGCCATTAAAAGAATAGCTGTAATCATAACAAAGAGATAACAAACGACAGAGCAGCAGAATGCTAATGCCACGTCCTTGGCTCCTTGTGAATGGACCTGTACAGCTCTTTGGAGCAGTCCTGCTCCAGTGAGCAGATCTGTCCCCAAAGGACTGTCCTCTGCAGCTATAAAAAATATATGACATAGAAAAGGAATTTTTAAAATCCCCTACAAGGACTACATTTGTTCAGTCAACAGCCATGTCTGACCTCCCTGTGCTTTCACAGGGGCTGACAGGTGATTTCTCCTTCTGAGGGGATGCAGGGTGGGAGGGAGCTGGCAAAGGATGGGAGCTGTGGGTCAGGCAAAGCAAGGTTTGTCCAGTATCATGGCAATGTCTTGAAGGGCTTCATCTCTTCATTCATGACCCTAAAACTTGTTTGACTTTACATTTGCAATGACTTTTTCCTTTTAAAATTGATACAGCTTGTTAGAAAAAGTAGGAAGAGTTGTAGATAACTCTGCAAATATAAGATTTCCAAGGCAAACATTAATGTTTTCTAAAGCCCTGTTCTCCCCTAAACCAAATGTATATATTTAATTATTTGTGTCCCTAAATCCATGTACATATTAGTTGTGTAATTCCAGTAGTATTGGTATTAATAGTAACATATAATTACCTCCCCAATAATCTTCAGGCAGCTCCCCATAAAGCACTGCTGAAACCTCCTGAAATAACAGCTAAAACCAACAGTGAAAAATCACCCAGCAACATCTTGGTTTTGCCTCCTGCTTCAGCTGGGAGGAGGGAAGGAGGGCAGACGGTGTGAGCAAAGGAGAGAAAAATGCTACTTGTTCATTGTTTTTAAGTAACAGCAGGTTTATGAATATAACTTTGCCAAAAGAACCTAGAGGAACACAAAACATATTTTGCATGCTCCTATTGCCAGATGAAATAACTGGCAATGATGGGATTTACAGCACAGTTCCTGCATGGAGATAAAATCTGGGGTTGATGTTTGGAGCTCATGCCTACCACACCACACCATTAACCTCCTAGAGACACTTCTCAGGCAGTCAAGGAGAAAGGAAGAAGCTTCTTAATGCCCCTGGTTATTTTAGAATATTCTTTTTCAGTTCAGCATCCTCCTAGTACTTGCTGCCAACGAGGTGTTTCCCTGGGGTCTGGGATGCTGGGGACACGCACTCCTCCAGTCACAGCACATTGTGACTGCCTCTCCACAGCAGCACAGCTGCTCCTCCATCCGTAACCCACCTCATCTTCCCACTCCACTGCCCAGCTTTACTCTTTTCACTGTCTCCCCAACTAATCCAAGCCAAGAAACTGGTACAGACATTCATTTTATCTTCTCCAGTAAGGCAGTTCACTGCTTCTAAAAATACTCCAGGAAATTGAATCAACATTTTGTAATTGGCTGGTAACAGCAATTACTAATAATCAGCAGGAACATAATTTTCATAATTTTCTACTCTAACTGTAATGTAATCTCAATAGCAAACTTTGGTTTGCACACTAAACAAACATGATGGCCACTAGGAGAACAACAGAGATAAAACAGAGTATTGAAAAACAGCCTTAAAAATAAACAAACTTCTATCAAATAGCAAATAACTGTAATTCAAACAGCCTTTGGGAAAGATAAAGTTAATACCGTTCCTATGTTCTCCTGTAAAATGGAAAAATGAAAGCTCCACTCCACTCCCCTTACTCGCTGATAGCAGCACTCAAAATTGCAACTCCAGTGCCTGGGCATGGCAGAGAGAGCATCTCTCCTGCTCAGGCTCCCACAGACCTGCCCATTTACTCTGCAGAGGACAAAAGGCAGAGCAAGGTGAAGAGCACACATGTGACTTGGAGGACTGTACTGGGCACAAGACTGAAGTCAAGAAAACTACTTGCTTCATAGTGAAAAACATTTTTGCAGAAGGAAGCCTGGCTCTGAAATAGGTTTTATGGAGACTGAGAGCTCTTGCAGATATAAAACAAGGAATATTTTCCTTCCCCAACCTGATAAATTTGCTGTAGGTGTCTATGCTTTCAAAATCGATAAGCAAGTGCCAATTCATGCAAGAATTTAACTTGGAAAGACGTCCAACTCATTTCTTGTCCTTTCAGCCAAGAACAGCAGATGCTACACTGCTCCCTGCAAGTATCAGTCCCTAACAGTTATTGATGACTGTATCAAGGCAGCTTGGCAAAAGAAAACTGCTTCTGAATGGTGGGAGCTCTTGTCACGCTTGGGAACTGCTCAGAAAGGTGCCTTACCAACAACACTGTTGCATGACATTTAGAAATGGCACATTCTCTCCCTGTCCAGTTTAGAAGACATCCCTTACTAAGGAGGGAGCAAGCTGCAGATTCCTTACAATCCCCAAGCAAAAATAGACAGCAAACCAATTTCCCATTTCAAGACAAGAATAAACATCCCCACACTAACCCCCATGTGCCCTGGATTTCACATGAACCATCTGCATCTTCTCAAAGGCTGGATGGCAACTGATAAGCTCAGGTAATGCTATAAATTATTTCAGAACAGAGGCAGGTGAGTGCCCAGGTCCCTGAGTCTATTGACTGCCCAGCTGGAAGAATCACCTGGGATTTGATAAATGGATCCACTAAAGATGAGACAGCATCTAGTGCCTACTGAAGTGGAGCCATTAGGAGGATGGATCATTCCCAGCTAGTTTCAGTAACAAGATCCCCAGGCCTTCTCTGGTTCAGTGAACAGTAAATACCAAGCTGGTCTCTGGTATTTCTGATCTTGGAATAAACTTTGGGAAGTACACACATTGGAAAGATGTGATTTTGAGAATTCACATTTACTTTGCTCCTGGAAACATCTTCAGCAGCAGCCCCTGTACCAGGCTGAGGAGTTTTACACCTGCTGCTTTGGTGCCGGTGCCCTCCAGCACGATCACTGCTTTCCAGGGGATCTTTTAGATAGGTGTCAAAGCATGCACCATCACATGACCAAGACTCCATCTACCTGCTTCAAAAAGGCTTTATAATGGACCAGATTATTATATTTTGCTGCACTTGCTGTAAGACTTCTCATTTGAAATTGGAGATATTTTTTTTCTCTCTGCCAAAATAAGTCACACTGGAATATTACTCAAAGCTGATTTTTCTTTTTTGTATTTTCAAACAGAAAAAAACCACTCAGGTTTTTGAAGACAGATTCCTCTTGGAAAGAGAAAACCCACCAGTGGGTTGTGCCCTTTGTGCTGGTGCCCAGTGCTGCTGTCACCTGATGGCAGGGGGGCTCCCACTGGGCCCTCTGGAAACCACAGCTTTGTGCTGATCCCAAACACTGCCAGTTCCAGACACTTTCAGGGGGTTAAAAAATACCTCAGACCTTACCAAAGGCACAGGCAGGCAGAGGTGGGGGAACTGAGGAAAATCAGCTGCTAACAGCAGCTAAAGTCTGTCAGCTTAATGTGATAGCTCAGCACAGCCTGCACGAGCTTGATTCTCAGTGAGAGCAGTCAGGTGCCACAGTCAGCTTCAAATTCGATGTACCCTCAAAGCAAAGCACACCTAGAGCCCTCTTCTGCCATGGCTTTTCCCTGCAGCCGTAGTAGCTGCGACGCCCACAGTGCAGTGCTGCTCCAGGGTCCATCCCCTCGCTGCCTTGCCCAGGTTTGTGTGGACAGAGCAGCCACCTCGGGCTGCGGGGGCCAAGCAGAGGCAAAGCATCCACAACAGTGGCTCCAGGGCTTGGGCCGAACCTCACCTTGACGTGAAAGGGGCTCGTTTCTATTACATGCTAAAACGATCACTGCTTTCTAGGGGATATTTTGGATGGGAGGTGAAGCAGGCATATACAGAGACATCACAGAGAAACAAGACCACAAATAATAAATTAGCTGGAAAGAACTACACTTAGAGATATTCACACCATTGCCTTTTATAGCACAGCAAAGCTTTTAGATAAAATGAAAAAGTTAAAGAGACATTTAAATGCCCCCATGGGTAAAACTAAGCATAATTTCAGATGCTGTAAAGATAAGATTGCACTAAAGAAAATGGCCTAAGGAAACAACTCACAAAGACAAAGGAAGTCAGAGCGGCTGTCACAATGAGACACAAACCAGGAAGAAACGGAGATTTTGCAAAGTTTTGCAAAGCAAGTTATACCCCTGCTCAGCTCTCTGGAGAAGCACTGCTGCTGTATTACCAGCACTGTATTTCAAAGGCTCTGGGAAATGGGAGAGTGTCAGCACAGGGAACTTACTTAGTGTTGTCTGAATCAATGGTGTGAAAGAGCTTCTCAAGTTCTTCTTCATTGAGTGTCCCATCAGAGAAAAAGGCCTGGAACTCCTCCAGCGACAGCTTCCCATCATCTGCAAACAGCAACACAGCCACCATTAGGGAACAGGAAAAGTGTGGGGCAGGACTGAAAATCAAGGGTTATGTCCAGATTTAAAGACTGAGACCAAAATTTTCTCCAAGTGCTTCTGCAGAACTGGCTCTCAACCAACTGGCTCACTGGCCTCAGGATGGGACCTCACAGCTCTGGCAGACCCAGGGCCAGATGAAGATGCTCCTGGGTATGGATGCACTGGCGATTGGCAACTAACTGGGCTATTAACCCAAAGCATGACTCGAACCTAAACAGGAAAATCTGGCACGGTTCATCCTGAAACTGATTTACATTTAAGAAATTAGGAACATTTTGTCTACCCTATGTTTAAATGATGCAAGACACTCATTAAGAGACATCTACTAGATAGGAAAAGGCCCTGGGCTGGAATTAAAACAGACGCAGCAGTATCTTTTGCCACCTCCATCCAGCTGCATCTTCTCCAACACAGTTCATCTCCCTGCTCTGGACAGAAATGCAAAATAGCTGCTATAACTAGACATATCTTGCTTCAGTCGTCAACTGTTTAAATATACGAGGACTGTCTCACCTTAATGTTGTGCCTTTGCTTCTAAAAGAACCTGGTGATGCACAGAATCCATCTCCCTGGCCACAAGGCTACAGCTTGCCAGGTGCCTTTTAGCAAACACACCAATGCATGAAGGAGTCATCAGACAGAGGTTTAATAAAGTTCTCCTGGGTCCCTAGAGAGGAACTTGCTCAAATTTCAGCATTAATCTCCAAACTCATCCTTAAACATTTATTTGGTGCCAGCTCTGGCCAGGAGTCCACTGGCACTACAGCAGTCTCATCTCCAGCTGTATGAAGAGGCCCTGCAGATTGTCACTGCTTGGGGGAAAGTGACTCCAGTCTCAATGCAGGAATTGAAAAATTGCATCCAGATTTGAAATTCTGGCCACACACTTTGTATATTATTTTATATATTGGTCCCAGTGTTAATTTAACACTGGGGCTACTACAGCCTCCTTAAATGACCAAGGAAGAAAAGAAATTATCAAATCCATATATAAGGGGCTATAAGAAGGACTCCTGCACAGCTTTGACTGATGAGGTGACAAAGGCTGGCACTTAACTGATAAATCTGATAAAACTGATAAAATTGGATAAAACTGATGAAACTGATAAATTGGGTAAGTCTATGCTCTGTGGACAGGCACACAGCTGGATGTGAGAAAGCCTGGAGAAGCTCCTGGGAAGTTCAGCAATAAAGCAACAGGAGAGAGACAAAAGAAACATTAAAGAAACCTTAATTTACCTCTAATTTTTTGTTCAAACTGCTGGCACCATGCTCTGGTGTGCAGCAGTGCCTGGGGGGGAATAACTACCTCACGTCACTTATTATTTAAAGTCTTTCCATTCATAACCACAGAAGAGTCATAGACTGGAAATGCTGCCTACTTTGCAGTAGGAGAATGTATCATTTATTATTTAATCAAATCAATTGTAGACACTGTTGTTTCTTTTTCAGAAAATTATGCTAGAGGACAAAATTAGCCAACTCACCACATACACATCAATATTTCTTCCCCAAAGGAAGTAAGTCTGCTGCTCCTAAAACATACCTGCATTGCAAATGCTAACCCAGTTTCCACTGCCTGACATGGACAAATTTAGACCAGTGATAAACTGAGTCTAAGATGCCTATCTAATTGGCAATTATGAAAGGAACACAGCAGGAGAACAAAGTCTACAGCAACATTGGGTGAAGAGGGCACCATTTCCAGAGCACCACAATGGTTACAGACAGGGGCCAGCTGCCTACATTGTTTTTCTGCATTCCTTCCCCAAAGCGTGACCTCCTTGCAGCACAGAGGGTGCAGAATACCAATGGGCTCAGCAAATGGGCCCCAGATTGGCTCTCTGTTTCTGATTACAGCACACGAGCATCTGTACTTCAGCAAGTACCTGTTGCTTGAAGCACCCCACCCTTGTCACCTGGAGGCTACCCAAGTGGTAAGATTCATTTGCCTGTGGAGATAAAAAGACTATGTCCAGAGAAGGAGCTCCATCCACACCATCCATCTCCAGCTCTGCATTTTTGCACAACCGGATGAGAAGCTTCCCCCTGTGGTGTTCCTATTTATACAGTATCCTAGCCAAGATCAAGGTTTGGTTTCTTCTGATCCTGACTGGCAAGGAATACATGTCTTCAAGCACTGACATCAAAAGGATAACAGCATTTCTATTCCATGAGGAATAAACAGTTCTTTTTATACGGAACACTTTACCCTTACACCTTAAATCAGTGCTTGTTCACCTCAAAACTGTCCTTCCACACAGAGGGCAGGCAGAAATAAATTCCCAGAAAAGTCACATAAATCAACTTACTGGAAAAGAGAAACTGTCTAGTGAAGTGGATTTGTTTTCAGAAGAGTACTTTTATCCCAATTTACAGTTTGCTCAACTCTGAAAGAGTCAAAGGTGTTTCTAAATTTAAGGAAAAAAAATCTTTTTCCTTTATTTAGTTTATATCTTAAAACTTCTCTTTTTGATTTTACTCTTGCTTGATTTGTTTTGGGGTTTTCTTTGTTTTGTTTTCGTTTTGTTTTGGGGTTTTTTGAGTAATGATTTCCATGACACATTTTTGCTGCAGTCTCTGAAATGTTAGGGTTTAAAATCTGTGCCAAACCACTGCTCTGATTCCTCTCTCACGGCTCTGAAAGGGAACAGAGCATCAGTTACCAATAACCATGACAGGTCAGATCACTGGAAACCAACACGCACTGAATTTTTGTTGGCATTTAACAGCCCAAAGCAATACAGGATGATCAAAGGATATAGAGGAATGTGGAGGTAACAGTGACTTTTATCTCATTTGTATTGTTTGGATATCCCACAGAACTGGCTGACTATTGGCCAGAATGTGAATAAAAGTACCAGTTTTATCCACAAGCAGTGCTCGAGACTTTCATCCCCCAAAAACCACCACCACAAAGTACCAGTCAGTTTAAAGCTGATAGTTCTTTAATACAAACTGGAACACTTGTCTGCAAACACAAAGCAAAAGCCTTCCCGAGTAAGGAGATAATCCTTGGGCTCCATATCTATAATTGTGGAACAGCCTGAGAGCCATGGGGTGCTGGAGCCCAGCAGGCAAGGATGCCTTCAGGGAACTCGGGTGATAAGAAGAAGACTGGGCTGGGATTTTCCAGTTCAGATTAAACTGGTAAAAAATCCCAGGCAAGGCGAATTGGCCACAATGCTACTGATGCCAGGTCTGCTGGCCAGCAGGTGCTGTGATAAGAGCCCATGGGACACTGTGCTCCAGGAGCAGCCTTATCAGGACAGTCACAGCTTTTTCTCACAGCACAAGTATCTACACTCAGCAGAGAACGGATAAGACTACCAGAAACCAGCTTTTTGCTGAAAGCTCCTGGGCTCAAGAGGTACAAATTCTCCAAATGGACAGGCAGATGCTGTACCAGAGCGGCAGCATCAATTGTACTGCTCAGACTCACCTGTGCCCTGCCCTGTAAGAGCTTGCCTGGGATCTCTCAGCCCTGGGGAGCTACTTTTGATAGAAAAGATAACAGAAAAATTGAGATTCCACACCAAATCTCACTAAAAAAGAAAAAAAAAAAGCTGCCATGTTTTTTAAGATCTAAATTTAAGATTTAAAGAGATAAGATCTTTAAGATATACACAAATATTTGTGCCTTTTTCATCTGGATAATCATACTAAAAGACAGGCAACCTACTTTCACTGACTCATCCTCTCCCCTTTAAACCCAGTACCTGAAGTCAACACCTAGCTGGCAGCAAGGACAAGTGCCACTAACCAGAAATCTCCTCCACTGGCACTGATTGCCTGAGAAAACAGATAATCAGGCCACTGCCGTCATTTCTTCTCCAGACAGCAATCCTCATTTTACTCTAGCTTTTCAAAATAATTCAGTCACAGGCAAAGACCAAAGCAAATTACCAGCCCAAGAGTTATGAAAGTTAAAACTAACTGAAGAGAGAAGGATGTAAAAGAGAGCACCAGAAAACCCCAACTGGGACCTTATTATATCTCCATTTGCCATCCTGAAAATCTGAGTCCAGAGGCGGCTTTTACACCTTCTAACTCACACAATCAGGCTGTTCTCACACACTAATACAGCCCAGGGAAAAATCAAACTGAGAACATAAATAGTCCAAAGTATAGGAAATCTGATGGCTGAGTTTCTGGAAATTCACTCAGTGATACAAATAGCTTAAAGTGGCTACAAAATAAGGTCACTGTTCTGAGCCTAACTTTCCTAAATCTGTTTTCAATTACATGAGATTGAGACTGCTCATATATTTTCTAGCTATATTATGAATATATTTTCGAGCTATATTACGAATATATTTCATTACTTACTTTTATTACTCTGTGAGTTCTAAAATGCTCTAAGCTCCGCTTAGTGCACAAGTGCCCAAGAGCTACGGGTAAGTAAATTGGATTTCATTGTGGTCTGTGAATAAAAATGATAACTCTATCTTTTTATTCTTTCTTGGGTGTGTGTGTGTGCACAGATACAGGAGCCAGTGGGAAAAGGGATTGGCTCCTACCCTGAACCCTTCATCCAGCTCCCTTGGAAGACAGTGGGAGCAGCTTTATTCATTTAAATGAAGGTGGATGTGGGCTTGAGTGTTTGGTCTTGGGCTGTTAGGAAAAATTACCCCCAGGTCCACAGATCTGATCTGTGACAAACTTTTCCACTGGCCAAAGAAGGGGTGTGTCCCCTGCAGCACCCACGCCACTCCAAAAGGCATCTGCAGCTCCTCACTCCTCACTCAGGCACGTAGCAGCCAGCAAAAAATCATCCAGCCACTTTGAGTGTTCCTTCGGGAGCAATTGCATGTAGCTGGAAGCGGGCCTGGTGATTCACCTCCAGCCCTGGCTGGGGCTGCCAAAGCCGCAGGAGCTCTGCAGGAGCAGCACAGCCCACGTTTGGTGGCTCCATGTGCCGTGGCCACTGCAACAGAGCCCCTGCAAATGCCTTTGCTAATGAGATGTAATACACATCGTTAAAAGGAAATTACTACAATTACAGTAATTTTCTAGTGAAAGAAATTTACAGAGTGACTCCAAAATCACTTTTTTTTTTTTTTTTTAACTAATGCCCAGCACAGATGTTTTCACAAGGGTCAGTACCACACCAAGTGATCTGCACGGATAACCTGGGACAGATTGATGTTTACGTCATAGCAGATCATTGCTGTGCATTTCTAATGCCATCTGGGAATGCTGATGGGAATGACTGGGTGATGCTGGAACAGGAATGCAAAGGCTGGCACAGAAGAACATGGTTTCACATACAGACAAAGCCAGGGACGGAACTTCAGGAGTTGGGGTTTTGCTTACTCAACTCATTGAAAAACACTTGATAAATGCTCTTCTGTTTACTGGGCACAATCCCCTCCTTTTTCTTTTTGCTCTTTTAGGGTGGTATCTTCCATCTTCTGCCAGTGACTCCACCATAGGTCCCATGGGCACAACCCACAGTGCCCTCAATCCAGGGCAGGCTGGGCCCATGCACCAAAGCCCACTGGCAAATGCCACGTGCAGCTCTACTTTCAGCATCACCACCTTCTTTTTGCCATGTGTTAATAAAAACCTTTGGGATTTTTATCTTCCCAGGACATCTTTTCTTCCTGTGCTCAGACAAGGCCTTGGAGAACCAGCAGTTGCACATAGGAAATAAAAGAACATCCCTTCAGAAGTCAGCCAGTACCCCCTCTAGTCATTCACCCCAGGAATGGTAATTTGAGTGTACTTCTTTCTGTATCAAAGCATGGAGCTCATCAAACAAAATATTTATCCAATTTTGGACTTCTCCTTTTTTCTCTGAAACATACGATGAAGTTTTGTGGTACAACTGAAACTGGGGCATAGTCAAAATCTTTGAATGGCATTTGATATAAAAGGACTGAGGATCCTTTGTGTGACAGGGTTAACCTTTCCATTTCCATTAAAATGGGGAAAAAAGTGGCTTTCATTTCAAAATTAGCACATCTTTCAGCATAAGATGTTGAGGAATCACTTAAACCTTGATTCTTGTCTAGGGTGATGGGTAATGCTGAATGTACCAAGCAGACAACAGCTGGCAATCTTCCCTGTAGGACTTGGTCTGGAGAAAAGTAGGATTTCCATTGTAGTCAGAAACCTGCATCTCATTCCCACAAGAAATAGCCTGGGCATCAAACAATGTCCATCAGCATGTCAGAATTTTCCCCAAGCTGCTCAGCTTTTATCATCAAATCTTTTGCTATCCTAGAATTAGAGGCAATTTCAAAATTATTTTTAATGGCAGATATAGTTAATTAAATGTAAGCCAGTAGGCAGGGAGATATGCAGGAGTGATATAGCACATTTTCTCCCACTATCTTTTGTCAAGGCTCTACTTTGTTCAGTTTCCCAGATAATCCTCACCCTGCTGTAATGAGCTGATTTAAATGCCGGGTTTTTTTCTGTACTCACCCAATATATTGATTTTAAATATTTTATCACAGCTATTTAGGAATGCCTTCCAAAGAAATTTCCAGTTATTTATAAATTAAATGCTGGAATTAGACTTCCCCAGGGTGTAAATAGTCTGGCCAGGTTCAACACAATTGCTGCTTAATAGAGGTTCTAAAAAAAAAATTACCCAAGCAATTAGAAGAGGATTCAAACAGAGATGCCAGTAGTCCATAAAGCTTTCCTCATCCAGCATTTTCCCACAGAAAACAGGAGCTTCAGTTTTCCTCTCCCTATCCAATTTATTTCCTTGCAATTTAAATAGAAAATGAACGTCAACAGCTGATTCTAGTATATTTGCTTCACATCTGTAGCAGCATAAGGAAAACACTGAGTCAGCCCCTCCATGTGCTGCTGTTCCATAATAATTTAGGCAAACTGCAGGTGATTTGGCCCCTGGGACCCTGCGTACATTGGTTTAGCTCAGCACAGACTATGGGAAAACACTCAGCAAATGAAACTGGAGCTTGCAGTAAGCAACCTTTTTCATTTTAAGAGGCAATATGTGAACTCTCGATGAGTTCCTTTGGGCTCCAGCCTGGGCAGCCAAGAGGGGCTCAAGGGGAGGCATCGTGGGTGGATGTGCACCAAGGGTATATATTGGTCAGTGTGGTAGCACAAAGCACACCTCTGGACTAAATACTATAAATATATAGCATATAATAAATAGAGAGTCCTGGGCTTGGTTGGCATAGAGGTAATTTTCTTCCTAGTAGCTAGTACAATGCTATGCTTTGTACTTAATATGAGAATAATGTTGATAACACAAGGGATTGGGGACATATCTTCTCCTTCCTTCCTTCACTCTCCCTCACCACATCTCCATTTCCAAGCTGTTGCAGCCATCATCAGATCCAGATTAGCTACAGACATACAAGTGCCACTGCCTTTCAATTATGTTTCATCTTAGTTGGCTTCAGACTGCCTTTTTATATTGGGTACTATTAAATGGATGACTGACTTTGAACAACAATAGCTTTTTAACACCTTTGATTTATTTACCTAGTCAAACTGCCCTGCAAGTTACACAAGCACAAGCCACCATGGCAAAGCAGCAGAGCCCTGTGCAGAACTTGCAGACTCCTGACCCAAACATCCTGATTCTCTCTCACAAAGGCTTTGATTCTGCAGGTATCCAGACATCTGTCTTGCTCTCTCCATTGTTATGCAGTCCTATCCCTCTCTGTCATCCTGGACACCTACTTCCTTCTCCATTCAAGTGCTTTCAGCATCTCCCCTCCCCTGCCCCTGTAGATGTGGCACTTGAGGACATGGTTTAGTGGTGGGCTTAGCAGTGCTGGGGTAACAGTTGGACTCGATGATCTCACAGGGCTTTTCCAGTCTTAATGATTCTATGATTTCAAAAACATCAGCAAGCTCTCCACTACCAGGCCCACAGTCAAAGCCCATGAGTTACTAACAGCCTCTCTAAATATTTGATCTAAAGGGGAAATAAAACACAAAGACAACACAGCTTGTTGTTAATACAAGATCATTCTATGCTCCAACCACCCCAAAGCTGTAAAACCTGACTTCAAAACTTCCTCCTTCCATTTAAGGCAAAATTCTCACAAGGAGAACCAGCCTCCTACAGTGCCCTAAAAACAACAGCTCTGCAGGGGAATTACTACAGACCATGAAAAATATCATAAAATAAATAGTAGGAGAAAAACCAATATTTAGATACTTATATTAAAATATTAGATAGTATAGCTGCTGTTTCCCTGTGCAAAAAACAGTTAATTTCAATGCATCAGCAAACCGCAGTGTTATACATAATTCCCTGCAAGGTTAAGTATTTCTCTGTGTGCACAATAGAGGTAGCCTGGGAATCACAGAGTGATATTTAAATCTGCTCCTGAGCTCTGCCACATCAAAGCAGAGCAGTGGGTTTATTTGGGAGACTTTTTTGCAATTCCTCACACACACATCAAATGCTACACATGGTTTCAAGCTGTTGCAAGGCTCTTACTCCTGCCATGCCACGGTGCTCCTCCAGATGCATCCCACTGGATATACTGAGAGGCAGAACTCTTGGGGTGATGGGCAGAGATGTAAAACCATGGAAAAAAAAACCCCTCAGTGTACTCTCTTTTGGGCCTCCTACAAGAACAATATGGGATCTGAGGGAGCTCATGCCTTTCTGATCTCCAAGTGACATTCACCATATCAGTAAAAAAAAGCCTCTGAGAAGCTACCATGGGTAACATATTCTGGAGTCCCCTCTTTCCAGGCTGGCTTAGGACAGGTCACATACACACAGAACAGTGTTTGACCTTCAGCAGCAAAGAGGGAAACCTGGGTTTCTCTGTAGGGACAAGTCAAACTATTACTTCTGAAGCTTATCAGGTCAATTCCTATTCCTGAGAGTGTTTGAGGTGAGGCTGGACGGGCCTTTGAGCAGAATGCTCTAGTGGAAGGAGTCCCTGCTCATGCAGGAGGATTGGAACTAGATGAGCTTTAAGGTCTCTTCCAACCTAAAGCATTCTATGATTCACTTCATTTCCACCTCCAGGTGAGCAGTTGAAAGTTTCATTTGGCTGGAAAGCAGTCCCTGGAGCTCCAGTTCCCACCTTTACCCAGACACAGCAGGAGAGCACGACTGGTACTCAGGTAATTGCTGGAGCAGCCATAGCATGGACACAACTGCTCTGGTGCTGGAGCAGAGGTTGGATGTTCTGTGTATCCCACCAAGTTTAGGGAACAGCTCAGTACACTGAGACCAGCAGCAAATCCAGACCACATAGCTCACACAGCTCTCAGCCTCCTTGGAAAGCAGCAGCAGACCCATGTCTGGGTCAAACAGGAAAGAGAGAAGGAAGAAAATTTTAGCAAGTTCTTCACTTAAGTCATATGGGGAAACACCACAGTAACCTACACATTCTTAAAACACATTGAAATCTGTACAGGGCCCTGGCATTCCCAAAAGAGCAGCAAAACAGGCAGCCCCCTGATGAGGTCCCAAATTTGGGTGCTATTTCACTAGAAGAGCAAGAAGAGAAGATATGGGAATAATACCAACCTCCCCTTCCAAATTAATGTCCCCACTTCTGATTGAAGACAACTCAGAACACAGATTTTAGAAAGGCAACATATGTAGTTTTGCATTGTGCCCCAGCTGGGAACACGTTAGACGAAACATTCGTGAACTATCAGCTCCAGGCAGACTGCCAGCACCAAAGTTTTCCAACTTAGTAATTAAATTTTGGCAGAAACATTTAAAAAAGAGGTGAACCTGGGATGCTCTACTGGGAAGTTTCAATTAAACTGAAGCAAAAGCCAACACTCCCAACTCCAGTACGCTCTTGCTCTGCAACAGCCTATTAAATCCAGATTTCTTGAAAAGCTCACAAACAGGCACCAAACATCCCTAATTCCCCTCTGCTCCTCATTAACCAGCCTTCTCTCTTGGTTTTTTTAAAGTGCTGATGAATATTTCAGAGGGCCGGGGCAGGGTTTACACTGTTTTCGACTCATTACACCCAGCACTCAGCTTCAAAGAGGGGAAGAGGCAGGTGTTTGAGCAAGAGAAGGAAAATTTATGAAAATGCATGATGTTGCCTCTCAAAAGCCTGGTGTGGCCAGGGCACAGGAGGGACAAGAACTCCCTGGGGCTGAGGCTGTTCTTGGCAGGGCTTGCAGCACCACACGGGGTCTGGATGCATCCCCGTGATGCTGCCAGCTCCTCTGTGAGCTGCTAGTGGGATCACTGCTGCCATCCCACAGCACCAGCCTCTCCCAGGGACAGCCTGGACAGGAGCTCTGGGCAGCATTGCAGATCCTGCCCTTCCCAGAGAAGCACATTGCTCAGTTAAGTAAATTGCAACAGATACAACTATAACACTTGGTTTGATTTCCTGACCTCTGACAGGAGAAGTTGCATTTCAACCTGACTGAAGGATTTAGTACGAGCCAGAACGATCCCCCAGGGTGCAGTGGCTATGCTGGGTCACTGTGGGACAGTGGCATGTCGGGATAGAGCCATAGGCAAGCCTGAAAGCTCACCTGGGTTCTGTCACTGCAACAATTACCCTCTGATTTTTTCCCCCTCCTTGTAAAATAAGCATTATTCTATGCTTAGTAAATACTCACAGTGGATGAAAGCACTGCTATAAGTGACCTTCCACTAACACCAGTCACAGGAAGGCAGTGGAAGAGGGGCTGTTTCCATGCAGTAGCCACTGGAGCTGTTGACTGTTGACAAATTAGCAGCAAATTACTGCAGATTAGAGAGCTACAAACTCATCCCTTTCTGTAGTCCCATGAAACAATATCCAGATTGCATTGGCAGCATCAACAGCTTTCCATTCAGCTAACAAGCTGCGCAGAGATGAAGACAGCAAATTAAACTAACCCAAAAGCAGATTCCTCATTTGCATTCTCAGAAGTTTCCCTACTGCTTTATCATTTGCAGCATACAGGACATCCAGCTCCTTGTGCCAGGACTCAATAGGTGCTTGAATAGCAAATGCAGAACCTGAATAATTAATTACTTTCTTCCTCATGTTAACCCCTGAACCGTGAAATCCAGGAGTAAGCCTACAACACTGATCTCCTGCAACACAATGTTTCATGTTTTGAAGTTCAATAGTCTCAAAATTGCTGTTGAAAAAAGTTTCAGGCTCTAAACTGAACTGCTTCTCGTTTGATAACCCCTCTCTGAGAAATATCTTTGCCAACAGCTGAATCTCCTCCTGACACTTCTTTTTTTAAATCTTCGCTTTAGGACCCAGTATAAATGGGAGCCAAAGTGGTCCCTCCCCACGGGATGCTCCTGCAGGTCTCCAAAGGCAAATATCCTGGCTCCCCATGGCTGCACGGGGAGGGCAGCCAAGCCAAACCTCACTCAGTCCATCACAGTTGCTCTTATTTTTTATGCTTCCACTTAAGAAGCTTCTGAATTTTCCATTTATTTTCTCAGTAAAAATGTAAGCCCTATGCTCAGTGTCTCCAGTTATTTGTCCAGGGCAGGATGGGTGTCTCAGCTCTGTCAGAGATATTTAACATCTCTAAGGCAAACAATGCAGATCTTTTCCATATTCTTTCATCTGTTTGCTCCAGCAAAGTGGCTGAGCAGCACAGAACAGAGCAGTCCTGCAGGGAAGGCACATCTGCTCTGAAAAGATTGTAAAGAAAAAACAAAACCTAAATACGTTTTTCTGTTCCAGTGAATTAAGCAAGCACATCTTTAATCACAGACTTCTACTTTTAACAAAGCTGCAGCATTAACATCTTTCCTCTTTATTTGTTTTTTATCTTGTTTGTTTCAAAAGTAGGTTATAAAAACCCCAGGACCCTTATCAAGCTTTTTTGTTAAGGGAGAGGAAAGATAAGATATTGTGCTGTCTTTTCTGCGATGCCTCGTGTCGTAGAGAATCAAGCACAAATGTCAAAATATAAATTTAAACAAACGATGAATAAAATAAGAACAAGAGCCAGCCCAGCACGGAGCTGCGGGATGAAAACCTCCCCCCGACCCACCCGCGATGGGCGCTGGTTTAACAAGTAGGTCACGGCGCGGCACCGCAGAAGGCAGAGCATCCCCGCAGCGCCGCTCCTGCTGCTCCGCTCCACAGTTCATTGCAAGAGCGGCAAAGCCCCATCAGCACCGGCACAAAAGGCAGAGGGAAAGTTGTGTGCCAACTCGAGACTGCTGTTGTGAAGCAACCCCTGACCCCCTCCCGCCCATCTCAGCATCTCCCAGTCAGTTCCTTCCGTCCTCAGCATCACAGCCGCTGACCCGGGGGCTCTGTGGTTCAACCCAGTCTGCTTTAATTTGGCTAAATCGAAGATGAGATAAAAAAAAAGTATTTGAAGGACAAAGCCAACGGGAAAACGCCTGCAAGTTGCTGGGCGGTTTTGGGGGTTTTTTGGTTTGCGGGTTTTTTTCCAAGGGAAAATGGGGTCACCTGGCTTCTCAAAGAATGCTTTCAAAGGAACCTTGGAATAGTTTAGGTCAGGGATTTTCAAAGTTTTGTTCCAGTTTAATCCTTATATCTTCCCCTGAACACTGACAACAGCCTCTCAATTTTTAGTTTACACAGCAAACCTGACCAAGTTGTCAGAGTTCCTAAATACAAAGAGAAAAAACCCTCTGCTGCAGTTTGTCCTTGAAAATTGAGAACCACAAATGCACAAACCAGTGGGGTGACCAGTGCATGGGACTGTTTCCTAACACAGCACCAGGGAAGGGTCTTCCTGCTTCCTCACCTAGTCCTGCTGCAGCTCATTAAAATGCTTCTTTGCTTCTGTGTTTCAGAGAAGCCTTTGTGAATTTTTAATGCCGTGTACTACTTAGTGTTTGCTGAATTCACAATTTTTCCACGCCATCTCAGCAGCATCTGCTGCAGTTATGTGACCTGCAGCAGCACGCAGCCTTTGCCAGCATAACCAAGAACCTGGGATCAGCCAGATCCAAAGAGAGGCACACGGGCAGGGAGATGCTGCCAGACCCTTCTGTAAAACCCTGGGATGCAAAGCTTCCCCACCCAGGTTTAATCCAGATTCAAGTGATGCACCCACAGTAACACACAGCAACACTGCTCGTATCAGTGTGTTCAAACCCACCAGGACAGCACTGCCTGCACACTCTGCACAAGGAAATGCTGCTTTCAAAACCTTCTACCAAAACCCAAGAGCATCTAGATTTCACAGAAGTGCAATCCCAGAAAATGCTATACAAGTTAACTCACAGGAAATTCAAATCACTAACATTTTTTTCTGAAAGCTGGGGAGCCCTGAGGTGGGGAGTACAGCCCTGCTATATTCTGCTCAGGACTTACAAAAAGGAGTAAAGATAATCCAGCAAGAAAGAAAAATCAGGAGTCACTATGCACGTGGAGCATTCACTGCAGGTTGCCTGGCTTGGCAATAGGAACGCTTGAGGGAAGTCTGTACTCCTTTGAAACACTGAACATTATGAGCTTTAGCTAATGGAATAGAAAATGTTAGGTTTAGCTCTCAATGATATCTCCTATGATGTTCCATCAAACCCTCGTGTGGAGGAGGTGATTTATTAGCAGAGATTGGATCCATTTGAAGGAAGAAGCATCCCTGTGCAGGAGCAGGCTCATCTGAGAGCTTCATCAAAAGAGCAGTTTACAGAGATGTTTTCTGTCTCCCAGTGCTAACAGCTCACATGTCACTGCAAAACTTGTCATGGAAAAGCTTTCCAGAAAGCAGACAAACACTGTAGCAGCCTTGAAGGAGCACAGCTCTCTGCAGGCTCTCCCTTTTCTGCAGGAAACCCACTAAACCTACCTGCCTACCCAAACTATGAGCACAGGCTGGATTTCTAGACTAGTTCAATGCACAAAGGTACTGGTGAATTTAGCAGGATTTCTGAGCCACCTCTCTCCTTAGGGACCTGTTTGCTTCTTTGTACACACGTGAGCCTTAAATATTTGTGTCTTATTTACATACAACAACAACAACAACAAAAGAGATAGAATAATAATCTAGGCTATAGGAAACAAACCAGTCCTTACAAATACAATGGAGTTGGTGAGGGTCATGGTGCTGATCAGGCCGTGCCACAGTGCCATGCACCCAGAGGAAACTTCTGAACAAGGGCTCAGATGACATTTGGGATGGGAGACAACACAACATTTGCTGTTTCCTGCTATTCCCATCCTAATTAAAGAAGTGCTAATTCCAAACCTCATCTATCTCTCTCATGGAGTGCACTGACATGCTTTTGCAGAGATGAGGAAGCTTGCAGATGATCAGCTTGGTGTTTTCCTACCTGCCCAAATCCCACAGGACATCTGTGCTACAGAACAACTTGGTTCCTACTGCAAGATCAGCCTCTGTGAATCTGCACTGAGTGCTGCAATAGCAGTGCTATGAGAAACATTTAATCTTCATTCTTGTTTTATAAAAGGATCAAAATGCTCAGCATGTTGACAATTCAAAGGTTTAGCAGTCCCAACATCCAAGCATCAGAGCACAGAAATACATACTGCAGGCTTAGAACTTGAATACCAAAATGGTAGGACAGGAGGTAAAAGTTAAAAACCCCTACTCATGCTGTACTGCAATGGCCCAGTCCTGTTCTGTAATGATTTATGAATATAAGAAAACTGCTTGCTTTTACGTTGCCTTGGTTATTCAGTCTCTCTCTGTATGAATACATTTGCTGAAGTCAGTGTGGGGCTCCCAGGAAAAGCACATGGGAAGGGAGCAAGTGGCTCCAGTGACACAGAGCTTAAGGCTCATGATATGGAAAAAATGTGGATCTGTTTGCCCAGCTAATCTTTCCTCTGGCTGCACCCAGCCCTCAGCTGGGCTGTGCTCTGAGGAGCCTGAGCCTTTAGCCACAGGAGGCTGTGCCTGGAGAGTGCTCTTCCTGCCAGGATGGAGCAGGGACGTGCTGAGGTGCCACCCTGTGACACATCACCCCACAGACCCCAGCTGTCAGCAAGGCAGGTGTGTGTCTGCAGAAAGGTCCCCCCTGCCAATAGACACTTTCTGCTTCCATCTCTACCCAAATCTGCCCTCAGCCTCCCAGGGGTCTTTCTTTACCCACTTCCCCCCTATTAGCATTCCTAGAGGGAAGAGAAATGGGAAAAATATCAGGTATCTCTCCTCATTTGGGTATTGCAAATCTGTCTGTTTAGGAAACATCTACTGAAATAGTTTTCCCAGGCAATCGTGCAGCCCCACAGCCTGATGTGAAGGACGTGGCAAGGAGGTAAAGCACGGTCTGATTGCATTTGCTGAACAGCGGTCACCCTCTCCCTGGCTGCTGACCTTTCAAATGTCAGGCTCCTCATTTAGAAAGCAACAATTGGGTTTGGAAAGTTTTAAGTGTCTCTGTTCTGCTCCAGCCACTTTTACAGACGATGCTTTGCAAGAACATCTCCCACTGCTCGGTTTTCCTTTCCCCTTCATCTCCTCAGGATTTCAGCATTTGCACCTCGTTTGCCCACACTGGTCTTGTTATAGGAGAATATAATATTCCTTAATAGGGACAGTTCCATTTTTATAACTTCTTTTCAGTTAATTCTTTCTCCAGGTAAATGCTAGAAAACCATTTTCCTTTTTATTTCCAGCTTAGGGTATTCTTTTCTGAGATCTAAACTCTGCTGTTTGCCTACAATTAGATTACAGGATGCAGAGGAGAGGAAACTAGTTTGGTTCCTTTCTTTGAAAAATATAAATATTTTATCTTGTTTTTACAGTTTTATGCAAGCACTTCCATTTATAGCACACCCTTTTTTCCCCACTATTTGACACATCCCAAGTGTATTAATTGATACCACTATTGCTCCAGCTGCAAAAGGACAACAAGACAATTCTGCACATTGCTGTTTTCATATGGCTGAAACCTGAGGTCCATAAAGCCCAGGGGCAGACTCGCATCCCCCATCCCCTTACTCTGGGTCTCCAGTTTGAAACGGAGCCAGGCAAGCTGCCTACTCAGCCAGAAGCATTTCAAATTCATTCATGGTCCCTTCCTGCCCCTCCATCCTTCCTTTCCTCTTATCCCACCCCATGGGGATGTCGCAGGGGTTGATGAGAGTTGCACATTTGCTCTCTGCAGCTGGTGCTGGTGCCAGGGAAGGCGGCAGCGACGGCAGCTCTGTGGCTGCTCCTGCCTGCCAGGGGTGCAGACTGCTCCCCCATTTATTGTTATTATTGTACTGTGAGGAGCCTATTAATGTGAATACACCGATTTTGGTAAATCTTGAACTAATTGCCAATATTAATTTAACGTTTTTTTAGAAGATAGGGAGATGTAATGAAACAAAGAAAGCAACTGATGGTACTACAAAGGCGAGGAAGGAAAAACAGCTCTGGTTAACAAAGTGTAACATGTATGAAAGCCAGCAAACCAGCCAGCTGGAAAAGTAACATCTCCATGATGAACAGAAAGTCCTTTGGAAAGGAAAATAACCCTCAGTGTACTTACTTTTATTAGCAGACCAGGCACAAACCCATGCTTTGGTGCTGGCACAGCAGAGCAATGCACAACCATGTGCCTAAAGAATACAAAGCTTCTCTAGGCTCCTGGAGTCAATTACTTTGGCTTAAGGAAAAGAATCCCCAGGCTCACATGCCAGGCACCAGAAGCACCCAAAAGCACACACTCTGTTCATTGCTGATAGCAATGCCTCAAAATCTGGCCACTTTTACAGACTGAGGTTACAGGGCCATGAGTAACAACAGGGCTGAACCCACTTGTGCCTGTGCTGTGCCAGGCTCGGTCCCTCAATACCAACAGCCAATTAAGGCAGAACCTTGGCAGCAGGAACTGATCTTGGACCCAAATCCCAAGTCCAGGCTGAGTCGCTTCTTGAACCTGAGCCCAGCATGTACCAGCCCTTTAATGTTCTGCTGAGCACCAGCAGGAGCACGGGCAGAGCATCTTCCTTTGCAGCTGACACACAGCTCAGCTCAACCAACACACAGACAGGCTTCACCCCTGCACGGAGTGCAGCAGGGTCACAGAAGAGAAAATTCCACTCAAAAAATAATTTAAAATTATTTCCACTGTAAAACTTTCTGAAAGCATTGCAGGCTTTTCCCAGAACAACACACAGTGCAGACAACCAGCCATGAAACCAAAGACACTCAGGCTCCGGCTTCTCATGTTCATGAACATCCATTTTCACTCTTTGCTAACACATCCTCCCAGGAAAAAAAGAAAAAATTATCTGTTCCTCTCTCCCCGATTATCCTTGCTGGGAGTTACAGATCCTGGTGTGTCATTGTTTCAGCTTTGGACATGCCTTTCCTTACTGCAAGTCAGTAAGATGCTTATTCCCCTCTCTTCAATATATGTTATCTGGTATTTTAAAAGAGTAAGAAAAATATACACATGATTTATAGCTGTTCCTGGCCAATTGCCTGAACACAGGCTGCCAGAACATATTTTCTCACAATTGTCTGGCAAAAATTGCTAGCAAATTATAAGGATAACTTGCAGCAGTGTATTTGTTCTGGATTTAATTTTTACCTCATTTAATTTTAACAGCTATAATAAAAAATCTTCAATAAATACAGCTGATCTGCAGAAGATCCCTAATTAAAAACAATGCCAGAGCCCAGTGCTGTCTCTTGCTCCCACAGCAACAAGAGCAGAGGACAGTATGCAAGCAAAAAGGCAAAAGGAGTGATTTTCTTCCACTCAGGATATGCTTCACTTTCCCTGAGGGAACTTCCCAGTAACTAAACTGAAAAGCAAACATAGGAATGTCCTGCTAACAAGGGAGAGAAGTAACAATAGAAGCTCTAAGTGTGATTCAGGTTCAGTATCAAGAGAAATAAAGCAAGCTGAGAGTCACACAAGAAGCCTGTGGTGGTGACAAAGGCAATTCTAGGCGTTCCCACGAGCTGGTCACCTCCACCTGGGTGTGTATTGCCACACTGCACCTTGTCACTCATTTGTAATACACTGGGAGCACACAAATCGTACCACTGATCCAGTTAAAACCAAGGTACAACCTCCAGGCTGGAATATCTCTCCACCAAAGGCAACACTCAAAGGGCAAATGTCCACCCTAGGAGCTTGTCCCTACATACAAGTCATGTCCCCCGGTTACTGCTACACATCAGTTGAGTCCCCAAAGCCTGCAGTCAGCTGCACCTGTTTAATCTGCCAGGATACCACAGCAAGCCAAGCTGCAAAAGTCTTTCCAAGCACTTCAAATATCTGTTGGGAAAAAAGAAAAAAAAAAGGAAAAAATAAAGAGAAAAGGAGAATAATTTAGCAGTAGGACTATTGATTTGCTGTATCTACTTTGAAAAGTTTCCCAGATACATGAGTTATTAATGAGATAGATCAAAAAACACTAGGGAGTTAAATCCTCAATGTCCATCATTTCCCTGGCTTGCCATTATAGCCAGAGTTCTTCTTTTCCCTTGTGTAGTCATTTCCACACAGAACAGACCTTTCTGCAGATACCCCCCGCTCCTGAAATCAGAGCACAGCATTACTGTAAGGTTGGACCAACGCTCACAGCTCCATCTCACTTCCACAAGCTCCTGGTTTCACTGTGGTGGGGGAAGTGTCACGTTCCCCACCAAACCTTCACTATTTCTGTCCCTGTCTGCAGGTATCAGGTGCACCTGGTGCAGCCAAACCTTGGCAGACCCACAAAGTGCTTGTGGCTGTCACCCTTGGAGGATGCCCAGCTATTTTGTCTTTCTCTCCCCTTTGATGTTTGCCCACTAACACAAGTGCTGTGGGTGAGTCAGACCATTGGGACATTCCCAGCACCTGACCCAGACAAGGAGCTGGAGCCAGCTGGGGGGCTTGTGTCATGAACTCAGATAGTGGAGATGTCAGGGCAGATTTGCACAAACACTGACCCATCAATAAGGAAAATACAAGGATATAATGTTTCAACTGAAATGGCCTTCAGGACAGCTACAGCTGTGGCTCTCCTATACTCCAGAAAAGCCAGGGCAAGAATCACCACTTTTAAGACACTAACAATAAAGCTCACATCTTTTGGATAGGGTTTACGAGTAGGTAACAGCTCATAAAATTTCATAGTGCCCTTTGCTCACTGTCACTGTGTCATGTAGACACATTTGCTGTGCAGCCCCCAATTAAATCTCTCATCTTAGGCTCCAGAAAGAAATGTCTTTAAAAATCCTCTCAACTAATTGAGCAGCTTTTCAAAGTCTCCTTGGAAAACCATGATCCCTTATTCCCACCCTCCACAACTTGCAACATGGCCATTAAATCTTTTAAAATAACATTTTCCATTTACCTCTGTCCAGCCTGAAGCCACTAATGAGATTTGCAAAAGAAAACCTGTATCTCCCAGTCCACAAAGAAAAGAAGAAAATACACCCCATCTTTGGGTTGCATTGTATGTCAGACCTTAATTGGTGCTCTTTAAAGCAAAGCAGAGACTTTGGAAATAGTGCCCAAGAGATCAAATGTTCAACCTCAAATTGTCAGGCTAAAGCAGCAACCCCTGCTTGATATCCTCTCCTCACTTCTCTTGGAGATACTCACATGCTGCTGTCTGTTTCCAACTCTTTGTATGAAAGGAACTGAAAGGAGGGGCCAAGCAGGAGAATGGATGCAGCAGAAAAAGGGCATTGCCTCTAGAAATGGGCAGGCTCCATCACACATACAAAGCTCACCCTAAAGGCTGAACACACTACGCTGCCCCACTTCCCAGTGCAACAGGGCTCCATGAATTAGAGCCCAAACTTGGGCACCTCTTTTATCTGGCAGATCAGCCTTTACTAAGGACAGGGAACATCTCCTGAGGGCAAGAGGTTTGGCAAAATGGGAAAGGATGCACTTGGGCAGGCAGATCCGGACCTCTAATGGAGATAAACACAGCAAGAAGGCTCAGCTGATGGGTCAGGCTGAAAATCCAGGCATGGGGCAGACTGGTGGGTGGTTTCCAATGCAAAAGCTCTGATCTAGCCTGCTCCTCCACATCTGACCCCTCTGAGAGGGTCCAGCAGAGCACAGAGTTCAGTGGTGGCCCAAGGGCTGATACTTCTGCCCAGACAGCACTGGTAGGAAGATGACCCTGCAGGACAGCATCACCATTTGAGTTTCTAATGGACTGAGATGCAGCCTAATAAGAAAGTGCGAAGGTGTGAAAGTCTGCATGTTTAGGCATCTGACTGACTTTGAGGTTCAAATCCATTTATTGCCAATGCAGAAATGTCAGGAAGCCTTGAAGGTTACAGCAGTTAATGACTTTTCCCATGGATTTCACTCAGCAGCTGAATTTTAGAGAGAGTAGAGAGAAAGGCTCAGCAGCCATGAGAAGGGATGGTGCTGGGCACAGAAGGCAGCCAGGAGATGCCAGCACAGCCCTGGAGAGGACCAACATGTAAATATGGGGGAGTTTCTGGGCTGGATCCAAACCTTGCCCAGGTCAAACCTCCTCTGGCTTAAACCTTGCACTTGGGCAAACCACATGTGGGCCCAGATTAAAGCAGGACTGCTGCATAACTTTTAACCCTGTAACACACAAAGATTCATCAGTTAATTAATTCCTAACCCAGTGCACCCAAATCAAGGTCTGCTCTGTAGAATTAAGGTGGTCCAGCCAAAACAAGCATAGAACCATCCCTTGATTCTAACATGGATTTGTTAACAAGAGGTGACATGAGAAGAAAAACAGACCTAAAAAACTCCCAGCTCTTTCCTTCAGCTGCACACAGCATGCACCAGATACCTTTAAGTCTTCGAAGAATAAATAAAGCAGGCCAGAAAGGGCATGAGCAGCTGAGAAGTGCCCTTTCAAGGCAGTCAATGATGAAAATCAGATAATAGAATTGTTTCCTAGGTTCACAGTGGGAAAGGACTACTGGGCACACCTGTGACAGCCAGTAGAGCACAGCCAGCAAACACCTTTCATAATTTCTACGTTATCTCAAAATTCATCATCTGGTGGATGGTTTGTTTATTATTTTGGGAACAATATGTCCTGATTTAAACAGATGTCATCTCTTCAAAACCATGTGTTGTGACCTTTGCAAGGACTTGGAAGGGTAACTGAATATACAATAGAGTGAGCACGGGAATGACACAGGAGTCCAAATAACTGAAAACAGATTCAAACTTTCTCCTTGTAAATAAAAGTCATTGTGCAGTCTTACAAGGTGTCTTTTGTTTGTCACATGAAATCTAGACTATCTAAATGCAAATTTTTTTTATTTATTAAAAAAAAAAAAGATAAATGCATTTAGATTGGTCACCTGGCCATGGAGGCACCTATCAGATTTATCCATACTCAAAAAACCTGATTTATCAGTGCATTTTTCCACTTATATGTGGGTGGCTGCTAATACCGGTTTTGTTATGCAAGAATTATAAATATTCTCACTGAGAACTAATGATTTAATTTGGGTGCAGCAGCAGGATATGAATAGCTCAAGGTTTTCCCGGCATGTGAGGAGCAGTCTCCATGCAGAAGGTAATTACCTAGGCCTGGCAAGAAGTGGGTTTGATGAGTGATAGCCCATTAGGACAGGGACAGCAAAGCTCCCGGGAGCTCCCAGTAAAAGCATAACTCACAATAGGTGCAGAGTAGTGACTGTGGAAGGAACAGCAGTATCTGCAACAGGAGGCTTATTAGTTGTTCAGGGTCCTTTTATTGTGGTATCTATATCTATGTATCTATCTCTCTCTATATATATGGAGGTATCACAGCCCTAACTTGGCATCTTTTTAAGATTCAACAAAAGCACCCAGAGCTACAACGCCTTAATTTTTCATCCTTGATGCCTTGGATGCCATGTTATTGAAGTCCCAACTGCTTACCACCATTCCAAGTCCTGTGTATTGTCCAAAAAGGCCTAAAGTTCATGAGGGAAGGTGGGAAGATAAATATTTCAAGTCCCATGGTTCTTTTGGAGAACCACCACACCAGGACTTGTTTAGCTCTCTCTGCTGATGGCCCAGGAGTTTCCTTACTCTCTCACCACCATCCCTTCAGCAAGGAACCCAATCTGTGGAAGAAACCTCAAGCCTCAGTCTCTTCCTTTGGATACTGGTGATTAACAAGACTGATTTCTACTTAGGTGACACGACATGCCTCCGTTCTTTAACATTTCAAGCTTGGTTTTCCTTTTTTGCCTGTTTCCAGCTTTTGAAGCCTGTGAGCTCTGCACACCAAGGGGACAGCAGTGGCCCAGGCATCGCAGCCACAAAGCCATCATGCAGACCAGCACTGCTGGGTTTTATGCAAAAAGCAGAGCTTACCCTACTCACAAGGGCACAACCCCGCTGCCAGCTGAGCAGGCTCCTTAACCCTTTTGTCATGATGCTGATGTGCAAAGATATTCCTGTTCCCTGCTTGTCGGCGGCTCTCTGTGTGCCCCCAACATTTGTAGTGTAATTTACTATGAGGCTTGTAACGCTGGGATGTGCAGACCTTTCCTTACAAAGAATAGCAGCATAAATCTCCTTTAACGAGCTTTTAAGTGACTAACAGATATCTGTGTGCAACTATTTAAAGAACAAGCCCTACTGGAATAGGAACGGGCACAATGCCATTGCCCTCCGTGTATCTTAACCAAGAAGCCCTTTCCAACAACCAATTCCTGCTGCGTTCATGCTTCAAATGAATTTTTTTCCTTTATTAGCTCGGCTACGTCCTCTACAGGCCTTCAGCTGATCATCCAGGTCAACTAGAAACTGAAACCTCCTCTCAGCATTTGTAGTCCAGACCTCTGTGTTAAACTTGTAAGTGAACTTAGTTTAATCTGTGTTCACAGTTTATTGCATTTCATTTTTTATAACAGCAGAAGCTATTCAAGATAGCATGTGCTGAATGACTTCATTCCCATTCACACCTTCTCTAGAGATGATAAATTCAAGGGAGAACCACAACAGTTCTTGGTACAGAAATCACAAGGACTGCAGCAATAGGAAGGTGCCAAGTTGACCAAACCACACCACTAACTCATCACTGGTCACTATCACATGAAATACTGCACCACCGCCAGCTTCTTCTGCTGTTTTCTGTAGGCATTTTGTGACCATATGCCAAGGTTTTGGCATATTTTCTATTGCATCTCTCCTCTTCCATGGCAGAGGCCCAGAGGAAACCACCTAACCACAAAGGACCCCCATGGATGGGTCAGACTGATGGCCATTTCCATGGACAAGATCTAACAATTATGGCAAACCCCACTGAACTGAACCACAGCTTAAAGCTGGATGCACTTCACATTTAGTTACACTCAAAGCATGGGAGCTGGATGGCTGCAGCGAGCTGGAGATTTCCAGATAAAACCTCAGTTCTTGCTAAGCAGCATTTCTATAATGAATCGTTAGCAGTTAGGCTGTTCCGTCAAAATAAACCCATCTTAATCTTTCAAAGAGAATCCTGGGCTATTTAATTGATTAGCAGCTTTCTAATGAGAGGATTAAGTACACAGTAGATAACTGAGATGATTGACAGCTTTGCTGCACCAGCCTAAAACAAGATGCCTCCGTTTTCCCTCCACATGCCAATTAAACGATTAAGTATTGTTTACTGGGACTGGGAGGATTACAAGACAGTAGGTGGATTTATTAGCAGAGAAAGGAAAAACACTCCTACACAGAAGAAAAAGATTATTTTGAATGACTAACACCCATGCCCCTGCAAAGCATGACTAGAGCTAGCTGAGTTATTCACTCTCAGAAGGTTACACTCTTTTCTCCTTTTTTCAGACCATTTGCCATTTTATCCAGATATCTCCAATGTGCTCATCATTTCCAGGTGTCCTATGCAGACTGAGTTTCCCGAGTTTATCTAGTAGATAATTGTAAATCCAACTGCTTGATATTATCACAGGGGAAAAGTTGGGAACTCACATTAGAGTCAGAATCTCACTTTTCTGGGGCAGGAGACCAAATGTCTTTTAACAAGCAAGCGCTTCTTCATTAGCAGCCTCTTAGTACATGTAGGCACTGAATCAAATCACCTAAATACAAGTACCTGAACACGGCAAGGGCAATAACGTGGTTTAGAATCTCGCATCAAGACCATCCAATTTTACATGAATTAACAATTTATGTGGAGGAGCTTTGGAAAGAAGGGGGAGGAGGGAGAAGCTTTTGAATTCAAGTGATCAGGCTCCATAGTTACCGTGTCTGAACCAGCCACATTGCTTTAACACAATACATGCCATTTTTACTAGGCTGGGAAAAAAAAACAAATCAAGATGCTGATAAGATTTCCAGATTTATAAAGTCTTGACTGTAAAAAGCTGCACATTAAATGAGATTGTTCCTTAGGCTTACAATCCCCTCCTTTGTCTTTCAGGTGATGCCTTAATTATCTGATCTCTGCATGGCAAAAGTTAAATGGGATATTCTAGTTAAACTGGATGGCAAGAGCTGAGGTTTTCTTCTGCTTTCCCCCCACCCCATTTCGTACACAGGTCTGTAAGAGTGGCTTTAGCACAGCTGAGGAAAGCAAGAGTTGCCAGTTCTGGGTAAAGCTGCCAGCTCTCCCTGCCCTGGGAGCCCTGTCCCCAGTATGTCACCATCACACAGCACTGGATAATGATCCAGCTCAGCTGGTTAATTAAAAAGAGCAAAGTCCCTGCCAGACAAGAACCTCTGCAGGTGTGGAGACCACAGAAGGATGTTAACAGAGTGAAATATTTTGGAACCTGTGGACTTGAGTTTTTAGCAGCCTGTCCAGGGCTCAGGCCCCCTTCCTGGGATTCTGACAAAATTAGAAAGTGTAAGATTTTGATTTTTCCACAGAGGGCTGTGTATGGCACCTGCTGTGAGACATGAAAGCGTCAGCCTGACGCTTCCACTGTTCCTTGGAGCTGTACCAGGTAAAGCCATGAATAGTCTGAATTTCAACAAATCAATAAATTAAAGGCCAGGATGTCAAAGAGAAAATTGTGAGAACGAGATCCCTAGTGATATTAAACACAAAGATATTGCCTCTGGCTCTGGAAACCTCTGAGCTCTAGTTTGCAGGGAAGCTGTACCAAGGGAAATATTCTTGCACCTCTCCTGCAGCAGCTGCTGTGAGCTGTGGGGGGCTGCAGGGGGGTTGTGGGGAGCTGTGACCCCAGAAACGCTGCAGAGGAACACACTGAGCTAATTACAAAGAGTGGCAAAGTCTGTTATCCAGAATTCAGCAAACATGAATGGCTGGTGAAGCTGGTCGTTGTGGCTGGCAGGTGTTGTTTCAAGAAAAAAGCAGCACCTGGATAAATGTAGGGAAAACCACTGAAGGACATGCAGTCCTTCACAGGACAGCCCCAAGATCAGAGACACAGCCCTGCTCTGTGGGACCGGAAAGGAGTCATTACAAGACTGACACATGCTTGGGCACCTTGCCTTGCAGGAGCCAGCACGGGGACAGAGGTGCCACTGAACTCCAGACTACTTTGTGAGAGCCTGTTATCCAGGTCACATAATCCTGTTTGCATGGCAGAACTGGTCCCATGGAGAGCACCCGCTGTGCTGTCCAAACACTGTCGCTGTAGGTCACTGGCATTGCGAGCGACGAGAGTGGAAGCAGAGATGGAGATAACTCCTTCTTCAAAGAGCATTCAGTCTTTACTAAGAGATCCAGCTGCTCTCCCTGCAGTGCCCATCCAGGGTTAGGAAGAAGCAGGACAGATTTCAGAAGAGCAATTGCCTTCTCTGCCTGTGCTCAGTGGCACTGCTCTCCTCACCCCCTGCAAGCCCAGCACTCAGACCTGAACACCCTGCAGTGGCAGCTCTCACCCTTAGCAGTTCAAATACCTGCCCTGCACCATCTTTGACAATGACCCACCAATTTTTTGTTCTGATTCTTCAGCCTCATTGCAGCTGTCAAAATGTAATTGAGACTATGACAAAAGTGCAGTATTATTTGACAGCGGTCAGTGGAAATAACTATGTCAACACAGGGATGTTCAGTGTATCCTCTTAAGCTTTGTTCAGCAGAGTAACATTTGTTAGCAAACAGAAAAACCACTGGTTTTTATTTCAGCTGCCCTACACAGAGGCTGTCCTGGAGATTGGAAGGCAGGTCCCAAAGGAGGGAGGCTAAACATGGACTTAGCAAGGAACAGTTTCCCAGATGAAAGTTTGGAGTGGCATTTTCAACTTCTAAGAGAAATGGGAATAACTGAGCAGAGAGTTTAACTCGGTATCTCAGTGCAATGATGTTGACAGCTGTAATCCCAAAACCTCAGCAGACTTTTCCTGATGTGAAGTGGCAGGTAAGACTTTGTGACAAGCTAGCAATCCCAGCACTCAGCTCCATGGGGAACTAACCAGCAAACAGCAAGTGGGCAGCATCTCTCAGAGGCAGCATCTAATATTTCATTGAGCAAAACCTCCATGTCTCCAATTACACAACAATTAAGTGCTCAGAGGCTGTGAAGTGTGTCCATCTGGGTGCCAAAAGCAGAAACTCTTTTTTTCCTATAAGCAGCACTTGCAGTGCTCTCCTCCTCTTCCCCTTGCATTGCACAACTGTTCAACTTTACCAAGCAACAAATTTCAATGTCTTATTACTGTGTCAGTTGTCCACATTAGCAGGGCATTTACTGCTTGTATGCCAGACAACTGAGAGCATCCTTCACTGCCTTACCTAGGGGCAGCGAGCAATTGCACCTGTGAGCTCTTGCAGAAAGCAGGTACCTCCCTTTTAAGTCTGGAAGGGAATAAACAAACTGTCCCCTGTGCTCCTCTGCACAACCCTCCCACATGCCCCTCTGCAATCACAAACAGTTTTGATGCATATTTAATTTTCTTCTTGTACAACAGGGAAAGAATAGATACTAGCTCTTGGGATTTTATCTAGGAGCTAAAATTAAACTGCTTTTCAGGGTGGAAAAAGATCCCGGGGTTGGATTCATTGGCTCTTCTTTCCTTAGGCGTGTTATCTTACAGCAGAGCAGCTCTCTCCTTCCACATGAAGACACATCCATGTCATTCCCTATGTAAGGACACGGCTGGGCTCAGCACAGCTGTTTGGCTTTCCACAGACACAGACTCAAAGCACACATCAATACATGTTGCTCCTTGGTGCATGGGGCCAGTCACTCAGAAACCAAACTACTAATGGTCACAGATTAGGTCTGTTTTGCAAAGCTATTCCAAGATTACCAAGCGGTGGAACCTCATTTATCACTTACCTGTGATTTATTTTTGTGGAGTTTTTTGGGGTTTTTTTGTGAAATTGCCACAAATCTGATGGATTCTGCCATGCTGACTTGCACACTAGCATCACTTCTGCTCTAAAATATCTTATCCAAAGAAATAACAAAACCTTTTCTGCTGCTTTGACAGTATCACCGTCAGACCCAGTAAACTGAAGGACATTTAAACAGCTGGAAGTTACTATAAAAAAAATGGTAATAGTGACAATAGTCCAGTCAAGAAATGCGAAATATGTACAGACTTACCATTTTTGTCAGCTCTTCTGAAAATCTAGAATTGAAAGAGAGAGAGAAACATTTTTACTGTGTTGTTCAACGTGAGATGGTGAAGCCCTTTTCACCAGGGCCATGTTCAGCCCCACACACAGAGCAGGTCCACACACTCCAGCCCCTCCAGAGCCAGTTCCTGTGCTTTACTGAGCTGCCAATACTCAGCTCAGCTCCCCAGACCAACCTGATGGACAACCATTGCCAGGGTAAAGTATCAACAGGCTTGCCTTTGGTGGAAATGCTTCCAGCAGTTCCAGCACCTCCCTCACAGAGAAAAGCTGAAACCATGGATTCAACACCACAAAAATACACATTAAAAAAAAAAAATTACAACAGCCATGCAGCCAGTCCAGCCAATTTCTCTAGCGTCAATAATGTCTCTTAAAACAAGTTTCACAGCTCTGCACTTCTGAAAAAAAAAATTATTTACAACAATTTTTTAAAAAGCAAGTCTCCTGCGTGGGAAGGAGATTATATTTAGACTTAAAACTACAGCGTGGAGGAGCTGCCCACAGAGAGGAATCAGATAGCCATTTCAGAAGAAAAAAAATTGCAATAATGTGTAGGACTGTAGAATTTGCCAGGGAGAAAGACAGCAGAAACATCTGCTTTTCTGATCAGTCTTATCTGAGGACTAGTCCCCTGACACAATGCAGTTAATAGCAAAAGGCTTGTGCAAAGGTTGAAAACTTACAGGGTCCTGCCAAAAAAGGCAGCTAGCAGAGGTTTCACCATAAATTACCAAAAAATTATCATGCTCACAAACTGGGCAGAAAAGGCAAAATATTCTCATCACCTCTTCAGGTTTGACCCTATTAATCTGAGCAAAAGCAGAGACTCTGGTTTTGCAAAGAAATTTCCCTGTGGACGGAATAAAAGCACCAGCAAGACAGATCAGAGTCAGCTGTAAAATAGAATCTCTTATTTTCTGGGTCACAAAACCATTAAAAAAAATCAGAAGAGAAAATGCTGCACAAAACAAGAAACCCAAGAGACAAATTGAATTGCAGAATATGCTATTTCACTGAATATGGCTTAATTAAGGAACATTAATCATTCTTTTGTCGAAGTTCTTCCTAGGCTATGCAGCCCACAGCAAAGTCAAAGCTGGACTTTCTGGTGTATTTCAGCAGATGCAAAAATCCTCTGCTTGAGCCAAACCCAAGTGGTGGGAGTCACTGAGTCCCAGCTTCAAGAGAGGGTCATAAGACCCCTACAAGGATTACAGCTTGTGACCGCTTCAAAACTCCTTTATTTTTGGGCTGACCTTCATTTTTTTTAGAGCAAGTAGAAGGTTTTTTGGGGAAAAACCTACCTATCTCCTTACTTATGGACTTCATTGAGATTGTGAAGGGCCAGCCAATCATGTCTTGTCTATGGGAAGAAGGAATAAATCCCAGCAGGACCACAGTAACCTGTGAAGCTTTAGCACACATTCCTCAGCTGTGCACAACATGCCCTGCCCACCATATGAAATATACCTCTTTTCATGGCTTTGACACCCAGTTCCTCACTCCCCATGAGCACCTCCAGATGAGGTACTTTTGTTTCTAGATGCTGATTATTTCTGGGCTGTTTGTTTCATCAACACATCCTTCTGTTACTCTTCCAAATGGTTTGAAACAAAAACATTGCAGACAGTCTCATACAGAAGTAGCAATGCCTATTTTAAGGTCCCGTGGGAGATCAACACCCCACTAAGCACAGCTGAGAGAGGGAGAATGAGAAGGCAAAAACAATAGGTAAAATGTAACTTGAATTGGGAGAAAAACTCAGCCTGAAGTGCTCTGTTCCCTGGAGCTGTTAACCTTGCAAGAAATGCTAGGAGCAACGGGGGGAAAAAATTAAGAAACAAAAGAAATTATTAGAAATCGAAATATTTATGTCCAGCTTCACTAAGTGAACATTTTAGAGCTTTAACCCTCCCAGATACTCCCTAGAGTTATGACTATTGTAAATGAACATGTTGATGAAAGACCACATTGGCTGTATTACTTATCAAAGTTTATTCTACAGGACCAAGCTGCTTGCTTTTTTTATTGCTAATGAGCAGGATTTATTCTTCCAACTTAATTGGACCATGTAAAATTTGCACACATAAAAAAAATTTAAAGTGGAGCACCTGGAGGGAAAGCAATTTAAGATAAAGTCATCTGTCAGCACAGGCAGGCAGTGCATCAAGGTATGAACACTGGAATGAGCATTGGGAGGCTGATAAAGATGTAATATACTCTGTGATAGCTTGGTAGTGCTGCCAAAAGTGCTGCTGCTGTGAAGCTCCAGGATTTATGTTCTAGCTCATCAAACAAGAGTGGCCTCCCACACACAGCCCAGAGACGCCCTCTGTTCAGGTCTTGAATTAGTTGTTCCACCGCAGGAAGAGGGTGGTTTGTGCTTTCTGGAAGGGGAAGGTGTAACAGCTGCTCATGGAAAGGAAACCACAGCCCCTAACACTCCCCTATGGATCAGAGGGCAAACCCCCAAGGGCAGCTTGGTGCCAGGCTCACGGGGCGCCTGGGGACACGAAAGCTCCAACCAGCTCCAGAAGAAGGGAATCTAAGGGAGGATGCTGTGTCATCTCCAGCAGAGAGGCTGCAAAGCCAGCCCACCCTGCAGCCGCTCTCTGCAGGCTCTCAGCACCTCCATCCTTGGTGCTCTCACTCAGCACAGTCACTTAGACTTAGTTCAGGCAGCAGCCCTGGAGGTCAGTGAGAGGAGGTAATGAAATATTGATGGAGAAACGCCTTGTCCTGCCAGGCCCTCGGCAGCGATTGGCTTCCTGAGCCTCCCCCCTGGTCAGGGACCGGCCCCGGTGGGCGAGGGCTCTGCAAAGCAGAGCTGGCAGCGCTGCGTGGCCTCACCAGGGATGCTCTTTCTGCTCCATCACCCCCAGTTCTCCAGCCATCCGGGCAATGCATGACTTTCAGATGGTAAATGAGAAATTATCCAGTTCAAGAAGTACTACAGCAATCATCTCCCCCATCAGCTGTGCTTTGAAGCTACTAAGTCTCCTGAAGCACAGGCTAAGTCTCATGGTGAGCCCACAGGATGCCCACAATATGGGCATTAACCCATGTTATAGGATTTACACAGGTAATGCATGCACTTTTCTGTCTGCAGCATACTTAGCCCATTTACCAGATGTTTAGATGAATAGAAACCCTATTTTCTCTAGAGTAAGGAATTTCTGTCGAGATTTCCAATAAGTTTTCTTTAAATATATGTTTTAGCTGTACTCTCAAATGGCTACTACAGATATTTGACTGGCGAAAGTAAGCAATTCAAAACCCTAGTGGTAATAACAAACTTGAAAAAAATGGATGGTTTCAAATTTAAACATTGAGTTCTGCCTTCTCAAAGCTCCTGGATGAGAACATGTGACACTGGAGGCTGCTTAATGGAGGTTTTCTCACCAATTTTATTAAATTCACACAAGCACTCCCCTAAGAAGCCCAAGAATTATTACAGGGTTTGTAGAGTTTATTATCCCTTCAGCAGGTTAATATGATGTTGATTTAAAATAGAATGCAGCGAGTTGAAGTTTTGTTTTCCGTCGTAATCTTGGTGCAGTATCAAGGGCAAACAAAATCAAGTCTCGTGCATGAGGAAAGCCTATGGATGAGAAAGCATCCAGAGACCCACATATACCTAAAAAAATGATTAATCTGCTCAGTATGTTTCTATATTCATGTTTCTCTCCCTACAAGTCTCAACACTTCCTTTGGAGCTGAGATAAGGCTTTATATCAGATATGGCCTTTAGTTCTCTAACTCAAGGTACCAGCAGGAATTCTACTCCTACAGCCTCTCTGTGTTACTCTTTCTGGTAATAACGTGAGAAAATAATGACCTGAAGCTTTGTCACTTTGGGCTGCATCTTTAGACATCCCCAAGCTAATGACCATTTCCCCATGCAAAGAAAAAGGTTTGATTTTGGTGTTTCAGTAAGGAATATGCCATTGATGTGGAAATACTGTCCCATCTGGAGTGGCTCCCCACAAAACAAAGCTTCTAGAGAGCTCCAGGTCTCTGGGCACTTTTCCCACTTCAAAGGAGATCTTTTTCTTTTTGCCTTCCTCCCCAAGAGAAGAGCAGCTGACACCATGTCCTGGCCTCTGCTTTCTCTCTTACCTTCTCTTTAGACTTTACCTAGCTGTCCTAAATAAAAGTTGCATGAGACAGGTAAGAGTTGCATTTGATGTTCTGACCTGCTGACGTTCAGCACTAGAAGTTACTTTTCCATAAAGATTAGACCTGGGTGCAGCCTCATTTCAAGCACCCACTTCCAAAGCCCTGAAGATCAGAAGGGAAAGGATGGACTCTCCAGTGTGATTATGCGCCTTGCAGTGAGCAATCACTGAAGGAAGAGAGCCTGGCCATGGCCCAACCCTCCTCTCCAGCTGTGCCCTGCAGCAGGGTGCGAGGGAACAGTATCAGAAGGATTTCACAAAGGAAGGAACAAGGAGGAGGAAAACAGCCCTACTAGTTCACTCTGAAAAGTGAGAAGGTAAACAAGGACACAAGAAGGAGGGTGAACCAACCTTTAAAAAATCTCCAACAAACAAACCAAAAACAAGAAGGAAAAAAAAATCAAAGCAGAAGAGGATTGAGAAGGGATTCCTGGGATTCCTGTGGCTGTAATAGTTTTGCTAGTAGGGGCTGCACTGGAAATAGAGTAATTAAGAAAATAGTTGAAAAATTGACTGTTCTTAGATCTACATTTGGAAATGCACCCTTGGCATAAATCAAATTCACTGCATCTTCTATCCAGATGCTCAGTCCCATGGGGCTGAAGAAGTGCAAATCAGATTTGGCCACGTAAGCGAGTGTGCAAGAGGAGCCATAAGCAGGAGACATGGATTTGAAATTATCTTTCTGACCCTGATCAAAGAAGAAAAAAGTCAGATAAGGGCCAAAATTAGTTTACAGCAAAAAACAGGGCTGATAAAACAAAAAACTTCATCTGACCTGAAATGAATGGCTCTGCATTCTTTGGAGAATTTAAAATAAAGCCAAAAAGCAATGCATTTAGTCCCCATTGCCAAAGGCAGAAAGGGAGGCAGTGATGCCAGTGCTGCTTGGAGCACACAGTGCTGCCCTGGGAATGCTCACCCACACCCAAGGCTGATCCTTATGGAGCATCTTCACCTGCAGCTGCTGTGACTGACCAGACCTTACACGTTCTGGAGTTCACACTCCTGCTGTCAACACAGGCTTTTGACAGTGACACAATGGCAGGAGGAGATGAGAAAGGACAACTGGTCAGCCAGCACTGAAGTACTCCCAGAATGAGCAATACCTGTCTAGACATTTCCTACGCCTTGGGAGCCATCCACCTCAGCTCTATACTGCACATGTGCTCATTCACACTCAGCAAAAGCGATCTCACATTGGCTTACATGCACATAGTATACACCCACAGAATATATTCTCCTTTTCATAAGCCCTGTGACATTTGAGGATTTGTTCTTGACTGGAAATGCCACCATCACCACATGCAGACTTGAGCAGCAGTTGAGCATGACGGTTTTTAACAAAGGGGTTTTTTCCTTGTGGGTACAGAAAGCACTAGAAATCTGGTGTCTATCCGCAGCTTGTGACGTGAGTGGCAATACCTGCAGCAGATTGCACATGCTGCCAATCCTGAGTCTTAGGCTCTTGCAGTCTGAGCAAGTCTGTGTGTAATCCAGACCCAGAGACAGGCACCTTGAGGGGGTACTAGGATGGGTACAGATTCCTTGCTCAATCCCAACCCCTTATGCTGATTTGACCAATGCTGTAAAAGCTGACCGTTAAATTCAAATTGATGTTTTCCAGGTTCCTAGAGCAACACATCACCTCCACTTCTACTACCACCAGTGAGGAGCATCTCTTATTCCCTGGTTTTACTTGCTGCCTATTTTTGGCAATGGTTAGGACTTAAGTATCTTCCTCTTGAGATTGTTACCAGTGCTCAGTTAATCTGTGACTTTAGCTACTTTTTACACTTGGGAACCTATAGTTTTGAGCTGAACTAGTGAACACTATTCAACCTTTTTTAATCCCTTACTTAAAAGGCCATAGGCAAAATAAAAGAAAAACAGTGAAGCCAGCCCAAAGTTATGACTCATATTCCTAGTGGCAGTAGCCAGTTGATGGCAGAAGCCATCTAACCCCTTGTTGAGTGTTGTTGTTCTTCAGCCCTCAGTTTTGCCCCATAACAGCACAGTTTTGTTTCTTTGGTGAAAAGAGCAGAGGGAACTTTGTTCTGACCCACCAGCGACCCTCGTGGTGGAGTCAGAACAAGAACACTGGGAATGACTGAGTAAAAAGAAAGCCAGAAGAGGAAGAAAAAGTGACTAAGGTGCTATTAGTGTCAGAGCCATCTTACCTAATTCATAGTCAAACCCAAGCTTAACCCTTCTCCCCAGCCTCCAAGGAACTGCCTACATAGCACACCAGCTCATGCAAGTGTGTTACTTAAACATAAAATCTCACAGGTCTTTAACTTCATCCTCCCCCAGCAAGAAGCTGCTCTGCTGCGAGGCTGGGACTCACTGCTTCCCCAGCACATCCACATAATGCAAGAACGTGAGTGAGTTAACTGGAAAACAGACTCTCATCCCTGAGCATTCAGTGGGATGCTCATTACTTTCCTGCTAATGAAAGTGAAAATTAACCTAAATACATATTTTGTGTTTAAACCCTTCTTATGAAAGGGGGGTCTCACAATGCACTTGAAGAGCCTATTACAGCAAAGCCACAGCTTCAATTGGCATTGCTATTGTGCCTGGAGAGAAAGGAGAGAATCAGGTTCTAAGAGAGGACCCCTAAGCCCTCAAATCTTACATTTCCAGCATCCATTTCTACTTTCAGCAGGCTTTCAGTACCATTGTGAAAGGGAAAAATGATCAGGAGCTGCACACCCAGCTCTATTATATTCCCCGCTGAAAGAATACAATACTGTGTTTCCCATTCTGAAAGTTCATGGCTTGTTTTCTAAGCTCAAACCTCAAAGTGGAAAAAAATTTCACTTAAAAATAGCAAAGTTGAATGGATAAAATACCATTTTGGTGGCAAAACAGTCCTACTTCACGAGCCTCTTTTGTAAACTTAATGTTGCTCCCCAAATGTATTTATTTTTTGTATTATTTATTTTTGTATTATTTATTTTTTGTATTATTATTTGTATTTATAATCGTATTTATACTCTGAGGCCCAGATTCCAGACTGTTGCAAAATTTGGCCAATTTCAGGGCACATTAAGAAGCAAACAAACAAACACCAAAACCAGAAAAAAAAACAACCCAGAAAAAAACCCAAACAAGTTGACTTAAAAGACATGAGAGTATTAGTTACACTTGTCCTTTCTGTTTCTCCATGAAGCTGCATTCCCCACAGCCTGCAGCTTCCCACCTTCCGTCCCATTCCATGAGGCAGGACCATCCCATCAAACACTCTGCTCTCCCAGCTGCCTTTGGCAGCTCCCTAGACATGGACATGGGGAATCAAAATGCCTGTAAGCCCAAGGTACTGAGAGCTGGAATGAGTTTTGGACTCTCCAGCCCATGCCAATGCCTACAGGGGACATGGTAGAAGATTCAGCAAAGTATTTAGAAAAAGCAAGGGCTTGTTTGGAAGAGCTACTAAGGCCTATCCTTTCTTCGAGGAGGCTGGAGGAGAGCAGGAATTATCCTTTACTACAGCCAATGCCTCAGTAGTTTATTTTTGCATTCACTACAGGTTTTTTTTAATTATTTTTTAAGCTAGGAGGTAGCAAAGCTGAGGATCTATGTGTTTAATTACTGGATGCTGTAGAAAGACTGTGTAATTACACCGTTTGCACTCTGGTTGATTCCACCCCATTCTCCCAATTCATTTAAGTGCAAATAGCCTCATTAGCTCTCTAATCAGAAAATCTATAAATACAGCAGTTGAGGCACTCAGCACATCCCTACCAGCCCCCCCCAAAAGTGGGAAAGGGACTCGGAGTCCTGCATCTCCATTCAGTCAGGCAAATCCCAGGAGTAAGGACCTACAGTGCATCCTCCCCACAGCTGGTCCAGGGGATGCAGGACCTGGGAAAAAGGCTGCGGAACTCGGCGTGCACATCCACACCCAGCCTGTTCAGAGGGTGCAGGAAACAGGGTGCACCCCAATGCCCAGCCAATCTAAAGAGGTCCTGGCAAGGAGCTGAAGGATACAAGCTACACCTCCATGCCCAGCCCGCCGAAAAAAACAGAAAAAAAAAAAAAAAAAAAAAAAAGAGTAAACAGGCCTTGGGCGCATTCCCCGGCCCTTTGGGGTGCCGGACTCCAGAAAGGAGGTACAGGATTCAGACTGCACACCATGCCCAGCCGGTTTGGGAAATGCAGGAGCAAGGTGCACCTGATTCCTAACTCTCCCAGCGAGTGCAGGGCAAGGGGACACGGGACCCAGGCTGCACCCCGAGTGACCAGCTAATCTAGGAGCTGTAACCCCTGCCCAGCCAGCCCAGGGGCACAGAATCTAGACAGGGGTTGCTGGATCTGGGCACCTCTACGCCCAACCAGCCCGGGAGATGCAGGAGCTGGGCTGTATCGCGTCCCAGCCAGCCGCGGATGCCGGATCCAAGGAATAACCCTGATGCCAAGTGGCTCGGGGGGTTCAGGATGGGGAGCGCACCCCGTGCCCATGCAGCCTGTGCCTGCGGGATCCGAGTGAGCAGCCGGAGCAGCCGGGATGCCGCCTCTTGCGCGTCCGGAGCGGGAGGTGCTGCACCCGAGAAATAACAGCGATCTCCAGGGAGCTAGGAGGGTGCGGGACTCGGGCAGGGGATGCGGGACCCCCACGCCCACCCAGCTGGGGGCTGCAGGGCCGGAGGTGCAGCCCTTTCCCGGCCGGTCCCGGGGATGCAGGAGGCAGGGACAGCGCCGCTCCGTGCGGGACGCGGGCAGGGAGGGAGGCAGGAGCCGGGGCGGGCAGGGACCACTCACATCGAGGATGACGGAGGTGCCCTTCCTCTGGGCGGCGGCGGCGCCCGGGGCGAGCAGCTCCCTGTCGGCCAGGCCCTTGTCGCCCATCCTGCCGGCCGCCCAGCGCAGCAGCCCGTCCAGCCCGCGCAGCGCCGGCGCCGGCTTCCGCAGCAGCTTCTGCACGCCGGCCCGGCAGTACCGCGCTGCCTGCTCGCACATCGCTCAGCCCGGCCTCATCCCGCCGCCGGGGCTCCCCCGCCTTCCCCTCCTCCTTCTCCGCCTCCCACAGCCGCTCGGCGGGCAGCGGGCGGGTCCGCGGGGGGAACCGGGGGGGCATTGCTGCCCCAAGAGCAAAGGGGGGATTTTGGGGGTTGGGGGTAGGTCATCCCCCCGGGTTCCAACAGAAATGAGTTTTAAGCATTTTCTATTTTCTCTCCCCTCCACAGCTTCCCTCCACCCATAACAGATTTTAGCAGCTGTTTGTGAGGACAGAAGAGAACAAATGTCTTGCTCGTAAATAAAACTTGCCCCTGAGCCCCTTTCCCTACTCCAAAAAGTCTCTATACAATGAATAGCCAGCAATTCCACCCGGAGTATTGCAGCATCCGTGGCTACAGTGCTCAGCTGGACAAATATTTCTAACCCTGTAATTCTATATTGTGAGGATATTCCTTTGTGATACTTCTGTGCTCAGTTACACAGGTCAAGATTTAGACTTGCAGTAGGGGTAGTAGGTCTTCTAGACAAAATGGCAATGAATCATTTCATCTCCCACTCCCCACCTGAGGAGATGTTCCCTCTTCGAGTTCAGACCCATAAAGGCACCAAAGTCAGAGAGCTCAGACTCAGACACACTTGGGGGGTTCCCCAGAGTTCTGGAGCAGCCACAGGCTCCAAATGGCCTTTCTCACACACAGCCACCAGTCCCTCTCTCAGGTATGAGGAATAAATCCCCAGCTTTGAACATTTCTGATACAGGGGCCAGAAAGCCCAGCACCCTCTGCAATCATTACACACTTAACCACACTGAGTTCTGTGCCTGACCTGCAAATGAGGAACAGCATGATCACTCCAAAAGACCTGACCAACTACTGCTTGAAGAGAAACAAACAGTAATAAATTATTTCTTTCAGCAGAGCTTACACATTGCAGTGCACCAGAGCCCAGACTCCTAGCCCTGAAAAGCCTATCTAGAGGAATTATTTAACCTCCTCCTCTAACCACACATGTTTATTCATGTAAATTAGAGTGAAACTTCTGTATTTGAGGTGACAGGTGGGGAATGTGCATTTTCATTTCAGCTGCTGCTCAAAGAAAAATGAGTGGGAGCCCAGTTCTCTCTGCTGGAGTACATGGATAACAGTTGGAAGCTCTTGAAAGGCTTTTAAACAAATGGGGCACAGAGAAACTTAGCAGTAGGTCAGAACACCCATGGGCTGAGCCCCTCTTTCACCAAGCTCTCACCTTTCAGGGTTTCCTTCTCCAGCAATACAAAATTCCTGGGGGAAAACCGAGGAACTTCAGGGAGTTTATGTTGGTTCAGGGGAGCTGTGTGGAATGCTTTAATGGCTGGCTCTGTGTTCATTTACAGGGATGCTCAGAGCAGGCAGGTGTACAACCCAGCCAGTGCTCAAATCCCCATTCATGTCTCACAGCAAAGATAAGTCAGGATAAGGCACATCTTACCATCCTTGCCTACTGACCACAACCTCTCATGGACAAAACTACTGTGCTATTTTGTACTTCTACAATCCTCAGGTTATTCCTATGTTTCTTTGTCCTTTAGACATCCCTCCCAGTTTGGGATTACTCTATATGCTTGTTGATTAAAACGATTGACAGAATAAGCTTATAAATAAGGTTCTCTGGATTTTCCTTTCTATTTGGCATGAAGATTCACAGAATCACAGAATATTCTGAGTTGGAAGGGACCCACAAGGTTCAAGTCCAACTCTTAAGTGAATACAGGGATTGAACCCACAACCTTGGCACTTTTAGCACCATGCTCTAACCAACTGAGCTAATCTCGGGGTTTTATTTGTTACTTGGATTTGAAGTTTGGGGTTATTTCTGTGATTTGTCAAAATCACTTCTTCTTAATGCCAAAACCAGCTCTATGGCATTTAAATACTTATTTTGCCTCCTAAGTGGATCTAGACAGAAAAAGTTTCAGCCGTTAGGAAGAAGTCAGCCATTTGTACTGTGTTATGTTGCTTGGGGCTATTTCCCAGCTTCCATGAAGTTGAAATCTTCCTTTGAGGAAAAACTGGGAAGGTGATTCAGGTGAGGAAACAGAGGAACCCTCAAGGCATATGCTCAGGCTGGTGCCAGCTCATGTCACACCATAGCCAAGGGGGAGGGCAGAGGCACAGACCTCACATTTCACTTTGTGTGCCAAAACTCATCCCCTGCTTCTTGCCAAGGGAGACAGGATATTCTCTGTCCTGTGCAAATAAACACAACTGCAGCCAAGGCGTCAGGGCTTTGCCAGCCTCTCCTGCCATCCTGTGTGGCTGGTCATGGCACTGATCAGGTCCCCAGCAAACAGCCATTAACGAGGGCTAAAAGAAGAAACCAAACCAGTGACAGACAAGTGGAGACAGCAGGGCTCTCCCTGCTGCAGAACACCCACCTGCATCTTCAGCTACAGCTCCCAGCCATCAAGCACACTTACGGCTTTCCCATTAAAGGTGGAGAGAACAGGACCACCAGCAGCCACTGGTTGCCCTGAAACCTTTATACATAATGCAGATGCTGAGTGGTGTAGGAATAAATAGGAGAGAATGGAGAGAATACAACAAAAGAGCACAGATAAATCCAGGCAAAGGGCCTCCCTGGGAAAGCAGCAAGCATTAATTCCTGGTGTTGATAGACTTGGAGTGGCCAGGCCATGCAGTGCCCAGCAGCAGCACAGCCAGTGTCTCCTCCGCTGACCCAGTGGCATTTTCCTTCCCATGCTGTGCTGAGGGCAGAGCTCAGACCCTGCTGGGCAGTGCAAGGGCAAGCTGCAGGGGAAAGGAGGCAGAGGCTGCAGCTCCACCTTCTCCTCCTTGACATTTAACAGTGAGTCTCCCCACTGCTGCACTAGCCAGGCACCTGCATAGTCCCAGACCACTACAGTCTTATAAATGAGAGATGCATAGAAGAGAAAGATTTGCAAAGGCTGGAAGAGCTCAGAACTACTTTTCCTGACCCCCAGCCCCAAGTTCAGAAACTCTGAGATCTCAAAAAAAGGTTATTGCCATTCCAGTTTCAAGTCTGATTGCCACATAACAATTTTTCCTGCCTGGTGAATGTGGAGCTCACCTTTCATCTGGGGCTTATTCAGGCGCTATACCCAGTATTTTCCAGCCACTTCTGGAAAGGCTGTTAGAGCAGAAGCTCAAACATTGTGCTGCAATTTCAGATGAGAGGCCCAAGGGCTTCTCTGAAGGAAAGGTCCAAGACAGAGCAGAAGTCTTGCCCATACCCCGGCATAGCAGGCAGAGGCAGCAGCTTTCATCTCCTCTTTGAATTCTGCCTTCTCCCTCCTGCCCCTCTGCACACAGCAGGCAGCTTTATTTAATTAAAAACTTCCAACAGGCAGGACCCGCAGCCTTGCTCGGTGCAAAATGTCACATACAACTTACTAATATTTACTAATGACCGAGGGATTGAGGTTAATCCAACAGTTAATGGCAGGAAGAGGAAATGGCAACCCTGTCACAGAGATGAGAATTAGGCAGAGCAACCTTGCCTGCCCAGTACAGAGGCTGAAATGACACTTTCGTCCCTGTATTAATTTATGTTTTTTGTAATGCAGCATGTAATCACCAGGTGATTTTATCACAATTTATATCCCAGCTTGAAAATGCCACACAGTCAACAGCACCAAGGTAACTCACCAGTCCAAACTGTAGAGGATCCAAGTGTGCAATGTGTGTTAACGTTTAAAAATACAGCAAAGCCCCTCCCCACTCCAAGCTGAGGAGGGCAGAGCTCATGATTTGGGAAACACAGCTCACCCACACCACTAATAAAGTGTTGAGTCCACCCCAGTCACTGGGACCACAGGCTTCTGCTCCACGCCCTGCAATCAAGGATAGTAGGAAGTTGCAAATGCATTACACCCACCCAATGCACCCAGATTGTATATAAGAGGATAAAAAGCATGGAAATTGGGAATTGTAGACTCAGATTTCTAAGCCTGTGTGTTGGCATGGCCACCAATTAAAAAATACATTTACGTTATTGCACCTAAATAAAATATTGCCTCTTTATAACTGACCTCCCCCATTGCAACATAAAACTGATAATTTACTCTGTTTTAATGGTCAAAATGTGTCTGTGAATGGGTTGAGATTAAAGCTATCAAGCTTCTTCATAGCAAGAGTGGGGAGGGAGGGACTGGCACTTTTCCCATTGCTCATACCCCTTGTAATTAATTTCTAAAGTAATTTCCTCCTTTGCCCAGCAGACATAATCTCTGGTTCCATTTGTGTAAGAAAAGATCTCCCCAGTTTATTTCTGACAATAGGTACAGTTAATTAGTGCTCAGAGAGTAAAATCTAACAGCTTTCAAAGCAAGTGGGACTCCCTCTGGAGTATCCAATACAGATAGGATGGCAAAACTCCTCATTGAGAGCCCGTGCAGGGGCACAGGGGGCAGCCAGGGCAGGGCAGGACACTGGCCAGGAGCTGCCCCAGGGGAAGCTCAGTTTAGAGAGGTAAAATAGAAAACTTTCTTATTCTTAACATATTTAGCCTGTGGCTAAAGTGGTGAACATATGGAGGTTATTCAGAAAGGCATAAAACTTGCAGGAGTATCCCTTTGCCTGTGGCATTGCTCTGTCCTCAAAGAGATGCTGAAACCACAGGACAGGAGTGACTTTGGCACAAAACCTGTACTGAGAGAGATTAACTCACAAGCTAGGCTTGCTTCACACAACCCAGCACCCCACTGGAGCCCGAGACTGGGAGCCCCTAAATCTGCTTTCCAGGTGTCTGAAGGAAGGGTTGCACATGAGAATGTGGTGTCTGACACGCTGTGCTGACTCTCAGGGACTGCTGGGGGCCTGTAATTTGCCCTCAGCCATGCTGGGGACACCTGGTACCAGAGGTTTCACAAAGCTCCAGGGTTTGCTGGTGTATTTACCTGCACAGGTGACCATGCTCCTAGGCAGGATCCCCAGGGCAAGGGATCCCTGCCACATGCACACGTGGTAAATGAGGTTCAGGGAAAGCACCTGGCAGTGCACACTGATGGCCAGGGGGAGAGATCTGCCAGGTGCTCCCCAAAGGATGCTCACTGCAACTCCAGGAATGAACTGGTCTTTCAGGTTCAGACCATCAATTTAGCAACATACTCAAAGGCTGCTGCTTACTGCTCAAGCAGCAGGCACTTTCATTTTCCCCACAGCAGTATTTTATTCATCCTTATTTTCTGTCCTCAAAGTGACAGAGGTGAGGAAATTATTTATATCTTACACCACTCCAGTAATTATTCACCAAGAGTGCGGGAGAGTAACATCTTCCATTTCTCCAGTCCTGCTCACTGCTGGACACACACAAAAAATCACTTTATGAGCATGTTATTGGGTTTCCTGGCTGTGAAGCTATTTTAAAATGCTTCTGTGTTTGCCACTTTGGGATCAAACTCATGTAATTTAATGGGTTTCACAGAGACATCAACAGGCCCTCAAGGCAGATATTGATTTCCCACAACAAAGGGCTGCTCTTGAAATAATTTAATGGGATCACCAAGAAGTGACTTTGAGCTGCAGGTGCTGGGATGCTCATGGATGAGAGCTTGCTGGGATCTCACAGAAAATGATGCCTATGAGCAAGGCAGCTCCTGGCCTTGCATCCCCAGGGGAGCATGAAGATGAGCAGTGCAGCAAGTACCTTTCCCCCACAAATTCCCTTCTGTCCCATAAGGTCAGAGCTGTAAAAGGACCACCTTCATCCAGTGGTTATCACCCTTATGGAAATGTACCACCTGCAGCTTGTACAGCACTGGAGGCTGCACACCCACAGCATGGCATGCAAGGACATCTAGTGCCTGATGCTGAGGCTGCAAAGAGGCTCTGGGCTGCAGCACCGTGTGTTTTTCTGGTGGCTTATGTCTTTGCAGCAATAAAAAGTCCCTGTGTGTCCAACACCAGCAGTGTTCTGGAAAGTGGGGTCCCAGCAGGAGGGTCACTCTGTGGCTCTGACATGTTTTTCAATGTCTGCAGCATCTGGGGCTTTGTTTCACAAGCTGGAGCTCCTCAGCAGACCATGCACAAACGGGGCTTATCAAGCCCTTGTACAAGCAGAAATACCATATATCTGAGGATAACCTAAACTCTTGACAGTTGAGGAAGGTGGACAATCAAGATGTCAAAACAATTGCATGGGTCTAAAAGGTCAAAGCACTGCAGACTGACATATGGATGCATCAGCAGTTTAAGCACAAAGCATGTGTGTCTGGTACCTGTGCTCCTGGTGTCCCTGCAGAGCCCCAGGGCACAGTATGGCAGCAGGGAGGGCAGTCACCTAGCCCAGAGCAACCACACGATGCAGCCAAGGTCAGAAACTCACCACACTGAGGTGCTGCCAGCAGATGTCCCTGCCCAATACCCGCTCCTTAGGCAGCAGCCCTCACTCCAGCAAATAGAGGTTTTCTTTAAATGAGATTCGGAGAAGAGAGTTGGAGTTAGGAAAGGTCCCACTGGGCAGTTCAACAGAGAACCTGAAATAATTACAGATTTGGGATGTCTTAATCTAGCCCATCCCCACAGCTAGGGATGGATCCCTTCATGATTTAAAGGACATTGCAGAACTGAACCTGTCTCCAGCGAGCACAATAACCCACTCGTCTGGGGGCTGGGGAGCTCTGCAGTCGGGAGAGGGAGCTGTGCTGCTGTGGAACAGACTCAGGGGCACCTCAGGGAGGGTTGCAAGCCTGTTTCCAATCAGACCTGGCAGCATAATGTGCTTTAAATATTGCTTAAAAGAGGTTTTAATCGAATGCATCGGCATTGTCTTAATTGTCTTCCCCTCTCTCTTTGGAAGTTTTAAAAATCCATAGCTATTCACAAAATTGATGCCGAGTTTATGTATAACTTTAGGCCCCCTGAAAATCACATTTTTAATGAGCTTGTTACCCCTGTCTCGGTGCTGTCCCGCTTGCACAAAACCTCTGTGTGACACCCCAACACCCCTGGGCACCTATCTGTCCTCACCCATCCCACCTATCATCTCTTTATCAAAATGAAAGATCCCAGCTCTGACCTTCCCACTGCCAACTGCATCCTGAGTCACACACACACAGGTTTTATCCTTTTAATTGGGGTGTGAATCACACCTTCAAAAGGCTGAAACTGTTTCCCAGCAAAACCTGTTCCAACAGCTTCACCACTCTGTGCAAGTCCAGATCGGTGCCTCAGGACTGACGTGACAGCTAATCACCTCCTTGAAATCATGTCTGTACAGTCCGTACCCAGATAATTACATAACACCACGTCCAAATTATCATGGTGATCTCCATGTCATTTCTGGGCAAACACCTTGAGCATCACTGGCAAAGCCTGGGCTGTCTGCTTGTGCTGCCAGGACAACGTGCAGAGCCCTCAGCCCAGCAGAGAACAGCATCTTTCAGGGCTCCCAGGCACAAATTTTCAGAGAAAACATTCTTCCCTCACAAGTGATAGGTATCTGGATGGGTTCACCCTTTCTCTCTCTGCTACTTTGTGATTTCAGATGGCAAGACACAGTGTGGCAATTAAACTCCCAACTTTGCAGCTTCTGGAAGATCACATAAGAAAGATCCATAGGAAAACACAAATTAAAGTGGTACAAGACCTATCAGGTCTTTTACCAATTTCTAGGTGAATCTGATAGTCCATACATTTTGACAGGAGATGACGCAGTATAAGACACATTGATAGAAATATGAAGCTAGTTATTTGTCTCTTTCCCCCATGAAAATGGCAGAAATAGAGAAATTAAATGAAGCCATTCTAAATTTATAACTGCAAAGGACTGCTAGTCTACCCTGATTGCCCAGGTTCATTGCAGCATCCTCAGTCCCAAAAGGAGAGTATTTCTTTATGGGGTTTCTTAGCAGTGACTCTCACATGGGAGAAGCCCACTTCTCATGGACACCCAGAAAGTGTGAGCATTGGGCAGGATGTCAGGTACAAGCACACAAGGCTCCCTGCTGACAGATCTACCAGCAGTTTTCTTCAGGTGTCATTTTAGATTTGTGAAGAGTGGCTCTATTAAATAGCAGAATAAAGCCTGTATCCATGGCTGCAGAAACAGACAAATCTTAAATTGCAACAAGACAAACTCCCTGAATCTCTGTTTTCCTTCCTGGCAGATAAAACAATGCTTATGGGTTGCATCGATGGGTTGTTTTGGCTCCTCATTGAGGTTCCCTTCATTTCTGATCAATTTTAGAGAGATTCCCTCAATGCGCCTCACCTGCTGTCTCCAGAATAAAACTGCTGCCTTCCAGTAATGTTTCTGAGGATTTCTCTATCAGGTGCACACTCTGAGTCAGCAGATTTATTGCCTCACCTTTGGCTCCAGGATTATGGCAAGTGATTCCAGAAGCCCGTTCTATATCTGAAAACCATTCCACTGCCAGCAGACAATCAGTATGACACTCCTGTCATGCTAGATACTCTTTATGCCTGTGAAGTATTCCTAGCTGTTAGTCTCAAACTTGTAAAAAAATTCCAAAGTTGTTTATCTTATAGAATTCCAGGGTACACCTTAATGGCCCATTGTAAACATAATTACACAATGACTTTGATTCCAGCAGGAAGATGTGAGTCTCCCAACAACTAATCCTGAGAGGAGCAGGCATGTTTGGTCCCAATGAGCCAGCAGGCTGGAGGACGCTGGGATAGTTGATGTGGAGAGAGGTAGAGTGGGACAGGGAGAGGGCACAAAGTCTGGTGAAAAGCATGCAGCCACCTGTGGGGCCCTTGAATGGGGCCAGCTGGGCTGGCATGGCTGCATGGACTGTGTACTGCTGGGACTTATCTCGTTGCTAGGAAATTCAGGGATTGGGGAGATAAATTATCCACAGGTGCCAGAGTCATTTGGTTGGAATTACAATGCCACATGTCACAGTCCTGAACCAGCTGGGGAAAAGTCTCTCCAGGCAGCCAACTGGGGCCCCTAACTTAAGGAGGATGTGGACCTGCTGGAGCCAGTCCAGAGAAGACCACAAAGATGATGAGAGGGCTGGAGCACCTCTGCTGTGGAGACAGGCTAAGAGAGTTGGGGTTGTTCAGCCTCGAGAGGAGAAGGCTCCAGGGAGACATTAAAGCACCTTCCAGCACCTAAAGGGGTTCCAAAAGAACTGGAGAGGGACTTTGGACAAGGGCATTAAGTGACAGGACAAATGGAAATGTCTTCAAATGGACTGAGGGCAGGGTTAGATTTGATATTAGGATACAAGGATTGCATCTTAGTATATTATTCCCTTTGAGTGTGGTGAGGCACTGGCACAGGTTGCCAGAGAAGCGGTGGATGTCTCACCCCTGGAAGTGTTCAAGGCCAGGTTGGATGGGGCTTTGAGAAACCTGGTCTAGTGGGAGGCATCCCTGCCTATGGCAGAGGGGTTGGAACTAGACAATTTTTTAAGTCCCTTCCAACCCAAGCCATTCAAGGATTCTATCATGATTCTATAGTTTTGGAAAATGGCTGTCGATGTTGCTGGGTTATTGACCCATCCCCTTCCCCAGTCCTATTTTATCACTCTTACACATATTCTATTATGGTGACAAGTTCTGTGCTGGCAGTCATGACATCTCTGACAGCAGAACTGCTTCCTACAACCCCAGCACAGACACCAATGCTCACATGCCCTGGCATGCTGCAAAAAAAGTGCTGAATGCACCATTTTCAAGATAAAATACAAAAGTTTTGGCTAACACAGTAGTCCTGTATGTTTCTGAGTTCACCTGCCAAGAGGTTTTCTCAAAGACTTTGGGGCATGGGGTTATGACAACGTAATGCCATCATGTATTCATCCTCCTCCTGAATGGCATGCTGTCCGTGCTCAGTCTTGTGATGGTTCACATGCCAACATCATACACAACCCTCACAACACAATGTGCTTGGGTAACAGCCTTGCCCAGTATCGACCACAGAATGCCTGGCAGTATGGGCAGTGCCCTCCAGCTCTGACAGCCAGATTAGGTACTGCCAGGAGGCCATATCTGGGGGCGTTCCCTCCACAAATAAACAGTGACTTCCATTAATATTTACCGAAATACAAGCACCAGCTCGCACCAGGACACTTTTGTGTGCAGTCAGGTAAGGAGGCAAGGCTGGCCAGGGACTGGAGCTCAGTGCTCCCACCCTGGGCAAGCAGGCTGCATAAATACCATACTGTGCTTCCTATCCCACACCAGGAGGCTCATCTGTGCCCTGTACTGAAGCAGCTCTTGGTGTAGCTAAGATTTAAAACAGGTGAAAACAGAGAGAAGCGCTAGAAAGGGAAAGGCACCTGTGGCTTCCACAAAGGCCTGTTTGAACACACCACCTTTACACATCAGTAAAGCACTGCCTCTCCAGCCCACATTTCCCAAAATATCTGCCCTTCCCAACTAACAATGCATCAGGGATGAGCTTCATCCAAGCACCACGTGGTGTTGGCAAAGGGCATTTAAGCATCCTTAGAAAATGCTCACCTTTAATCAAAAGCAACATAATTTCCCAGCTCCTTGTAAAAATACCGCTCCTCCTCCTCCACTAGTGTGCTGCATTTCTCATCCAAAGGAGAGCCAGCAGTATGCAGCCCATGCCCAGCTGGTTTCTGCCTCAGCAGCAGCGGAGCTGTGTGTGGAAGCCTCCAAAGAGCCTTCACTGGCTGCAGGGCCAGGTGACCCAGCAACCTGCCCGCCTACAGCTGCCACCATCAGATCCTCCAGCCTGAGTCCAAGGAAGTTTCCTCAAACAGTTCATTTTCTTTCAGGCTTGTCCTCTTTTGGCCTTTTACATCTTTACTGCCCTGTTACAGATTTTCCTTCATCTCCCTGTTCTGGACAACCCTATTTGCTGTACTAGGAACTGCTCATCACTAGGACACATTGAATCCTTCTCACAGGTAAGAGTTTTGAGGTATGATCAAATGGACCATTGAGCTGGCTGAGCCTTTTCCATGTAATATAAACTTCAAAGTAGTAAATAATTCATGAAACATCATCCTGACAAATTAGGGAATCAGAGGAATATGGGAATTATATTTCTGTATGGAAAATGTTTAGCATTAGTTCTTTCACTCAGCAGGGGTCATTGGGACCTTCTAGCCTCAGCAAGAGTGAGAATGTAGGGGTCACTCATTCAGCCCTTAACAGAATGAGCACTTTTACCCTGTGCATTTCTGCTTCTCTTATCGGTGCAGTATCCAAAGATCATTGGGACTGCACACATGGGGAAAGGGGGAAAGACGGGTCATCCGTAATGATATTCTACCAGAGTAAGCCTTTTTTGTTTTAGCTGCGGGATTGCTTTCAAAGCCCTGTAGTTTTCTTGACCTAACGCTGGGAAAGTGGCACATGCTCTGCTTGCAAATGGGGATCTGCTCCTGCAGAGCTGCATCACTTCCTCTGCAGCGAGCCTTTTCCCAGCGGGACAGAGGGGTATCCATTACGCTGTTTAAAGGAAGACCAAAAAAAGCCTTTTGGTGGAAATGGATGTAACAGAGCACAAGGAAGGTCATGGGGGACAGGCAGCCTGGGAACAGGCAATTTTACCTCCCTTTGATCTGTTTTCCTTTGTTTTGGAGTGAGAATGCTTCACTTGTCCCACTCTCGTCCATCTCCCGTTATGTCATATCCAGATTACTCAGTGCATGAAGTATTTGGAGTGTTACATCAGACAGATAGCATTTGTTTATACAACTTGATCTTTTTCTCAGACTCTTGTTTCTCCATCTTCCTGAATAATATTTATATAAATATTTACATTTTCAGTAATGTGAACTTTATCAACTTCAGGATGACAGTCACCTTCAGTATAAATCGGTATGAGTGGTTGCTGTGGAACTCTGCAGCACTGCCTGGGAACTGCTTGTGTTCCTTAAAAACACCAGTTCACCAAACGTAGATTTCTGCAGGGAAAATCAGTTCTGGTGTAACACAATTCTGAAATTTTTCTCAGCCTTGAGATGGAAGGGGTAGTCAAAAAGGGAACCAGAAACCCACTGTAAAATCCCAGAGGTTACAGCATTCACTGCAGTGTCTGAGGCTCTGCTATAAATCCCTGATCAAATGCATTCTATCTCTGTTCCTGGAGAAAAATTTCCAAAGGTCTTACTTTCCCCTCTACGTAAAACAGAGGGAGGATTTTAAAATGTTTGTTATCAGGGGAGTAAAACTTCTTACTGTTACACATTTCATCAGGTTAGTATGTTGCAGAGGTTGCATCCTACATGCTTTAGCGTGCTGCCTTAAGCCATCCTACTTATACTCCAGCCAGCAAAAACAGTGCCAGTAATTCACACCACCGAGAAATCTCTTGCTTAAACTTCATTAAGGTGCAACACGGGACAGGAGGTATGTTTTTCCAAGTAGGTTACTTCAGGCAGTGTCAATCACCTGCAAAGCATTCATATGAAATGCTACCCTTCCCTCTCATGGCTCGTGTGTCTTATTGCTTATTAATCACCTTAATTTCCCAGGCAGTGATTCCGTGACAAGAGCAGGATTTACAGGAAAGCTGCTCCAGCAAGTCCAAAAGGAGTTTGGCAAACAGGTGCTGGAAAGGGCTCAGGGAAAACTTCAATTGCAACATGTGAGCTTGGAATGGTGCTTTCATCTCTGTGCCCAGGGCTGGCTCTGTCTTTCTGGCCATGCTGACACCATCCTTCCCAAATAGTTGCGGGGAAGCTCCTGAGTGGATATCCCGCATCTCCAGTTTCTCTTTCCTTGGATTTGCCACTTGCAGGGTGAGACCCTGCCAAACCTGTCCCGTCTGCATGGCCCACAGACCCACACAGACACCCACATATGCCCTGGGGAGGGCTGCCAGCTCCAGGCAGGGCTGTCACCCACCACCCTCCCAGGAGTGAGCCCACAGCACATTCCACCCACAAAGCTGTTCAGCAGCATCAGCTGTGAAATCACTCTAGCCCCAGGCCATGACATGTCAGTGTCTGCTGGCACTGCTTCTTTTCCCAGGCTGTGGTTTGATAAAACAGTAAATCCACCCCTGGCATCCCAGCAACCAGATTAGAGAGGAAAAAAAAAAAAGAAGAAAAAGAAAACTCAGCTGCACAGCATGAGGGATTCACATGGCATAAACTTTCCACTGGTTCAGATTTGCTTAGAAACCACACTGCTACGTTAACCTTGTGCAGCTTGACTCATCGTTCATCTTATCTGCAGCCACCATTGCAGTTTGCGAAGACAAGCCTCTCACCCTCACAATGTCCATCACACATACCCCTGTTCCTCCCAGCTGGACAAGGCTGTGCAGGCCCTGTGTCCCTGTTGGTCCCCAGGGAGGATGCCCTGCCAGGGATGGGCTGAATCTGGCACAGCACGTGGTGCTCTGGGCACTGAAGTCACTGAGGTATCTGCATTCAGCATCCCACCACTTTGTCATTTGCTTGGTTTTGCAAGACCTTAATGTTTAAGCTGAAAAGTCTGTTTATTAGCCCAGAAAAACACCAGGGATTTTTTTTTCTGGCACACAAATTCCCTGGGTTTTTCAGTAGAAAGATCTATTGGTTGGTTTATTAGCTTTGAAAGCTATCTATGCCTCTGAGACATCTGCTGACTCGGAGTTACGGTAATGCTGGATAACTTGGGTATTAATGCCAAGTTGCAAATGAGGTTTGCTCCACTGGGATGGCTCTCAAAAAAAATGAATGTTTTAGGACTAAAACTGCGTCTGTGGTCTCATAAAAAAGAACAGCTCTCCTGATTTTCTGTTTATTTGCCATTAAAGGAACGATTCCATCCTGCCCTTTGCTTGTCCTTTGGTTAAAGTTTGCCTCCCTGGCAAAGGATTCAGTGGACTATAAAAGCACAACTCAAATTTGGAAACTTACCCAGTGTAATATCCCCAAATCAGCACTTCGTCATCAGCAGTAACTTTACACGCTCACAACCCTAGTTGAACTGTCCCTTCATTCCCAGCT
>JAWWTY010000019.1:11508279-11546252 GCA_035222235.1 Margarornis squamiger | reverse complement strand
CCCAAATCAGCACTTCGTCATCAGCAGTAACTTTACACGCTCACAACCCTAGTTGAACTGTCCCTTCATTCCCAGCTTGCAGTCAGCTGCTATTTCACTGAGCAAAGCCCCTCTGACTTGGCCCCCACCTAACACTGGCCAAATGGGCCACTACAACTGCAGCCCTTTGGCATCCCAGTTTGTAAAGGTGGTTCTGTAGTTATTTCCCCAGGCCCTTCACTTCCAGTGAGACTGAGATGTGGAAATTCACCTGTGAAGTAAACATCTTGAATAAATAGTGCTTTCACCTTCCAAGCCAGGTTTCCCTGCTGGTTATGGAGTAGGGCCATGCTGCCTGTGCATGGGTGCTGCCTGCCTCAGGATTTTCCTCTTTTCCCTTGTTTCCAGCTTGCTGTGCTGTAGACATAAAATCATGGAGAACAGCACTTCCAAGAAATCAATGCAACCAGGAGCTGCCAGTCACTAGTGATGTGCTGGCTGCTGGCCTGCCCACAAATGTCTATATTTCACAAATAAAGCAGGTTAATTTAAGCCACCACAGAATGCAACAGCCTGACAGCTCCCTAAGGGCTCTTATAAAGCTAAGACTTAGGCTTGCAATATATTGTAATGCTCTTCAGACCTTTTAACGAGAGTGGTCTGGACAAAATTTGGCTGGGTTGAATCTCGTGCTCAAAGACAAAAGTGCAGCCAAAAAAGTGAATGCTGAACAACCAAAGGGGTTCCCAAGGCTATTTTACTGACATAATTTCAATTCAGGTGATACATAAAAGATGGCTGCTTTTGAAAAGAAGCTACCCATCCCTTCACTTAAGAAGCAAAAGGTCACAATGAACATGCTCTGACATTTCATAAGATCTTCACCAAAGCAAAAACCAGAAGCAGTAAGATTGTACGTTAATTGCATAATAAAAGGTACCTGAGTTTAGACTTGTACAGTCAATTCTGCCACACCCGCAGGCCAGTTTATTTAAAACATATCAGCCTTGACTGCAAGGACTCACAAGCACAATAAAATCAGAAAACCTCTTTTGTGTCTTGTTGGTAAACTTCAAACCTTTGTTTTGGTTTTGGGGACATAATTTCCCATTGTTTCTGGCAAGTACCAGCAGGATTCAGGAGCTTGTTCTGCAAGGACACACAACTGGGGACCAAAGGAGGCTGAGGAGTGCTGAAGGACAGGAAATGGGTGCCTGACAGGGAGCTCTTGTTGTGGAGGGCTGGACCTCTTAGAGGCAGCCAGAGCTCTGTATGAAAAAAACTACCTGCTCTATCCAAGCTGAGTTGAGTAGGGAGTTGCTTATGGCTTCGCTGTGGCTGCAGAAGGTTCCCAGTGGGCAGCAAAGAGGGACCAAATGATTTGCAGGGGACAGAACTGAGGCAGAGTGATCTCTGATATTAAATATGCAGCTGACTCACAGGGCAACGTCAGGGCTGGCCTCGAGTGCAACAATGGAAATGGGGATGAAAGCATTCAGTGTTACCTGATGAGGCTGAGTCACTATCGCAGGCAGAGTGTGTTTGTGCAGAAGGCCCAGGAGGAGACTGGTTTTATTCCATGTCCCATCACATGCTGAAGGTCAAGGTTATAATGCTCGGGTGAATTCCACACATAGCAAAGCCAGTATCTCTTGACTCTCACGGCTGATTGTTTTGGAACAATAATTCATAGTTGCTTCCCTGGATACAGAGAACAGAATGACAGCTTGGATTAGCAGTGCACAGCCTTGCCCCGAGGACCTGCTGTTGATGACTTAACCACCACTTCTGCTATTGAGATCCTCTATTTTGACATCCCTCCCGGGCAGAATGCAGGATATTTTCTAAGCATCAATTGTGAAAAACCATTTCCCTTTCTGGTCCTACACAGGGTAGGCAATTAGCTCATCCCTCTTGGGCAGGAAAGGTGGCTATTTAAAACACAGACACCCAAGCTCCCCTGACAGAGGCTCAGGCTGTTGACCTAGTTAGGAGCTCTCCAGTGCAGGGCACATTAGTTCACCATAACACAATATGGGATACAGGAATGATCAGCATGGACACGGAGACTTTGATCTCAGTGAGGGGAAGGGCAGCATTTCACTTGACACCAATTCTCTGCCCTCATTCCCAGTGCACTCCAATGCCCCTTGTTTTTTTTTTTTTCTTATTTTAAGATGCTTTTTGGCTCTTGTCCTCCACTTCATTTGCTTTTGAGGCAGGAAGACCCAGTCAAAACCAGTATTTTTAGAAAGATGACCATTGATCACTGAGCTTGTTTCTAGCAAAGGTTAGCTGCAGAAGACCACAGAACCACATTATTCCTACTCAGGAATGCCCATGTTGCCAGGATAACAGAGTCAGGAGAATAAATACCAGCTCATATAAAGTAATGCTGCCAAAGAGACCCCTGGGGGCATTGCCACCCCTCGGGCAGTGAGTGATGACACAGACCAGGAAACTCATTCCCTCCACATTTCTGTGCTCACAAAATACTGAGGGACCTTCAGTCTCAGCCTTCAGAGGAGAATGAGTATTGATTTTCTAACACACTGAACCAAACTCTTCTCAGAGCTGTGCAATAAAAAACCCCACCAAACCAAGGGGCAGTAGGCAAGTTACTATAGGGACAGTTCACCGAGTGTTTATTTAAGAAAATACCCTACAGTTCTCAACAAGAAATGTGGTAAAATGTTGAATGGGGCAAATGAATGTTCATAGTGCAACCTCCACCCTGGAGACACTCAAAGCTTTGCCCAACAAGGCACCGAGCAGCCAGGTCTAACTTCAGAGCTTGCCCTGTTTGGACCTGGTTGGACCAGAGACCTTCAAAAGTCCCTGCTAATCTTACTGAACTAGGCTGTGATTTGGGATTTTTTCCAGACAGGAGTAAACAGTACATAAACCGGAAAAATATGCAAAATGCCCCAGGCAAGAACAAAGTTTAGCAAATAGTTTGGCTTGGTATTGTGTCTTAGCCTTATAAGAGACAGACACTGCCAAAGCACTCTGCAAGGGTTCTCCCTCCTACTGGAGAGACAACGATACACAGAGAGCAAATCCATAGCAGTGTGCTCCTAAGGTAACTGAAATATGCAGGATTTAGAAGGCACAAACCACACCCTGGTACTCACCAGGAAGGGGATGAACAGTTCATTATATCTTCTCTGGATCAGAGATTTAGAATTAAAACAAACACAGGCTAAGTCTGAAATCACTTTATTGAGAAGTTTAGTACAAGAATAGTCAGTGGGAAAAAATATTCAGGTGTGATACAGCAACATCACAGACAAGCTTCTCTCACATCTCAACTTGAGGCCAGTTCATTTACAAACAGCCACTGTCTCCACACACTGTTTTCCATCAGGTCACATCAGTGAGTTTCAGTGCAGAGTTTTCAGGGAGCAGTGTCTGTCTTTACATCAAATAAGATGAGCTATGAGTGCAATTTTTCCTGTGAGAAGTATGAAAGGCCCTGTCGGTCTTTTGACAACTTTGCAACATAAGGCATCACTCCCATCCACCCCAGCTCATTCAGAACACTGACTGAAAGACTGTAACAAAATATTCTGCCAATAAAATTCTTTAGAAAAACAGTATAAAAAAGTTGATATGTATAGCATAAAGCTATCAAAAAGTGACTGTGCCATTCCCCCACTCCCTTATACAAAGAACATTGCTTTAAAAAATCATAATACAATAAAAATTCACCCAATATATAACATATTGCACCTTTCCAAAATACTCTGTGCAGCAGAAGCCCCATACAGTACCTGGGCAGTTACAAGACAGACCAGTAGCTCCCCTTCAGTTCTGCTCATCCCTACAGCAGCTGCCAAGAATTTGGTTATGGCAGTGTTAGTATTTAGAAGGTAGAAAGCTGCAAGATGGCAAACCAAGTGTTTGTAAATCATTATCATTCCTTCTCAGGAAGGAGAAAAACCCATCATGGGAATCTCTTGATTAAAAAAAATATTTACATATTGCCTGTTGCTGGTGTCAGTGAGACAATACAGTTTCAAATGTTTCCATGTCAGTTTTCATTTGCACAGTCCCACTTCATGTGGCAGAGAGGTACCTGCAGCACTTGTCAGGGAGTTCTGGCCTAATGAGAACACACAGCCAAACCACAGGAGCAAATAAAACCAGGTCAGCTTACTTTGCTTTATGAGAAAGCACTGTAAGACACCAACAGACACAGGATTGTGAACCTGCTGTCTGAAAATAATTAACATTGATTGTTCCTCAATTCAATTTTCAGTCACCTGGAGAGTTTTAGATAGAAAGGCAATCCCTCTCTTGCCCCCTGCTTTTCCAGGCACAAGATTCAGTCCCAGTAACCATGCATAGCTATGCAGAAAAGGAGCTGAAGTCCCAGGAATTGAAGATTCTGCTGTGTGTGAAACCCACTCTGTATTTAGTGACTTAATCTTCTCAAATAACTCAGGAAGAACTTACTAACTTTCTGTATAACCTTGGAGAATACCCAGAGTGTACTTTAGATTTGACGATGCACAAATCAGATGACCTGCTTCTCTGTGGAAAGAGCACTAACCCATTCAGATGCAGTTAGTACACGGATGGGGTCTTTTGTTAGGGGGGATTTTTGTTTGTTTTCTTCAACAGAGAGCTGGCAACAGCCAGAGCCCCTCCCTGCACAAAGCGGACAAAGTTATCTCCTGCTAGAGGTCCCAGAGCATAAAGCCCTTTCTCCTGAGTGCATTCATAGGTGAATGGATCAACATCTATGGGATTCCTCTTTGGATTGACTGGTTGGTCACTGTTCATTGCCAAGTCAATGCCATTATTTGGCAGAAAGGAGAGGTTGGGGTTTGAGCCAGTTAGAACAAGAGCCATGGAAATTTTATAAGCTTTCTGACAGCCATTCTTGTCTTGAATGATACATTTCTTGTCCTTGCCAAAAGAGAGCACGTGATGTTCAGGAAGGCTAATGTAACACTCATAAGGCCCAGCACAAGCAGCTGTCTGTTCTTTCATCATCTGATGGACTTTGTGGTATTCAGGATACATCATTTTGGGGAGCTGGTTAAAAATAAGACCTGGATCACTGACTCGTCTCCTAAAAACATGTATTACTGGAATATTGCAATGGTGAGCAAAGAGAATCGCATCAGCAGCTGTCAGACCAGCACCTACAATCAAGACTGGATCTGACATAATGCCAATGCTGTTGGTCTTCACTGCTTCTTCTAGGGCAGACAGCTGGTGATGGACATAGGAAAGGTTTTCTCCCTTGACCCCGAGCCAGGTAGGACTATCGTACGTTCCCGTAGCTAAGACCACATTCTCTGCATAGATGGAGAAGGGCTCTTTATCACCTTCCACAGTTTTGAAAAATCCATCCACCTGAAAGACCTCTGTACTTTGTTCATTGGAGTTCCAGAGTGAGTCACTATTCTCCTGCAGATCTTTCTGGGTGTGGTTGGAGATGCTCTCTGCACTCACTTTCCTCACAGAGGTCACAACAGTGCTACATTTGAAATTCTTCTGCAGTCCTTTCTTCATCACATAGTGTTGGTAATATTGAGCAATGTCTTCTGCTGTGGCTCTGTTGTTTCTGAGGCCTCTGTAATACAGTACAAGCAAAGGTCAAGCAGCAGTTAAGTAAGAGACTGGAATTTTTCCCCTCTTCCACTGAATGTATCCAAGAGCCATCTATCCTGGCGCTACCAGAGAAGACTTATGTAGTTTCCCTGACTTCAGCAAAGTTATTCCTGATATATACACCTAGCCCTCAAGTCCAGGTGGTGTTGGACAAAGGCAGATTTCTCTAGCAGTCATCCCCATCCCCAAGAACATGGTTGTTCATTTATGCCTTCCTTTCATATCTTGCTTCCATTCAATTTTTAACTCCTGGACTTTTTAAGATTAATTATTACACATGTCAAGAGCAGAAGCACCTGCAGAGCAGCTGAACTGATTATACTTGTCCCCAGGGACAGCAGCAGTAGACACAGAAGCCAGGCGACCATGCTTTTTTTTTCCAGGCTTCACTCAAAGTTCACTGTCACTGATCCATTTCCCTCGTGGCTGTTGAGAAGGACGCACTCCAAGCAGCACTGTAACTTTATCGGAATCACTGAATGTAGAATGGACATTTTTGGAACTGTGGGAGAGTGTCCTTCCTCTCACTAAAGTCATCCATAACAGATGGGTACCTACATTCAAGAAATCCACTCCAGGTTTGCTAATAAGCTCCAGAAGTTTGTAAATGATCACACCATGGATATCTCACCTTCTCTTTTGCTTTAGCCATTCTTTGAAAGGGAGATCTGGGAGTCCCATCCATTCCCCTCTGCTCAGGGTAACCATAGAACCCTCTATAGACTGGAACAAGAAGCAGAGCAAAATTAATTTTTTTTTAATGGAAAAAGTGAAAGGCAATTTTTTCATGTGTCAGTATGGCACAGATCATGAAATCAATAAGTTCCTTTGATCTGCTGTCATGGATGAAACCATCCACATTCTCCAAAAAGAAGAAGTGACAGGAAATACAAAGGCATCTCATGCTTCTTTACCTTTTAAACTTTGGCTTGTCTATATGCATAAAACCAAATGTGGCTGGCTGGCATTTTAGAGGAGCTTTTCCCTCTCCAGTCAACACATTTGGCTATTGCACAGCATGCAGACCCCAGCAGTCCAGCTCCAATTCACTTACATGCCAGGCACCTCCAGGAGCGTTTCTGCCCAGAACCAGGTGGGGGATGGCTCTGTCGGGCTCATGCCACCACGTGAGGACAGATTCTGCTGTTCCACCAAAGTCAGTGTCTGGACGCTGAAGAGCATCAAACAGCAGAGCCACGGGGCTGTGGGATCGTCCCTCCAAGCCTTCAGACAGATAGTCCAAATCCTAAAGAGAGGTGGAGCAGGTGCTCAAAGGGCATGTACTGCCAGGCAGCAGACTGCTTCTTACTGCAGTATCTCTAATCAGTGGTTTTGGTGTTCTGGGAAACTCATTTACTGACACACAGACCTATTCTTTCCCGAGGACTACCTCAAGGATCTTAGCAGCAATGCTGGCATTTCATACAAGGGAGATCTGGATTACAAAGCAAAATTTGCTTAAGGCTCATTCTGCCCGTGTACTTTGAAAATTAAAACATGGTTATCACTCATAATATACCCCTGGGATGTTTTACTGTGATGTTATACTGTTTATCTTTACACAAACCTGGTCCAAAATGGAGACTTCTGGTGCCTCTTCCAGCTTCCTCTGAAGAATAGGATGAGGATGAAGAGACTCTCTTTTGAAGTACGGGGTGTAACCTGACAGCAAATAGGAGAGACAGATTCCTGAAGGTCCATTCCCTGAAAAGACAATGGCAAAGAATTTACACTCCTGCAGACAGAGGTGTCCTTTGAGAAGGGTTTCTAATATCCAGACCAATTCAAAAGATGTCAAGGCTGACTGCTGACCTATTGGATGGAGATGAGGAAGTCCCCTTCTCCTCCTCAGTTGCATCTATTTGCATTGCAAGGTTTTCAGAACTTGCTGAAAAGACACTGGTTTAAATAAGTCAGAGGTTAACCTCACCTGAAGCTTGAAGTTTCTAGCATGGTGATGAATGGAGTTAGTTCTCTAAACATAAAGGTTTAGAAACTGGTAACATACATTCATTAACAGCACGAAGCTGAGTCAGGGGAGGTTTAGGCTGGATATCACAGAAAGGTTCTTCACCCAGGGGGTGGTCGGGCACTGAGACAGGCTCTCCAGGGAAGTGGTTACAGCACCAAGGCTATTACGGCATTTCTGGCAATAGCAGCTTTGACTAACAGGTCTTGAGGACATTTTCAAATGGGAACCAGCAATGGTACTACAAGCACTGTGCTAAGGAAAAAAATATCTCCCTGCCATGCCAAGACAAGCCCTCAGAATACAGCACTTTGAACAGATCACTGGATGACTGAACTCCTCCTGCTGACCACCCAACAGCCAGGGTTAAAACTAGATATATGTGACTTCAAAGCCCAGTGAGAGTAGCCTGTGGAAAGTTTACACATGGTTGTTGTCTAGCATGTTTAATATTTTACAGTGTCTGTATAACAAGGTGTCAGCCTGTCTGGCTGCCCAGGCCTTGCTGCTCACTACTGTGTGACTAACCACCATGACATAACACAGTGATGAGAGGGGGGCAGAGCTGGAGTGACACAGCAGCCTGTTGACACAGTGCTCATGCTGCCTGACTGACTGGAGCAAAGGCTGCTTCTGGAGGATCTCACACAGAGGGAGGTCAGGCCTGTAAAGCCAGCAGTGAGCTATGTGAAGGGCAGTACATGTCACAGCTGGGGACAAAGTCTGCTGTGCTGAGCAAGGACCAGCAGCTGCAGGTTAGTGTTTGGAATATTCCACTTGGAGCAAAGTTACCCAAAACCAACAGCAACAGAAACTAAAAAGCTAAACTTCAGCTATAGTAAAATATAACATATTTCAGGTGGCTACTTTGCTTTAGGAAGTACAAGGAGATATCTAAGCCAAACTTAACCACCTGAGTGCACAACACTCAGCAACTACACACAGAGGACTTACTGTGAACCACATCTAAGTTTGATATGGATGGTTACAAGAACAGCTGCCTCTGGGGCTCAAGCTATTTTAGAATGCAACTGCTTTTGTGAGGCTGCCAGCACAGCTGAGGGAGCACACAGCCTTCCCGGAGCAGGGACCCTTCATGCAGTATCCAGCTGCAGTGAAACAGCTGAGCTCCTTCAGCCCAACAGCCTCCTCAAAGTGCACATCTTCACACAGGTGCTTCTGAGGCTTTAGTGACATCTCTGCACTGGGTTCCTGTAAAGGTATACTAGTGATGTATCAATATATCCTCCCCCCACCTAAAGACTTGTACAGCTGGGCAGTACAAAAACCTGCTGGTAGTAGTAACCTTGTCAAACTCACTGTTAGCAAGGATTAGAGGTGATTTATGTGGTGCACTAACTTAGATGCCAGATAAGGAAAAACCCCAGCTCTACAAGGCATTTAAATACATATTTAGATGAACAGGGTCCAACACCTGCCCTTGAGCACAGCCCATGACCCGTCAGAGGGGAAGGCACTGACATCACTACTTGTGCTTTGCTCCAAGAATGCCCTCACATGACAAAGCTCCCTCTTGCAAGGGAGACAAGACAGTTAATACACAATCTGCTTTCTAAAACTGGTAGAAAATGCAGAGCTTTTTATTAGTCTATTAAATCTGTACAAAATCAGTGTAGCTGACACATGTTTTAAATGAAATCTGTGAAAAATTTCAAGAAACCTTAACAGCATCTGGAGCACTCTCTAAACAGACACACTGGTCAAAAAAGATCACACAAACCTACCTCCAATTCCAGCACTACAGATAATCACAGCAAATTGACTAACTATCTGTAGTGCAAAGGTTTCAAATCTTTCTAAATAGTCAACAGAGATAACAGGCCCAGATGAATGGATGCACAAAAGGTTACCGATTTTACCGTTAAATATAGATATGTGTTTTAGTTTGTTCCCTACCTCCCACAACCCTCAGTGATCTGTCTCTATGGAAAGTTTGGCTGTCAGGGAAAAGATGCAGTAACAGTGGTCAGGCATTTCTGGTTTGAGTGAGAACACGTGGAACAAAAAAATAGCAGGTCCAAAGCAACAACACCACAAGAGAACAAAGTAATGCTGGCAGAAGAAGCTCACCTATGATCACAACAGGGAGTGGCTTCAGCCCACCCTTATTTGAGGGTCTGGTCAATAATGGATACATCTTCCTGTCCGGAAGCATTTATGTTCTGGAGTCCACCTGCTGAAACAAGTAAGTTTTGAATTATTTGCATTTTTTGACAAGAAAAACAGAACAAAACAACCCAAGACTTTCTACAGCCCACTAATTCAGGTAATATTCTTGCATTACAGACCATCACATCATACTTCCACACTCAGGAAGACCTTCCTTATCTTTTTCTCCTCCTGACCCCAAAATCAAAGGATGATTCGCTGATTATGCAACACAAAAGAGGAAGAGAACAGTTATCTTTCTCTTCTAGACATAAATTCCAGTCCCTCCAGAACAGCTGGCAATTTTGGTAACCCTCTGACTGCATTAAATGAAGTGTTACTGCTTGTTAATGAAAACTTCACAATTTTCTTCACATACTGTGCAGAAAATTGTCATAATTATCACAAATGCTTTGTACCTTTTAAAGCAACTTGTGCCTTTACTGATAAGAAAACCTCACTCAAGACTTCTCCCCAAAGGCTAGAAATCTCCTGACTGCATTTTCAAGTATGTACCATTCCATCACTACTGGGTTTTTTGAAAAGTGCCTGTTTAGTTCTGCAACCTTGTTTCCTAGTTTTGTAGAAAATAGAGAGCTGTATGTCTGAACAAGTAAATGACGACAAGCCTTTGAACAAAATATACATCATCATTATTATGGAAACTAAGATGTCACTACAGTGGAATCTACAAAGCTAATCTAATAATTTTGCAGATATTCAATGAACAGTGAATGTTTTTGCCATTTGTGCAGGAATCTTACCATGTCAAATGAAGGCTTCATTAGTGTTCCAGGGACTTCAACTCTACTGTCATTAATCTAGAGAAGTTATTTTTACTACAATAAACATGAGACTTCTGAAATTCGGCATAAGCTTTTCAATTATTCTGCAGAAAATACTCTCTTATAAAAACCTTATTCTCATTTTGGAAAGCTAAGTAAAAACCCACTGAATGGCATGACTTGGTTCAGTAGAGCATGTTTTCTACACCCTTTACAGGCGCAGAAAGATCCTTGGCAAGCTCAGTGCACACTTCAGGAGGTCTGGCACATCACTGCCTTTGACACGGGTACTGCAGCAAATGTCTTCCTACAAGTGTAATGCCCCACTTTAAGCCTGACATTTATGTCACAGCAACTACTGCAAAGTGGTAAGACCCTGGTGATTGAAAGAGCAGCCCAGAAACCACTGCTGAGTTTACAATTTGCAGAATTCCAGGCTTCAGGAGGAGTGTTCTAAGTGAATTTGCCTGCAAGGATGTGACAATTCTCGCATACACCAATACACAGCCATGGCTGGGCTCAACAGCATTGGTCCAAGAGGACTGGGTTCATACAAGTAGCACATAATAAGGTTTACAAAATGAATTCAGAACTAGCAGCTTTGTCCAAGTTTTTGGATCAGTTTAGTAACACTGGTTGCCTGTTACCACTTAATTAAGCATTGTGCCTGACAGATCATGAACCACTTAAAAGACAATAGTTGTGCTTTCTAATTTAAGCCTTTTCAAGCATCTGGCTTTGAAGAGAGTTGGATCTCAAGGAAACTCATGTTCCCAGTTTGAGACTCAAAGGTCATTGATTCACTACAGAAGAAGAACACTTCAGTGTGTTGTTTCCATATCAGAGAATGCATCAAACCCTGAAGGCATGTTTAACCCAGCCCTGGTAGCTGCAAGAGCACAGCCTAACTGTGCAAGTAACCCCCCAGCCTTTTGAATAGGTTCTGTCACATGAAGCAAAACCTGCACCGCCTTCAGCACATTGTTGTATAAATTTAACCCCATATAATTCCTTACCACAAAGCTCCAGAGTAGCAATTGGTAGAATTCAGCACTAGCACCTAGTGGAACAGGACACTGGTATGACCAGTAAGGTATTTCCCTCAAAACAGCTAAACCACAGTATCTAGCTGAAGGTTGGTGGACGTTTCCTCTCCATGGTAACAAATAAACACCTCTCCATGACTGAATTACACAAGAAGAAAGGTTCTTATTAATTTTTCCTAGCACAGAGTACATATCTTATTTCTGTGAAGCTACTGGGAGACTAGAAGAGAAAAGCAAGATCACTGGAAGCAATCTTCCAGGTTTCTGCTCCACAGCTCTCTGCAGCAGCATGCACAAAAAAAACTGTGTGCACTCTGTAGACAGTGGTAACCCAGCAACATTCGTGGGATTTTTGCTGGAAGCAAGGACTGCTGAACCAACCCAATACAGCACATGGTAACAGTTCCAGGAGCACAGCAGAGCCAGCATATAAACATCAGGCCTGCAAGCCCATTTGTAAGACTTGGGTGCAAAGTCATGTTATTGTATGCCAGCATTTTACTGGGGGAGCCTGAAGGGGACCAAAAAGGCACAGGACAGTAGAGGTCAGCCTGGCCCTCCTGTTTGCTTTGGAGGAAGGTTACCTTGGCTCCTGGCTGTTGCACTGTGCCACCCTTCTCCACCCTGATAAAGTGCAGAGCCAGCAGCTGCAAGCTCACTGATAACTCATTTCACCCTCCTCCATCCTGTACCTTTGGATACATGAAAAAGAAGCGTTTTCTGGAATTAAACCAAACCTTATTGGCTAGAGGAACACAATTGCTAGTCTGATGAAATTACTAGATCTGTGCACATACACGACCATTTTTAGCCATGGATTTATTCATTATCTTGGTTCACAAAACCCCTTATGACATGCTATGCACTTTGCTTCCTGAAGTTTTGACACTGGTCAATTCTATCAACATAAGATTAACCATCAGAGATGCTTCTGTTTATCCTAGCATCTCTCTGCAAATGGGAGAAGGGCCTTCCCCATGCTATAGCTGCCATCTCTATAATTCATAGTTAATAATTCTTCTTTTAAAGCAGAAAGTGAACCAGATGCTAAACCTGTTTATAGCTATTCCCTTCCTGTAGTCTAAATGTTTGATTTCTGGGGGTAAATCTGAGCTCAGATCACCTCAGACACTTCAGGTTGAGGGAGAGGAAAGCCTGTTATTTTAGAGGCTATTGGAAATCTTATGGGACACTGAAGTTCATTTAAAAGGTATACAGAACTGGTTAGTACCAAGAAAAAGCCTGAGATAAACTCAAGATTGCTCTTCTCACTCTCGTTTTATATAGTGTCAGCTTCTGGGCACTCACACTTAGCCAGCTTAGTGACACTGAAGTTGGCTTCCAACTTTAAATGGGTGTTCCGTTCCTTTCTTTCTCTTCATTTGGGAGAATGTTGCAAGTTTCACAATTTGTCTTCTAGCTGCTTCCAAAGCATTTCAGTGTCTTATGTGATGTTACATAATTGTTCTGGCTTGGAAAAGCACCCAGCTCATTCTGAGCCAAACTCTGCATACCTTCCTGACACAGCCTCGTGTCTTAGAGGGACTACAGTTCACAAAGTGGGTCAGTGTGGCTATAACTCAGAAAGTGGGTCAGTGTGGCCCCTAGTAGTCCCAGGCTGCATGACAAATAGGTTTTAAGTGAGCAAAAGCAAAGACACATTTAGCAAGACAAGGACACTGGGTGATCTTTAGAGAAATATAAAGCCAGGTCACATCAGCCATGTGCAAGTAGCTCTCCCTGAAACAGGCAGGAGACTTTTGCTCCAATATGGACCACCGAGTGTGGCCTGAACAGCACATGGGGAGAGTTCAAGAGAGCAATGGACTCATTACATACAATACTGGAGAGACTGAAAGAGTACCACAACATTCAGCTTTAAATAATAACACAAATGAAACAGTAGTTTTCTTCAACTTCATTTCTTCATCAACCCATTTGTTTCACCAGTTTAATAATTTGTAGTTTTTGTAAAAGGAAAGATCTCAATAGCTTTTACATTTTATACTCCCCTACAAGTTTCAGAAGTTGGTTCCCTCCTTGTATTATTACTCTTACATGTCAGGCCAGTTACCCCCCAAACACAATAAAAGTATGTGGAAAAAATTCAACTTCATGGTATGTAACAGTAACTTCCTAAAAAAACCCCTGTGATATTCAGAAACCAGTGTTACAGTAGACCAGACAGAGCTCTCTGTGCCTGCTCAGAGCCTTCTTACCTTTAGCAGCAGGTCTGATGAGAAGCGGGATCTTTTATGAAAGTGTCTGTACAGTCAGGAGAGCCAACCAAACTACAAGCCTTGAATCCTGTCTCTGCTCTAAGACAGCTGTTTAAATATAGTACGCAAACAGCAGTAATGGAGAGGAGGAGCCAAAGTGAATGGAGGCGGAGCAAGGAAAATACTTCTAAGCATGAGTCAGCAGGAATTTCTCTTCCCAGCTTCTGAATGAATGATGTAGTGAACTTCTTTAGTAACGTTCATCTGAGTATGTGACTACAGCAAAAGCAGTCTTAGAGGAGCTGTGCATGGCAAAAGGCAAATATTTCCATTTTTAACCCTCAGGACATCATAGATATATAGTGGGTCTAAAAATATCAGTTTCAGTTTATACTTTTTCTTCAGTGAGATAAAGTGTTATAAACCTTTTGCACAGCAGCAGTAAAATGAATCAAACTGCTTCCTGTAATTTATTTCATGTAAAATTTAGAACATAACAGGATTTCCATTCAAGGTATTCTTACTCAATTCAGGGAATAATCGATCCAGCTTGCTAAATTTAAAGTGCCCTTAACAAATGGAATAGTTTTATGCCAAAGTGTTCAGTTCACGTAGTAAATGCAGCACATGTTTATCTCTGAGGCCATCTGTTTTGAAACCACAATTTCCAGGGAATCAGGAGGACTGCTGATATCCTGTTAAGATGCATGCTTTCATCCATGTGATCTAAAAGATAAAACCGGTTCATGAGAAGGACTTGTCTGCTCTCACAACCCACATCAGAGCAGAATACTTAATACTTAAGATAATACTCTATTTTAATTCCAACTGAATAAGTTTTTTTAATAAATGTGAACTGTTGTTTCACTTAAACTACCAGTCAACCCTTTGACAAATCTGATTCAGTAAATACTGTCAGACTGAGAGGGGTGGGATTTTTAAGGTCTCTTTCAAGTTCCCTGGGCCTTTATCCAAGGCAGCATTTGCACAGAGCTCTTAAATAACTCATTCTGATTTTTTGACAGCAAAGGCTTTTGTATGCATTATTCAGGAACTTATTGGCATATAACCAAAGTATCCATATTAGTCAAGGAAAAATTATGCTTTCAGAGAAAGTAAGGCATGTATTTGCTTAGGTGATTTAAGATTGCCCTGTCACTAGGTTTTTCAAAATCTTGACTTGAATATGTTGACATACAGCATTGCATGTCAAACCTTTTACAACAAAGATGTTCAAGTCCATACTTGCTGATACCATAGATACAAGAGGAAACCATATATGATGCTTTCACAGGTTTTGTAATAAGGAAAACCAGGAATGCTTCCTGTGTGTGCAAATCTGTGGAAATAAAGTTGTCCCCTGGGGACAAAAGTAGGAGACCTTCTCCATTTTCCACAAGAATTTTTAAAATGATAATTTTATTACTTTCACAAATAAAGCCAGGACTTCTTTCCAAAACCACAAGCTCTGTCACAGTTTTGCGCACAGTGCAATTCCTTACAGGAAAAATGTTTGTGTACAATAACCCACTGTCCTTTATTTGCCTGTACAATAAGACTGTTGAATACAGCAATTTGGTGATGGCTTTTTTTTATAGATATCCCAACAAATATCATATGGAATATATACATCAATGTTGCTGCTTCTACTTGTGTACCTTGCCTGGAAACAAACAATTCAGCCCAACACTGTGCATACATTTTCCAGAAGAGGAAGTAATTGTGCAATCTGCACTTGGCCTTGACCTACAAATTTGTGCAATTCACTTATTTTCTCCTGAACTGAAAAAACCCCACTTTATCAGTGCACGGATTTAAAGGTTTTTAGAGAGCCTCTGCTTTTTACAGGAAAAAACCCTCTGCTAATTTACTAGTTTGTAGGCTCAGTCATTGAGGTGTATTACACTGTGCTCCAGCTAAGGAATCCACGCCTCTGTCACACAGGGTACAAAGAGATTTGTCAGACTTAAGTGGAAACTGTCAGTAAAATTAATTAGTTGCAAGGGTTTCTCCTCTGTTCTTCAAACTTTTCCCTTTTAAAAATAAAACAGAAAAGCTTAGCCTCTAATGAACATTATCCAGAAAACAGAAACTAAGCTAGATTAGCAAGAGATCACCAAATGATCTAGCAAAAGGAAAATAATACTTAGACAGAAGCTTGTGAAAAGCTCTTTCTTTAAAATGTTGTTTGGTTTTTAATAGGACCTCTGACTTTGAGGATTGCTTTTAGATAAAGTAAAAGATCAATTCTATCTTTACACTTGCAAAAACACAGGACACAGGGTTAGAATGCTGTATTTGCTTTTATATGAATGAGCCTTGCAAATAATATAATTTTAGCTAGTCAAATCACCCCCTCATCAGTGTGTAGGGAGGAATTCAAATCCCTGTACCCACCTCCTCACCTGAGAAGGCTTTGGCCTGCAGAAAAGAGGGGCAGATTTCACTGGTAGTCTTCCATTCCACCTCCAAGCCACACTCTGGAGTTCACAACATCATGCAACCCTGAGTGCATTTATTGTCAAGGTCAGTTTGTCTTGTGTCAGCCACAAATTAATTCTCAGAACTCCAACAAGTTGATGCCATGTTTAACCAAGGTAAAATTTGAAGACTATGCCAGTGAGCATGGAAAAAGCCACAGCACTGTTCAGGGGAACATTTTGCATCTGAACCATCCTCTGTTTCCTTACAAAGAAATTTCCTTGTTAGCTGTTGACTTTTCACCTCAGGTTAGATGAGTTCTACCCATCCATGTTCTACTCATGAAACCTGTCAGATAGCTCAGATTCTGCTGTGTTCTGATTCAGGGGAGCTTAAGCTCTGGTGTCAGAATTCATTGCTGTTGCCTCTGCTGCTGACAGCTCCTACAGCACCTCTCTGGCATCCACCCTTCCCTCTAGCCAGTCTTAGGGTGTACCATACTCTATGCTAAATTATCATGCCATACCACATTGTTTCACACATTAGAACTTCATGTTCTGTTGGTTTTTCATAATGAGAAGAACACTCCCTGTGTGATCTTCCATGGGCCATAGTAGTGCTTTGATGCTTTTGTGTTGCTCTCAATTTAGGTAAAACAGAAATATAAAGTTCTGCATGTCTCCTGCCTAAGAGAACATTAAGTGTTCACACACATGCAGAGAATGCAGACCATGTATTCTAACACAGAATACCATAATCAAGTGTTGGAAAACCTGACCAAGTATTTTGGTTCTATATGATCTCTGTGCAGTACCTAAAACCCAGCTTCACTCGGTTGCTGTCTAAAGCATCTCCACATTTTTCACACAGGAAAATGTAACACTTAAAGCTGTATGTTGGTATATGTACCAAAACTAGAACCCACAGATGTAATGATAATAAATTATTTGACATCAACACTGAAACAGTTTACCTGGTTTCTTTTTGCTTCGACTAAGAAAACTCACATTTGTCACCAACATCACAGCCTAGACCAACATGAGCAAGATGCTCCCTGTAAATGTCCTGGCACCCCTCACAGAGAGCTGTGGCCATAGCACCTCTGACAGCAGTTGAATATGAGAACTGTGTGACTTGCTCTGCTAAATGACAGAGGTAAAAAGCCATGGGAAAGCCCAGATAATTGCGAGGTTTGACAGAAAAAGCAGCTTAGGCAACTTTGCAAGTATGAGACCCAGTTCTGCTCCCATTTCTACTTGTGACTTCCTACATGTGTTTGTGCTTTCACATGGCTTCCTCTAAAGAAAGATTTGGCACAGAGCACATGTCCTAACTTTCCCATGTCCCTGCCAAGGCCGTATCTGCCCTGTGTTCATCCCTCTTTTTGCCGTATTTAGGCAACTGGATCCAAGGGGAGAGAAGTAAAGGTTCACTGCACCCTTTTGTTGTTCACAGGGACATTGACCTCCCAGTCAGATAAATGACTGAAATGGTTTTATCTTAGTAATTTGGAAAACTGTTTCAGGAAAGTAAAAAGCAAAACCTTACATTTTGCTGGAACTATTTTTAAAGAGTGGATTTTCTTTTTCCCTGCTCTCAACTCATTATCTTGAAATCATTCTTTGTCTCTTCTAAGAGGGTTGTCTTCCCAAATCAATGAGATGAAGCCAAAGGTTTTCACCACCCCTCACTGGGCAGGGGCATCAGCCACTTCCACAACTGTTAAAAACTGTTGTTTATTTCAACGTGGGTAGGTGAGAATCAGTGCCACTACCCTGGAGGGCTATGAAGCTCTACTCTCTGCTTTCATGTAGCCCTGTCTTTGGCTACTCTGCCGTAAGGACTTGTGTGGGCACTCTTGCATAGTAACAATGGCTTGTTAGGACTTTGCACATATCTTCTCTATCCAGGGTAAGAGAACAGTAACTGAGAGCATTAGCAGCGATGCAGTTAGTCCCTATAAACACACCCTAAAAGGGATGTTACAGTCAAGTACGAAGTAGCCCGCTATACTGTGAGATAATTGGGTATTTGTTCACATGCAAGGTGTCCATACAGAGCAGTACAAAGTGCAGGGTGGCTGTGCATGCATTTCCTTAGAGAACAGACCATTTTCCTCAGATGACAACATAAGGGGATGATAGCCAAATGATAGTGTGCTTTCTACTTCCCATCCTTTCAGGGACTAGTAGGATGCAAAGAGCTGCAGTCCTCAGGCTCCAGGGACTACAGCCATGTTTGTTTCCCACAAGGACTGGGACTTTGCAGATTCCTTGTTCCCCAAGTGCAACATGCAGAGGATAGCTCAGCTCACAAGCTCTGTCCTCAGACCTTCATCATGATCTCCACATTGATGTGTTTGGGGGAAAAAGTAAACACATGCACTTTCATTTCAAACAAACAGCAGCCATGACCTTGTCAAAGATTAAACTGCACATGAAGCTGCTAGGGAATTTTCCTCTTCTTATCCTAATGTCAATATATTCATAAATATTTACATGAATTACAGATAGCAGGATCATTTAAAGATACAGCCTTTAGCTTCTACAATCTTCAAGTCTGTTTTTAGTTATGTTCTTTTATTCTATACAGGCATTTAGCAACTGGTAGCTTAATTTAATAAACTGCTGTATCATCATGATATGCACATGTCACAAATCAGAAAATATCCTACAAAAGCTCATGGTTTCGTGAGTGGAATAACCAACAGAGAAGAAAACAAAGTAATAGGGACAGCTGAATCACGAGCACTGAGCATCTTTTCTGTACATATTTTCCCTTAAGGCAAAACAGGACTTTTCAAATACAAGTGGATAATTAAAACATGGAAAAGAGGATGCGATGAGCTTGTTTAACTCAGTAATGCAAATTTTCATAAACATGGCTGCAGCAAGCCTTTGGAGCTTCTTGGATTAATTTTTTTTTTTTTTGCCACAGCTTAAGCCATTCTGTAGGTCTTTAAACATCTCAAGAATCACTTAATCGAGGTAAAGGATTTTGTAGCATTCCTGAAAAGCTTTGAAACACATACAGCTAAGGGCATCCAGAGCCACACAGCCAGCATGTTCAATTTCCTCAAAGATAAATAAGCTTTTCTGCAGCAGAACACAATAGTTTTTTGCTGTGAGAGTTTAGAAAAGGACTGGGCTAGAGTCCTCCTGCAACTTCCTACCCTCCGGGTTATTTTTATCTACCTCTTAAGCACCTGATACCATCAAAGGTAGCTGCTGCTTGAATACAGGTTACTAAATCTGATATTCCTGACTTGCAACATTTCCTTTCTGCTATAACTGTAAGAGTTCCTGGGAAATTCTAAGTGCTTTTTGTGTCCTTTCCTCTTAAGTCCTTCCTCTTAAGAGGACTTTCGTGCACACTGAAAGATCAGCAGAAGGAATACATTCAAATTAAAGTTTCTTAGACAGCAATTTCCCTTCACAGTAGAAACAAAGTCCACTGGAACTATTCTGCATAAAACTGGATAAACCCGTATCTTTTACAAAGACAATCTTATCACTTAGTCACAATATAACAGTAATGCATTAAAGTGTAACAAAATTATTTCATAGGTCAAGGCTTCTCACCTGTCATTGACAGCTGTTTCTCGGCTAGTTTAAGGAGGATGGAACACGAAAGGAGCTGCCACTTCTGTAAAATAGAATGTGCTATTTCAAAATACATGCATATATTCTGGGGTCATTTCTGTGTTTAGGAACATACAAAATATTCACTATAAAGTCCTGAAAAGATTCAGCACAGTGGATTTACAGGAAAGAAAGAGGCTGCATTTCTGCACAGGAATAAAGCCTTTCAGTAGCTAATTCCCCAACGCATTTGCTTTAGAAATATCTAACAAGTTGTGTAACTCCACTTTTAAGTGACAGACATCCATTTTTGCACATGTCAAAGCCTAAAGCTGAGCACAGATCAGTGATGAGGTTTATTCACTTGCAAGTCCCTTCCATTTGTTTTCATCTAGTTCCTATTAATTTCACCTGTGGCCTCTAGGATTTGTACTAAAGGGAGATTACACAACTACTCCCTCTCCACACCACTCATACATTTCTCTTGTATTCCTCTCAGTCTGACTTATTCCTAATATAGAAATTGTTCCATATATTATATCAACCTGTTTTACCTTCTCCAGACCTCTCATATACCAAGATGAGAAAAACAGAATATAATCCTGTAATCTAAGAACAGATGAGCCACTGGTTTATGCAGCAACCTTCTGCTTTGACCTCCATTCTTTCCTAGCACTGAATTTCCTTAACTACCAGAAAGCACTGAGCTGGCAGTTCCACAGGACTATTCCTCATGACCTTAGATTTGAGTTCAAGCTTGTCCCTGCTCTGACTGAGCTTTCTTAGCCGGGCCAGTGCCAGGGCATGAGAAAACACATAGGAACTGTGCAAAAGTGTGAAGCAATATGATGGTACAGAAGCGCTGCACACATTGTTCTTCAGACCAAGGCAGTCACCCACATGCCTGATAAAAAGCAAAGTGGCAAGTCTTGGAGACTTTCTGGATACTTCTTGCTCACAAAGAAACCTCAACAAAGGAGCTGAAGGGCATGCATGTGGGAAGAAGCATGTTCTCACCTGGTACCTCAGAAGGGAGGTGGCCTTAGGTAAACACAGTAGAGAAGCACAAAGAGCTTTTATTGCACTCCATCCCCTGACCTAATCTTGATTTGCTCTTACCCTCTCACCTGAGAAAAGCATACATGAAGAGCTTATGTAAAGTCTCTTCTGGGTTTGCCTCAGGAGTGGCTGTTACACGGATTTGAAAGAGACAAAGCACAGGCACAACCTGTAAATGTGCTGAACCCTTGGCTTTTTTAGTTACATATATCTATAGAATTATGCAAGCTTGCCATATATCTCTCAATTTTTTTCTGAAGTTTTACACCTGCGTTATTAATTCAAACTGTTACAATGGAACACAATTTTAGAAACTGCTTTTTTTTTAGGTTCCCATAAAGCCTTGCTACAGGATTTTGAAAACCACTTAGCTTTCATACCTTGAAAACAAAGTGCATTCAGTATGAAGTCTTGATGGTTTTCTCCTTGTTCTGACATCTGGGAAAGGATAAGCAAACTTGTCCTGCTCTCACTGTACTGCTGTTAGTCTTGGAACACCATAAAAGCCAGAGTGTCATAACTAAGTGTCATTGCTCCTTGAGAGTGTTCTCAGATTGCACCAGTCACCACAAACACAAAAAGCGCAGTAGAAAAGAAAAAAATCCAATCAAATAACCAAGTGGCGCCCAAAGTGAACATGTCATAGCAGAAATCCTTTTACAAAACAATAGGAGAATTCAACAATACCCCTGATCTTGACAGGGTGTCAGTCTGTCCCATCTGACCCACACATAGGTGTGACTGGGTGTCAAATAAATACTTTTAATCATTTAAAGACACAAACAGTTCAGAGATTGAGTGTCTGCTTAGTAATTGCCATAACAGAGGCAAGAAGTGAACCCTGATCTCCTGGTCTGTGCTTCAGTCACTGGGCTACTCTAGGACACAAATTACTCAGATTTCTTGCTGTGCTCAAGTGAACAACCTCTGTCACACCTTTCTATGTCTGATCACAAATACTGAGCATCTCATTAAAAAGTGCTAAAGCTTTATAATACAATAGATTAAGTGATTTATAATAGTTATTTACGATACTGGATCATTTTTAGTTATAGCACATGATCCCCCAGGAATTAATTCACATTTTCATGCTGTAAGTGAGTTCTTTTTGGCCCAAGACATCTCTCCTCAGCCATGCAGCATCCTTAACATACCCAGCACTGTTCAGGCATGTTCTGCTGTAAACAGGCACCTCTTGTGCCACAGTGGCTAAACCCTTCAGCATCACCAGGCTAGAGTGCATTTCACAGTAGTCCCTCTTGCCAAAACCCTCAACAATCCCTGTGCAATTGGCCACTATCTAGGTCAGATATTCCTGCATCTTTATAGCTACACTTTTTTCAGTTTCACATCTCCGCAAGATGTTGCAATTTCCTACAGAATTGCAGTTTAGACAGAAAATTTGCACATTTTCCAACATACAAGCATTTAATTCCTAGTATATATGTGAAAAGCTAAAATAAGTAGTCTGTTTCAGCATATTTGTTTAACTTTGTGTTAAAACTATTTGTATGCTGCATTTATTCTGAAGGCATGTTTGTCCCACAGGTTCTGATCTTATCTTCAGCCTGTACTGAGAAATTACTTCCATGACCTTTGGAAGGTCAACTTGTTAAACATCTATCCACTCTCCCCTACTCTTTTTAATTGTCTAGAAATAATAATTAACTTCATTTTCTGAGATGGGGATCACTACTTTGCTACCCAATTCATGTTATGTGTTTCAGATGACTCATATTCTGCAACTATGCTGCCTCCAATGTTCTTTTCCCTAGAAAAATTCCTCACTGAAACTCACAAAATTATTTTTTTTCTGTTCCTTATTTCTTCAGCCAAAAACAACATTCTTTTCAAAAACGCATAAAATTATTTTTTTTCTGTTCCTTATTTCTTCAGCCAAAAGCAACATTCTTTTCTAAAACTCACAAAAGATGGCTTCATGCCATGGCACAGGTATAAGCTCGTCAAAAGTAACATGCCATGAAGCAGAGAGCTTGCATTTGGGACTCTGTTGGGAAATGAAACCATTGAGTCAGGCAAACTCCATGCCAAGCCTTTTCTGCTTGATATCAACTCCAGTTCTGTAGAGATTCTGCCAAAGTCTTTGGAAACCACTTGCCCAATACCACTTAGGGAATAATACTGGCACATTCACTGGTGCAGAGAAGATATTTCAGCAACTTGCTGAAGGAGTGTTTAGTGCATCAAAAGAATATGCCTAGCACAGGAAGGCAGGTTCACTAGGTACAGCTGGCAGAGGGAGAAAAAGAGCCTTAAGGGAACCAAACCCATCTCTAGCTGATTAGGTGAGACAACTCCCTGGAGGAAACCTGCTGGTTTCAGCAGCATCCAGCTTCCACCAGTGAATAGAGGTGTCACACATTCCATCCTATTCCACAGGACATTGCTCACCACAGAGCTGTTCTAAAACTGGGAAATACAGATCATAGTGTTTTGCACTTGAATGACACCAACCCACAACTCCAAAGGTGCCTTGTCTACTGAGGACATCACCTGCTGGGAGGCCAGCAGGTACCCCACCTCCCTCTAACTCAAACAAAAGCTTGCTGGCTTATTTAACCTCAGAAGCATAAGGCTGTTCTGAAATAAGTCCAAGACACACAAGAAGTGTCTGAGCAACACACTAAAACAAGCCCAAATTTCAACCTCACAGTGTTTCCTTATAACATTCTAGTATGAGGCATCACAAAGGAGCTAATTTTGGCCAAGTATCTGTGACGGATGAAAGGGAATTTGTTAGCTGAGATACCATAAGATATCTGCCAGAATGGCATACAACTGTAGCCAGTTAGTTCCTTACATTTGTCATAAAAACTAGGATCATTTTCTTCCTGGTTTCATTCAGTTTAGTGTTGAGCAAAGCAGTCAGTCTTTAAGGGATAAGCCAAACTTTTTTCAGCTTGTAAATATAGCTCATACATGTTAATTACCACTTCAATCTCCTCATCTGAAACACTAAAAAGAGAGATGTTGTTGGCATGGAAGGTGCCTGTCAACGTTACCAAAAAGCTTACTTTTTGAACACCTTGTGTGTTTTGATTTTAGAAGAGGTCTGAGCCAAATCATGCTATGTTAAATAGAAGCAAAAGTTGAAGCAAAGGTAAACATTCCAATTAGTTTGGGGGCATTTGGATTAGCCTTCCTATAATTGATATATTGTGATGTTTTTGTACTATAGGAAAAGGTGCAATGTTTTTTGACATACCAAGGCAGTGATCTCACAGTTTTAGGAAGAAACCTGGTAAGGCAAAGATTAAGCAAACTAGGATGAGACTGCTGCTTTTCTTGTAGGACTTTGCATTTTCCTAGATAATACACTGGAGTTTCTAAGCATGGAAAAAGACAAATGAATACTAAAAGTGTGCATAGTTGTCTAGAGCTTTAAGCTAGACCAGTCTTCTTCCATCTCACAACTATCAAAAGAAAGTCCACAATATTTTTAAGTCCACAGACAGAGGTAAAACACAGAAACAGTAACTAGTTAAAAAAGTACAGCCCATTCCTTTGTGGACTGTCAGGCCCTCTCCATTTCTTAGGGATATGCTCCTAACCTGTCCTGGAACAACTTCTTCAGACTCTTCTCAGAAAACAAGAGAACTGAAATGAGGTGCACATGGCAAATACACATCCCTACATGATGCAAGAGTATTAAATGTTTGTGCAAAACACTGAGTTAGTAAATAAAACCACATAGATTATAGCTGCTATTTGGTAGCAGCTTAAGTTCCAGCTGCAAGTCTTTTCTTCCTCTGGCTCACAGCAGTAGCCTGCACTAATAATTCAGAGTTGATCTGAACAGTCTGCTTCAGTCCGTCTCATACTGTGTCCATTTATGTGAAAACAGAAATTCACAGATCCCTTTCTTGCTTTCATAACATCTTCAGCTGCTCTTTACATTCCCTAACTGCTGCTGAGAGCAGCACAGAAGGACTCCAGTTTCTCCAGTCTAACATTTGCACATTTTTAGCCCCTTACAAAAGCAGGGCAGGCAACTCCTGAAGTGCCAGTTTGAGACCAACAGGTGCATTTTTAACCTTTCAGCTCCAGGGTTCTATTCATGCTGACAGTGCTGGGAGGCTGCCCTCACCCATGCTGGTAAGACCATACTGATCAGTTGTGTCCTGGCTTCCTCCTCCCTGACTCATTAAATGTCTGCCAGCAAGTTCCATTTACCTTTACCCTTATTCTAATTACCCCGTTCAGGGTGTTTTATTAGGTCTAAAAAAAAATAAAAATAAAATCAAGTTGTGTCTGAAAAGGCCTGGTTATAGTCTAAGCTGGGTTTTACCTGGATCTTTCTCACACATACTGATCAAACACGGAATGGGCAAACCCCTCCTCATCAGTGATTAATCACCAGCTATTTCCTACGATTCAGTTGACAGCAAAAGCTTGTGGAAGGCAACACAGATAAGAAGCTCAACTGCAAGTAGTGCTGAACCCAGTCATGACAACAGTACCCACAGTTTGGCAATCACAGTCCCCTCAGTTTCAAGTTAAATTTCACTACATCTAACAATGAAAAACTCCTATCCAAGGACTCAAAAATGGAATGGGTGTGTCTCTTTACAAAGGCATGCAGCTTCCTAAGACAGTGAACTGTACTGGAGCAGAATGCACAGGCCCCTGGTCTCCTATTGACCTGTGCATCCTCAGCGAGATTGACGGTGAGTAATGACTCCTGTGAGAGGGATAAAAAGGCTTTCATCCTTGTCAAATGTTAGCTCAGTTACACAGCTTGTTATAGATCCCGGAATATTTCCTATTCCCTGTCCAGCACTCAAACAGTCCCACAGCCACCTTACAGTATCAGGAGCTTTACTTCTGTCTGTCCTCTCCTTCAGAGCACTTTTCAGCTATGCCTAGATATTCAGAGTGCTAATTTAAAATCAGAATGTGATTTTAAAAGCAATGGGTAGAAAGACTTACAAGTCCTTTGTCTTGACAATCATTCCAGCATAAAGAGTTATTTCCTGATCTCTTTCTACAAGTGGGAAAGATGCAGAGGAATAACAGAAGACATCTATGTGAAAGGAAAAGTTTACATTGTCAGTTAACAAAAGCGTTACCTGATAGATAAAAATAACCTAGGCATTAAGGTTATTTCCAGACTTGAGTGACATTCAATAAGTCCCTTGAGCTCTCTGAATTTCCTAGCATTTTATCATTTAGATTGCAGTTCTGTTGCATGGGCAGGGAATATTTTTCAAAGCATGTTTGTACAGCACTGAGAAAAATTAGATCACAATCCCTTCAAAAATTAATATAAACAGTTTAAACAGATCATTTCTACAGACCTATAATGACAAACATCTGATTTTTTAACCACATAATTAGAGGCCTTTTTCGAAAATTACTCATGCCTCTGTATGAGTAATCTGAAAATTTCATCACTTGGTATATTAACTACAAGAGAAAATAAGCATACTCCAGAATTACATATCCATTATTTCTTGAGGGCTTTTAAAGTTATATACAGTTACATTAGTATTGTATCAATAAGATACATGACCCTCCATAAAAATGCTTCCTCTCTTCCTGTGGTATTTCACTGTCATGCTTCCAAACCCAGCATGGTCCTTGTGAACTGCAGCTGGCACACTCAGAAGGCTTCTGGCCACACATCTGTATGAGGTGGCCTGCAGCCATATCTCCTAGAGCTTCCATCTCATGCAGCTGCAAACAGCACTGACCAAGCCTTGTTTAGGTGCAATCTCCAAGGAAAACAGCTAATGAGCATAAGAGCTGAGCAGGAGAGTCAGAATGAGCCTATACAATGGGACTGCATTCAGAGGGTCTGTACCTGGGGATACACGTGTCCATCCTGACCCCAGTGTTATGACACTGAAAGTCAAAGGCAGCACATTACAAATTGAGACCTATAACACAGAATGGTGTTAAGAGATTACTGAACAGATTCCATCAGGACACTTGAAGTGCCATCTTGTGGAAGGTCAGTCTGAGCTGCTGAGAGACATTAGCAATCAAAAGAACCACTGAAGACATTTCAAGTCCAGTTACAAGAGAAATTCAGATATCGTATTGTGGTCAAATTCAGATTTTATCATTACAGGCTGGGAATTAGCAAAATACAACAACATTCAATAAGATGGTGGCCCTCATTCCAGTATTACACTCAACTACCAGAAAGGCTTTGCTTTTTATCATTAGTAAATGCATAAAGACAATTAAAGATGAGTATTTTCCCAACTAGGCGAATTAAAATCATAATTAGTTTCAGAGACTGCACATTGGCAGATATTATGGATTCCAGTAGTATTTGTATTTTGAGAATCACTAAATAAATAGCTTTAAAAAATGCAAACTCAAGTGCTCTCATTGTCAGTCAAAAACCAGAGGTGAGGGTTTCAAGTTTCTAACGCTTCACACTTCCATGGTTTTGGCAGAAAGATAATGCTAAGAAAATCAAAATTGTTCACAGCAGGTGTCTAACACTGCTTTAAAGATTAACTGAAGTTCTCACAGAGGAAGGAAGGGTTTGTCTCGCACTACGTTGTTAGTACTACATTTAGTGCAGCTGACAATCAGATGTTATTGCAACACAAACACTGTTATCTAAGGCTTGATTTCAGCTCCTGTGAGTTCCTACTCTGGTAGCCCCATAGAAAAGAGCTACAAATGCAAGATGCCCACTGCTAACCAGAGATCCAAAATAAAACCTTATTTATAGAGAAGATCACTGAGCAGAAGATTGAGATCCAATTACGCTGTCACACATGATATCACTACTATATAATTCCAGATGAGTTTCAAGATCTGTTTGACCTATATTTGATCTGGTACTACAATCCCCTAAAAAATAAAGAAACATTAAAGTAATTTGCTTCTAATTAACCTTTGTATTTAAAAATCAAGTCAGCATTGCAGTTGAAGTGAAGAAGACTGAGAGGAAGCAACAACCTCTTTGTGCTTCTGCAGTGAATTTAATCTCATCATACATGTTTGTACCCACTTTGAACAACCTTAAAATCTCAGCACAAAAATCATTTCTATAAACTGTGTTCCACTGTAACCCCCCAAGCCATGCTATAATTAAGGAAAGGACTCTCAAGACATGATTTGATGATGCAAACAACCAACAACAGAAAAAGCTAAGACATAATTTTTTTTCACCTTTCCAGTCAGTGGTTTCTCATCTCACCCACTCTCTGCCTTCAGTTGTATCAACACACTGTTTCTTGTGACATCTAATTAGAATCAGGAGCAAGCTCCTTTTTAAAAAGAAAAACTTTTTGCATCTCCTCTAAGCTAGTAAACAGCAATTCACTTTGTCCTGTGGCTCTAATCACAGTATTAGTCATCATAGCACAAGCTGGGGTCTTTCTTTGTTTTTTATCTCATGATTCATTGCTTCTAAGCTGAGCAAGAACCATGAAATATCAAGGTAGTTCATGGAAATTACTAGTTATCTGTAAAAAATGGTCTTGAAGCTTTACCAGAAGGCACCAGTGACCAGGTCAAGCGAGGACAGCCAGGGCCATCTGAGAGCCCGGACCATGAGAAAGGGTCATGGTAACAGGGCCAGTCCAAGGTCAAACCTAGAATTCAATATGCAGGTCAGCTGCAGTGGGGATATCTGAGGTCAGACACAGGCCAGTGATTGTTAAACAGGTCCATGGTGACAAGGTCAGGGTGAAAAATCAGTGTACAGGTCAGGAGCAACAAGACTCAGTGACAGACACAGAAAGCAGCACACCCACAGCTCAGGCAGGGTCCAGAGGCCCAGGACTGACCTTAAATGGGTTCCAGGGCCCCTGGGGGATGGGAGGGTTGGATGGAGATCCCAGGTGAGGTTGCCCAAGGCCATTAAAGCCTGTCCATAGGTTCTTCTGTTAATTATAAAAATAAGCCGCATCAAGACATCAGTTTGTCCAGGAAGGCAAAGAAATAAATCACATCAGTAAACCCATCCTAATACTCTGAAACTCATCTTTCTACCCTAAAAATAAGCACATTCAGGAGAACATGGCTAACTTTTCTTTATCTTGTTGTGTGCTGTGTGGATAAATAGGTGATTTTCATTTCTATGGTTATTAATCTTCTGTCTAACCTTTTAGTAATTAGTATTCATGCATATATATATATATATATGGATATGAAATGACTGGCATCTAACTTGGGCTCTCAGGCCCTAACTAAATGGCCAGGGAAATCAGCAAAAGTCTGTTCATTCACTTCCATAGTCTGAATCATGCCTCAATATTCTAAATGAAGGTAAAAGGAAGAATGGAAGAAAGGGCAGATATGTTGTATCAGATCTTCTTGAGTAGCAGTCCTTGAAAATTTCCTAGCATGAGATAAATAAAAAATTTGTGTTTTAACAGTGTGGAATTAAGCATTGGTTGTTGTCCCTTGAAACCAGCACGGACAACACAGTTCTCAGGGGTCATAGAAATTGTTAAAGGAATAACCATGGCAGAGACTAGAACGTGTTGGAGGTGGGCTCAGGAACAACTCATGATTTTTAGTATTGTGTTCAGCTCAAACAGATTTAACTGTCTCCAGGAGAGCTCAGGATCTAATGGAAAAATTTGGCTACGACAATATGCATAAAGGTCAGCTTATCCCATTAACTCACACATAAAGTCAATTTTCTCCATGAAATAGGTTCTCTGTTCCGTCCTTTCTGCCCTCCTACCAGTGCTCTGAACAATGTAATCTCTGTTATTTTGAGTTTTAAAAACTTCAAACATAAACTTGACACTGGCAGCTCTGAAATCTCGATTCTGGGAACAGCTAAGACAGTTACCTGGATCCCAGGAGCAGGTTGGCATTAATTACCTCATCACATCACTCTGCTAATAGAAAACTACCCTGTTTGGCACAGCAGGACTTTGTGTCATTCTCTGGGCAAGAAGAGACTGTGGCTGTGTAGCTTCTTGCAATAAAACACACAGAACTAAATTCTCACGAGTTTCCCACCGGTAGATCCTCCAGGCAAAGCAGTTGCAGAGAGCACATGACAAGGCTACCAAACACTGAGAAGATCTCCATTATTCTCAGGAGAGACAAAATGCCTCAAGGCTCATGTGAGGATGAGCTGTTCCGTATCACCTTGTCTGACCCTCTATACCTCTTCTGGCACTATGAATTCTAAGGCACCTTCACTGGTGCCTCTGATAATTCCCTTTCTTCCAGCTGCTGTCCACAGAGTGCAAAAATCAGGGTTAGCAGCAGTGGATCCTGCTCAGGTGCCATGGGAAGCTCACTGTGGACAGCAGCTTCCACAGCCTGGAGTCCCATCCAAGTCTCATAGGCATTGACTCTCAAATCTTTCAAAATGCCCCAGGTGAGTTTCTGTTCCCTCTGGGAATTTTCTGCCTATTTAAACTCTTAAATTGCTCTTCTGAAGCCTTAAATAGGCTGTATATTCATCATTAACATGTGCTTCAATTTGGTGTGAAAGTTTCTCCTTCCAACATCATCATTTGCTTCAATTCATAATAACAAGGTATATGCAATTTATTGCTGTTTTACTTGCCTTTAATTTAATTGACAGGAATTGCATTTAAGCTCCAGGCCTTGCTCTTATCCCTGCCCTGAGCTGTACTCAGCCCAGTGCCTCACTGCTCTTGCCTTGCTCTCAGACCCACCATTCTGCTTGGGTATTTGGTTCAGAAACAGATTAGGGAAATGTATTCTAGAAGCCACAGATATTCTAGAAGCCATAGATTCACTACTTGGGCTTAAAAAGTTCTTCTAGTCCATATTTTAAGTATGTAGCACTTTGTAGACAACAAGCGAACTAACATTAAACCTGTCCAAAGAAGCTTAAATAAATCTGCCCATAGATGTACTTTGTTATTAGTGCTTATAGCTCATGACATGGATTTGGCATGTTAAATACACAAATGATCTCACTCACATGCCAGTGCAAGCTTTTTCCATCTAGTATAACATACACAGGATACCACAAAGATTTAAGTATACGGTGGTTTCAAAGTAAGACACCACAAACTCCCATTAGGAAGAAAAGGTCAGCTCTGCTCTGGATAGCATCAGTGATAACCTAGAACAGTCACAGCGTGCTAGCTGCAGAGCAAACAATAATGAAATGATGTCCCAGCCCTCACCCCAAGAACTTCCATACCGTAATTTCTTACAGTTTCTTACAATTGCCTTCAGATCCTTCCCAGAGTCTACCCAGAAACCGGAAGATGAATCAGTGATTTATTTCCAGTTTCAAGATCCAAGCCACGTACTGTTTCTTCATAATAAATATAGGGAAAATAAAGTATAGTCCACAGAAAAGAGAAACTGAGACTACTGTGACACCTGCAATGATTGAAAGGATTAGGATTGCTCATTGCAGTGAGGAAGGGGCTGGGCCATGATAATGAATTTTAAAATGTAAAAGGCTGCAGCAGAGCTCTATGAAGAACAGACAGGGCAGGATGCAGTGCTGTAAAATCACAGCTACCTGGTTTGGGTCTTCGTTGTGCACTTCGCACTTTTACCGAAGCAGACATTAGTTTGGAACTGACAGAAAAGAGTAAAGAGATAGGAGGGAGAACCATAAAAAGGGATAAGTCAACATAGCAGGCTGGAAAGTCTTTAAAATAAATACCCTTTCATAAACCCTTCTGGATTGTTGAGACTACTTTTATCAGGGAAAAGGAAGAAAATATCTCAGGATGAGAATTCAGTTGCAGAATCAGTCTTGGTGGAGGCTTAGCTATTGTACTTGTCCTGCAGCAAGAATAAGAGAAAACCCAGAGATTAAGTCTAAACACAAAGGGAGCTCTTTGACAAGCAGGACAATGATCTCCACAGGGACTTGGATAAAATGACTTGCAGAAGGCGGGAGAAAGTTGAGCCCTGCTTTTACTGTAAAGGTGGCTGAACACTGGAATAGGGTTTGTAAACCATTCTTGCATGTATTTAAAACCTAAGTGCTCATGGCCCTGAGCAACCTGCTCTAGCTGAGCCTGCTTTAAACAGGGGCATTGGATTAGATGGTTGCCAGAGGTCCCTTTCAAACTCAATTATTCTGTTCAGCCATGGTGAATTTAACACATCGGTAAATTATTCACAAGTATAACTTTTTGCTAAGGCTCCCCTCTGGATAGAATACAAAAATAAAAAGGTAGCATTCTTAGTCCTCACCAAGGGATGGTGATAATTTCATATATGAATCATAGCAAAAAAAAAAAAACGGGGGGGGTCAGAAAAGAAGCATTTTGGCCTCCCACATAAAGAAACCTGCAGAAAGGATTTGGAATGACTTCCAAAGATACACCAAGGGGAACAATCAGAAGGAGGGTGGACAACCAGGAAAATACCAGAGTCAAGGGAGAAGGAGGTTTCAAAACTGTGTTTCAGCATGGTCAGGGATCATGAGGGTGAAGCACCACTCTTCACAGAGTGTTCATTGTAGGCTTTGGCAAGAACAACTATTGATTCAGGAAATAGCTCACATTTTTTGCTTTACTTAAGAGCTAACTAAAATATTAAAGCAATGTTTTTGTTTGTTTGTTTTTAAATCACTAATCATCATTTATAGCTCAAGTTATCCCTACACACAGAAGTTTCTGGGTAAGCGTTTTGAAAGCATGCAAGTCCTTTGGATGCTTCTAAAAAATCTCATCTCCTTTGCTTTGCACTGTCAGTATTGCAGACAGCTGAACACTTAATCTGGTCCAGACATTCCTGGTTAACTGAAAGCAGGATTGCAGCACATCTCTAGTGCAAGTCACTTGAAAACATCAACACATTTTTGCACTTATTCCCATTCTTGATTAAAACTTACTCTGTTATTGCTGCTCTCCAGCCTGTGCTGCTAATGGTTTGCTGTCTTGCATAGCTGAAGGACAGTTACATAAAGGTCTCCACAGTCCCTGCCCAACAGCATCAGGTGGGAATTTATCCAAGGTGCTTAGTTTCTTAAATAATTAGGAACAGAACAGACTAAAATGGAACAATATAAAGGACTTTTAAGGCCAGGGCCAAGTGCCAAAATCACTCTGAAAGAACGGGACATTTTGGTTTTATTTATTAACCATAGGAATTTTTTTCCCCATACCAACACTTATGCATGATCATAATATGTAAAAATCTACTTTCTAAAATCTGGTGAAGTTCCAGGAAAGAGTTATACAAGATCCATGTATAAACTGATGATGTAATCCATATTCAATCCTGCTTTAACAGTGTTCAGCTAGAACTGAATTTAGCAAGACCCATAACGACTGGATACCCTCTGTATCCACAGCAGAACTGCCACTGGTATGGGCAGATCCACATTTATTAGAGGCTTTTGCTTATACTTTTGTCCATTTATCCTGGTAGCTCATTTGGTAAATAACTTGGACAGGCTTTTTTGGAGAGCCTGAGGACTCACAAAACCAAACAGAGCTGCAAACTGTTAGCTCAAAGAGAAGAGAAAGCTTGTGACCTCTATTGAAGAGATAAGGATCCAATAATCCAGAAGTTCCTGTTGGAAAATATGGCCTAAAGATGTGATTTCCATTAACCAGTAGTTAATAGAATCAGTCACATGAAGAAAGTCTTGCTTGGTGGACTGAGCATGGGGTGCAGAAAGTCCCAGAGTAGATTTGGTCTTGCCTCATCTTGAGAGCTTGAGTCTTGATCTCACAACATACCTCCTGAATTCTACAACCCTCCTTATGCAGATAAGGGACACACTTAAATAACATGCTAGACTGAAGCCAGAATGTACAGCACTGTGTAATGAAGCCCAGAAATTTACTTTAGTACTAGACTGGCCCAGTCGTGATTGGAAAGAATCTTTGTGTAAATACCGGTCAGAAGTGGTTTGGACACTGATGCCACTGTCAGAGAGTGAAACCCTTCATTCTATACAACCCCTTTCATCTCATTGAGGCTTTGCCACTCAGGTTTCCCACAACCCTAATTCTCATTGTGATTGTTTTTTTGCATTGCTCTCTGGGAACAAAGGAGGGTAACGAAACTCTTCTTCCTTACACCTGTGCTACATTCTTAAAGGATTATGCTTGGAAATAGAGATCTGGTGCTGTGCTTAGTTATTGTTCCTTTTAACTAAGGATCTATTTAACTAAGGACTAAGGCTATTCATTACATTTTTCTTTTAAGGAAGTTCACCACACTTTCAAACACCCTCTAAATGCATGATTAAATTGATAAATAAGCCCTCATATCACTCAGAAAGACATGATTTGAAAATAGCTGTTCTATCTGCCTGTGAGTTTCCTATCAGTCTGTGAAAGTTTCAAGACTAAGTTTTTCAAACAGCTGTAGAATCCTGGGAGTACAGGTTCTGTATATATAGCTCATCCTGTGTTTTTAATCTGTTTCAAAGAGATAAAGAATTCAGGAAAATGTTAATTTCATTGAAACCGCAATTTTTTTTGTGAATTAAGAAATCCTTTTGGTCAGGCCCATCAGCCACAGGGCAGTTTGTTTAAATAATGTAGCAGCGACCTCTGCTGCACAACTGATGCTACTTCATACTTGCTCTGCTAAATTAAACCTGCTGTTAATAATCTTTCAGATAAGATAAAACAACGGGTTTTTTTCAAAAACAAGTATACTTACCTCAAGGTAAAATAATTCTTCTCTTTGTTAATAAAGAGGAGGGCTTCAAACAGCAGAACATAAGTTTTGAAGTTACTGGCATGGAGATAACACAAATTATTTTGAATGCTTTCACTGGCTATCAAGGATAGTATTAGCAACAAATGAACCTTGAACCACCCTCAAAAATATATTTGTGTTAATTTTACCGGGAAAGAACCTGAGGCAAAGGCATTGGGTGATGTGCCAACAGACAAACACAAAATCTGTAGCAGAGGCATCAGTTTCAGGGAGAATAATGATTTCAAGCCCTATTCTTTAATCACAAGATGACCCTTTCCCTTTCCTGTGCTGGATCAGAAGAATATCAACCGACCATAAAAGACATATAAAAGACATCATGCCTGTGAACGATGCTCCACACCACCCATGTGACAAGGGAAAGCAAGAGAAACTGGAAAAACAGGATGCTTGTTTTCAGCTTATGACTTTCCTTGATCACATGAGAACACAAATGCCATAAAGCAGTCATAAGCCTCTTGATTTGATCTTAATGAAGTGCTGAGCAACCACAAATCCTGCTAGTAAGCAGAGGCAATATGGAAAATGGTGTCCTTCCCCTTCTCTCCCACAACTAAATCTTCTCTTTCCACTCAGTCCTCCAAGGGACAATACAGTGCATATGTGAGGAATTTGAGTCCAGCATTACTGCACTCTGTTCTGTTCAAAAGAACTTACAGCTGACAGAGAGCAAAGCTGTGTGAGCTCACACTGACCCTGCGTGGTGAAACCAGGCTGGAGCAAGCACTCAAACCCTCCAGCCATAAGCATCAGGCTTTCTGGCAGCATTGTGTAGTTATTATTTTCTATTAAAATATGTTAGCTGACAGTATATCCTGATTACTTCTCAGCTGAATATTTTTCTTGCTGTCCTATGATTTTGCTCGAAATTTACATCAACCAAATTTGTCTGTAGTTACCACTTCATTTTCTCTTTGAATCCTGGCAGTTAGGATTCACCTTTTCTAAATCCTGGCACCAACACTCTTCTGGTTTCACAAAATTCTGGAAGCTTCGCAAAACATTTAATGCTTGCAACATATTTAATGTTTGAGCCAAGTAATAATCTGGATATTTATGTTTAGAATACTTTGTACTTCTGCCATATTGGCACTACATTTGTAACATTCCTTGGAGCTAAGGATAAATTCCTTGGAGATAAAAATAACCCAGAAAGCTGGGATAAATAGATTATTTTAAGGATGCCAAGCAAATACATACTCTGTACCAGTGTATATATATATATATATTCACTTAGTATTCCTCAGTGCTGCCCTCTAAATGATACCATCCCTCCTCCAGGAGTAATAGGTACATTGGTGGCTTTCCATCTTATACCTTTCATTTATGAACTCAGTGAGTGTTAGTTGCTTCACTTTTTGAAATAACAAAAAATATATTAAATCTTTCTTAGACAACAAATGAATTATCACCAGTACTCAGAGATTTGGCAAAACTAAGTATCTCTAGACAAAAGATCTCTTCAGCACCTTTTTTGAGCTTTTGGTTGCAAAGAACTCATAGTCAAAATAAAATGTTTCTTACAGGTGATGTTTAATAGTCTCCATGGTTACTTTAGGATTAAGGGTTTTTTTCATCTTCAGTTGATATAAGCAATCAAATTCCTGCTTTTCCATCAATACACAGTAATTGATTTATACAGAAGTTTTAGTACAGATTCCTGAAATACAAATAATTTTACCTTTCCCTCCTAAAAACAAGCCATTACCATAGCTAAAATGAGACAGATCTGCTGTTTTCCACATAACTTTTGTTTTCTAGTTTTACGTGCCAGACCACACAAAATAATTCACCATTTTCATCCTCAGTATCCATTACAGCCATTCAGGTTCAGGCTGTCCTCTCCAGCAGTCCTATCCAGCCCTGCAGCACATGGAGTTTATTTTAACCAGCCTAATGTAGTCCTTTTAGTTCAAGGCATAGCAGAGTCCTCGAGACAACCACCATCTCTGTCGTGGGCACGCTGGGATAATTACCATCCTACACAGAAAAGTGCCCTTCACTCATGAGATTTGTGTAAATGCAGGAGCAAGGGCTACGTCTGACAGAAACCTGGAGAGAGCACGGAAAGCCTGTTGTAACGTTCAGAGAAGGGAGGGATACACTCTCATAATCCTTCACATCTGTGTTCATCTTACAGCTCTGCAGCCCCCTCAGGCTCCTGCTGTTTGTGCAGCCCTTTGTCCACACCCAGCACCCTCCCAGATGCCTGCTGGAACCCTCTAACCTTTCTGCCTCCTACAGCCTTAAAAAATTATCTCTTCTGACCTTAGAATTGAAGGTTTCTGCTCCCTCCCACACCTACCAGCTCTGCTGTAAACTCAAAATCCAGTTCTCACGTGGCCTGCCTACTTAAATACCTCCCTGGATAATCCTAGAAAATACCATGTTCTTGTTTACCTCATCACTCCCATTCCCCTGCAAATCTCTCTGTAGTCATCACTATTTTTGGTAGCACCTTCCACTTTGTATATCTCTAACATTTCACGTTATACCTACTTGTTCAGCACTGCTACAGTGACTCTGATCCACGACCAGAACTCTTTTGTGCTAAGCACTATCACCGCTTCAGCCACAGTTTACAATACTCCCAAGCAGCAAGAGAAAGCAGCAAACAGCATCTACACAACACAGCGCAGCCAGGGAGACACTGTTCCAAACACAGGAACTGCCTGTTTCGGGGTCTGAAACAAACCAGCCGTTTTCCACCCTGTTTTTTTAAACTGCAATATTCCTTATTTTCCACCTGACATACACACCGTTTGTAAGTATCTTGAGATTAAATTTACAAGCAGAACCTGTAAAAAGGAAAAGCAAGCATGCTACCCTATTCTGAAAGGGAGAGCTTTCCTGCTAAAGTGAAACTAAAATTAGTTCTTGCATGCTCAGAATGAAAGTGGATGTTTTGCAAGTCAGGCTACACAAATTTACCCGAAACTCCCACTTATGAAATAGCAGAAAAGAAATGTAACCACATCTTTCCCAATACTGAAAGGATGAGAGAGAAGTAGTAGTAACGTGGTACCTGGACAAACGTCAATTATGTCAAGGCACAAGAAGGTAAAATGAAAATAGATTTCCTTTAACCTCTCTTATTTTTGTGTGTACAGCATTGTGAACTCAGTGGCTTTAAAAATAAGGGGGTTTTAAATTCGCAGATTTGAATGCTCAAACTAACACAGGTGACGTCATGAAACCAAAGCATTGTTGTCCCTGAGATTCAGCATCTACACTGATTTTTCAAAGTATGCCTAGTGTTTTCTTGGAAGACAAAACAGAGCAGCAACCTTTCAAATGGTATGTAATATAGTATATTCAGCTTTACTTCCTCCCATTGACATAAGGAACTGGCACTGAGAGGGTTAATAGAAATAATTGTAGAGGCTTTTGCTGAAGTAGCAGAGGTAGACTGCATGGTTGAATTATTAGCTACAAAGAATATGTTATGGTTGCTATCAGTACCTGGCCTTGAAGCTTCTAAA
>JAWWTY010000019.1:11307489-11506387 GCA_035222235.1 Margarornis squamiger | reverse complement strand
ATATGCATGTTTTAACTGTATATAAACAGACCTGTAAGCACAGACAGGTGTGCATGTTTTTGGTGGACCAATCCCCCGTGCACCCAGCATGCTGAATAAACGTATCTTCTCTACAACTACCGAGTTGTGGGGTTTTTCCGCACGTTACCATCAGGTGTTTACATGCACCAGAAAGATCCCTCTGGGCCTTATCATGGAGCTAAGTAATTTTTGTTCTCTCAGCTATCTTCTATGCCAGATATTCCAAATCCTTAACTTCCTGACCCTTTGCTAGACTCACTTCACTACATCCATGTTCTTCTTGCACTGGGAAGCCCAGAACAGGGGATGCATCTCCAGACATGGTCTCACCAGCGCTGAACAAGATCGCTCTTGACTTAATGGTACCATTTTTCCTAACACAGCCCAGGATGCTTATCCTTTGCCACAAAGGCATGTTGCTGGCTCACATTCAGCTGCTTATCTACTAAGGACTTCAACGTTCTCTTCTGCAGAACTGCATGCCAGGTAGTTGTTGCCAGCATGTACTTGTGCCTGGGGTTATTCCTGGGGTGTGGAACTTGTTTCCCTTTGACCTTTGTGTGACTCCTGTTTGTGCCTTCCTTCACCCTGTTGAGTTGCTTCTGACTGACAACACAACTATTGACTCTTAATCCAGAGAGTCTCTGTTTGGTGTCCACAGTGCCAAACGTATTCTGCTGTATTTTGCTTTAAGAGGAAGACATTTTCTGGAGATGTGCATAGCATTGTGCAAATGCACTTAATGCCAGCTGCTCCTCACAGTCATGAACCTGAGCCTGTATCTGGCGTCTCTGTAAGCTGGGAAGACCACAGCTTTATCCTGAGCCTGCCAGTGTTAGGGGTTACCAGCTCTAGCACAAATTCTAATGTTTCCTTTTTAGTGTCTTCCATACAGCTGTTTGTTTTGTTACCTGCTTTCCTGCACTAGAGAGGAAGTGGGAGTGCATGTCACTTCAGGACATGGATAAGCCTTGGGGGTTTTTCTGTCTCTCATAGTACAATTGGGGAATTTGCAACAGGTCATTTCTTTTTTTTTGCCACTTCCTGGAAAGAACACAATAGAACAAAGTCCACCAGGTACAGGCTGTTCCCACTCATGCCACGCTGCTGCCTTCTGCTTTAAAAAGCAGAAATTAAAGAAGTAGGTACAGTGGTATTATTAGAACAGTTTACTTGTCAGTGAAGTTCATTTGCCTGTATTAAAATGGATAGATCATTGGCAAGTTAAAAAGTCAGAATAACAATGCTAAAAGAAGACTATACTGCCTAATTGCTACATTTTCTTAAGACATGGGAATATTATTATATTTTGGCTCAAGTGTCTTTGCTACAGATGAAATGCTGATTTCCAAAGAAAGCCAACAAACAAGCATCACACTACTGAGGACAGACAGCACAGGGGCTCTCTGTCCTGTTTGGACACCTGCATACCTCCCTTGCTCTGTGTCCCTGTTCTCTCATCACTTTCACAAGAGAAATTACAGTGATCTCCATGGACTAAGCCATTAAAAAATTTGCTGGAAGTAAGTGCTAAGCAAAAGTCAAAGAAGTGCAACGTTTAACCCTCTTTGAGGAGCTTGTTTGCAACATTGCCGTCTCAAACAGTCAAAAACTCAGCTGTTCAAACTAATAAGCTTATGATGAGACTGTGTGTAATAAACAATGTCTTATGTTCTTTTCAGTTGTCTTTCAAACTCTTGGGTCTGTCATGAATAGAGTTTCAGATGGTTTTGACTTGGCAACCTCCAAATGAAAGCTGAAACTTGTACTTAGCACCTTAGTTACTGCAAGATCTGTTAAAACCACTTTATTAATAAATTTTGAACGGGATTGCAGTTCCATAAGCAGATTTTTTTTTTTTCATAAAAGCACCTCCCTTCATTTTTTTAGGTGCTGTCTCTTCTCATCTGTTGTGCAATTCATGGACTCTTGCCCAGCTAAAATTTCTAAGGCTGACAAAGGCTCTTTTGATCTGCAAAGCGTTATGAGATTTGTGGTGGGAAAAACTCTTGGGAAACCAAGGTAAATCCTCCACTTTTTACATCCTCTGTGTTAATTGGCTGCTTTCTACAGAAGAGAAGTACTCATCTACAGCAGTGTTGGACTTAATTCTGGTTGAGTATGCTAATGAGCAAATTCAAAGAATATATTTCACCATGAGCAGAGTGTTTTCCTAGATGACTGATCAGAAGTCTGTTTCTATGAAACCAAACGCAAGTGGCCCACAGGCAGGCTTGATTATATCAACACTGAAAGGAAATCAGTAGCAATCTGTATCTTTCAGATGCCTTTAAGGTATATGTTGTTGCAACATTGAAAAGAAAATAAAAATCCCCAAACAAATGAACCCAAACCAGTCCCACAACCAAAAAACCGGAATTTAGTTTAGATCAGACTTTTTAAAAAAATTGCTTGTTGATTAGTTGTATTCAGATGCACATTCTCATACTTCAGAATTGCCAAGCAGAGAAAACACAACACTTAGGATCAAGCCAATGAAAAATTTGCCCAGTGGATTTGCTCCAGTGGAAAAGTCCCGGAGACACGCATGGCATTGGTAAAGTTATTCATGTTATGCTGTTCTATAGGAAGAGCTTCTTTGGGGGATTTGGTGAATATGATTGCACTTTTTCTCACCTTGGAACAGGTATCTTTAGGGGAACAAGGAGGGAGTGCTCGCTATGCTCTTTTGCCTAGAAAAGCTTGAGTTTTGCTTGGTATATGCAAAGTCTTTGAAAGCTGCCTATAAACTTTTACCTATGCCACACATTCACACAAGGTCATACAATCCAGGCCTCTGACATTTCATCATTAGCTTACTAGAACTATTTATCTGCAGGTACATAATTGAGGGACCTGGAGGTTTAGCATTCCTCCGCCCTGTCTTAACACTGTTTAGTTCCTCATGTTCCAAAAGAGATCACAACCACTTGGGATGAGGACTAGGGCACTTTTAACAAGTATGATCCCCTAAGCTCTCTGCAGTCTAGAAGCTTTTCATCTTGTTCCCGTTGACATGAATTATTGTGTGATACATGTTTAAGATTTCACTATTTAAACAGTTGGATAAAGAATTAAGAAATTTCTGTGGCACAATTTAATTAGCAGAGGTGCTTGGCACTGCTCATTGTATGGAAAGTGCCTAGGGCCAGAAGCTGTGATACTCCTGTTTAGTCATCTCATTAGTGTCAAGATGAATGCTATGAATATTTTCCAAAATAGCATGGTATGGGCATTTGAGGAAACAGAAAAGAAAATGGAATAAAAAAAAGAAAAGGAAGCTCTAGTTCAACTGCAAATCCATTAAATGGAAAATGGACACCATAATTTTTTTTATCTCAATGTATCCCATTACAGTGAGCAATATTGTGCCTGTTTTGAGTATTATCTTGTAGAGCAAGAAGATCATATCATGGCTGCACTCACACACTACAGCTTAGGTTTTATGAAGGTGAACTACACAGCATTTGAATCCCACAAATCTGAAACCTTCAGAATTCTAATATCAGCTTCTTGTAAGACCTCCTGAAGCACACACGATGGCAAAGAGAATGGCACCTTAGAAGCAGGCTCTTTGCCAAACGTTATCCTGCACGGATGTTTAACTGGAATAACCAGATTGAGAAATGGTGCTGGGAACTCTTCTGAAATATCCAAGTGTAGTGTTTACTGAACATGCATCAGAGGCTTTGGTATTTGGGTCATCTTAATGCTTTGATCTTCTGGTCCTGTGTCATTCTCTCACTATGCATACTTGATCTATTAAGGCTTTGTCTTATTCTGTGGTCTTTTAATGTTGCTGCTTGTAAAATCCCCATTTTATTTTAAATTTGATTGTAACTGGGTTCACTCTGTGTGACTGTTATGGGGAAACTGATGAAACACTCATGTATTAAACTGTGCTATCCTTTAAGCATCACTATTATTCCTACTTTTGGGATGCTAAGATGTTATGAACATGTTTATGTTCCCTGTGCACTGTCTTAGCTTGTGAGTGAGCCACAGAAGTAAGTTTAGATTGAAAAAGCAAATGTACTAATTCTTTTTGTATCATTATGGTTAGGTTTTAAAGGACCTTCTTTGGACACTTTGAAAAATGACAATATGGAGGCTTTTTACTGTTTGTTCTTTGACATTCTGAGGCTCAGTTTTGTTTGTCTTCTGAACGAAAAAAGCCCCTGGTCTTTGTGTTCTTTGAGATTCATGACTTCTGAAAGACTTGTGCTGTCATTTAGCATAAACAATTGTACATATTAGAAACAACATATTGTCTCTGAATTCTTCCTGCAGTTATAGTCAGACACTGTGTGTTCTGTGTAATTCCAGTCCCTCTGTCATGGCTGGATTCACTTACTAAAAGGAATCCTGCAGGCACTCACATTATGATGATTTTAAGTTCTCTTCAGATTACCTTTGTGTTCATTGTTGTTTCCCCTTCCATATGGTTGGAAGTGCACTCAGTGGTGTTTCCAATGGAACTCAGTCTCTCCCTGTCCTTGGTAAGAACATGCAGAGTCCAGGCATCAAGCAGTGACTCTTCGGCACAAATCTTCTGTACTTCTCTGCTATCTATGTATTTAGCTTTCTGTATGCAATGAATCAACCCTATGGATTGGAGATTGGAAAGATTCAGTGTCTGTCTTACGCGTTATTCCTTGTTGGAAGACCTTATTCCAAGTTTTTTACATAATTAAAATGAAAACCAAATTCCAAATAAACTCAACATCTCACAGTCAAATTAAACTTTTGGTTTTTCAAATGTCTAATTGCTGCATAAGACAGCCCTTGTGGGAGCCTATAGAGGTTTTCCCTTGCCTGTTATTTATAAGCTTTCATATTATGTGAGAGGCTTTAAACTTCTCTGGATAAATTATGTGTATGTGAAATACTGTGGTTTTTTTAATTAATATGTTCAGTAATAATGTTTAATGTTTAATTAGTTCAGATGTGCACTGCAAATTGGCCTGTATATTTCTGGTTTCTCTAAATACAGATTAAAATTAAAATTTATAGTTTTATACTGAAGGGTTTTTTTTAATCTGAAAACAATAGTCAAAAACAGTAAACAAATGCAGGATTGTTCTAGTACTCTGTTTCCCCAGCACGTGATATTCTAAAAATACAGAAGTAACTAAAACTACTTTAAGTGTCAAAGAATTTCTGTAAAATTATGTCCTCAAAGCTTGTCTATAAAGCTCCCCTGAAGAACTTCCTTTAATTAGCTGAAGGGGTTTTGAACAGTTGTGATTCTGCTGCAGCACAATCTGAGCCTGACAGGCTAGTACTTTATACAAGGAAAAACACTTTTAATGTACTTTTTACAGAAGTGTAGACTAAATGAATGTGGTGTGGGTAAAGCCAAGGGGAGAAGGATCCTGTGGCCGCAACTAGCCCATGATTTTTACCTTTCCTACTTCTGCTCCCTCATACTAATTTCATTTTTGGGGGGGTGTGCTGGGCAGAGAAAGTAGATGTTGGTCAGTGCTGTCAGCAAACAATACACTGTGCTTTCCACTTGCAGTGTGCTTCCTCTTTGGCCACACAGCACTAGCCACATGATTTTATGATACAAGGGAATTTCCCATGATCATAGGAGGATTAGGTAACTGCCTTACTCCTCATTCCCTCTCTGGGGGGGCTGGGTTAGGATTTGATCCAAAACCAACAGAAGTGTGTGGACAGAATCTCATTGACTGACACTGGTTTTAAGTCAGACTTTATAAATAGACAATGTTCATGGAACACAAAGTTTGCACGTGATCAGCTCTCTCCTAAAGTCTCCACCCTGCATCCAGCAGTCCCACCAACCTTCAGTGAGAATGTATATGGCAGGGGCCTAGCAGGAACACAATTAGGCCTTACAGGGTTTTCACAGAATTAACAATGCACTGGACTTTTGGCATTTTCTAACCCAGCCTTCTGCTCAAAGCAGGACCACCAGCCACGCTGGATCAGGTCAGCCATGGTTTTGTCTAGCCAAGTCTAGAGAACCTTTTAAAGGATGGAGACTCTGAAGCCTGAGTGGCTTTTTTAGCATCTGGCTTGAACCTCTGAATTAGACACATCTGCCTATGCCACTGGTGGTTATCTGCCACTATGGAGAAGAATTTGTCTCTGTTTTCTTATGTGATCTTCAAGTAGCTGTAGGATTCTAGTTGGTATCCCCTCAGCCTCCTGCACCTGCCTAAGCCAGACTGGCTCACTCAGCCTTTTATTTTGAGGTATGTGCTCCAGGGCCCCACCTTGCGAGCTGTCTACTGCATCCTCTCCAGTTTGTCAACATTCTCTTTGAACTGAGGGCCCTAAAGTTGACTCTGGTATTTCAGCTGCAACTTCACCATTTCTGAGTACTGAGGCAGAGTGACTTCTCTCACTTTCCTGACAGCATTTCTAATGGAGCCCAGCATGTAATTTTCCCCACTTGTGATGAGAGCACACTTGGCTCATGACCAACCTGACTTTCAACATAACCCCTACATCCTCTTTAGCAGGGCTACTGGACAGCCCATTGAACCTTAGCTCTTTGTAACCCAACATTACCCCTGTGTCTGCCTACACTCTTGCCAGAAACCCAGCATTTATTTCCTGTTTTAGGATCAACTTGACTTAAAAATTTTAAGGGGTTCTTCTCTTGTGCTCAGCCTGACCCACTGCAGAGATCAGCATCAGCTGCACAGTGCCTGCAGCTCTGCACTATTCCATGCCTGGGCTGTATCCAACACGGTGTTTTTCACTGTTATATGGCTTTCCCTCTTGGTATTCATCATTGTGGAAAAAGCAGCCATCCAACCTCTTTTGCTGTCACTGCACTCATCTGCAGTCACTAAGGAGTTACATTTTGTACATCCGACCAGGAAACACCAAATGTTCAGAGACAACCAATAGAAGGAGAGATCAACAATGAACTGACTCACCGGCAGGAAAACTCGAGCTGCGTTTGAATTCATTTCAAAGCCGACTCACACTTGGTATCTGCAACAGTTTCACTCCATAGTTCCATAGTTTCTAGGCTTGTATTTCCAGAGGTAAGTTGATTTTTATTTCCACTTTCTTTTCCTGAGCTCTGTGTATTAACATAGAGATTCTCTCATACATCTTTGCTATGAATTATTTTTTTAAAATTACATTATAATTAGAAATTTGAAATGAATTACTTTATAACAGTCTTCCTCATGCCCTTGCCTGCACAGCTGGGAGAGAATGGCAAAGATATCTGAGTTTTAGTGTCCTACTAAAAAATAATATGAAACTCTTCCCTGCATAGGTCACCTATGGAATACTGGTTTGGGGATTTGATAGCAAGATTTTAAAAAGATATAGAAGAAGAAGCTTTCAAAAGTGCAGAGCTATTGAAAAAATGTCTTTGGTACCTTGCAGTTTGGGGATTACAGAGAGCCTTTATTATCAGTAATTCTGTGACAGTCCCATAGTCAGTGATTAGACCTTCCAACTACTTTAGGAATTTGAGTAGCACCCTGCCTTTCTCATGTTAGGGTTAAACTCTTTTGGAGATTTTCAGCAAATCACTTGATGTTGAGGTACAGAAACATGTACAAACTCAGACACAGAATGCTGCTTGGCTTGGCATGGCATGGCATGGCATGGTTTGGAACTGTAAAGATTGAAGTCGTTTTCATTTTGGTTTTAAAAAATCTCGTTAGGTTTTGCAAATCCAAAATAGGAGCTGATGATTAGCTTTAATTTTTATTAAGGGGTGGTACAACTTCATCCGTGCTTTAGTATTAGTGGCAAAAACTAGTTCTTAAAACTTTTCTTTTTTTCTACCACTTTTTCCCCCAAGTCAGTCATCACGAAATGGCCAATCTGTTACCTGTGGTAGGCCGGGAAGATTTGGAAAGCTTTACCTTGACCAGGACAGGCTCAGGCTTTGCACTCAAAGCCTTTCATAGTTCTTGGAACACTCACATCTCTGTGAAGCTGCTGACCAGCCAGGACACTACAGAGAGGTACGTGACTTATTTGGCCAAGTAACCATGCAGGTGGGCAGCACAGACCTGCAGTGATGGCACCAGAGTGAATCATGGCATAGCCAGGATCATCTGATCCCTAAAATTAGATGTTTCGAGAAATCCTGACTGGCCAAGAGCCAACTTGGAGGCAATTTTACCAAGAAACAAGCTCTATGTTTTTTGCAATTTTTTATAAAAGTAGAGCTTTCTCCTGAAGTTATGAATTATGTACTATAACAATGAATACAAACCCTGATCAGTAATACCAGCATGGTATGGGATGATCTTTCTGGGGGTCCCTGAAAAGACTTCAACTGAATTTAATCAAAACCAGCATGTACAGTGAGAGTAGGGAAAATGGCAGGAGGGAGGGTAATGGCCAGGGCTACACAGCAGAGAGACGTGCATGGAAGCACATCATTTTCTTGTAAGTGCGGATGTCGCTAACAGCAAAAGGACACAATACATGCTTTCTCCTGCCTTCACACTTCAATCCTGCTTCAAAGTATACTCTTATGTTCAGATTAAAGCAGTCAGAGGTCTTTCACCTTATATTGCAAAAATACACTACATGAGAGACTGCTTCATTTTCTTAGAATTGTGTGGAAGATTATATAATATTTGTTTGTTGGTAGAACTATATTAGCTTGTGTGCAACCACATGGTTCTCTCTCATACAGTATCTCATCTCTAGCTGAAATTCCCTTCAGTCTAACATGCCTGTGACTATTTTTTTTTTTTTTACAGGGAGTGGAAGTTGCTACTTGAGGATATAGCAAGTATCAGACGTTATGAGTCTGAACGTCTCCTGCCTTCTCTTGGGATTTACCAGGGCCATGGACTTGTGGGGATAGTGAGTGAATGGATGAACAATGGATCCCTCCACTCGCTCATCCATGAGGTAGATGAAAGATTTTGTCCTCTAGGGGACAAAATTAATTAAAAGATCAGCTAATACAGAACAATCAGCATGTAAATTATGGTCACAATCTGTTCTTCATTTTCAGGATTGTGCTTCTGTTTCATAGATCTGTTTATTGTCAAATTAAAATATGAACACTAACAATTTCACACTACCAAAACCTACATTTTGTGTTCACTAGCATCAACTGTACCCAGAACTTTCATTTCCCTTACTCATAAGGATCCTGTCAGATGTGGCTGAAGGGTTGCATCACCTGCACAGCCTCGAACCTGCTTTCTGCCACTGCAGCCTGAAACCTTCCAATGTGCTTTTGGATGTGCAGTACAGAGCCAAGGTAAGAGCTTCAACTTCTAATCTATTGATGTAAAATCCAGGGATTGTATTGTTGCATGTATTTATCTTAATAGTTGGCATTTAGTACCAAGACTTGATATACTGTTACTAAAATTACTTTTTCTCCCATTTCTGTAGATATCAGATTATGGTCTAAGCAACTGGAGGAAACAGCAACTGAGGTCAGACCTGCAGAACTGCATCCAGAGAAACTACCAGGATTTAGTGTACCTCCCTCCTGAAATACTTGAAGGAGGCCTTCCTTCCCAGGAAGGTGATATTTACAGGTGAATGGAATTTCTAAGGGCAGGTCATACCTAGTCTATGCCACACACTGCAATGTTGACAAAATACTTCAAAGACATCACAGTAGAAATGCCACACCTACATAACACAGTGAGATAATATTTCATATGAGGCCAATCACAGCAATGAATTTAATTTTAAATTTCCCATATGTGGTGAACAGGATACCAAGGTTAAGAACTGTTCTCAGTCATATAAATATTTATATAATGGACCTAAATGTTTTAAAAGTGTAAAATAGCTGTCAAAACTTTCAGATATATTTAGAAACCTCATAACTGTTTCACATAGTTTGTATGCTAGAGAAGGAAAAAGGTATTTGGAGTCCTTTCAAAATTTGCTGAAGAAGACAGACCCACAGTGCATCAGAATCAAGGTTTTGTAGGTTAACTGATGTGCTCATTGGTACCTGCTAAAAATTCCAGCTCTTTCTGTTGCTATTGAAATTACTTGAAAACAAAACAAAATTATAAAGAAAAGATTCCAAAATTCACAAGAGCAGATGGAAATAAGTTGATAACCTGAAATGTAATTCTATGGTTTAAAAAAAAAAATAAATTTAACTGATTATTTTATAAGGGCAGCTCAGTTGAAAACTGAAAAAGATCTCATCAGATTAGGAAAGACTTGGATAGACTTCGTCTTGAAGCACTCCTTTCTCTTCAAGCAATAAACTTGCTCTTAGAAATAAGAACATAGATAAAGATTGCAAACTAATGAATACTTTTTCACTGTTTGGTTTTTCTTTTTCAGTTTTGGAATACTGTGTTGGGAGAGCATAAGCAGACAGAAACCTTTTGAAGGTATTTATCTCTGCTGTTCATGTCAAACTTTGTATCGTCCGAATCTTGTCCCCAAATTTCTTTATTTTAGGGAAATATGATAACAAACAGCACTGTAGTTAAAGATGTCCCTTTGCCTTCTCTTACTGTTACAGCACAAAGCTCCATATTACAGGATCTAAAGATTAAGCCTTCTCAACACGCCCTCAGTGTTTCCAGAGAAGCTGATCTTTCTTCCCCCATTTGTAGCATCTCTCTGTGCTTGCTGAAGCACTGTGTCACTGAGTTGGGTTTTCCACTTACCTTTAGTGAGAAGGAATATCACTTCACATTTGTCAGTTCTAATTTTACGGTCAGTGACAAGTAGCTAATTGAACGAGCATAATACACATTTTTACAGTTGCAATGAGCTTCAAATACCAATCAAGAAATATCAGTTCATGCTGAATCATCTTAAGGAAGCAGGGAATCTTACTTTCTTAGATGAAAGTGTAAATAGTTTTAAAGAACTTAATTTGCAAAGCATTGTATAATAATTGTCTCAGTCTAGGAATCACTCCTGTTTCATGGAAGTGAAACATATATTTCATGAAAGGCTGCTTTGCTATGGGCTTCATTCTGCATAGCAAAACTGATAGAATTACTCTATTCCACAGACTGAGGACCTTTGAAAAATACTGCATAGAATAATACCTTCATGTCTGCACAGCTTAGGGCTGCCATCTTGAGGCTGCTCCAAGTAGATTTCCTTTGTACAGTAGGATTCTATTCTTATAATGCAAGAGTAAGGCTTTATACAAAACTGTGCATGGAACAATAACATGTATTCCTGAGGTATCTGCATATACTTTATAATGCAAATTTACATATCCATTTGTGACTCAAGATTTGGACAGAGGTCTTTATCCCGAAATAGCCTGTTCCAATACATGGCTATAGCTACGGTTGAAGGTTAGCATATCTACTTACAAGAGTGTTAAAACATTTTTACTTTTAAAAAAGCAGCCTTTGTTTTAAAATACACAATATGACTTATGCTGAATGTAATTTTAAGAGAGTTCTGAGGCCTTGAATACTTTTTTGCAGTGACATTTTCTTTTAAATTGCAGGTCAAACAACCCTGCTGGAAGTTTTGACTGGAATCTGCAGCAGTTTGAGGCCTGGCCTTTCAGAAAAGTTTATACCAAGCAACTTGCCTGAAAGGAATAAGCTATTGCACCTTATTGCTCTGTGCTGGCATCAGGAACCAGACTGTAGACCACGTACTGCAGGTAACATTCAGGATTTGCTTCCTGTGCAAAATTTGTAATGGAAACAGCCTTACAAGGAACATTATTCTAGCACTCTAGATGACAGCGCCACTCAGGGGGAAGTGGTCTCCAAATCATCAGAGTACCTTAGATATTTCTTCTGACTGAAGCTTTCTGCCAGGAATTTACTTACTTGTCTCCAAAACTGTGTTTAGCATAAAGTACAAATAAAGGAAGGGATATTATCATTCATATATATATATATATATTTACACTAACTTAACAAAGATCAAACTGTCTTCAGTGTTTCTTGATTCCAATGCACAACCAGTTCCCTTTGAAGTGTGCTATCATTGTGTACTTTAGTGGAATTGTTATTTTTAGCATGTGTTTTAAAAAAGATAATTAAGAAATGTTAGAATTATGATATTTGAGGACAGTTGAGGTCCTGAGGAAGCAATCTGCATACAGCTTTATTGTGATAGACTTATTCAGTCCTGAGTTCTGCAAGTAAGTTTTCTACATCTGTGTGAACATTTGAGAAAATGTGATTTTAATGAGACTGAAACTGTTCTTTAAAATCAGTTCAAACAGGAAACCAAGAGGTAGAAGTTGTGTTAAACTGATTTCCTCTAGTTCATCCAGCTTATAAATATAATAGTAAAGTTAATTGCAATATGCTAAATATATACATGCTTTCATACACAATGTGGTATTTAAAATGCTTTATTATCCCTGCAGAATGTGTAGCCCTTCTAAATGGAATTTTGACTAGTATAAATAAGGAGGTAATTTCTGCAGCAATCTACAGTCTGATGGATGCAAAGGTTAGTGCAAAATTAAGTTTTAATCTCCTACAAGGACATTACTTGATTTGTTCAATTGCAATTTTTGTGGCCTGGAACCAGGAAAGGCTTTGTCTTGATTGTTTTAACGGACATGCCAGAGAGCTGGAACATACCCTTTGGCACTTCAGGTTTATGCAGAAATTGTAGAAAATATATTGCAAGGTTCTCTAGAAAATAAGTCAATTGCTACCTGCTACTATAAAAATATGATAGCTTCTTTCCAGTTACCACCTGTAGTCAGCCTGGTAAACCCATGTGAGTGAGGACAAATATTAGCCTCAAATACTTCAGATTAGGGCTAGAACCAAGGACAATTTTGTTGTATGTACTGATTAGAAAGCAAAGTTCCAAACCTGGACAGTGTTTGTACCTGTTGTAACAGTACCAGTGTCAGAACTGTTCTGCACACTTCACTGCTTCTAAATTGACATGCTTTCAGGCACAAGGGACTGCCTGTCCCATGGTCTCAGAAGGTTCTCTGATACCACAGGAATGGATTGGGAACAGCCAACACTTGAGGGACACAGCTAACTCCATATATGTCTACAGTGCCATGGGAAATCTGGCACAAATGTGACTGCCACAAATAGAGCTGTATCCTCTCTAGTTAACTTAGATAGACATAGTGGGCAAACCAGTGACATGTGCTTTGGCCCTTGCACAAGCGCTCTGACTCTGCCTGGACTTACACAACCCATGCTCTATTCTTGGTTTCATTGCTATGCCTATGTGTGTTGTGTGCTGGATTATTTCTACATGTTGCAATCACATTCTGGAATTAGACAACAAACTTGATCAATGTTTTAACAGCTGGCATAGTTATAGTCAAAGTAATTTTTACTACTGTTGAAGTTTATTTAAGATTGTACTGCCAAATATTCCATGATCTAACACTTTGATCTCCCCCGAGCAAGGTTTTACTTTTTATTTGCTCAATTAGTGAGGAGCACTATATATTGTTCAAACAATGGAACTGATAAGTCCAAAATTACTGTGAAAATGATATTGAAATTTCTTGAAAACTTATTGATTCACAACTGTTGAAGTGAAAAAACTAAAAAATGCTTTAACGAAACTGCTGTGGATGTAGAAACTGGAAAGAAGTGACAAGTATTGACACATCCTTATTGCAGACAGTTTGGCATACTAAACACTGGATGGCCATGCTGTTTGGCTGCTTAAAGGAAAACGTTATAGCTAGCCCAGTCTCTCTCAATACAGGCTTATTTTCACTTTTCCATGCATATTTCAAAACCAGGGTTTAAAATAAATTTGAAACACCAGAAACAGTAGCAGGATAGAATTTTGTGTCAGATTCTATGCCCAACTACATGTATTAAAATGCAAAATTGCTTTGTGCAATTTACTGTTACTACATATGAGTGTACCTTAGAGTATAATATACATTGCCAGTATAAATTCTTGCTCCTGCCAACTATGAATTGAACAAACCACGTCTATACTTACTGGAGTTACTGTGCTTTTTTTTCCTTCCAGGAGAGAGCACTTGATGCATGCAAAGGTTCAGAAACATACACATTGCAGACAGGCATCTGCAATTCAGAGGTGAGTCCATGGCATGAGAGTCTTAAGAGCACTGCATGAGCTGCTTATTTCTCCCAACAGCCCTGGCAATGCATAATGCAAACACTGGGGCAAAATGTCCCAAACCAGGATAACTCCACCCGGGTAAACAACAAACCCCACTGTTTCACCTTGTTCAAAGCAGCTGACTCTGACATTGATCTTGCAAAAACAACCTCTTCCACTTAAGATTTGTTTTGAACCTCTACTGTTTAGAAAAGGTTTTGGAACAAAAGTTTCCAAGAAGATAACTTTTCTCTGTTTTGATCTCTTTCAGGTGATCTGTCCACAAAAAACCAACCGCCTAATCAGCAAAAAAATTCCTTCTGTAGTGCCAAGCTCATTGACTGGTCTACTTGACGGTAGTGGAAATAATGCAGGAAGAAATAATACTCTTGATAGGAGTCTGTCAAATACTATCCCACAGAATGCAACAAGCAAAGGTATCTATCTTGAATTATATTCAGCTCTAGCTCTTATAAGAAAAGGATAAATAGCACTAATTGTTCCATATAGAAATGTCATTTTCCATGTAAAATTGTCTCTTCTCAGGGTAAAGCTCTGCCCTCTACTGGTATCATCCAAAGCATGAGTTCACTGCAGGAAACCAGAGACACCACAATGTTTTTTGATAAAATATACAGATCAAAAAGCTGTTGTTTTTTTTTAGAATACTGACCTGTAAATGTAGAGCCTTTCCCTCTCACATCAAATATTGCCTGTTACTGTTGACAGAACAAGTCACTCCTGGGAATCCCACTGCTTTGTGCCACCAGGAATAACTGCTTTTTTGGTAATTTGCTAAGAAAGGGGTATTTTTTAAAAAGACTATATTGCCAGGAACAGGTGAATGATTCCTGATAATCACCATTCCTATGTAAATAACTTCCTTTATCTTTCCAATGTGGACTTGTCCTATCAAAGTGTTTAAATTTGTGTCAAGAAGAGATTTTCTGTACTTCTCATGCATTCAGATACAAAAGCTGAGGCATAGGAAATCAATTCACTTGTAGCAACATCTGTGTTTCCAAGCACTTTAGTTGTGATCAATAGTCTTGACTTACAGACAGAATAAAACATTCCATAACTTCAATAAAAAATTCCTACAGACAGTATGGAAAAATCAGATGTGTGGAGTAATATAGACTACAATAATAAGAAAGAAGAGAATAATAATAAAAAAGAGGCAAAAGAATAGCTAGTAGTAAGTGCTCTCAAGTCAGTCTTCAGTTCCAGTCTTCTGCAGAGGGTGACATATGTATAATGTTTTGTTGTTGTTCAATTCAAGGTCTAATCTTGCTCATCTTAACCTTTTCTAGATCACCCAGGCTCTGAGAGCAGAAAACCAAACTCCTTTTGGACCATTCCTTTATCTGCTCCCACTGCAAACAGACAAAGCAGTCAGGATCCTGCCCCACCACTGGCTCCTAAGCACAGGCCACAACCACTGCACCTTGGACAAGCAGTGACAAGTAAGGCACTGCTTCCAGTTTGAGGTGGCATTCATTCCCTTGCTTGGTCTCAGGTCTTCCTACAGAACAGAGGCAGAAAGGGTCAGCTTCTGATTTGTGAAGCCTGACTCCACATGTGGGTGAAGCTTTATGAGCTTTTTTTGCTAACTTTTTGCAAACTGGCCTGTGAGAGTTCTCAGCCTCGCTGGCCATCCTTCCCCATGGCAATTTATTTGAGTGATGACATAATTTCTGGATAAACCAATAGACTAACTAGTGCAGGAACAGTTAATCATACAACAGTATAGCAATAATTAGAAATCAGAATGACAGATGCATGTTGTCCAAAGCAACATGGCTTTTGGTTATTAATTTTCTCCTGTACACTAAAACCCCTAATATCAGTATTAAGTGTTCTCATCACTTTCTGAAAAGAGACAGAACCCAAAGCTCTCAACCATTTTGCCAAGATGAAACCACTTTGGACTAAAACCAATTTGAACATAGAATGCAAGTAAACTAACTCTTCCTACTTTCTTTCTCTACTGAGTTCATATTTCTGGTGTTGATGCTATCACTTGCTAAAAACTTCTGAAAGAAAATAGCACTTAATTTATCTCATTTTGTTTCCTTTTTACCCTTTCACTTCCTTTTTACTTTTTGTTTCCAGGTCCCTGCTGCAAAGGAAACTTCTGTCAAATCCTCATCTGCCAGAGACAGACCATACTGAATGGCATGACAGAGGGGCGCCTCAACCATATCCTCGATGTTCTTCGCTCACAGCAAACAATGTCCCGAATGGATTATGAAACAATCACCTCTTACCCCACAGTGATGGGCCGTGCTCGGGCACTGCTGGACACGTGCCTTTGCCTCGGAGAGAGGGCAGCACAAGTTGTAGTGACTCTACTTTCAGTGAGCAAATGTAGTCCTCTAGGGCAAGTCATTTATTGCCCAGACTGTCCTTTGAAGGTAAACAGGGTGTTGTTGTGACTTGTTTCATTGCTGTCTGTTATATTAATCTGAGCGCTTTTAATTTCTAATGGCAATGGTTCATAATAATGATTCATAATAATTTCTCATAACTCATTGACTAAAGTCAATCCTTCCTACAGCCCATGATTTTAGTCCTCTAGTGGAAAAAGCTAGCTGGATTAAAAGGTCAAGTCAACCACTGCCAGCAGAAATTGCCAAGACTGGTATAACAAATTCTAATTTGGACCTCCGAGATGGGAGAAGTGCAATGTGTGCCAGAGCAAATATAGTTCAAGTCTCATGACATATTTCCTTGATTTTTCAGAAAGGAGGAAAATTAATCATGACTTTTTGGAAGTCACTCTGTGGAAGAATGGCTGTTAGTAAATCCTTCAAAACAAGGATAGTAAACAACAGAGTATTGGATGAGGAGAAAAAATTTGCTGTCTTTCACTGAGCTCTTATCTGAGACAGCTGTTAGAGTGAAAGGCTCTAGAGAATCAAGCAGTATTTCTTCAATAGGGCTTTAAGACTATGAAGTTTTATATTATGCATACAAATTACCTAATTTTCACTCACAAATAATCACATGCTCTGAAAATGCAGCACAGCAGTACTTCAGAGAGGTGGGACTTAGAGTACTCATCAAATGGAAAAACTTACTACCTTACACCCATGTAGTTCTCTAAACATGTCTGCAGTTCAAATGCAAAATTAAACCACACAGAAGAGGTGCCAAGCTGAGCATTTTGAAATGGCGGTTCTGCTGAGCTGTTGTCGCAGTCATACTCAGATGGGAGACTGCCTTTCAATATGGGGTGCTGCAGGCTTTCTTGCCTTCTTCTGAACTTATCCATGGACACAGATGCTCTGGAGAATCCTGCTGCTGCAGGGACTCATCCACAGGTCACAGACCCTTTGAGTTCACACTGGAGTTCCAGTTTGTCCAGTACAGCAGCACTGAAACATCGCTGTTATCAAAATGTTCCCAGGCACAGCAGAGTAAGATGGTAAGTGGTACAGCAAGCAGTGAAAGCAAGAAGCCAGACACTAATGAGCACTAATGTACAGAAGGCCAGTAAGCCCCATGGCAAGCACAGAAGCCTGTCAACAGTTAAACAGCAATAGCAGCTATAAATTTGATCTAGCACATTCTGATCAAATCTGTTGTTACCTTGAACCATTCAAGCCTTGTATTGGGTGCCAAAAATAACTGTTGTGGTTTAACCCCAGCAGGCAACTAAGCACTATGGAACAGTAAACCAGAAAACGCATAGACTGAGATACAATTTAACAGGTAAGGAAAAGCTGCACAAAAGCAAAGCAAAAGAAGGAACTCATTCACCACTTCCCATGGTCAGGGAGGTATTCAGCCATCTCCAGGAAAGCAGGGCTCCATCCCACATGATCGTTATTTAAGAAGACAAATGCCATCACTCCAAATGTTCCCTCCCTTCCTCCTTCTTCCCTATTTGAGCATGATGCCACATGGTCTGAAGCATCACTGTGGCCAGCTGGGGTCAGCTGTCCAAGCTGTGTCCCCTCCTGACTTCTTGGGCACCCCAAGCCTCCTCAGTGGTGGGGTGGGGTGAAGGGCAGAAAAGGCCTTGACTGTGTAAGCTCTGCTTAGCAAAAACAGAAACATCCCTGAATTATAAGCACTGTTTTAGGCATAAATCCAAAACACAGTCCCATAGTGCCTACTATGAAGAAAATTAACTCCACCCCAGACAAAACCAGCATAATTGTAAAGGAAAATCATAAGATTACTCTGGTTATAGTGAAAATGATGACATAAGATGCTGGTTTTTTGAAGGCCCAGTGGGATTTCTTCAAGCTTCACAGCACCGAATTAACATAAGAACTTGTTATACAATCTACAGGTATTTCAAACTCAAAACCATGTTACCCTGTTTCTCTATGTTGCTTTTATTCTCTCTGCAGTCTCAAAGTTCTCACTGAATTCAGTAATTTGGCAGATTGCAATTTTAAGTACAGTAATGATGTGTTGTCTAGGCACACTTAAGAGATGAGAAATTTGTTACAAGAAAATTTCCAGCTACAATACTGCCGAAAACATAAACATAATTTTCTTTTACATAATTAAACTTTGAGACTGCCTTGAGATAAAATATTGTTGCAATTAAAAGCAATGTCTGTCAGGATGTGTTGACAATAGGTTTGCTTATTAAAGGAGTTAAACATCTATTTCACAGTTGAATTTTTTTTCAATTTACACTTTAAGTGGGAATTTTTCAACAGTCTCTGCTAAAAGAAAAGGATGTGAGGAAAAGAACTGCTGTCATGGTGTTTTGCTTAGAAGTCATAAAATAACCTGAGTAGAATAAACATTCTCCTGTGGGAAGCAGTTACAGATTTTTAAAAGAGAAACCAGCAATACTATTGAAACTTAATTATCAGCTTTCAACACTATTCCATTCAGTCGTTCTGCTGGACATTTTACACTCCTGTGAAAGATGCGCTGGCTGGCAGCCTATGATGAATTTTTGTCATTATGTTTTTGACACAGAAACAGTTTCAGCTCTTTTCTAGGAACAGCTGCCTCCTTCAGAATATAATTTGATGCCAGACCTAAGCCCAGTCTTAACTGCCAATTGCAGAACTGGCATCAAAACACTGGGAGCACAAGTTATCGGTGTGATAGTTTTGAAGGGATGCTACTAGTTTGTTGAAATGAAACTGCTGTTGATATAAAAAGTGTTGATGCAAAACTAAAATACAGTGACCTGAAACCAGCATCATTTTGTCTCACCAAAAATATATACTCTCTTAAGGTCTGTACCTTATGTTGATCCCTGGTGTGAAATATCCAACTGCTTAAAGCTTATGGTATTTTGCTTGTGCCCAAGCTCATTCATTAGCTAAGATTTCTATTGCCCTTGCCTCTGTGTCCTGCAGTTACCTTGGTATTATAAAACAATGTAGATTGAATGACACTGAGCAAGGGTAAAGATGGAAGAATCAAATGGTTCTTTAGTATCTCTGGGAAGAAACAAGGCTTGCATGTGAAGAACAACTGGAGTTCCAGGAAGGAAATATAAAACGTGGGTAACTAGAAAACAGGAAAGGGAATAATAAAACAAGGTCACTTCAGGACTGACCATACAAACTGATTAGTGAAGCTCTCTGTTGCAGTTACTTAGAAAAGATAAAACTAGAATTCATAGATGTTAAAAACTACAGGTTATATTCAAATTTCATGAAGTTATTTAAATTTATTAAAGGAACAGTAAGTGCAGTAGGCAGATGGTTATTTTCCTGACTTACTGTAATGCATTTTTCTTCCTGATGCTGTTTGCAGCTATCTTTTGCTGATTTGCAAAAAGATGACTGTCCCTTGACCTTTGTCCTAACTATACAACACTTTTATCTGAGCTGGGATACTTACTGCAATGTAAGAATGTCTGCACTAGAATTTGTTTAAGGTTGATTTGTGGAAAATTAATCTGAGGTACTGTAATGAAATGTTTAAGAGATTAGTCCTTCCAGGAGAGAGCAAGGTAAACAAAGCTATAAATGCCACTCAAAAGTTACCTGCGCCTGCTAAATAGTTCCAGAGAACATGAGAGGAAGATAAAAAGTGCATATTCATAAAACCCTAATCTAGAAAATTTAACAAAATGCATTAATGGACTGCTAACAGACACAGAATTTTGCACCATGCAGGTAGTTTAAAATGCAGCCAAAACCTAAAGCACTAATGAAAACATACTAAACCTCAAGGGTTCTTGTTTTATTGTTTCAAGTTTGAATTCTACATAACCTTGTAAGCATTTTTCATGCTTGCAGAGATTTATTTACTTGAGCTGTTGATGTGAAGATTTTCAAGGAAGGCTACGTGAATCTATAAATCCTATGTTAGGGAAGGACATCACTAAGGCTGACACAGAGAATTTAGGTTTCTTTACTGCTATTTATTGATTACAGTACTGTACAGCTATTAACTATGATCTCCTCCAAAAATACGTATTGTCATTCAGACTGCTGCAGATTTTTATGCCTCAAGAAATCTTGCCTTACACTATATTTCCTTTCATTCTTTTCCTGCCCCCCTCTTTGCAAAATACTTAACTGGTGCTCAGTAGACCTTAGTATAGTTTGATTTTTGACTTTCCAAGGGAAGTAATCCCTTCCTTGCTTGCCTGGTACAACATTCCCTTAACTGACCACATGGTTGACTTGACAGCTGGTATGTCAGCTGAGTTAAACAAAACTCCTGGGTTTTGAAGGTAAGTCCACCATAAATTAAACTACCTGACAAGGTCTGGAAAGAACATATTTAATGAGATATTTGTGTTACATTAAAGTCAGCATAGCTGCAAGAACATATTAATTGTAAGCATTTTACTTAACCCCAGCGTGTCAAAAATATGGTAGACAAGAAGCTCAGACTTACTATTTCCAGTTTTTGTAGCAATATGACAAAAGTTTGTGATCAGTATTTTCCTATTTCTTGCCTTTACTCATCTTTGCCAAGAATACATCTCAAGTAAGAGTTACAGAAATCTATAGCCTCAAACTGCCATTTTCACTGGGCTTTAAGGCTGACCTTTCCTTTCTCAGAAGACATGCATCAGTTGAAGAAACCATGGACTCCTTCAACCAGGATGAATTTTACTTATTTACTCCTTGAAATGTGACAACATTCCAAAGTATTTTAATATCTATTTCCAACTGTTTTACTTGAACCTTCCACATACTAAGAGCAATATTCATACAAGAAGAAAACACAGCTGAATTTCGCCCTTTCAGAAAGTAACAGAAAGTAACCTTACAGAAGTAACCTTACAGAAGTAACCTTACAGAAGTAACCTGGCTGTGCTCTGGAAAGCACAGCTAGTCCTTTCCTTAGATTTCAAGAAAAAAAGCATCATATTAGTTAACAGAATGACTACCAACATTATATTTGTTGTCCTTTGACCAAAAAGGGCTCAAAGCTTTTTTTTCAGTTCATTAGAATGTTGCCTGGGGGAAAAAAAGTGAGAGAAGTGACTAAAGAATACACATGGAAAATAAAAAACCCCTCAATGTATGAGACTTTTGACCTTGGAACAGCTGCAAAATATGTTCTCAACAAAACTGTCTTTATTCCACTTACACATGCTGTGATAGTGTCCTGTCACAAAAGAACTGAAAACTGAGAGGAAAACACAGTGAGGTGCCGTGTATGTGCAAGGTGCCAAAGTAACCATTGCTTCCCATTCCATACAGGCAACGTTTTAGCTGGAAAGTAGTATTCAGCTCTAAGCATGGACTGAGGAGAACCCAGAAGAGAGAGGAAGGCTGATAAGCAGTGAGGAAACTAAGGACAAGTTGATAAAATTGTGTGTTTGAGCTAGCAAACAGGAGAAGAAGGGCACAGCAAAGAGCAGAGTGGAGGTAGTGAACATGCAGTAAGGAAAGAGAGCACCTGGTCTGTTCTTATGGGTTTGTGATTCTGGGGTAGATTTCAAACAGGTGCTTAAAAAGATTTAAAGGCCATTATGAAGACAGGCTCCTTCCTCACACCTAGAGAAATTAGCAATATTTATAGAAACTTTTTTTTACTTGAGGAAGAGTTCTTTAGTTGACAAAATTAGTATTAATAAGAGTGGTTTGTTAAGCCTTTTACCTCAGCCTGTTCGGTATATTTATGCACACTACAAATGTTTAAAGTGATTCAAGGGAGAAATTAATGTATTTTTGCAGGGAGTTATGTAACATGAATATTTATAACTGGCTGTAATGCAATCACTATTTGTTTCATTAACACCTACCTTTGAAGTCATGTGCCTGCTAGTAAGTCACCTACCAGGATGACGGAATAGAGATAATTTGAATTAAAGAGCCCTGGAGAGTATTTCCACCCTTTACAGTGTTTCTGTGAATTCTAAAAGGAAAAGAAGGCTCTCCTACATTTTTGGTTCACTGCAGATCATGGTTGGTCATCTTCTCTCAAATACAATGGAAATCTTTTCCATTTTTATTAAAAGGCAGTCTTTATCAAGGAAGATCTCTGTTAATGCATTGAATGTTTGCTGAGCCACTAAAATACATAATCTTTTTCATGTAGAAAAATTAACTATTTTAAGATTATTTATTACCTTGAACCTTCTCTTGTCCCCTTTGTCAATCTTTAAAGTAGGATTTTCTTTGCATTAATGTATTTTCCTTCCTCTTTTTTCATGAAACCACAGGAACATTAAAAAAAAAACCCACAACCCTTATGACATGCAATGTTAAAATGCAAAAAAAAAAAAAACAGGACAAAAATATAGGTCGTTACTTGTACTGAACTGGTATGACCTCCACCGAAATATGATTGTTTTTCTGATAGACTGCATGTGTCAGACAGGTTTTATTAAACTCTGTATGGGACAAGAAGATTTAAAGCCAAAGAAATATTTCAACTCAGAAAGGCTTTCTGCAAAACAAGTCATTACTCCTCTCTCCTCCCTTCTGCTCTGACTCCTGCAGAGCTGGTTCAAATGTAGTCTGGTATGTCTGGCTCAAACCTTTTCTCTCCACTGAAATCAATCATACGCTGGAGATTTATTTGTTTCCAGAAATCTCTCATTTAGGTATAGAATTCATAATATGTAGAACAGAAAAAATATTTGTATGTTGTTTTATATTACATCTTTCAAAACCAGAATTTCATTTTCTATATGATATATGCTGGGGTTTGAACTCCTCAGCTGTTGAATTTTATTTAAAGTGTTTAGTAGGAATGGTTTTTTCTATTCCATTCACTAGTATACCAACATATCAATTTAATTCATTCTTAGAATCAGAGAAGCATTTAGATGGGAAAAAACCTTTAAGATCATTGAGTCCCACTGTAAACATAACACTGCCAAGTCCACCACGTTCTTAGCTAGTCTGAGACTATTTATTTTGGTTTAAATCTGATGGCAACTCTCAGTTTCTTCACCCAAATTAGACCCCATCAGTCAAAGCTGTCATTTCTTGTTCAGTGTTCCCTACCTTCGTCTTCAGCAGCAAGAGAAGGTGCACCTGGCCCATGGCCAGATCTCTCCTGCTTACAACAGTGCCAATTAATTATACCAGTTAATTGTGCATAATGACAGCTGCAGAGGGAAAGATGCAGTACTGATTAGTTACTTTAAGATATGCTTGGGCATCTATAGAGGATTTTTCTTATTTGTTTTTACAGCTCACTAATCACAGATGTCTTTTCTTGGACAAAGGAAGCCTTTTAAAAGAATGAAATAAAAGATAATTATCAGGATTTCACAACTGTAATTTTACTGTATAGTATATACTGGATTTAATTCCAACAGCATGCAATGTAGCTGTCTCCTCATTGTTTTAGCACAGCCACCTAATATAAATCTTTAAGTTTTGTTTCAATGACAAAACCTTATGGTTAACTACAATGTATGTTCCTCTAGTATAGAATAATCCAAAATAACAGCTTCCCCAGTGATACAACACTTCAGTAATACAATTTGTCCTTTGCAATAGGGACAAATTCGGATTTGTTCATGTAGTGTGAGACTGAGCAACCTACGTGATGAACTGACTGAAGTGTGGGGTGAGGACACTTGCAGGACTCCAACTATGGGTTGCATGAGATGACACTGATGACCCACCTTAACAATTAACTTGGCCATCTCCTATAGTTTCAACATAAGCTGAGGTCTTCCACATTTTCTCGTACTAGCGACACTGAGGTAAAAATAACTCCCTGACCTCCACGAGCACTAATATGGCACATGTAACCAGAAGGTTTAGTTTCCTTCATCATACTGCCTAAGCTCTGACATAGAAACCCACGTTCTTGCTGCTCTCACTTCACTTACTCTTCCAGGTTCATGTAAAAGTAAAGACAACAATGTCACCAATGCTGCACAAGCAATCATGTCTCATTAAAACAATGTTACTGGTATTCAAAATGCTCGCAGCTTGTGCAATTTAAACTAAGAATAAATAGTACTAAAAACCCAGCAGTAAATACTTATTTCTGGAACTGAAGGATATCTGTAACTGTCCGTAGCTTTGAGTGTTTTCAAAAGTTTGATTTGTGGCACTTCACAGTATGTGACTGGGAGGCTGAAAAGGCTTTTCATAGTTGTGGGGATCTTGCATAACTTGGGAAACTCCTGGTAGGTCTTAATTAGTCCACTACGATGTGCTCTGTGGGACACTGTACGCACCAAGTAATCAAGAGTCGTGTGTGGAACAAAGGAGCAAAGTGCAAAACACTCACAAATAGACTGCTGAGAAATCATTTCTGAAAAGTTAGCAAAGCCAACCACAATTTTAATTTTAGGGCTGAATACCTTCTAATATTAGGAAAGAATGGATTAGACACTGGAACAACTGCGCTGGCAGACAAAACACTAAATCCATTAATAGAGATCCTATTTATGGCAAAGGCAAATGGACTCGCAATAAATCCTCTGTGTTTTGATAAAACACTATTTCCCTAATCTTAAAGACTCTCTTAGTGTTAAGGTATCTTACATCTCAATTTTTAGGGTGTACTTCTAACTATTGAGACATTATGAAAATCTTACTCCTGGAACATGCAGTCTTGGGCAAGAACTCAGCAAAAACCTCACAAGTGTTCTGATCTTGTATTTGTGAAAAACACGTTTTCTTTATTTTACAAGGTATGCCCATACTATACAAACTCCAGAATTTTAACTTATTTGTCACTCTTTCCTCACATACACGAGACTGTTCCCCTTATAGGCAAAATGCATTAGGTCATATTCGATTTGCATGCGCTGTGTGGAATCTATGCAGAAAGGTCTTTGAGATTATGTTTTGGAAAACTTTACTTTTAAAGACAACCTAAATTTGGATGAAATACAACTACAGAATCCTGCAGAAATCTGAAAGTTTAGGGAATAAATGCTGTCCTTATTCTCTGTTCACCCAATAATTATTCCCACCAGTGTAAAGTATTGTGCTATTATAAGTTCCCTAAATAATATGGTATGGAACCCTTTTATTAATGGCACAAGTTTATTTGGATTATACAAACATTTCAGGGTAATTCAGTAATTAAAAGTAACAGGAGTGCACTAAAAGCAAAGATGCAAGAGTGGGATCAGCACAGATAGGGCTGTACTGTCATCATCATGGCTAGGCTTCATGAATGAAGACTTGGGAAGGGATATAGCCATACTTGCTAACCCTAACCCTAACCCGAACCGTAACCCTAACCCTAACCCTACGAACCACTACCCCGAATTTCCACTCCCCTAAGGACAGTACCCATCATTAACAGCACTGCTAATAACCACTACCACTAAACACCGCAACCACATATTAGCCTTACCCCTAACGCTAACCATTAAGCTAAACCTAACCCTAACCGAACCCGTAACCGTAGCCCGAACCCTAATGACCACTACCCTCATAACCACTACCCCTAATTTCCACTACCCCTGATAACCAGTACCCATAATTACCACTACCACTAATAACAACGATCATTAAGGACCGCAACCACACATGAGCCTTAACCCTAACACTAACCATTAATCGAATCCTAACCCTAACCATAACCTGACCCGTAACCCTAACCCTACTAACCACTACCCCGAATTTCCACTACCCCTGAGTTCCATTACCCTCACTAATAACTACCCATAATTAGCACTATCACTAATATCCATTTCCCCTAATTACTAAAACCATATGTTCCCCCTACCTCTAACAGTAACCATAAACCTAACCCTAACCCTAATAACCATTACCCTAATAACCACTACCCCAGTAACCGGTACCCATAATTATCACTAGTTCTATTAACCACTACCACGAATTAACACAATACATATTACCCTTACCCCTAACACTGGCCATAAACCTAACCCTAATATCCACTACCCCTAATTACCACTACCTTTAATTAGCACTACCCTAATAAGCACTGTAACACGCTGGATTCAAAGGAGCTCTGCTAAGGAACCTCTGGTTGAATTTAAATTGCAACATTTGGACTCAGCATGATAACACAAACAAAATGAGGACATTGGCTTCAACCTCTAGGAACCAGCTGCTTTCAAACAGGGTATCAATGTAACTGCTGCTGAGTATTATCAGAATCTTCTAAGCTTCTATACTCCTGCTCTAATCATAGATAGAGAGACAGGTACACAAGTGTATAGAAAAAAAAAAAAGAGTGACAATAATATAGGGGAATCTCTAACAGAAGGAACTTTGCTGTTTTGAAGAAAGTCTGAGCAGTTTTATTAGAACGCTGGAGTTATATAATATAAAATAAACCCCAAAACCAACAGATGTCTTCAAACTGTCTCATGCAGAAGAAATTCATTTAAATGTGTCAAACTGGGTTGCAAACATTATAACTAAGGGCTTCATATTCATCAATAATAGTACTCACATGCTAATTTGGGACCTGAAACAAGAAAAAAATATTTATTCTTAAGAAGCTCTTTTTGCAGCCAGAAATTCTCTTTGTTTTTATACATAATCACTTTTAATATCCTTCAAAACAGACACGGACAAAGAGCATAATCTTTAAAAATCCCTGCAGCGTTATGGGTCTTTGTGAAAAAAATTATTCTAATTCCAACATTGTTTCCCAAGGAAATGAAGCCAGTGATTCACTCGCTCTCATTAATAAATAGCCAGATCTTCATGAAGTTAATTCAACACAGATAAGACAATTTGTATAATGAAAGGGTAGGGCCTCAGAGTTGAATGATTTAGTTGTCTGAAACATGGAGTCAAACCATCTGTTTAAAAATATCTACAAGGGATTACTTTTTCCAAATAAGCCCCCAAAACTGACTAGGCAAAACTTGATGTATTGCACATTCTTCTTGTAATAGAGAAGATTACATGAGCAAAAGAAATGCAAAATAAAAACAGAAAGTTTGTAGTATTAATCAAAACAGTTCTGAAAAAAATACTAGAGACCTTTGATGTTTATCTGAAGATGTGGATTTTTCCCTGTTGTTTTTTTTGCTTTCCTAGCTAAGTTTTACTGATAACATTTGAAAACTGGTCCATATTTTTAGAAGATACTACTTTTGCTCTGCAGCATGGACAGCACTGAACAAAACCAGCTTATAATCAGGTGCAGCAAAGATAGGTATAAGCAAATAATAAATTTTTGTGAGAGTGGATGAGTCAGTGGAAAGGAAAAGGTACCTGAAAGGCAACAGAACCAACAGCAAAAATAAAACTTAAAGATTCGATCTTAAATCTTATTTTACAGTCTGTTTTCAAAAACCCATATAGAGAAGCTAAGTTTTCCATAAACGAACTAATTTTAACCTTCAGAGTAATTAAATAAGTGCAGTTGGACAAGACAGAGACATCCCACAGTTTCTGTTCCTTAAAGAGATATTTTCCACTATCTCCCCCTTTTCTTTTTCTCTCTCTCCTAGCTTACTCCACATTAGTACTTTTGTGATTATGACAGGAAAAAACTAACCTTCACAAAAGTATGGTCTTCTGCCAGCTTAGTGAGCAGAATTGCCTCATAGAGGTGGCCAAGCAAGTGCCAGAGCCAGTCAGGTGCTGAAAGCCATTGGAGTAGGAGCAGATATACAGCTAGGATCAGGGGAAGATAAATTTAGAAGCCTAAATTTAGACCTTCTTTAATTGCTTAGCACTTTGGTGCTTGTAGTCACATTTGTAACACTTACTCTGCCTAAACCACCTAGACCAGAAATTTGTATGATGGAAAGAGGAAGGTAAAAAGAGGAGGCAAAGGATCAGTGAATTTGTTTTTGTAAACAGAGTCAGCTTCAACCAAAGAAAAACAAGGGCACTCACACTTTTTTGCAACTGTTTCTGTTGCTCTCTTGAAAGACTATAGAATATGTGGTTGACACTGTTATTTGAGATCATGAAAGCTGAAAAACTACGAAAAATAATATCTGCTTTTAAGTACTTATAAAAATTGTCATTTCCTGGGATCTGGCTAAAGCCACAGATTTACTGTCTCAAATAATTATATGAACTCTAAGAATAACTTCGTGTCCACAGAATGTACATTTCAAAACAAGCATGAAAGTGATTCCAGGACTCATTCTGTATGGTAAAAATTCAAAAGGAACCAGTATAAACCATCAAACACGTGGTTGGAAACAACTCTCCATTACAGGCAATAGTATGCATTCCACACACCTTCAGTGCTGATATTTAAGGAGCTCAGTACATTCTCATTCTTCCATGAATTAAGTGCATAAGCATCACATTCTTGGGGGACTTATGCAGTCAAGGGTAAAGTCCCCCTGCACATCAGAATGAACTTGTGAACAAGCACAAAGCTGATGCATAAGGCTTCAGATTCATTAGACTTAACAGAAATTTTTACCTTGGGTTTGTCATGTTCTAAAACCATTTAGTGAATAGCATATGAATTTGGTTTCCTGTAATCTGATGCAAGTTCAATTTGGTTTGTTTAGGGGTATTTAATCTGTTTATTCTTCAAGCTTTGTGAGCTGAATTACATTTCCCCAGATGTATCTAAGTGGCAATATTAGCCAGACAAAAAGAAGCAGATAGGGCAAAACTCAGTTTGACTTTGTTCTCACTAGCTAAAGGAGATAAGATCTTAACTTGATTAAATTAGTATCAGATAAAATCCTAGTGGAAACAAGTCTTTTTAGTTGTTTTTTTTTCTCTGCTAGTTCTTAGAGAATACACACTCCTGTATAAACATAACTTAGCAGTGGCCATTTATGGAGCACCAGGGATGAGCCAAACAGTTTATGTAAACTGTAACAAGAAGAGGAGAAATAAAGTAAGGAGTCCAGACTTACATTTGGATTCCATAGTGAAACTGAAGAAGCAAATTATAAAGTATAAACTTTGCCAAAATGAACAAAAATATCTATTTGGAGGGTTATTCTGGTTTGCTTCTGGTCACTTGCAAACATTTTAGAAGCATCATCTACCCATATGATGCCGTCCTAACTTGGACCTCTCATACCAAATTCCACAGTGTTCTAAGTCTTCAGAATTCATAAGGTGAACTTCTATTTTGAAACCACCAAATAGGTATTTTTTCCAATAAATATTTTCCAAGGTTCCAAAATAAAACAGCATCCCTCTATACTTCCAGTATATGCCTAATAATTTGTTTCCTATACCTTTTCAGTTCTCATTTATTTCTTGTTCCTAAAGGCAATTTTATAATTAGCTCACATTTTATGAGCGCGGTTTTTTTGAGGAGTGAATGTTCTCATCAGCAGATTCAATTATGAGAGCTTAAAAAGCAGTCTAGCAACAACTGAAATTACCTGCACCTTTTACATTCACTCTCAATCCGCTTTTTGATTAATGTGTGAGACGACTGTTGCAAATACCCACCTACCTGAAAGACACTGTGTTAGTACTACAGAACACAGAGCTCTAGCAATATTTGTAGCAATGACTTAACACTATTACCATCTAATGACTGCTTTCTGGTTCATATTACCCTCATAACAGCAAACAGCTTCATATTATAGGAATTCGAGTTATACTCCCAGAATGTCTTCTACGGTTTTTTTAGGTTCTGTCAGCGCTGTGTAAGTGGCTTAAAAACAAAGACGTTTCTTATCAGGGCTGCTAGGCTCCCAGAAGGCAGCAGACTGGTTTTGCTTGCTGCTTCGCAACACTGTCCGTAGTTTTAAGAGGTAACAGATTTAGTGTAGTTTGTGTTTGACAGAAGCCAAACAAAGAGTTGAGACAAAGATAATTAAAGAGCTGAGATGATCAGGCTCTTCAGATTATGATCTGCAAATGACAGTTTGTTTTGCTATGGCGCTGTCTGGTTTAGAAATTAAATCTAATGTAATTCTCTTCCCTATGTTCATTTAAAAAGCCAACTTCTAGCAAAAAAAACCCCAACTTTCTTAATTCATTGTTGCTCAAACACAATGTAAGGAATATCTGGAGATACAGAGGGCAGCAGTTGCCTAGAAGCCTGATTGTCTGTGACAATGAAGGAAAACAACTCGATAAAACACACAAGCTTTGAGAGAGGAAGCAGGATGGAAATTGGAAATGTAAGCCTTGTGGCAATAGAACTGGACTCCACTATGGCATTTCCTGGCACATTTATGGATATTACAGTGCATAGTTTGCCTTTCCCTTTTCTTTTACAGCCTTATAATTTTTATCTGTCCCTAAGCTTTTTATCTTGACAAACTCCACCTCCGATTTATCTGAGACTGTAGATCAGTAATCCTGGGCCGGTGGAGGGGTAATGAGATTGTTTACAGCAAGACAAAGACTATCGTGTCTCCCGAGCCCTGTTATCTTAGCAGACAATGACCACCTCTTCGCCTCACAGGCAACAGCAGAAAGGGCAGTAAAAGAATATTAAGAGGGGGCTGTGGCCTGGTGTTCGCTTAGACTTGGGAAAACCTGCTAGAGGAAGATAAGAAAACCTTATTTATCCCACACAGATCTGGAGAACGGCAAATTGCTTACTATCATTTCCAGACACCACGGGCTCCAGGAGACCGTATTTCAAAGGAGCCAAACTTCGGGCGTGGCTGTGCCCCTCCTGTGGGTTGAAACACAATAATGGTGGCATTTTACGGGTTTGCTTTGAATTTCCATAAAAAAACCCTACGACTGGCACTTACTACTCAGGCAGTGGCAACTCAAACCACCACCAGACTTCACCCCCTGGGCCCCTCAGGCCGAGGGTCCCTCAGGGGGTTTGACCGCGAGCAGCGCCACCCCCGCTGTCCCTCGGGAGCCCCTGAGGGCTCGCCCGGCCCGCGGAAATCACAGAACCGACATCATCGAGTCCAACCCTTCATCCAACACCGCTCCGTGTACTAGATCATGGCACTAAATCCCACATCCAATCTCAGTTGAAAAACCTCCAGGGGCGGTGAATCCACCACCTCTCTGGGCCGGCAATTCCAACGCCTGATTACTCTCTCTCGGAAGAATTTCTTTCTAATGTCCAACCTAAATTTCCCCTGGCAGACCTTAAGCCCGTGCCCCCTTCTCCCGTCGCTGGCTGCCTGGGAGACCGACCCTCACCTGGCTACAACCTCCCTTCAGGTGTTTGTAGAGAGCGATGGGGTCACCTCTAAGCCTTCTCCACACCAAACACCCCAGCTCCCTCAGCCTCTCCCCACAGGACTTGTGCTCAGGTCCCTGCACCAGCCCCGCTGCCCTCCGAAGGCGCCCTTTCCGCAGCGGCAGCACCGACCCCCCGTCCATCCCCGCCGCGCTGCAGCCCCGGCTTCCCGAGCAGGGCCCTGAGGCGGCCGGAGCGGGGCTGTGGGGCTGTGGGGCTGAGGGCTGTGGGCTGTGGGATGTGGGGCTGTGTGGTGGGCAGAGGCGGGGCTGTGGGGCTGAGGGGCTGTGGGTTGTGAGGCTGAGGGGCTGAGGGGCTCGGCTGTGGGGCGGGGCTGAGGGGCTGTGGGGCGGGCAGAGGGGGGGCTGTGGGGCCGTGGGGTGGACAGAGGCGGGGCCGTGGGGCTGCGGGGCGGGGCGGGGCGGCCGCCATCACATGTGCGGGCGGGGGCTGCAGCATCCCCGACAGCGCCGGCCGGCAGCAGCGGAGGTACCGCCGGGGCCGCCCCTCGCAGCCCGCGGGGCCCTTCCCGCCCTTCTCCTGCAGCGTCCGGGGGGCTGCAGGTGTGCTGGGTGGTAGGGGGGTAAACGCCGTGTGTTTTTATGTGTGTTTCTTTTTTAAAGCGGCGCTTCAGCGGCGGCCGTGCCCGGCAGTCCCCGGCTGAGGCGGGAGCCCTTGGAGCAGCTTCCTTCCTGGGGCTGTGCAGAAGGCTGGCATCCCTGCGGACCTCGCTTGTTTAGCCCGAACAGGGTCAGCACCACCTGAGGGTGAAGGGGGGGGGCCCGGGTGTGTGCCCATCCCGGAGCGGGCAGCCACCTGTGGTGTCGGTGTTTGTGGGTGTTTGTGGGTGTCGGTGTTTGTGTCGGTGTCGGTGCTTGCTCGGTGTGAGGGCTGTGCTCGGCTGGGGCTGCACAGAGCTCGGTGCCTTTGGGAGGTGTGTGCGGCTCTCCCTGCTCGGCACACGGGCCAGCCTGCCCCTGTCTGCTGCCGAAGTAGTGGCTTTCATTAGACCTTTTTCTTTTTAAGTGACATGTACTAAGACGGTCTGGTTAGGCCTGACTAGGCTGCGCCTAAAGAGTACACATGGGTGTGTAGACCTGTGGGTAAGCATGTGGTTTCCCTCCCTTTTGAGAGGTTTTCACTTATTTGCCCCAGTATAAAAAATAAGGTCAGTTATTGAGCAAGCCCTTCTGTCTTTACCTGGGGCTTATGGTATAAATTTCACCAGATGTTCTGCTCACTGCAGCTGCTTCATGCACTTCCAACCACACCTCTTTCTAAATCGAGACTGTCTGCCACAAAGTTCCTGTTGTGAGCTTGCTTCTGTTTTTTCCATTGGTAATACAAAAATAAATTAGAAGTGTGAAGGGTGTAGTGGCAAGTTATTTTTCACTTGTAGCTAGCACAGTTTCATAACTTCAAAGTGACTCAGTTTAAAATCAAGGTTAGTATTAATTATGTGGATTTTTCTAGTTTTGAGAAGGTTCTGAGACATTGTAACTGAGTATCTTGTGAGCTGATGTTGAGGTCTTTCCCTCATTTAATGTTCAAAGCCTTATTCAGGATTTATCCGAAACATGTGGATAGTGTGTGTACTTGGAGAACATCTCTTTCCAGCTGTGTCACAGGTGTTATGGGCAGGGCTTACTGCCATTACTGATAAACTACCAAGTAAATAATGACATGATAACTTCTCTTTCATACCTTTTTTACATGATAAACATACCTTGTAATTTTTTTTCTTTTTAAATGGGTGATACGACAAATTCTATTTGATTGAAGGTTTATGTTTTGGGGTTTTTTTATAGTGCTAAAGATGGGGTGTTTGCATATGCAAGCACAAAAGACTTGGTTGAATAGAACAGATCTTTACATTGGGAATTGCTTTTGTTACAAGGGCTTCCTGTCTGCTAAGCATATGTATATATGGCAGGGAAGCGATTCTTCTCTCACAGCCAAAAGGAAAACACGTGCTAGACAAACTCTAAGCCTTTCCCATATAAATGTTTAGACTGTGAGGTGCCTAAATATATACATTGCAGTGAATAATCATTTCTGGGACTTGCAACTTTTCCTCTGTTGGTGCTTAATTCCCTGAAGACTTTGATGTTGTTTGTATAGAGCAGTCTTGACTCTTACTCAAAGGGCTGTTCATTGTGTTTGGAAATAGGAGTCTTACATCTGGTGTATGTGAACAGCCAAATATATGTGTAAAGCTGCATTACGACAAGAGTTGTTTTAGACAGTCAAGGCCACTATGGAAGACAGAGGCAAGAACAGCAGAAATCTTTGGTAAGGAGCAGGTACCGTACAAAAATACAGCAAAACATAGTAAACTTTTAGCAGTTTGGTACTTCACCTTGGTCATTAACCCACTTGCAGGTTCACCCCAGGTTGAGCACATGATAACTGTCCTGGTCAGTGGGAGAAAGTGGATCTTGGCAAAGGGTTCCTCTTTCCCTTCCCTTAAAGGAGGGCCACGCTGTAATGCAGTGACAGTACTCTGCTAAATGTATGTTAACCTTCATTAGCTTCTTTGGTACCTGGTCAAAGTGTGGTAAGACTTACCAGAATATATATTTTTGGTGGAACGCTGAAGGGATCCTAGTTTCAGGTCATTCCATCCTGGGTTCATATCAAAGCTTTTTGTGTCAACAACAGAGTCATTTCAGTTTAAAAAAAAAAATCTACACATATCAGCAGAAAGATTCTTCAGAGCTGCAACAATCAGCAAAAAAAAAAAAGAAACGAGAGTTGGAGACTTTGTATTGCACAAGGGTGAGCGATGAGGAAATCCACATGTTAGTTAGTTTGTGTGAAGGCATAAATCTGAATCTGCATTAGCCGTAGCAGTCTTGTGGCCAGGCTTTGACGGCATTAGAGATTGTTCTAATAGTACTTTTAAATGCAGTATTACAGCATTATTCTGTATTAGAAAATATATACTGTTTGTCTCTGGTTCTCCTCTTCCTGTCTTCTCTTTCCAAAGAAGTTATGATGTTGTGACAAAATCATGGATTTAATATGTGTTTTTTCTGTATATTGCTAATATTGACGTAGCTTCTGTTTTCTGGTCTCTGCTCCCCCTCTTCCTGGGTAAGTTTTCCAGTGGGTCAAAGCTGCAGATTTTAGTTCCACTTAAGATTAAGTGAAGTGTTTGTAGGAAAAGCCTGCCAACAGTTTTGTCAGAGGTGGTGTAACAAAACACACATGACTCAGGCAAATAAGCAATTCCTGCCCTGAAGGCTTTAAGGATATGAACCAAACCAGTCTAGAGGAGAGAATGAAATGCCAAATGTTGACTGAGGTGTTGCACACACCTTCATCAAATTCTAGTTGTCGGCAGATCCCTGAAGTTGGGAATAACAAAAGCAGACTCTGAGAGGAAAAAAGAGTACTAGGGGACAAAACAGGCTAGGCTGAGAGATACTGTGATTGTTTTTTCCTGGGTAGAGCAGTGTAGGGCAAGAAGCAGTCAAGGTCATCAGTAAAAAAACTATAGAACTTGCAGTCATGTGCTGCTAATTGAGGTGGAGACATTTGAACAGTGACAGTCTGTAGCTGCAGGTAATTAAATTTACCTCTGAACTTCAGACCATGAGGTAAATCACGGTTACTCTTAGTGCAAAACTGCCTGTGTGTGAACACATCAGATTTGATATGATTTGAATTATTCAATTGATTTAAATCAAGTCAAATCACCACAGTGCCTGAGTATTCAAAGTAATGTGTATGCTGCTGATCAGTTTGTACTTTGAAATGTGTTTCAGGAAGAAATGGGAATGGTGATTAGGATACATGGAGTAAAAATCATAAAGTTGCATGGTTATCGTCAAAATGATGTTTTACATTTGTAATCAATTCTTGCCATATTTACACAGTTTTATCAGTTAGCCTGAAGGGCTGAAAATGAGCATGGCTTGTTTTCAGACTGGCAGTCAGATATCGTAATAGCAGCTGTAGTATTTTTGGTTTTTCCACTGACATTTGTTCAGAATGGTTTGCCTTCTGAAATACATTTGCAATTGTTGTCCTGTCCATTTCATAGAAATGAAAAGACTCAATTTGGAGCTAAATGTTATTTTTATGGGTCACAAGTGTTCTTTTATATCCATTTCTTACAGCCAAATTAATAATGAAAACATCTGCTTTGATTATTTGTTCTGCTGTTTTACACAGCTTTCTGATGATTGCATCATATTTACAATTGATTGTTATAATAATGATATTCATTTACAGAGTAATAACTGAACTTTCTGTTGTAAAGCAATCCAGATAATCTTGTGAGCTCACAGGCCACATGTCTTTTTGAAGACTGTACCACACCACTAACAAAAAGTCAGCTGGTGTGTGGTTGCAAATGAATTTGGTGCAAGATAGAGGGAAGTGCAAATAACAAGAACAGGTAACAACTGTTGAAGTAAATATCCTTTCTTTTTCTTTTGCAGTTTTGGGCACACTCATCTGTAGAAACTGTGTGGATCTCTCTCTTGGTTAGTTTTATTTTGTTGGAGATGCCTCATTATAACAAGCTTTTAAGTTCTGAAATATTGGAAATTAGTTTCTGGAAGGTTAAAAATTGTTAGTCTAATTTTAAGTGTGAGATTTGATGGCTTCTGATGTATGTATGACACTACATAAGATATTGACTCATGTATAAATGAAAAAATATGTATTTAGTAATTAACCATCTTTAAAGTGTTTCGTTGGAGTAATGAGGGGAAAATGAATCAGAAGGCATCCAGCTAAACAGATTGAGTATGTCATTTTGCATTATTTAAAAGAATACTGTCTCTAAAGATTCATGAATTGGAGGTGAATGATGTGACATGTTTCAATAAATGGTTTGTACTCCATTTCAGTATAAGTTACTTTTTTAATTAATTGAAAATAATCTTTATCTTTTTCACATCTTCAAAACTGTTCTAGTTTAGGGATGTCAGGTCAGATTTTCTGGACTGTAGTATACAGGTATTGACTTTATGATAAAGGAAGAGTATTCCCTCCAGAAAGGTTTATTCCTCAAAATGCAGAAGACTCTGTATGTTCCTGTGTTACTAGGTACATAGACATACATCTAGTCTGCTGACTTTTCAAAATCTCCCTATTCAGAGTTTTTGTTCTCCTAGTTGACAAGTTTTTATTCTTGCAGTAACCTTTTGAAAATTAATGTTACCCCAAAACACAAAATCACACACACTAGATCAGCTGCTTTATTCTAATTGACCCAGACTTTTCATTTTTTCTGTTCTATAGTAAATGGCTGAAGTATACACTGAGGGTTTAATGAGGCTCAGGGCAGGTGAATGGTTGTGAAATTCCAGTAATTATGTAGGGCCACCTCTTTATGCAGCTGATAAGTAATCAAAGGTTCATTTGCAATTTGGACTGATTTCTATACAAGACTCTTCCTTGAATAGATTATTTCTTACTTGAACTTCTTTAAAGTGGGCATTATTCAGTATTATCAGTATTTTCTTGTGTGAAGAAAGGTAGAAGCTCTTCTCTCATCGTAAGTTATGTTGGAATTTGTCTCTTACATTGTGTGAGTGTTTTTTCCTGTTTAACTGTGCATGAATTTGTCTTTGTGTAAAAAAAAAAAAAAATATGAAGGGAATTTCTTAATTTACATTTGTAAATCATAGGGCAAAAAGGTGGAAAGAAGATTTTACAAGAAATTTCTGGGATAAAAAAGTTATAGTGATTTCAGCTGTTTCATTTTGTTTTAGATTGTGATTTGGAGTCGTGGAGAATTCACAGGCCTTCCACAATGGGAGAAAGGACAGATGGTACAAAATCACATATTTCAGAGGCTGAATACAGCCCTGTCAATAAATCAGACAGGACAGATCCAAGTGAAACGCAGGATGGAAATGAAAATACATTGCAACTGAAGAAAGAAATCTCTTTGGTAAATGGGATAAGCCTTATTGTAGGCAACATGATTGGTTCAGGTATCTTTGTCTCTCCCAAAGGAGTTCTCATCTACAGCAGATCTTATGGATTGTCTCTAGTAATTTGGGCAATTGGAGGGATTTTTTCAGTCTTCGGAGCTCTCTGCTATGCTGAACTTGGAACCACTATTACGAAGTCAGGAGCCAGCTATGCATACATCTTGGAGTCTTTTGGGAGCTTCATTGCTTTTATTCGTTTGTGGACCTCACTCCTAATTGTTGAGCCAACTAGTCAGGCAGTTATCGCCATCACCTTTGCTAACTACATAATTCAGCCTTTCTTCCCTTCTTGTGATCCTCCGTATTTGGCTTGTCGTCTCATAGCAGCTACATGTGAATGTAAGTACTTCTTGAAATTCACTATGGTAATTTTATCCAGGGTAAGTTTTATTAAAACAAACCTTACCAAGTCTCAGAGTTGTTGCATGCTAAATCTGCAATGGTTTGGGTCACAGTGTGGGAAAAGAACAACTTCTGGCATATGAATAACTTGCGGGTGTTCAGTCAGTGAATTACCATTTTCTCATTTGGAGCAGAACAAGGTATTTAACCCTTCCAAGTTTACTTACGTGGTGAAAATGGGGGGGAAAAGTTGTTTTTCCTTGGAGGAGGTGTTTTAAATCAAACCTCTAGATTTAGTGTGGTCTAAGAGTTGTTGCAGAATGGCTGTTGAAATAATTCAGTTAGTACTCTGGTAGGGTTTCAAAAAATCAATTCATTCAGGATTATGCCTGTGATTAACTGTAACATCATTACAACAGTACCTGTTGTGTAGCTGTTTTGAGAAGGAGATTTTATGTACACAGAAAACATTGAAATGTTTGTAATCATCTAGCCAGCTCTGTTAGTCAGTATAGAGAAACAGCTGTCCACACACTTCAAATCAGAAAGACAATGTGGTGTCCTCTACATTTGCTACTAAGAGACGGTTTGGCACCTTTTTCTTTAGTGGAGACCCGTGACAGCAAGATCACTGTCATGTAGGCAGAACAATTTAGTGGTCTGTTTTATGGTTTAAATGCTTGTTTTGCCCTTCCCTAGATGTCAGTGCTGAAACTTAGCTCTGCTCTGCAGCTTCATTTAGCTGTTCCTGTTAAAGCCTACACTTCTTCCTGGCCTGGCTTGGCTGATACTCTTTGTCAAATCCTTAGCTCCGGATATGATTAATCCTTTATTAATGAAGCTGCTGGGAGTGGAAGTCTGAGCATTGGTTAGATCCAGATTGTGTGTGAGAATTGGGTGGGTTTGTTGTGAGGTTTTCTTTGGTTTTGCCTTTTTTTTTTTTTTTTTTAAAATGATAGTAATAACAGTACTAGAGCTAGTGTGAGAGTCTTAGTGTTATACAGCATTACTTTGAGAATTGTTTTGGTAGTAAGGTGGCGTCTGGTGCTACAGAACCAAACTTGACAGTGCTCAGGAACTTTAAGTAGCTAAATTATAATTAAGTTGCAGAAAGCATGAGAATAATTTCAGTAGAAAAAGTGAGAGGAGATGTAGCTTAATAGATTCTTGATTGGCTTTTTTATTTTTTTTAAGGTGTTAGAGACAGAGTAGCATTTCATCTGGAGTAGAGGCCAAGCCCTCACTCAGTAATAATAACTGCTCCCAGTGAAAGGTGCTTTAAAAAAAAAAAAGGGCCGAAATAAAGCTTGAGCAAATACTCTGATCACTAAAACTGAGGAACAGAGACCAAGCAGGGTTGGTTGTTTTCCTGAGGGCTCTTTGGGAGCTGCAGCAGTCCTGGCTTTTGAAATTTGATACAACTGGTTTTTTCCCTTCATCTTGCCAAGCTCAGTGGACTCAGTAGAATCTTGTTCAACTATTCCGCTTGGCCAGACTGTCTAACATAGTAATGCCATGCTTTTGAGCTCATTACCTTCTTTTTTTTTTTTATCTTCTAAAAATCATTCCTTGTCAATTTAATAGCTGTGCTAAGCTGACTTTTATCTTCACAGTATCACAGTATTCTTTGATTATGGGAAAGAAAATAATATATCACATCTTTTAATCTAATTTTTATTGGCTGCTACCTTACTTCTGAAACAGTCAAGTTTAATTTTTATTTATATGCATATTTAAAATACATAGTACAATAGAATTCTTTGGAGATACAAAGTACAGTAGAATACAACTACTTTTTGACTAGATAGAGACAAAATGAGATTTCGGAGAAATATTGTTTCCAACACAGAAGTTTAAATAATGTAGCGATCTGCCTAAGAATAATACGCACTGAATTAGGATTTTGTTAAATAAAGAATACTGAAGATACAGAATCCAATTCAATATTCAGCCCTTGATTTCAGGCAGTGGTTGTCTGGCTGTACAGAGAAGAGTAAGAAAGGCAAAGGCAAAATGTTGAGAGCCGTGAGAACAGTCTTGGGGAACTTGATCATGTGAGTAAGTATAGTCAGCAACTATAAAATATTTGTGAGATCTGAAAGTCTCATTTCCAGTTTCATTGCTATCTTGTGAAATAGGTCTGAGTCTAATTTATTCTGGGATAGAGGAGAAATGTACTCAGATTACTCATTACTTACTACCAGTTCTTAAAAATCCAGATTACTGCTGCATTAGCTGTAAAGCATATGCTCTTTAGAACTATAAAATTATTTAGGTTGGAAGGGACCTTAAAGATCATGTAGTTCCAACCCCCCCTGCCATGGGCAGGGACACCTTCCACTATACCCGTCCAACCTGGCCTTGAACACTTCAGGGATGGGGCAGCCACAGCCTCTCTTCTCTGTGCCAGGGCCTCACCATCCTCACATGGAAGAATTTCTTCCTGATACCTAATCTAATCTATACTCTTTCCGGTTAAAGCCATTACCCCTTGTCCTATCAGTGCATGCCCTTGTAAGTGATTTGATTGGATCTGTTCTCTCTTTGAAATACAGTTTAGTAGAACTGAATGAAAGGTATTGAGTCACCTGTGACTGTGCTCAGGATTGCAACCATTCCATGGATGTTGAACTCATCATCAGTCTAACAGGGATGGATAAAACTTTTCAAGCACTCTCTTAATATGTCTGCCTAAAGGAATTTCTAGTTCATCTTTCATTTATCAGAACAATATCGATACACTGAAAAGAATTATTTCATGTAGCAATGTCTTAGCTTCAGGATAGTTGCAGAGTGCAGCTGATGAGGGGTAACATTAGGAAAATGGGCATGTGATCAGAGAAGGGGAAGGTCCTTCCATCTTTTGAAACAGTGTGTTTAGAACATCTGTTTCCTGCTGTTTTGTTCAAACCACTGTGTTTTCGGTACTAGTGTATTTGGCTTAGTTGAATCTAAGTATTTGTATAACAGGTAAGTGCATATTTAGATTGTAATTAAAATCTTTGAAAAATGAATTAAAGTGAACATTATTCAAATAGTCTTTTAATTTTTCTTCTTTTCTCCTCCCATAGGTCTTTTAACATTTATAAATTGTGCCTATGTTAAATGGGGAACTCGTGTGCAGGATGTATTTACTTACGCCAAAGTTATTGCTCTCATTGTCATCATCATAACCGGACTTGTTAAAATATGCCAGGGTAAGCTTATGAAATTAAAGCAAAGGTTTGTATTTATCACTTAAACTGAGTATCTGATTTAAAGACTGTAAACTACCTCTTTATCATAATATAGCCACTTCGAAACACCAGTAACACCACTGCTAGGCATTTTGATATTATATCATGAGATATCCAACCTATCAGTTGACTTTGAACTGGGTGAAAGAAGGTAATTGTTTGCTCAGCAGTATTGTGTACTCTACAGCCTGCAGAATGGAATAATAAAGGAAACAGCAAAATACAGAGACAGCAAAATACAGTGGGAGTGGAGAAAGCTGTAAATTCCTGTAAAGAACATACTACTTTACAGGGAGATATGTTTTTTACAGAATGAATTTTGTGCAAGTTTGAAAGTGTTTGAATTTAAAGCAAAAATAGATTTCTAAGAATATGTAGGTAAATTTGTGAAGCAGCTATGTTTTTGCTCAAAGTCTGAGTTCTGTTATAGCTGTTGAGAATTAGAAAGTGTGTGTGTTGGGCATTGTGCCTTTAAGTTAGAGAAATTCTGAACTTTTTGTTCTTAGCCCTTCCTTTGGGGAGAATTTATTGGTGTGTTATCTTAAAATAATTACCCTGCTGCCATAAAGGTGTCTTTTTCTGACAATCTGGAAATTTGTCCTTTGCTCTAACATGAAAGTTCATGAGCAAGGTAATTATTGTGAATGGAACAAGAATATGCAGTATGTGAAGTGTTTAATCCTTAGCACATCAGCCTCTCTGTTTTGTAGATGCTGGGCTTGTTCACAACTTCCTTGACATAGTCTCCCATCTCTGTTTCTAACTCAGCAGTTACTCTGACTGTGTCTGTGCCAAGGGAATAGCAACCCAATATCTGATTGGGATAAAAAATAGGGAAGAGAAATAATTAAAGATGTTTTTAGATGCCTCAAATATGAGCCTGGCCAGTTTTGATGGAGTCTAAGCATTTCAGGGTGCACAGTGCACATTTTGGAATTACACAGTAACTTAACTTTCTGTATTTGGTGGGTTTGTGTGTGTCTGTATATGCAAAATAGTCTGAATGTATAAACTGTGATTGATGAGCTTGTCTTGAGTTGCTTAAAGTCAAAAGATGGAACAAATTTTCACAAATACTGCTGCAAAAAACATAACCTCTTAGCTTGGGAAAATTTTGTCTCAAGTAACAGTAATATTTTATGTTCTGTTAATTTTTTTCAGTTTTTGATTTTTTAATAGCGAAACCTTACGCAATCATTCAAGTGTTTGTGTTTTGGTTTGGGGTTTTTTTGTCATAGTTGTCTAAAATCAGCTGTAATCTTTGTTTTCTGCATAGGCAAAATGTTTGAAAATTTAAAAGGATATAAAAGAATAGAGTGGATTATTTTATAAATATCTATGTTATTTAAAAATACCCTTAGCCTGAGTACTGTCATTGGAGTTGTTTGTAGCTTAGCCTGAACTTAATGTTCCTGAAGTTCTTATGCCATTGTGGACAAACTGGGTATTTAATTGTAGAACAGTATCACCCACACCCCATAGTTTTTAGTAGTTTTAAATGCTACACTTATTCTCATGGCTGAAGTACAGAATAGAATTGGAAAAAAGGTCTTAATAAGCGTATTTGAAGGAATTAGTATTTCTGAGGTTTTTGTGTAATTGTGTGACAAATTGAAAAACATTATTTGCTGTATTTTATTATCCTGTCCTTCATTGCATCTCTTCTACACACAGGACATACATCACACTTTGAGAACTCATTTGAGGGATCCTCTTTTAATATTGGAGACATTTCCCTTGCACTATATTCTGCTTTGTTCTCTTACTCTGGTTGGGATACGCTCAATTTTGTAACAGAAGAAATCAAAAACCCAGAAAGGTAAATTGATTTGAGCTTTTTAAACCTGAATAGTTCCCCCGTTGCTTTGTTTGTGTCTGTCATTCACTAATGGGTTCCGAGCTTATACAGAAAAAAGTGGAGCTGCTCTGTACTTAGATGGTGAGCCTGTGAACAGCCACTAGCAAAGATTTACTAAACGCCATTAAAAATGGAAAAGAAAGAAAAAGGTAAGAATAAATAAGTCTAGATGACTGCTGGATGCTGTATTCAGTGCCTTTTAAGCTTTTAGTTCAAGATGTTGCTGCTTTTTATTATAGAAGGTGTCAATATTGCAGTGGAACAGGTACCTGTAATTTCTACTGTGTTTATCAGTTGTATCATTCTGATTTTCTCACAAGGTGTTCAGCTGATAAAAATTTTTTCTTAATCATTTGCTTGGTATAGGCATCAGTGCCTAATACAAGATTTATACTTGGTAGAATTGTAGCTCTTAAAGTGAACTTCAAATTTCAGCTTTCTGCATTGACTGTTCTTGAGAATAATGAGGTATTCCAGACTTCTGTAAAATTACTGCAGGAATTACATGTTTTTCACGTTCACTTGATTCATAGTGCCCTCACTCAAAAATTGCAATCCACAGGTTAAATTTGACATAGATCCTTGGCTTTTCCTGGTTGATGCGAAGTCCTTTGTTATGTTACATAACATTTCTGAATTAATTACTCAGTGATTTTCTAATTCTGTTTCTTTGTGCTGAGGTTCATGGGTCTCTTACTGTGAATGTGCAAGCTGGACACAGAGTCAGAGCTCCCAGTTACTAATCTACTGATTTATGTGGGGCATTGTGGTGTATGTTTATTTTTCTGCTTCTGCAGCATCAGACAGACACAGCTGGACTTCTGGGCCTCAGGACGTTTTTGAGGAAAGTTCCAAAGTTTTACTCAGACTGATTATTTTTATGCTTTTCTGGAGTTTCATTTTGTTTGTTGTTACTGAAAGCAGTGTTCATGACAAATGCTCATTGATGCCACCATGCTGTGTTTGATTTCAAACTGGGCAAGTGTGAGAGGCACACTCTCAGTTCTGCTTCCCTTTTTGAAACATTTGAATATCCCAGCAAGGTCTGAGGAAAGAATAAGGCTGAGAAAACCGAAACCTAACACTAAAAATGTGCTTCTGCTCTGTAGTCTCTTTCGGTGGAGCTGCAGACTCGGCTGAGTTTATCTCTCAATTAAATCTTAACTGTTTACACCCCATGGTTAGCAGTGTTTTCCTGTTACTCTTGACTTTTTTTTTTTTTAAATACTAGCAATCACATGTCTAGAAAGTAACATGCACCACATCCCAAGATTCACAGCTGTACAGCGATTTTGGATCTGCTGCTCTATTTTCTGCAGTTATGCAGCCCATTTAGTTAGTTCTCTACAGTGCTGAGGGCAGATGAGAAGATGAGGGGTTTGGTTTAGTTGATCTCCCTCCGTCAGGTCTAGAAGTAGGTGATAGAAGAACAGCTGCATTTCCCAGGGAGAAGGAGTGTAGTGACTCAGTGCTCTGCCTCTTTGGGTTCTAGTTACAGTAATTAGCATGGCCAGTAGGAAATAATTTAAAGCATGCAAATTTGAAGGCTATTATTACAGATCTGGAAACCTTGAAGTTGGGGTGTTTGAAGAACAGTTGCATAGAATCCTTTCTAACACATAATTAAAGTTTTAAGTTATTGTAAAAATTAGATATTTTTCCAGTATTCTGTATTAGAATTTCTAGTTTTAAAAGAAACCAAACTCTGGTTCCAGAGATATCTTTATTTAAAAGTCTTTATTCTGGCTTCATAACTCTTCTGTCTATTGTAAAGGATATAAATAAATAAATTTATTCTGTTATTAATGGAATTTTTTTTTTCTGCTGTTGTGGGGTTTGGGTTTTTTTTTGTCTTACAGGAACTTACCACTGGCTATTGCAGTGTCTATGCCAATTGTGACTGTTATCTATATTATGACCAATGTAGCTTACTATACAGTGCTGGATGCTCATGCTGTTCTTTCTAGTGATGCTGTGGCAGTGGTAAGTTGACCATGTGGCATTTTGCTGTATTATTAACTTTCCATCTTTCAGGGATGCATTTCACTTTAAGGGACAAAACAGGAAAAATCCCTAGTTTTTAATAGTACTTAACTAAATACAGGAGGACAGAACAACTCACCGTGAATAATTTAAAGTAGAAAAGCAGTTAATAAAATCATTTCTAACAATATATTATCAGATTTATTAAAACAAGCAGAGATGCCTCTTGTTAATGTATTTTGCCAAGTCACTAATTAGACTTGTGCCCTTTGAGCTGACTGTTAAATGAGGAGTCATTAATACCTGCTTGTGGTCTGCGTTCCTTCCTGCCACTGAATGAGGATCCTGCTGCAGTGAGCTAAGGGTGCAATGCACGCCTGGTAGTGTTAATGGGGTTTGCCAGCCCAGCTATGGCCACCTTTAGCTTTGTATCTCCTTTCTGATAACTTACACCACTGTCTTCCCAGCATTGTATTAATTCCAACAACTTCTAATAGTCTGAAATTCACTGGTTTTGTATATGGAAGGAAGTTTGAATCCCATTAAAATATATAAACTTCTGAAAGTAAAAGCTGGTCAAAACATGTTATATTTAAGCTAGTCATTAAGCAAAAGTGAAGGGGTTTTTTTCCCCCTGTAACTAGTGAATTAATTCAATAGTTCTGGTTACTATATCCTTTAAAGTTGAGACTTTGGAAAATTCAATCTTCTTTTTGGTTATTTAAATTGGAGGGAAAGAAATAATACCATACCTTCCTTTTCGATTCCTAATTGACTTCTAAAAAGTAGTTAGACAATAGACGGAGAGTTTTAAATACATCAAAATGAAGGAAGCATTTACTCTTCCCACAGACGATTATTATGATTAAAAACTGGCTTAGCAAACCAGGAAACTCTTGTTTCAGGTACTTAGGCAGATGGTTCCACTAAAGCAATTACTTGACTTTATTTCAAGCTTCACAAATACTTATATTTAATGTGAATTTTCAAAAGAGTTTATGATAAATGTGGACTGTAACTTTTTATTTCAAATGTAATTACACAAATGTTTATTTCAAAATGTGTTGAAAGCAAATAAACTTTAATTCTTTACCTCTTTTTAGCTGGAATATGCAAATATAAGTTGTCATGAAACATACTGTGAAAAGCTTCCTAAAGCTTCAGAATGAAACGAAAGACAGAAAATATGTATTTTTAAATAAGCATGTGCTGAGGGGTAATACAGTCTTCAGGAATATTTATTGTTGTAGGCCATGTTATCCCATATAAAGTACCTTCCAGTGACTGATAATGAAATAGTTAATGCTTGTCTATAGTTAATTAATCCAGACAAATCTATAAGCCAATAGACAGTCCACTGTCTGTCCTGACTTCTGCAAAAAAACACAGGGGTTTTTTCCTAACAAAACTTGGCAAATACACTTCTTTGATAGTAATTAATTTCTCCAATGCAGCCTATCCCCTGAGAGTATTCTGTGCCTGCTTTACTGTTCCTGCCCCTTGCCATCACACAGGTTTGTACAGGTGAATGAAATCAGGAAAACTGACCCACCCTGCCAGACTGGGGTGAAGATCCCCTGTGGGGCTGCCCAGGCTGTGTTCTTGAACACAACAAGTGGTAGCATTGCAGCAGCAATTGGTGGCCAAATAAATGAGGGGCAATGAATGCTGCACATGAGAAACCCAGGCCTAAATTTTTATCGTTTTGTATGCGCTTCATTAGTTGTTCTTTAACATTGTTTTTACCAAAAGTGAGTATATATTTATAAATTTATGTATATACACATGCTGTGTGCTTTTACATGGAATTGTAAATACTCTGAACTGGACAGATCTTCCTCTTGAGTGTAAGGTGTATCTGAATGTGGAGGAGAAAAAAGGAAGACTTAAGAATGATATAAAGTCCTTAGTCAATCTTAACTGCATGTAGAGATATTTGGTGACCAGGGTAAAAATGAAGAAAAAAGTTTGTGCATTCCAATGTTATTTTAGAAGTTTTACTTCTTGGACTAATTTTAATGAAACTTAACTGAATGAATTGCTTTGGAAATCTAGAACCATAATTTTTCACTAGATCTCAGGTTTGTCTAATTCTTGAACTTAAAAGCCTAACTAGTGTTCTGTCTAAAGGCATTTTTGCTGATATGTCTCATCAACAATGGTCTTCTGATTGCTACTGCCTATATCCCTTTTAGAATGATCAGTTGAAAGTGCAGCTGAAGTTTAATACTGAACAATTCATTGAAGATTCTTTTTCACTGCTGATATGAATTCAACTGCGCAATTTTAATAAGCCAACTTCAGGTTTGATCTATAAATACATTGGCAAGTTGTGTGGACCTCTGGAAGGATGTCTGTAGAGTGGGAGAGTTGACACTGAGGATCTGACAAGTGCACTGCACAAGCTTGGGACTACTCTAATGAGGTCCTGTGGACTGAATGCTTGTGTGTGGTTGGATTATAGTAGGGGAGTGCAGCCAGTTTGCTCTTGTAGCTCATTTTCAATTTAGCCTGTTCTAAAAGGGAAGCTCCCTTTAGCTCCAATGCTAGACAGTGTGAACCAAAAAGCAATAAATGGCCGTAATTTGGAGAATTGCTTCAAAAGTGCTTTTGCAGTCCAAATTCAATACTCATAATGCACCCAATAGTTCTCTAGTGAATTCAGGGAGGGGGAAAAAGAGCTAATGACTGTATTTGAAAATCCTTCTATAATACAGAAATGTAAAAACCTTTATGGTGAAATTTTTCTTGGTGGTGGAAGAGAATTTTATCCTCAGTGGAATCTTTAAGAAGATTTAGGGTACTGTGCTTAGTGGATGAATGAAGAAAGAAGGTGAGAATTAAGCTATTCAAAAAACTTAATCTGATGAAAATGAGCCACTTTGATCTGCTCACATATTCTACATGTGATACAGGATGCAGATTGCTGTAGTTTCCTTATTGCCCTTTATGTAGTTGTAGGGTGAAAATTACATTAATGAATTTTTAAAGAAACATGGTGGTAATATTGCATTGTAGAGTCACTGGTATTGTAAAGATGCAGTTAAATTTAATCTTTTCTTGTTGCTATTTTGGGAAGGAATGGAGTAGCTTTCTCCTTTTCAGTCAGGAGGCTTTGAGCTGTAAAAAGGGGGGGAGGAGGCAGCTATTTCCAGTTTCTGAATGATGGGAGTAAAAGTTCTAAGTAGAAGAAATATAGGTATATCTTTGCACCTCACCTTGCATACTGTTTTTCTTGGTGGCTGGGAGATGAAAGAAGTCTTACCAAGGGATTATATGAAAAACAGTGAAAAAATGTCCTTTTACTTCAAAATTGGCTTAATTTTCCCAATGCTGGGGCTAAGAAACTGATTTTTTTTTTTCCAAAGCTTTTTTTGGTGGAATTAAGTAATACAGCAACAGGTAGCTTAGAAGTTCTGCAAATGCTTTTCAGATGGTTGCTGATCATGTCAAATCACTTTCCTTTTCAAAGATTCCTGTCAGAGTTTCACACTTGACTTCTCTTTTACCTCCTTATGCAAACCATCACAACCTTTATTGTTAAGCTTTATGTGTATGAAGCAGTTACTCTGTAGCACAGACAAATAAAAGCAGAAGTCTCACCTTCCACTGTCACTGAACAACTTTTTCTTTCATTTGAGACTGCAGTTGTATTTTTTGTTTGTGAAGGTGGCAGCTGTTTCCACAAGCACTTTCTGGACTGCTTCACCTTCTAACAGGAAAGAGCATACGGGCTGCCAGTGTGTCTCTTGTTACCTGCTTCCTGTGTTTGGTCATGTCTGGTGGTTTGATTGAGTTCATTCAATAGGTGATATTTGGCATCTTACTTCTTTTCTTTGGAGAGGCTAAAATGGTTGTCCTGCATAGCCAGCTGTTATCTATTGTGGAGCAGTAGAGCTTTGTCAGGAAACTGGGGATAAAGAGGATGACTGCAGCTGCATCTTCGAATATCATCTTAGGAGTCAGCATTGATCAATCCACTTCACCTTGGTGTTCTTGTATTCCAGAGCAGCCCTGCTCCCTCAGTGGGAAGCTGTGTGTTCTGGCTGTCTCGTTCTTCTTTGGTGTATAGTTGAATAAATGATGAATCTCTTTTGTCTAACTGAATCAGACAGAAGTTTTTAAGGTATTCTTACTTTTTGGGTATTACTTCTTTTCCTTCATTTGGCCAGTCACTGGCTTCTTTTTGTAAAGAGGAAAATCTTCTTGTCTTTGGCTGTCAGTATCACGTTCCTCTTCTTTGCTTGCACTGGCACTTCCTAGTAAAGTTTTTTTGGATGAAATGTGTATTCTCTACACTACAATCGAAGAACTCTTCATTAGGGGTAGGCAGTTGCTTTTAGAGGAGAGCTGTCTAGTAAGTCATTTGCCTTCCTTCTTGGAGCTCGCTGCAATTCACTACCAATGCAGCACTTCTGATGCAGTTATGTGGAAGTTCACTGGCTGTGGAGTTGAAGCTGAAAAGCTGAGCCAGAACTTGAGAGAGTGCTACATAATACTTTAAATTTGAGAGGGGTAGGAGACTTTGGAAAAATATAAACCTTTCTACAGCTAGCTGTTAGATATGCTAAGAACAGGATAAACACCTGAGAAGATTTAAATCAAGTATCCTCAGCCCCTCCATGAAAACATAAACAAAATTATTTTACCGTTGGAGCTAACGTGTAATCTTAATGTGGGCCATGCAGAAAAGACGTTACATGCAGCAGACCTGCAGTATATTAATGCAGCAGAATAATGCTGATTTCTCTTACCATGCGATTGTGTTCAATAACCTAAAGATGAAGAGGGAATTCCATGCTGGACCTTGCACTACACTGGTACCTTTTTCTCACAGAAAAGGCATTGCCAGTAATACAAGGAGAGAATGTATGAGTGGAATTGATCAACAGCATGTGATGGTTGAAACAAGAACTACAAGAAACATGAACATTTATTTCAATTGCTTGCTTTTGGAGCCTTCCAATTTCCTGACAGATTTCAGTTGATGTGCACTCTTTCCTTTCTTCAATATATGTGATGTTAAATCTAATTTTGTCAATGTGGAGAGATGTCATACAGTATCTTGACAATGTAATCTATGGCAGTGGGAGAACTTAATCTACTCAGTGGCTTTTTTTTTGCTTTTTTTTTTTTGCATGTGCAGCTTCCTGATTGCCATAAATCAGTTTGTTTCCTTTAGGAAATAGCACCCTAGCGGCCTGAGAAGCCCAAAATGGAAGAAACATACTGTAGCTCTGAGTAATGTGTGAACGTATTTATACTCTACCTCAAGAGAAATGTCAAAGCAGAATTAATTGAACTTCCAAAATACCAGTCAGATTGCTCATATATGTATAAATATTAATCCCCTTACTGCTCTGTATGATTTCAGGGTAAGAACATTATAGAACTGAGCTTGGAAACCCTCCTGTGCCATAGGATCTTGAAAAGAGTTAAATAAAGAGGTTCTGTAGATGCCTTTTAAACCTTCCTAGTAGAAACACCTCATAATCTTTGGGTATAGTTCTGTATAAGTTTCTTATTCACGTTAGACTACATTCTCTTGCTATTTTTCCCTCCAATCAATACTGTTCAGTGCTTTGCCAACCCAGCATGTGCTTGCAGCTGACCCTCTCTTAGTGTGGTCTGACATTTTTTATGTGCCTCTAAGTGCACTTTTTGTGTTCAAGTAATTGTGATGAAACAGTCCTCATCTTGTGATTTGTAACATAAATGTGGGTCTTGCTAATCATCTGTGTGCCTGGATTACTGTGTGTGAGGCAGTATCCTGTGTACTTTGTTGTGGCAGCTCTTTACATGAGGCAATTCCTGCTAATTTTAGTTCAACCTGTTTGTATAGAACTGTTGTTTGGACCTTTAAAAGGATAAAAAATGTGTTCTTGCAAACCATTCACAAGTTACCAGCTGATGGTCATGAGATCAAACTGACTGAAGATAAAAATAAAATATAGTTAAGGCTGTCATTCCTCTCTTGAAGCAAAGCTGTAATTCAGTTTTTGACCATTCTTCTGGGAGTAATGTAACCTTTTAGCCATGATGAAATAAGGGCAATTCAGCTGAGATGTGCATGGCTGGAAGCCTCTTCATTATTATTCTCTTTTGATGGTTTGGGAGAGAAAAAAGCAGAACTAAGAGGAACAATTCCAGGTGCATGTCCTACAGTATATGTGTATATATGTATACCTTACATATCCAATGGATGGGAGGGCATAAAAGGACTTTATCTGTAATTGCAAGTGTTACATCAGCCACTGAATCTCTGCTTCTTAACTGGTAGAAGCAGTTCAAGTCTGGACTACAGGGCTTGTCAGACTGTAGCAGAGATGACAATTTTAATCTCTTAATCCTTCTTGCTCTTTAGACTTTCTCAGAAGAAACCTGAGAAGAAATTCATCCACATAGTGGTGGCTTTCTCCTGTTATGGTGGACTAAATGCTTCTGCTTATAGCTGCCTCCAGGTAGGCTCCTCTGTCATCCTCCACATACCCTTACAAATGCTCCATTCTTTCCCTTGTGCCACCTCATTTGTTTTTATAAATGCACTTCCCTACTCCCAGAAGTAGTGGTAGATAAAGTGGAATTGGTGAGGTGCTCAGTTCAGAGCCCAGGTCTGGCTCATTTGTGGAGGATCTATGACTGTAGAATTGCAGTTTTAGCAGAAAGCAGCCACTAACTCTTTTCCCTTTTTTTTTTTTTTCTCTCTTGGTACAGTGCACTTGGTGTATGTGCTTGATAACTTGATTGCTTGTACTTTTCTCTGCCCTACCTTCTTGCCAAATAATCTTCTGACATATGCACAGTGAATGTTTATTGTGGCTGATTTTACTTACACTTCATTAACTCTTTCAGCAAGGAACGCTGTAGAGGTCTTTTGGTTTTGTCTTTGCTCACAAGAGAGTATAGCTGAGCTTTGGAGAAGACATTTCTTGGCCTCTGTTGAAGTGAGTGTTGAAGGATTTATAAATTTGTACTCAAGTGTTGATACTAGTACATGAACTTGTTAGAAAGGAGGGTGAAACCCTGTCAGAAAACACCAGCATAAAAGCAGATGGGTCTTCACTTGTCATGTTAAGCTAGTTAATATTACTAGAAAATGTAGCCAAACTTTAGGTACCTTTCAACTTTGTTTTGCTGAAAGACCACTTTGCAGGCAGATGTGCTTGGCAAACCAAGCTGAACTTTTTTAGGTCATTCTCAATTAAAAGACTCCTTTGCATTACCTCACTTAGGGAAAAGTTCAGCTCTTGAGGTTTCTCCACCCTTTGCTCTATCAGGAATTCCACTTAATGCATTAGGAAGTACATTGGAAAAGACAGTGTTTGGTAAATGCTGTTACTGTTATTCTCTCTTTGGAAGAGTCCGTCTTGTGCAGGTCTAGGGAATTACTTATTTAGGCTTTGAGCTGCATCAACATGTGTTGTAGAACATCCAGAACACATTGATCTGTATATATAATTTATGGGTTTTACTGTTCATATGAATTATTGTTGTTTTTAAAGATATGTGAAACAACATTAGCATATCTTAGAAAAATTGGACATACATTGCAGGATGGAAATGGTCTTTGAGTTAGTTGTGCACTTGTCATTCCCCACTGGCCCATTACTAGATGTTTCGGAAGGAAAAGGTAAATGCTTGCAAAGAATGCTTTTTGGGGGAAAAAATTTCTTGAAGTGACATATTAGCTAATTTGCATCCTTCAGCATACATTTTCTCTCTCTTCTTTAACTTTAGCTGTTAATATTACTTAATTAAATGCTTATCCTTTAGGCAATCTTACTAAACATCTTAATTCGCTAATGTCTTGTTGAGTGAGTTCTGTATCTTAGCTTTGTATATTTAAAAAAAAAATCCTCTAGCAGTTTTATATCTAGTAATTTCACTGCTGTTTGGTTTCAGAAATCAGCAGTCCAGGTTTAAATAATCATTTAAAACATTACAACAATTGCCTATTAGAGTTTTCATCTTGTCCTCATTCTTACTTGTTCTGGAGAAGTTGTCTTAATTTACTGGATCATAATGAAATATGTTCTGCATCAGAAGACCGGGTTTCTTAGAGCTGCATTTAGATCCAATAAGGATCTGAAAGAAACACTTTGGGTTTTAGTAATTGTTTATTCTTGAGCTGCAGAAATTTTTTATGTGCAATAATGTAAAATACTAGTTGCAGTTTCAATTGACTGAAAATGGGCAATCCATGACACAGAACACTTATGGCATGGTCTCTTGCTACATTCATATTTTGATTTCAGCATGAAATAGAGTTTGTACATGGATTAGTTCTTTTATACTTTTATTAGTTTTTATAATATCTCTAGGAACCTGTGTGCATTTTTCCACTGCAGCCTCACTCTAGCACTGACACTCCAAACCATTCCTGACAGGTTTTAAGGGGTGGGGGAAGCTTGGGTTAGGGAGGTTGGGAATTTTCTGGTTAGCTTAACCCAGTTTTGTCAGTATTGTTGTTTAGCATTCTTCTTGGTAAAGAGCTGTTTTTCTTCCACTTACATCCAAGTGTATTTGATATCTCTCTCTCTGTTGGAGAGAACCAGGGGTATTGAATTGGAGGAAGGAGACTCCCATCCAAGATCTCTGCCCCTCCAAATTGTCTCAAACTGAGACACTCTGTCATGGAAAGACAGCACAGCTGGCTTGCAGTATTTTCCAGCAACATTAGGAAATGACCACTAATAGGATAACCCACTATGTTGTGTGCCATGTGGTGAGAGTAGAGCCCATTGTCCATGCTGGTGGAGCTAAAGGAAAAGAAGATGTTGCTTAGGAAATTGCAAAAGAAGGGAAATAATAGATTCCTAGAATTCTGTCTATAAACAATAGGTGTGATGTTGGCTAGATTTATCCACTGCAATATGGCACTTCTCTTTTTGGTTATGTAATTGTATTTTTGTCATTTATTCTCTGTAGTCCAGAGAATGTTCTGATGAGTTCTGTAGGTTAGTTAAATAATAAAATATATTAGGATTGGTGAGAAAATTCTCAACATTTTGTTTTCCTTTGTGAGCAGAAAATATGAGTTCAGGTGCTTGGCTAAAGAAGTTTGTGCATATTTAGAATTCATAAATAAATAAGAAGGCTGTGTGCTTCTTTGTGCTGCATTATGGATTGTCCTTACTGTATTACTATTTTTCCATACAAACTCATTTCACAAGTTCTGATGTCGTTGTTTTACGTATGCTTTTTTGCAGATATTTTCACGTTTCCTTTTTCTTTTCCCTTTCATCAGACATTTGCTGACCAGGTATTTGGTATCATGAGCTGGACAATTCCCATTGCTGTAGCCTTTTCTTGTTTTGGTGGACTTAATGCTTCAATTCTAGCATCATCAAGGTAGTGCATTTCTCTTTCAGTTTGACAAATGGTCATAAGTATTTTTACATGTTACTGTTACGCTCATCTGTTATGAGAGTGGCAAAAATACTCTCGTAACTGAACCTATAGTGAATAGCCACAGCAGAATAACAGATCTGAATAAGCCTCTGTGTGTGTGTACACACACCTTTAACACTTCCTTACTTCCCCAAAACATTCCTGACAGTATGCAGAGCACAAATAAAGATCAAACGAATGTTGTCTGTGCGGTGAGTCCTCAGGCCTTCTGATTACTTGGATTACCTTCCATTTTCCTTGGTACAGTAATTCTAGCAAGTTCTTATTTTCAAATGTATTTACTTAAAGCTTGCTGACCTTTTAAAATCAGTATTTTAAAACTTTTTACTTGGAAAAAAACCTTAAAAAGTTGCTACTGCTATGAAGCTGCATTCAGAAACCTTAGGATACAGTATAGAAGCTTTTCTTTGAATACTGATTGTGGATGTGTCTAGCAAAAATTTTAAATAGATTTATTCAGGAATTTTAAGATCCTTCCTGTCTATTTAATGTATTTGCAATACCTCTGTACTGAAAACAAATGGGAACATCATCTGGTGAAGCAGTCTGTATCGAACAGTTGATAATAAAATTATGTGGTTTTGTTTTTTGAGCATGTTTTTTGAGGGACATCATTTTAGTTACCTAAATCTCTTCTGGTGGTCATTGAAAACTATTCCTTTATAAGCTGGAATGTTTTCAGTGCTAGCTTTTAGAATTCTGTGAAACAATAGGCATTGTTTCAGTTACTGTAGATGTTGCCTATTTTACCTGTAGCATAATTTTTTTAAAATAAGTGTTAACAGCATGTTTCTAAAAGCTTATATATCTTTTAATGGTTGTTGTAGAGTACATCTCTAAAAAAAGGGTTGAATGCAGATCCCAGTTTAAAGGATGGAAATTGAGTGGTGTAAACATTTATTTTGACTGGTGTTATTTTTTTGATTTTCTGTAATACATTCTCTCTCACCTGTGGCCTCAACATATGTTTTCTTACTATTTTTTTCAGGCTATTTTTTGTAGGATCTCGAGAAGGTCACCTTCCTGATCTGTTGTCTATGATCCACTTAGAGAGGTTCACACCTGTGCCAGCACTGCTCTTCAATGTAAGTTGTTAGTGCTTTCCTTTTCAACTGCGTAGATGTGACCATGTGAATTATTTAAAGGAACACTTTTAGTGTCATCAAGGTGATTGCTGAAAGAATGATTTTTTGTGAGGTATAAAATCATGCTAAACGCCAGGGAATATAAGCTGTTACTTTAAGCAAAAAGCAGCATAAACACCAAGTTTCAATCTTCTGTTGTTATTTTCACTCCTGTTCTTTCCTGACAGTGTGGTATGACCCTTATTTACCTGGCTGTGGAAGATGTCTTCAAGCTTATTAATTACTTCAGTTTCAGTTACTGGTTTTTTGTTGGTCTGTCTATTGCTGGGCAATTATATCTACGTTGGAAAGAACCAGATCGACCCAGGCCTCTTAAGGTAATACTTACTACACAATTGTTTAAAATCTCTGTCTTCCCTATAATTAAATATATAAAAATATAAAAGTGCTGTCTAAAATTCAGACCATACATCTTATGTCTAAAGGTTACAAATTGATCAGGACATAAAAAACAGGTTCCATTTTATATTGTAGCATGAAAGTTAGCTTGTCTCCTAGGTAAGAATAAGAGATTGTTGGAATAGTATACTCTGTCACTTTGTCCCAGTTTAATCAATATCCCTTCTCTCTGTCAACTGGAGAATGTCTCAATAGGCTCATGTAGTAGTTAGCTTTTTATCTTGCATTAGAAACCTCTGATAAGGAATGCTCAAATAACACTGCATGGACCACATTTAGCTCTGATGGTGTCTTATCCCCTAATGACCTTCTCATACTTTTGATACCCTACACAAAGAAGTCATTCTTGTTTCCCAGGTTTTACTGGATCTGTCTAGAAACACTTCATGCCACTATACAGTTTCTTTCAGCACAGCAGTTACCATAATTGGTAATTTTTGCAATTTTTAGCAGCAGTTCTGTTATGAATAATTCTGCAATCTGCTTATGGTTCTAAATAGCCAGATATATAGGAGGAAAAGCAGATAATTTCACAAACTGGGGTTGAGGGAGAAAATTCTGTATCTCAGTGTTTATAGCTGTACATAATGAGTATTTCAATAACTTTCTGTTCTGTTTTTCTGTCTACAGCTGAGTCTGGCTTTCCCAATAATATTCTGTATATGCACAATATTTCTGGTGGTAGTACCACTCTATAGCGACACTATAAATTCATTGATTGGAATTGGCATTGCTTTATCTGGAATTCCATTCTTTTTCTTGGGAGTCTATTTACCTCCATCAAGGAGACCTCAATTTATTACCAAGATTTTAGGTAAGTTTCTTTGTAGTTGGAGATGTTAGGAAAGAGGAAAACTAAATGGGTGAATCTCAGTTTGTTGAAAAGGTTCTGGTGGGCTGACCCCAGCCAGCAGCTGAGTATCCACAGAGCCCCTGGCTCACTAGCACCCCCCAGCAGGATGAGGGAGAGAATAGGAAGAACAAAAGTGAGAAGTTGGTCAAGTTAAAGACAGTTTAGTAAGTGAAGAGGGGAAAAAACCTGCTGCTGCAAGAGCAATCACTTAGCACATCCCACAGCAGTCCAATGTGCAGCCAGTCTCCAAGCAATAGCCATGTGGAAAGACATTCTCCCACATGTACACACTTCTTGCTCTACCTGTTTTTATTGCTGAGTGTGACATTCTGTAGCATGAAATATCCCTTTGCCTGGCTTGGGTCAGCTGTTCTGGCCATCTTCCCTCCAAACTTCCTGCCCCTCCCCATCCCGCTGGTTGCAGGAAGGGCAGAGTGGGAGGAAAGAAAAGGAGCCATGATACTGTGCACATGCTGTCCAGCTATAGCCATAACATCAGTGTGAGCCACCCTTAGTGAGGCAGAAACCCAGAACACTGCACCATCTCTCTGTTGTGAAGAATCTTAACTGCATTCCAGACAGACCCAGAAAAGGTGTGCCCTCATTTCATGTGTCTTTACACATGGATTTTATTCCCTGTATATTTAAAGGCCATCCACTCTTGTCCTCAGTTTTTATACACTTCTCTCGTGAAGCATAGGAAGTCTTTTATTTTAAGCAATGTTGATAACTGTAAAAGGGCTGAACAGTCCTGGTAACGCAAGCTAACTGTTCAACTTTACTGAATCAGTTGTTTGATATGTGAGTCACAGATGGAATTTTGCCTCCTATTGAATAGCAGCAGTTAAATTACACCCTTTTCTCCAGCAGTGCATTGTTGTCATTGTCACTATGTGAGAAAAACACGATGAAGGATGTGCTAAGGAAAGTTTATAGCATCATCTTAGATTGAAACAGGATGTGGTGCTGCAGCGGTAGCATGTATGTAAATACCCAGTAATCTTGTAACTTTCCTGTGTGCTATTAGTTTGTTTTTTTTATTCTACCAATTTTATACTCTTAATTATAAAGAAAAAAGATTTTATTTCAGTTACTTGGCAGGGTGCTCAAGAAGAAAAATATTGTAGGATATCAACAGAACACTTCTAAACAGTACCTGTTTAAAAATAAAAAAAAAATTGAGTGGAAGAGTTATTGTATTAACTGTTACTGCTTGTTTCCCTAAAGGCAGAATTCCTGATAGATTTCATTAGTCAGATGCACGTTGTGTAATTAGAGTTGAGATTCGTGGCTGTTGTTCTCATTTGTCTCCCATTTCCTGTGCAGGTACAGTCACACGAAAGGTGCAGAAGCTCTGTTACTGTGTTTTAACAGAGATGGACAGAAGTGAGGAAAAGAAGTTAGAAACCAAATCCAACTAAAATTTAAAGCCATTACAAGAAGCAGAAGGAAGGATAAAACAATTACAACAACTAAAGGGAAGAGGTGGAACTGGGAAAATGGGAAAACTGTTTCCAGTGGCCTTTCAGAAATACTGAAAATGTGCTAACTTGCAGTTGGATTCCCACATAGATCATGCCCTTATGTCATCCTTCTGAACTGTTTTCAGGGCATGTTTTCATTGGATAATGATTATCTGCTCACTTCAGGCACAGAAGCTGTGTGTCAATACAGTTCCTTCTTCAGAATTGATATTAAAATGGTAAGAGCTAATGGATCAAATTAGATTTCTGCAGAACCAGGCGGTGAAATAATGCATTTTTAAATTAGACTGAAAACCTCTTTGACTCAAAAGACCAAGTCATTTCCAGCTTAATTCTGATGGATGTTTGCATGAAATTATTTGCTGTGCTGTCTCAGTTCTTATCCCAGATGACAACTGGTCACAACTACCTACCTAATCTGTTATTGAGAAGAAAAAGAAACTTCTGCTCCATTATTTAAAGACTGAACCAACCTTTCTCCTTTAAAGATAAGTATTCATATACTACATGGAAATGTGGTATCTGACTGTGACAAAGAGTTAAACAACAAAGCATGTTGGTACTAAAGATTCGATTAACATTTGATGATTCTTTCCTGTTAACTTGCTATTGGCCAGCTTCTGCTAGGCTTCATGAAACGTCCAAAATTAAAATGTTCAGTTTGAAGCCTGTGAGCATTTGTTTCTGAGCTGTTTCACTGACCACACATTAGCCTTGTTACCTCAGAATGTCTGTCTCAGTTGACCTGAGTTTGGCCACATGTACTGTTTCGGGCATTTAAGGTGAACTAAATCTTGTAATCAGAAGATTGTGGCTGAAGCAATGGATACTTCAAATGCTGCACCACATTTGCTTCAGCCACTTGAATAACAGTGGAAATACTTGGATTTTTGCACTGACTCCATGACCAAGATTATCTTTAAAATTACAGATAATGGCAAATGGTAGTAGATGGTGAAGATTAACATAAAATGCAGTCCTGGCATACCTTTATAAAACAGCACTGGGATTTAAGATAGCTATATTCTAGCTGAGGAACTTATGTACCAACTGCATAAAACATGTAGGGTCTTTTCACTATTAAATAAAAGTTAGCATTGAGGTATTTTAATACAGCTTTTAAATCTTGTATATGATTGGAATAAATTCAGTATCCAAATTGAGACATCTGTCCAGTGAGCAAGCATAGCTTCAACAGGCATGGGTTGTGTGTAGGTAGGATTGTTTTAAAGATTCATGAATGCAAGTTAAAATGGTGATATGGCTTCTGCTACATCAGCATCTCTGATCTTTAAATGAGTAAAGAAAACTTAGTCAAAAAAATTTTTATTTACAATTTAAGTGCACATTGTTCTATTCCAACAGTAAAACTACCAGGAAGAGTAATGGACATGTCAAGGCCATTTCATATGCTCAAACACTTGTAAGGAAAGTAACTTGACACCTAAATGCAGTGGGAAGCACTAGGACAGAGCCTTTTTCCAGGACTTCCACTTGCCATCAGGGCCGACACACTGATCTTCTGAAACGTGTCACATTAGTCATGACCAGAAGGGCTGCTGCCAACAGCACCTCCATATATAACATGGAGATACGGTCTCTACAGGTACAAATGCTTGGGCAGGGAGCTTTGGGAAAAAAATAATAAGTTCCTTTAGAATTTCAGAACACGGCAGAAAAATCTATTTAAACCATACAGCAATTCTGCTTCAACAAAAATTCGTGTTGTCAAGTGGCCACCCATCTGTTTAATATCTACCAGCTGAAGCTGGCTGCTCAGATGGTACATTTTCGTGCAGCAGTAGAATTTCATGTTCAAAAAAGAGCTTAGTCAGAACCCAAATCTTCCATCTCATCGTATCCAAATTCCCGCAGAACCTCCTGTCGGTATTTGTCCCATGTTCTTCTCCTGTAATACTGGTCCTCATCACTGGAGCTGTCTTCAGACCCTACAGAAAGAGCATCAACACTTTTGGGTTATCCCTTCTTTTTAGTTAAATAAGTTGATCAGACTATTTTAAGCTTCTTGTGAAACAAAGTCTGAACAACTTCTGTATCTGATGAGGTTTGAATTGTGCTTGGAGTACTCTGGGGTGGGGATTTAAGAAGGCAAAGGCAGCCTTTCACAAATGTGTGGACTCAAGTCATCAATTCCATCTCAAAGCAAGCAATCCTTCACAATTGCAGCAGCCCGAAACTGATTTCTTAATTTTGGCTTTGCAAAAACACTGAGATCTCTTCTGGTTCCAAGAAACATAATCTGCCTCTAAGCAGATGTCACCCATTTTAAGACCAGAACACTATCACAGCAGTGCTCAATTAAGTTGTTTTTCTAGAAATAGCATGTAAAAAGAATGGGATTTATACAAGCACAGCATTTATGACAGACATACCTTTTTCTCCATCACCATCTTCCTCAGGTAAGAATTCGTCTTCTTCAGGATAATCATTACGCCAGTTATTTTCATCATTTTCATCATCTTCATCTTCATATACTTCCTCTGGAGCAGCATCATCATTTACCTGTACATCAATACAAAACATAATGCTGAGTGTCTGTATTTATGGTGAATGTTAAGTGAGTTTTCATCCACCTGTACAAATACAGATCAGAAAGAAGATGATATACATATTGAGGGCACACATAAGGAATTCTGCAGTTACACAAAACACACTGCAGAAAAATTTGAGTTGTCACTGTATTCACTATTCACTTCAAATCACTTTTGGTGAAAAATCAGTTAAGTCACATATTTACATATTCCATTTCATTATTTAAATGTTAAGGTTAATGACTAACTTAATTCTACTCACGTCAGCAGTAGTGTAATAGTTCAAGGCAGCTTTTAATGATAGGACTTTAAGCGTGCTTGTTTGTGACCTTTCTATTTAAGAAACACCCTTACCCATTCATATTCTTCTCTGTAGGGCTGTACAGAAAGGATATTTTCAATCCAACCAGGGGCTGATGCTTCCTTATAGTAGATGTCATAAACATACTCATCTTCTTTGTCACAGTGTTTTTTAGCATCTTCAGAAACATTTAAACGCTCACGGATCATCTCTACTGCATTGCAAAGAATAGTATCTGGATCTGGCTTCTGCTGAGAAAAAATAAAAAATGCACATTTTCACTCAAGTCACACAGACCAAGTCTCAGTAACAGCCACCAGTTTTCTTTGCAGCTAACTAAGGATGACATTCTGCAATCTCAGACTGAAAGACTTTCCCACTGGAATGCTTTCACAGTATTAGCAACCTGGAATAGAAAGACTGAAGGATTTCCCAGATACTAGGAGAAAACTTCTGTGAGCAGTTCATTAGAAACTATTGACTGGGATATCCCACAGAACCATTCATCTGTTTCTGATGACACATTGGTTGAAAAGACAAGTTTTAAGAGAGCCTGTTCTGTGCAGAGCATCACACCAGCAGCACTGCAGGGAACATGTGTGGACAGTAAGGTGGACACAAGCAGGTTACAGTATGCAGGAGAAACAATGGAAATGGGTCAGGTGAACAGGAAAGGGCTGTCAGGCCCTACAGATGCGCTTTCTATTTCCTTTATTTCCTTACTTTAACACAGAAGAAATAGCCTTATGTTTTCATCCCAGCTAATAAATTATTTGCAATGTATTTCCTTCAGTGACTTGCACTTGAAGGCCTACACAGGCAGTTTTTTTCTGTAAATTTTTCCCTGCTAGAGCTTTTCAGAATATCTTGTCCAATCCTCAGTGGTGTCTCCTGAACTAGTTGGTTCTGAGAAGCAGCTGCAGACCAGCCATTCATTTACTTCTACTTACAGAATGAAGAAGAAAGCTTACTTTAACACCTACTTGTAGTTCTAAAAGAGTAAGGGGAAAATTCTGATGCTACCTCAGTTTCCTTTTTTTCTTTCTAATCCACAGTGACAGATAACAGTTAAATAACAACTCAAATTCTGAACTACTTGCTTAATAGAAAGTGAGGAGTCATACTAAAATTTGATGTCAGAGCCCTGAAATAACCTGTAAGAAGTGCTCAAGGATGACAGCTGGCTGGGCTTTTCCTCACCCAGTATATTCTTTAAGCATTTAAGTTTTCCTCAGAGCTGTGATGGGCTGCATAAGGAAAGCATCCACAGTGTTTATATATAGCGAAGGAACTACTTAAAAGTATAAACAGCCCTCTCACCACCTTTTCTATATCGTTGTGAGTCTGTAATACAAAATCTTCTTGATGCTCCTTACACAGAAGGCAGAGCTGCTTTATACTCAAAACAGTATGAGGTATTGAGCTGATACTCTTCCAACCAAAAATATACTGAACTCGTAATACCAATGAAAATAGGAGGTAGGGACTTAAGCAGCCTATCAATCATGCTGTTCCTAGGCATCTGGGTACATGAGAGGACTGAATTAGATTTTTTAATTCTCTGGACAGCAAAGTTAGTAAAAAAAAAACACCTCAGAGATCCACCTGACAGATGAACATGAGAATTTATACACTTAAATAGGACACAGAGAAAGCAGGATGGTGGAAACCCTTCCTGTAGCAGCACCTCCAGAGTGTGTCTCAACAACATTAGTGCACTTAAGGATCCTCATGAAGTTAGTCTCTGTATAATATTCCAATTTGCAAATACCTAGTTAAGGCTCCCATTAAGTAGTACAATACTTACAATGCAGACAAAACTCCCACAGCAGTCTGCCCACGTGTACCACTGAACAGTGATACCAAAGTACTTCGAGTACACTAAGTTCATTTGCTGACCTGTGGGTTTGCAGCAGTTACGCTGGGGTCTCCCACCATCTCCTCTTCTTGTATGATATCAAACAACTGGAATTTCCCACAGCAGTCTGAACTCTTATCACCACCACCACTCTCCTCTTGTGAAGCATCTTCCTTTGCTTCAGAGCCTGACCTGTCACCACCAAGAGGAGCCTCGCCACTGATGACAGGGGCAGCTGTTTCAGTACAGTCAGGTCGATGGCTGGCTATTACACGGTACCGGCTCTCCTTCCTCTTCACTTGCTTGGAAGAACGGAGCTCCTGAATGATGCGCTGAGTGCTTCCTGCAGAGGGTTGCAGGCTTTGAGCTGCTTTGTCTCGTGTGATGGCATCTTTAACATATTTCTGAACGGGTTCGTTCTGAGTGGAGGAACAAAAAGGAGGAGGAATATAATGACACCATCAACATAACAAGTCATACTCTTTCCTAGAAGGGATTAATAACTAATAACACCAGTGCAGTAAAAACTGCAGTACTAATATTCCTAACATTCAAATAACTTCTACTATTGCTTTAAGCAATGCAATAATCATAATATTCTTTTGATATCAGTGGAAAAAAGTAGAAGATACAGCAGGAAAGTTCTAAGACTGTTTCAATTTGATTTTTAAACAACTTTGTAGTACAGAATAACAAACGCCTTTGGAAGACTGCGATGGACCTGAATTTAAGGCATAATGCCCTTTACAGTGCCCTGTAAAGTTCATTTCCCAAGACAGACCAGTTTTATTCAACATAAAAAGCTGGACAGTGGATGGCAGCTGTTGCCCTTGTAGGGCTGAGCTTCAGCACCTCAAACAGCACAAATTCAGGCTCCGCTGCCTGCCTGCCCTGCGGTCTCCAAGTGAAGAACGGTGAGAACACAGCAGCGAGTGCTCAGCACAGCTTTCAGCGGCCCGTGGGTGCTGTCCCGCCGCCGGGCCTGGGGGCACCGGCACCCCCCGGGGGGCACCCCCGGCCCCGCAGCTCTCCGAACCCCCCGAGCCCCGCCCGGCCGCGGTACCCTGGAGGGCAGGGTCGCCACCAGCCTGAAGAGGCTCCGCTGCACCGGCTCCTCCCGCCGCCGCTTGCAGGCGAGCAGCAGCGCCTCGGCAGGGTCGGGCCCGCCGCGCTTCCGCCGCACCCGCAGCACGGCCGCGCCCGCCATGGCCCGCACGGCCCCGGCAGCGGCGGGATCCGCCCGGGAAGGGGCGGGAGCCGGGCGGGAAGGGGCGGGATCCACCCTGGAAGGGGCGGGAGCCGGGCGGGAAGGGGCGGGCACTCGGCGGGAAGGGGCGGTGACGGCTCCGGCCGCGGCTCCGGGAGGTGTGGGCCTGTGGTGCGCTCCCCTCACGGGGCGCTGGGCGGGTGCGGGCCCAGGGGTAGGTGTGGGCCCCGGGGGTAATTACCGCCCCAGGGGTAATTGCCGGCTCAGGGGTGGCTCAGGGGTGGGTGTCCCAGGGATAGGTGGGTGTCCCAGGTGTGGGTGCCCCAGTCTCAGGTGGTGCCGGCGCGGGGCTCTGAGCAGGGCACAGCCCCTGGGGCCCGGCGGACTCGCCCTCGCCCCGCCTGCCCCGGGGCAGCTCCGTCCCTGTCCCTGTCCCGGGTGGTGCCCGGCCCGGCAGGGGCTGTTCGGGCTCCTCCTCGGGCACGGGGTGTGTGGGGAAGCCGGGGCAGGGCGGGCGGCGAGAGGGGTTTGTCTGTGGGGATGTCCTGGTGTTCCTGTTTCTCTCGTCCTGAGCGGGCCGGGGGGACACGTTTTAGCTCAAAACATCCTTGTTGGAAAAGCATAAATCAATCACCAGGGCTCCTGGCCAGGGCAGGTGTAGCAGGCACGCAGAGCTGGAGTCGTGGCTGTAGTTTTCACTGGAAGTTTTGTGTTTGGCTTGTGTTCCTTTCACAGCCAGTATTTGGTGTATTATACTGAAGTGAAAGCAGCAAAACTGCACATAATACATAAACAATACGTACAAGTTGAGACTGACCATGAAGACCTTTTGTGGAAGAGCTAATCCAACCACTGGCTCGATGGAGTGGTTGGAAGAGGCTGAGGACTATGACTACCACCAGGAGATTGCAAGGTATGATGGGAAATGTAGCTTCTTGTTCCCCTAAAGTTACCAAAAAAGAAGGCAAACCAAACTTGGTTTTATGACAGTTTGGGGGTATATTTTTGTAGAAGTTCCAAGAGCATGAGTTGAGCAGACTGCAGGATAGGCTGAATGTTAGTAAATGTGCCCGGTGTTGTATGGGGCAGAACTGTCAACACAGAGTTTTCTTTAACCTATTCTCCAAGTAAATTCCTTCTAAATTCTTTTAAATGTTTTCTGTGGTGCTGATTCTAATACTGACGATTTACCAGCTGCCTTAGAAAACAAGGGAGGCTCTCTAAGGTTCTGCAGTTTTGTTGTGCTTTGCAGTATGAAGTGTTTTGACTGGAGTTTTTTTATTGCAGGTCACGCTATGCAGATATGCTTCACGATAAAGACAGAGTAAGTATAGAGGCAAAAACCTTTTCAATGGTAAGAAAATAGCCATTTCCTTTCTCTTGAATGGCTGTCACTGCATGGTTATGTAGGTTTCTCCTAAAGATTAAATGATCACATTTTTGTACCCTTTGAGATATCAGACCTGCCCTTAGATCAACAAATGCCTTTGCTTACTGCAGAACATATTCACATTCAGTAGCTGATTTTGCTGTTCTGTGTTTGACATTTTTGTCAGAGAGAGCTCATTAGATGAAATTTCAAAGGCTGTAAAACTGAAGCTGTTGTTGATGCTGGTGTGCTTATAGCCCCATTTAATGGCAGGTAACCGAAACCTACTGTTTACACATGTTGCTTGTCATGTATGAGTGCAGATGAAGAGAGGAACCTAAATCCAAGATACTTTAGCTCCTGTACTGTCAGAGTCAGTTTATGACTATTACAATGGTGCTGCAGGGGAAAATTTTATTATTATTTGCTCCAGAAAATATATCACATTTGCAAATCTTACATGTGGTATGAATAGCTGATTGACCAGTAACAGTGTGAACATTGTGATAAAAAGAGATGTACTTTAAATGGGCTGATCCCACCAGATACGCTTCCTTTTGCTGAAGGTGGCTTTGGTGTGACTGGATGGCATAAAGTGTGTCTATAGGCCTTTTTCTGATTATGAAATTGTGGTTGGAGAATGCAAGACCTGCAAAAATTTGAAAGTGTACGTGGATAAAAGGTTTTTCTTCTCCACAGAATGTGAAGTACTACCAAGGTATTCGTGCTGCAGTGAGCAGAGTGAAAGGAAGAGGTGAGAAAGCCGTCGTTCTAGACATAGGGACTGGCACAGGGCTCCTGTCTATGATGGCAGCTTCAGCCGGGGCAGATTTCTGCTATGCAATTGAGGTGAGCATTTGTTAAGGGTTGCGCATATTCTGCGTGTGTTTTCACAGCTGCTTTTTCGAGCTTCAGTGCAGTTCTGTCTGCACAGTCAGTGGAGTGGATGCATTTGTTATTTTGTGTGGTGGCTTCTGAAGTGCAAGCTTGAGCCTTTTGTGTTTCAAAACCACCTGTGTCTTACAAGAACATAGTTGAAAGCGTATAGTACAGTTTTCATCTTTAGGACAGTTTCTGTAAATGTACAGATTAAAATTTCTTACTCAAGTTTCCTAGTATTTCATTGTCTCTACTTTTTAGCAAAATTCAAGTGCAATATGTAACCATTATTTTTGAAAAATGTGAATATTTCATAACCATATTTCTGATCTTTATAAGTTTCAACTCTTGGAGATGGGTTCTCAGGCCACTCAGTTATAACATGGACCACATCATAATACAGAGGCTGTTTTATGAACTGATTTTTCCATCTCTCTATGATTAGATAGAGCGTTTTTAATCTAGGATTTTGTCTGAGGATCAGTTTTCAGGCTCAGTCCTCTTTCATGTAGACATAGGAAGCCATCAGAGAGGTTTGTGCTGGTTTCCAAAGTGGCCACAAGTGTCTTATCTTCAGTAGTCAAATTGTGTGACTGGATGGAATATTTAAAAGTTTTGAGTTTTAAAACTGTATATGGACGTTAAACCCTTTCAACCCTTGGTCATTCTGTTATTTTTGCTCTGAAGGAAACAAAATTTCTTTTCACATTTATGCTGTTAGTAAAAGTGGATTTTTGGCATACTTCAGTGACTTTCAGTGCTGATTGTTTTGGGTTCATTTATTTATTAAGCACATGTAAGTCTCTTGGGGCTTCTCTTGGTGCGTATGTATATTTTTCAAAAGAAACAAGTTTGTTTAAGATGAATGCTAAAATCTTAATGTGTATTCTTGTCTTTCAAAAGTTAAACTGGAGTAGCTTTTGGAGACAGCTGATACTCAGTTTGTAACCGTGACACTGGAGCTCTATGAATTTTTCAAGCGAGGTTCCCTGTCTTGTTTCATGGTAATGGACTCCAGACATAGGAAAAGATACAGAAGATGTTCAATTGTTTCAGAACTAAATATATTGCATTTTGTGCTGGTGTCCCTTCATTTTTGAAAGCTAATTTTAAGTGTACCATTCTGTTACACTCTTGCTCCTCACAGGTTTTCAAGCCCATGGCTAATGCTGCTGTGAAGATAGTGAAGAAAAATGGTTTTTCTGACAAGATCAAGGTAATCAACAAGCACTCCACTGAAGTCACAGTTGGCCCAGGTAAGAAAAACAGGCTAGGCTTAAAAAATTTGGCAAGTACCTGAAAATCATGAAGGAACATGTCTTATGCTTACTCTCCATGTGGTTTTAATAAAACAAGCTAATCCTTGTGAAGGGGGTGGAGCACAGGTGTTTTGAGGAGCAGCTCAGGGAGCTGGGGTTGTGTAGCCTGGAGAAAAGGAGGCTCAGGGGTGACCTACCTGAGAGGAGGTTGTAGCCAGGTAGGGATCAGTCTCCTCTGCCAGGTAGCAAGTGACAGGATGAGGGGAAATGACCTCAAATTGTGCCGGGGGATGTTTAGATTAGATATTAGGAAAAAAAATTTTTTATGTGAAGGATTTTAAAGCATTGAACAGACTGCCCAGGGAAGGGATGGAGTCACCATCCCTGGAAGTGTTCAAAAAACGTGTGGATGTGGCACCTGAGGACATGGTTTGATGGTGAACATGGTGGTGGTGCTGGGTGGGTGGTTGGACTTGGTGATCTTAAAGGTCTTTTTCAACCTCAACTATTCTGTGATTCTTTACACTCTAAAAAGTAATATTGGAAATTTACTTGAGAAGGAAGTGTTCTAGTAATATTTCAGTAGTCATTTTTATTTCATAGTAGGCTTCTAAAGGAAAATAATTTGCAGTCTTCAGCGGATTCCATAAAAGGAATAAGTTTTTTAATTACTTGTGTTCTTAGGATAACATTTTCTTGAAAGACTTATATAAAGACTATTAATATTACAATATCGATTTGTATCTTTTAGATGGAGATATGGAATGTCGTGCAAACATCCTGGTAACAGAATTATTTGATACAGAGCTGATAGGAGAAGGAGCTTTACCAACTTATGAGCATGCACACAAATACCTTGTACAGGTAAGAAAATAGGAAAATGATAGTGTGTCACATCTATTCCTAGAGAAATTCTTTTTTGGAGTAAAATAGAGATTATACTTAGCCTTCTGCATCCCTTGGTAAATACACCACCAGCTGTGTGTTTCTTATTCAGTGAATAATTTAGTAGGCTCATTCCTCGAATAAAGCTATTTGAGTTCATATTCTAAGTCACAGGCTCTGAAATTACACCTAGATGCTTTGTGTTGAAGCCAACAACTTGATGGTTAACAAATGGTCTTTCAGTCCTGATTTGAAGCTCTGCTTAATAACATCCTTGTTCAAAGATGTTTTAAAAAAATTAAATTCTCCTTTAAAATTTGATGGGCTTCACCTGCCAGGCATCACTTTTTTTCCTATTGGGTTCTTACTACTCCATATGCTTTTTGCCTGTGGAAATATTCTAAACACTGTAATCTAGTATCCTTTTTGGACACAATCTATAAGGTATAATTTTAGGGCTTCCTCCTTTACCTTTTCTAATGTTTTCTTTTATTAAAATGTGGATGGCAAAACTTTATTTAGGTTTCTAATTTCCTTTCACCAATTTGCATAATAAGACAATAGCACTCCATAACTTTGTACTGCTCTCCATATATAACTCTAAAATGCAATTGGTCTTTTTTTTGTAAAAACACTGTTCTTGGACTTCATGGTTAGCTGTTAGATCACAGTGGGATTTTTAGGACAACTTGTATGTTTTTCACTCTTTAAACATGGATACAAAGTTGTCATTGCATAAATATTTGAGCCGTTGCTTTTCTTATTTTCTCATTGCAATCACCAACTCTCTTTTATTGTTGCGAGCCAACTAGTTTTCTGCCTTGAGAAGCTCAAAATAGGTCTCTTATTTGAGAATGAGACTGCAAGTGCAGGTTTAACTGAGGCTGGTAAACTGATAATGTTGTATGGTTAAAAAAGCCTTGCTGAACCACACGGAACAGGATAGAGACATGGATTGTGTTTGAGAGAGACAAATTGCTCTGATGTTACAAAAGTTTCCAAAATAACTTGTGTTTAAGATTTCAAAGCTCCCAGTACAACTTTTCTTTAAATAGGTTTGCATTTCTATTGATTTAATTCTTATTCATGTTAATAAGTCAGAGCTGTTGAATGTATTTACCCTTTGTTTTAAACACTCAGGAAGGATGTGAGGCAGTGCCTCACAGGGCAACAGTATATGTCCAGTTGGTGGAATCCAGAAGAATGTGGTCCTGGAACAAACTGTTTCCCATTCATGTTGAAGCAGAGGATGGTGAAAAAATTATTGTTCCCCCTTCAGAAATGGAGAACTGCCCAGGTGTTCCTTCTGTTTGTGATATCCAACTGAACCAGATGCCCTCAAGTGACTTCACTACCCTTAGTGATGTGGTGACAATGTTCAGGTAGGGTAGACATTGTTTTGTTCTAAACAAAGTTGTCTTGTTATACCTTTTATATAAGTTGTGTGTTCAGCTTAGGAAGCTGGTGAGAGTTTCTGAAGATTAACTGTGTTTTTTTACAATTTTTATGCGTCTCTGCAGTGTGGATTTCAGTAAGCCTGTGCAGAGTGCATCTACCTGCTATAGAGTGCAGCTGGAGCCTGTTAAATCTGGCAAGGCACAAATTGTGCTTTCCTGGTGGGATATTGACATGGACCCCTCTGGGATGATAAACTGCACGATGGCTCCCTACTGGGTAAAACCCACTTCTGCTTTGCAGGTAAAATACTGAGCCTTCACACACTGTTGTCAGGTGACTACTAGCAACTATTTTGAGTTAAGGCCTTACTGTGTGTTTCAAGCAGCTCTCCCTTAAATTGTGTAGGAACTTTGCTAATGTTTAATGTATTGGAAGATGCTAAATACATAAATTGTAGGCATGTTAACTATAGAATGTACCCATTTCAGGTTTTCTTTAATGTTAAATTTTAATAGTAATCCTTTATGTAAAGGTTTCTACAGTAAGTGAACTGTAGAGGTGAAACACCATTAATGAATGTAAAGCAATTTTGGATTTGTTTTGATTTAAATAGAAACTTAGCTAGTGAGCAAGCCAGTGGTTTCAGACTTATTTTGTTGTAAGAAGTCTATGTAGAGTACCTTTATTCAATGTATGATACTGGTCTTTATTCAGCCTTGCTAACATGAACAAGATCCTTTCAGTTAATCATATGTCAGTACTTCAAACTTGTGCCAATTCTTCCTAATTAGTTTCCTGCTATTTATTTACTTCCCATTTACTATTTATGAATGAGTTCTTAAGGTTTTGTGTATCATCCCTTTTCAGTGGAGAGATCACTGGATGCAGTGTGTATATTTTCTTCCCAATGAGGAGCCAGTTCTCCAGGGTGAAAAGGTGTGCTTGACTGCCTGTCGTGATGAGTACTCTGTGTGGTATAAGCTGCAGAAAGCCAGGTAACAATTCTGTGTGTGAAAAAGACTGGTATTTTACTCCAAGCTCGAGTATTTGCTGCTCTTAGAGCATCTCTTTTTGTAGAAGAGTAAGACTAGAAAATTATTAAAGGCTGCTTCATGGGCAGTGCACAGGTGCAAACTACACGTTATGCATAAAAGCACAGTTGGACTGCAAGCTTCTGCCTTGTACCTGGTGGCATTGTGTGACAGAGAAATAAAAAGCACTCATGGTCGATTCCTGGAAATCCTAAAATACAGCTCAGATTGGCTGGCATGTAGGTAAAGAAGTGAAATAGTTGCCATTCTGTCTCTGTGTTCTATTTTCATAGTCAGCACTGTCTTTTTGAGATTAGTACCTTTTGCTCAGGTTAAAAAGAGCTTAATCATGTTGGTTATGATGACAATAGCAGCTAACATTTTGAAAATTAGTGCTGGCTATAAAATGTCTGACTTTACTATGCCTTTTTTACTTAGAAATCCAAACAAGAAACTTTACTAAAAGAACAAAGTCTAAAAACCTAACCATCACAGTTAGTGAAAAAGTGGTGGGGTTTCTTGGTTTTATCTTTTTTAAAAGGTGAAAACTGGTTCTTTTTGGCCTCTCTTCATTTGGAAATGCAAAGTTACAAAAATGTTTCTGAAAACTGGTAACTTTGAAAAAGCAACAGCAGAGTCCATATGCATTAATGTGCACACTGGTCAAAATGCATAAACGTACCTGTTGGCAAAAACCTGTTACTTGCTGATGCTGTAGTCAATACTTCATTGCAATGTTTTACAGAGAAGAGGAGAATAAAGCAGCTGTTCATGTTGAGAGTCCTGTTTGTAGGTGTCATGCTCACCTGCTTTGGAACAGACCACGCTTTGGGGAATTGAATGACCAGAATCGAACACACCAATACATCAAGGCCTTGAGGAAAGTGAGTGCATGTTGTTGCCTGTTGGATCTTTTGGCTTCTGTGATGGATGCACATATTGGTTTATTTGCAGTAATTCTTTATGGAGTTTGTTTCTCCCCTGCAAAGAACCTTACTCACCAAGTATATTTTTTTTTTCCATCAGCAGATACATTTTTTCATTAAAACTTTAGTATTGCATTTTTAAATTGTAAACAACTATTTAGGCTTACATAGGAATTTGTAGCAGCTCTGTATATTTGCTAGAAGTAGTATTGGTGGTTGAATAAAGACACTCAATACATTTTTGTGCAAACTTTTCCAGACCTAAGACAAAGGGATTACATGAGCATTTTTTACCCTTATTTTATATTGAAGTATGTAAAGTGGGGAAAACTTTATCATCTGGGTTGGGAATAACAATGACTGTTTGTTTTCTGTAGGTTCTGAACACAGATAGTGTTTGCCTTTGTATAAGCGACGGCAGTCTGCTGCCTGTGCTGGCTCACTGTCTTGGAGCAAAGCAGGTACAGTACCTCATCCTGTTTTTCAGATCTGTGCAACGTAGCTTGGCATTTTTCTCTCATATATAGTTCATTTCCAGCTCATTATTATACTGAGTCTGTGTGTAAATGAGAGCTGAGAGCTGCTTGGCTGTCTCTCTTATGTAGATACCTCTTACTTGATGTATTCTGTCGTGGGGCTCTTCAAACTAAAATCTGTTATAGTTGGACTGAATATCTGGAAACGTGTAATGTAATATAATCCTGAGGAATGTAGCATATTGCCTAGCTATTCACCAGTTATGAATAAAACCTATTTTTTTTCTTATTGCAGAAGGTTTCTGAGCACTTTCCAGCAGATACAGTCAGGTCATGTTAAACAGTTCTTAAAAGGAATGAGCACAACTGTAGGTTGATTTAGCACATTGGCAATATGCTTGCATTTGTTCAAGAGTAAATATGTGCCTAGAGCTATGCTCTGTACCTCTTAAAAATGGAAAATAAATATTTGCATTCTGTTGGTGGGGGTTTTTCTCTTGCGTGGCTGTGAAAGCAGCATTATTTAGCCTGTAGTTTTTGGGGGTGTTTTGTTGTTTAAAAGGTCCCTGACAGTGGGCTGTGGAATAGATGCATGGTTCTTATGAACCGTGCTCACTAGGGCATCAGTGTTCCTTCATTGTTCAGTTACATATCCTTTTAATTAAAAACTATAGAGCTGGTTTGACTAACTGTTGTATGTTTTCATTAGGTGTTTACAATAGAGAACTCTGGTGTGTCCTGTTCTGTCATGGAAAAAGTGAGTATTCCCTTTTCTGTTAAAGCAGTAAATGAACCCATGGTATTACTAAGGCCAGAGTTGATGCCTTTGATTGATTGTTCTTGTGTCAATTGTTTAGAAGTTAAATCAGTTCAATGAATGTATTTGAGGTTGCTGTTTGCTTTTAGGAGGCAGCAGGCAGCGGCTCTGCACTGCAGATGGTGTTTGAGCTGCTGCCTTGGGGAAGGGCACGAATGGCTCTGCCAGTGAAGTGGAGGCTGTTCAGGAGAGGCAGCTGGTGTCTAAAAAGTGACTGGAAACAGTTTCCTGAAGTCATCACTTGGCTGTGGCACTTTTAGTTGACACTGTGTATTTGAAAGAGGTCTGGCTCAGCCTGTGCCTTAGGAGTACAAAACAGGAACAGTAGGCAAATGAGGACCCACAGCTGGCCTTAAACAGAAGCCAAACATATAGTGTATTCATAGTTGAAGTGATTCTTATCTTTCTTGACTGTCCTTCCTATTTGCTTCAAAATACAAATGGAAGACAGTGAGGAAACTTTTGTGTTCTCTGCCTTTATATATACTTAATTGAAAGAATATGGAGGGCATGTGCTTTAGTTCACTGGGTGTGACATGCTGGCTCTAAGTGTGTGCATCCTTTAAAAGCAGACTTGTATCAACCTGATGAGTTATGGCAGGCAATTTTAAAGAGATTTCTTTTGGCTATTAGGGTTTTTTATAATTTAATTACCAATAAAATAATTTTTTGTATGTGTTTGAGTCTCAGCTGTGACTTTTGGTAAAGACAGTGTGCTATTTTTTGGTTTTAGTTATTCAAAGCAAATCATCTTGAAGATAAAATTAAAGTATTAGAAGCACGCCCTGAGTTGCTGAAACCTTCTCATTTTGAAGATAAAAAGGTATGTTACAATTGTCCAGTATACTGAATTTTAGAGGGGTTGTAGGGAGCAGGAGGGAAAAATGATTTTTGCTTTCCTGCTGTGCCATTGTAACCACAATGAATCCCATTATATCCCGGTTCCATAAAATGCGATGAGTAGATGGTTCAGACCATGTGCCACTAAAACTAAAGGAGGCTAAAGACTGGGGGAGGATTGTTGCCTTGTTTTTGAAGACATATGACTTTCCCTTGCTGCATAATTGCACCAGTTTTTAAGGCAGTTTAACTGGTTTAACTGCAGCATGTGTGCTGCAAGGCTGTAGTTCTTCTTCCTCAGGCCCCTCAAGAAGATAGGAATCTATTTGGAAGAACTAGTATCATTAAATTAAAATTTTCAAAATTCTGTGGCTCATTACAAAGCCTTCCAACCTAAAAATTCAATATTTTCTCTCAAACTTTGTTGCAGGAAAATTAATTTCAAAATGTGCTAACTAAACCCACAAAAATATGTCTGCTGTGCCGTATGTGCATTATGCAGCAATTAAATCCCTATGGAGCAGTAGAAGTTTTTATCTAGAAGATTTTTCTTGATGTGTTGGTAGATACTGGAAGATTTAAACAGCCTGTGCTACTGAGTTGTTCTTATACTGCTTTTTATCTCCTGATTCCTTTGCCAAGATTTCTGTTCTTGTGGGAGAGCCGTTTTTCAGTACAAGTTTGTTGCCGTGGCATAATCTGTATTTCTGGTATGCCAGGACAGCTGTGACCAGTCACCTCACCAGCAATGTCACTGTCCTGCCTCAGTCTGCTTCTTTGCACATGATGGTTGTGGAGTTCCAGGTGAGGTTGTTTAAAAGTATCCATTTGATATTTACACAAATCCACTTAAAATGGAGTATTCTTCCAGGACTTTTTAATGACGAGTGTATTGTATTTTAGTACTATCCAATATGTTTTGTACTTACCACCTGAGAAAAGAATATTTGATATCTTGAAGGTGAGTTTTGCTATTTCAGCCATCTCTTGTCAAGTAATTTTTGCCATTTAAAATGAAAGGGCTGAATGTTTTAAAATATTTCTTTAGATTAGAGATTGCTGAAGCATGTGACAATCATGGTTATTTATAAAATGATGCTTGCTAAGACTGTGGGCAGGATTACTAAGTGCATGTTCCGTTTTTTTAACTGCTTTGAGTCCTAGTTCTGAATTTGAGCACATCTTAAAAATACTTTGAAAAGTCAGATTTCAGAAATTATACAAAGGTATAAACTGGTTTTTTCAACTGTTAAGGGCTTTGTAACTTAAGATTGTGAAGTGTTTACCCACAGTGATAGTGGAAATTAAATAAGTACTTTCATTGTTAACATGCAAAGTCCAGTAGCTTAAGTGAGGAAACTCTGTAGTCTGTATATAATAACTGAATATAGATACCTAAATAAAAAAGCCTGTAATCTAATAAATTTTCACATAAACATAACCTTTAGTTTATCTCTTAAAAATGCAAGGTCTATTTTGTCTTTTTTCTTCCCTCTGGCTTACCAGCTGTGTAGATTTTGTGTCTGAGCCTTCTTTCCCTTAACAGTTTCCTTATTTGAATGCTCTTTAGCCTTGTTCTCTTACTTCTGCTTTTGCTTTGTGCATATGAAAGTCTGTTTGTTCTTTTTCCGTCTGGGACTAATCAACTGCATTGCATGTTTTTACATACCTTTCATTTTTCTGCAAAAATGTAGAAAATTTAAATACATACCGAGTAAATAATGTAAATCTGAATCATTTAATAGGAAGCAGATGTTTAAGACTAATCAAGAGTAATCAGATTGAAATAAGCAGTTAATTTTAATTCCATGCTTTCTTATCTGGAGGATTTACTTCTCAAGCACTCAAAGCATTTTGTAAGGAAGCCAGCATTATTCTATTCATGTTCTGGATAAGGAAACTGAAGCATGCAGAGTGGTGACTGAAGATTATTCAGCAATGTAGTAGCAGAATGTGGAGTAACATTCATGTCACCTGAACCTGAGTTTTACACTTTCATATACAGGATTGTGTTTGGAGCATCTGATTGTGTTTCATTCCATTAAGCTATTTCCAAAGCTATTGCTTTATTTTACATTTTCTTCTTTGTTCAATGTTGACTCTAGGCTCAAAGACTAGAATTTATGGGATTTTAAAATAACCTCTGCATTTACCAGTTTTTGGTTAGATGGAAGGCACAGACATAGTGTTGTAAGGTATCCTGCAGAACTGGGTCTTTTGAGAATGGATATGTCATCATGGTTAAGCAATTAACAAAGCTGGATCCAGGAGAAAGAATTGAATGAAACTACTTCAGTTGTAAACTTGTCCATAATTGCATTTAGGGAGCATGGTGCTACCTATCTGCTTTGATAGTTCTCTAATACCATGCAGAGTAGTCTAGTTCATGCTATATTCAGGCATAAATTATAACAGTATTTATTAAAATGTAAAGCAGGAACATATGAGACTGAGTGCAACAATGAACAGGTAATTAAATATATATATATCCATAGCTTGTGAGTGTTTGTGTTCTATTAAGAGACCATTAATGTGGTCTGAGACAGGGCAAAAGTTGAACTGGATCATTGTCCAGTTGCTAAAGTCAATAAGAAGTTTAAAAAATGTTTTTCCAGGATTACAGTATCTTCTGATTCTTGCAGTAGTTGTAATGATTTAGGGATGTATGGAGAGTAAAGAGTCTTTATCTGGCTTGCTGTCAAATGTCTACTCTACAGCTAAAATTATTTCAAGACTTCCTGTTTTCCTTTAATAAAGCCAAACAAAATCCTGTTTTCATTTATAGGACTTATGGAGAATTCGAAGTCCATGTGGCATCTGTGAAGGTTTTGATGTCCAGACTATGGATGATATGATCAAAGTAAGAAGACTAAAAATAGTTTGAGCACAAGTCTCAGCAAAACAGAAACTCACCTTGGCTTAGAGACACATTTAGTGATTGTTGGAAAACTTGTATGTTAGGCAGAACATTGTTGTTTTAGCTTTTCATCAATATGGTGACTGTTTAGTTCTTGCAAAACAGTAACTTTCATGGTGTGGGTTTTAGGGTTGTGTGTTAACTTCTAATTTGTCAAGCTTTTCAGTGGTTTACCCTGTTTTGAAAATAATTCTGTTCATTCAAAAAGAAAATACCATTCTCAAAATTTTATTCTGAGCTTGACATCAAATGATCTGGGAGTTATTCATAGATGAACCCTTCTGCCCTTAGTTGGAGGTACTTTTGGAAGAGAAAAAGGCTTATTGACTACTGAGGAATAGTAAAGGTCAATTTCTAGAGCTGTATTGACAATATCCATGTTTGAGGTAGCCATTTGGGTTACCCTTATAGTTATTGTGGAGGAGTACAGGCAGTTGAGGGGTAGAATTCATCTTGAGGGAGAAGAAAATTTAAATGCATTGTGTTTTGAAAGTGCCCCTTTCTGCTGTGCTGCTGAGGGCCATTGTCCTAGCACTTGGTTTCATGCACGTAGGATATTGTTTCTCTTGTGCCTAGGAAGAGCAGTCCTGTCCTCTTGCAGCTTTATTGCTTAAATACTCTGCGTTCAGGACATGTAATTAACTTGAAAACATGGACTGTTTGTCTTTTGATTGTTTTCAGATAATTCTATTCCTTCCTTTCTTCAGGATTCTCTGAACTTTAGGGAATCCAAGGAAGCAGAACCTCATCCTCTGTGGGAATACCCTTGCAAGTCACTCTCTGACCCCCAGGAAGTTTTGACATTTGACTTCAGAAAGACTGTACCACAACATTGTCTCAGCACAGAGGGTTCTGTAAATCTGCTACGGTCAGTTTCCTCATTGCAATAAATATTCTTGTCACCATCCATTTTTTTACCTCCTATACAAGTTCTTTGTGTATGACAGTTAACTGGTGGGAACATACTTGACAGTTTTTAATAATGTGACCTAAAGTTGTGGAAGTTACTCTGACACAAATTTTCTGTTTGTTCCCTCTTGCTGAGTTCTTGCTAAAAAAGCTCCTGTTTAGCTTTTCAGATTGTTGTGTTTAATAAATTACAGTGTTTAATAGCTTTAAATGATTGCGTTAATAGCTGTTACAATGTATGCTAGACTTCCTTCTAACTGTAATTCTGGCAATCTTGATATTTGTAACATCTCCTGAGATATAATATAACTACAAACTATCCTTAATTCTGTTCAAGCCTAAAATGCTGTTAAGAATTAAAAAAACAGGAGAAAGGTTTTTTGGGGTTCTTTTTTATCGATCTAGATCTTATGTAACACTCCTGTAATTATGTTTCTCATTGTGAAACAAAATTCAAGTTTTCACAAAATCCAGAACTATCTATGTGGGATCTCTGCCTTTGCAGTTGTATTTATAGGCAGCACACTGGCAGGACCTCTGCTCCTTGTGGAGCAGACACTTGAAGTGACATGGTATGTGTGGTAAATATTTCCTCAAATTTCATAAACAGCAGAAACTGGGGTCTCTAAAGGAAGTGCTCTGTGAGTATGCCGTGTAACTTATGCCATGTTGTTCAGTGCTGATTAAATGACTGCTCAAGCAGATAGAGTTATGACATACTCTCCTCTTCCTTGCCATTTTAGATTTCAAATCTGCAAATATTTTAAAAGTTGCTGCTCAGTTACCAAATCACGCAACTGTTCAACTTTTTTTTCAAGGAAAGAAGTTGCTCATGTTTTTACAGCTCTCACTTGAACCCTAGTGCATTGTCACTGTGAAGCTGTCAGTATTGGATAAAGTAACAGGTTTTATCCTCCACCTCTCCCCAGGAAAGGAAAGAGCCATGGAGCAGTTCTCTGGATGGAATATCATCTTGATGCAGATATCTCCATTAGTACAGGACTGATGCAAATTTCAAATGAAAAGGTACCTCTTCAATCTAATTTATTATGTGAAAGTCTGTAGGACTTTGTACTACAGACTGTAGTGCTTCAGTCTGTAGTGCTGAAAAATGGATCCCTCTTGGCCATGCTTGGGTTATGTAGTCCTCTTTATTGCACTGTTTGAGTACTACATAGACAGAGCCAGTAGAAATACCTGTTCATGTTTTTGAAGGGAGACGGAGATGTATCTTAAAATGGGAGAGTCTGAATTGGATTCAAATGCTCCCTAGTTTGGAATCAAATTCAGAGTTTAAATATGATGCTAGCTCAAAGTAGAGTTTATTCATACAAATGCCTCTTCTCAGTTTAACAAAAGCAGAAGTTTGGAGGGGAAGGAGTAAGTATTTTTGGTATTCTGTCTAAATATTCTTTGACCAAATTCCATTTTTTCCTCTACGACTTCATTGTGCAGTGTAGCATATGGTATTTCAAGTTATGTATTCCTGTAGTGGAGTGGATGGCAATGTAAATGATGACTGTTGACCATTGCGTACTCGCTGGGAACAAGAACTCTTGCTGCATTGTTACTGTATAATAATAATATCATAGAGATTTGACTGCTTCCACTTTTAACTCTCTCCTGTAGGGAAACTGTGAATGGAATCCCCACTGCAAGCAAGCTGTCTATTTCTTCAGTTCTGTTATTGAATCAGAAACTGTGTCAGAACCTGATGCTGTCACTTACGCTATAAATTTTGACACAAAGACAGGAGAAATTGCCATGGATTTTAAGCTATTATGAAATACTTTGCTTTTGTTCATGTTCCTAAGTTATAATAAACTTATATAGTGTTTTTTTGTACAGCAGGGGGATTTTTTTATTGTGCTTGGAGAATGAACTGTCCTGAAACATGCTTTTAACCTGTTTGGATTTATTTTCAAAATACATAGTTGGTGAGGTAGAGAGGAACCATTTCTTAGGAACAGGTATTCTTGGCAGGTATACATATATACACATATACATATATACACATTCTTGTAATCATCTGTTTTAGTGTTTTGCATAATGCCATGGAGCTAAAAGACAGGTGACTTGCTGGTTATTGCTTGGCATAGCAGTAGATGAGGACACTAAGCCTTACACTGACATTAGAGAAAAGTGAGTTAAAACAAATCTGTTTTAAGATTTGCTCTTGCCACTGTGAAATGGGAAATAATCTTCAGAGTGCAGAAAAAGAAATTTCAAGTCTACATATGCATATTAGTGCACCTAATGGGGAGAAGGAAACAGCTTAGCTGCTCGCAGACTTGTCTAAGCTGTGGCTCATACTAAGCTGAAATGGTCAGTGAATTAAGGTGTGATGCACTGGTGTTCTGCTGACCTCTTGAGATGCTGCATTTCTGGAGTCTTTTGCCAAGCAGTGACCAAAATCTGGAAAGCTGTAACTAGCAATTAGAAAATGCACATATTGAAGTTAATTGGAAGTGACAAACTGATGGTATTCTGAGGAGAAACAAAAGAGTCATAGTCTGAAAAACTTGCAAACCTTTAGGAGATATGTAATATGCATTATATGATTAAAAATGTAGCGTTACTCCATCAGAGGCCTAAACATTATCTGCCAGTTTAGCTAAGTTGTAGGCTGCTCTGCAATAGCATGTCCTCAGCTGAGGTTTTCTTAGCTACACTCCAAATCCTGTTGGCAGAAATTGTATGAAATTAATTCTGCTTTAGGAGAACAATCAACTGGTGTATCTATTTTGTATGTGTGACCTATTAAGGGAAATAGAAAATCAATGTACTGCCTGTCCTGAATTATGTCAGCCAGCCACAGGGATAACTGCTTACCAAAGCTACTCCTGTTTCCTCTGAGCAGCAGCTTTAGCAAAGTGAAAGAAATACCATAAAGAAGCCACGAGGGAGCAGGAGCCTACTCTACTCTGCTTTCCTGGTCACCACGATACATCATTCTTGTGAGTAGGAATTTTTCCTTTTTCTTTTCCTACCACTGTGGTCATATTTATAGACCCACAAGCCCTCTGAAATACTCCTAAATTTTTCAGAACCATTTTCCTGATGACCAGAAACCCTGCAGCAGCTGCTGAGAAAAGTGAATTTCAGTTTTCAAAACTGTACTTTTAAGATGCTTAACCCCAGTCTGTCATTTCTTACAGACTTTGCTGGAACATACAGGTTACTGTTCATTAAACATGTGTTTTGATTTTCATACACTGTGCCTAAGCCCATAGAAAGTATGGTGTTTGTTTTGTGTTGGGAACATAAGCAGTACAGTGTAAAGGGAACAATAATATGGCCAAGCCTTTATAATAGTGAAGGCTTGGCCCTTTATTTTTTTAAAAAAGGCACATTTCTGGCCTGACACAGAAAGTATGAGCTGGTGTTCTTGTTCTGCAATAGGAATAGCTTCTGAAAGTGCATGTAACTGTACAGGTGATTCTGGATCCAACAGAAGAGTGCAGTGTTCCAAAGGGAACACAGAACTAATAACAATATATTGGAATTTGTATCTTTAAAAAAAAATTAAAGTAAGATAGACCAAAACCACAACAAAATTTACAGTATTTTATTGGGTAGTATTAACGTCTCAAAGATAACTGCCTATGTATGTGCCTGAATTGTACTTCCTAAGAAAAAATAAAACATGAATTTGCTGCAATGCCAAGAGGGAGTAATCCACATTGATGGGAATTTGTATTTTGTTATCAATATTATATATCCTGAAGTTATGTGGGCACTGCAGTAGATACCAGGCATGGTGACTGCGAGGCATCCTTGTTAAACCCTCTTGGTATTGTGAGGCTTGGGACTGTTGAGTGTTCTCAGAGGTGGGTGTAGGGAAAAGGGGAGGGCACAGGCCAGATGGAGTAGCAGCATATCTGCAGAACCGTGTTCAGGCCTGAGCTGGGGCAATTAATGGGAGTTGTACCTTGTGCATATGAGCAAAAACATCAGAAATTTCAGAATACCTGGAGCAGAAATTGTATTGCTGCTATACAAAAAAAAAAAAAGCTGGATAGATGGAATGCTGAGCATATTTTAGCACCTGTGGTTTCCTCAGAGGAACAAAATCTGATGGATGTGCTCAAGAAACCTTGTGCATATTTAAATTCACTGGGAGTGTTTTCAGCGTTGGTGATGCTTGCTGGTTAGGCTTGCGCATTTAGACAGGCACTGAAACTGTGTTCAGGATTTGGTTAAAACATGCTGGAAGCTCTTGTGTTGAGGCAATCCCTTACCAAATGTGTGTATAATCAGGACTATTTATTGAATGTATCAGGTTTCCTTGACTTCTGTGAATTCTTCAGATTGGATTTAAAAACTTAACATAATCTGTAAATTACGTGGAAAACAGCTGCTTACAGGGGGATACTGGCCATTTCTGATACATGTTTGCAAAAACAGAATAATAGACTGCTACTATTTCTGTCCTCTTCCAGAGGGCATTTTACTGCAAGCACACACTTGGGGGAGGAAAGCCACTTTATCAAAAAACACATCTACCCAGTGGCAGCATCCAGCTTCCCATTTGTTCCCAGGCCTGACAGAAGCACTGCCATGATGTGCTGAGTTGGAAGAGCTTCTGGCTATGGGCATCTTAATAAGCAGAGCAAGAATCCTATTTTCTCTTGGAAGGAGCTTATTCTGTGCTGCCACCACAGGCAGTTTTTTTTCTAAATGACAACAGCTTTGATCCTGACTGGTCTTGCAGGCATAGATGCATGTTCTAATAGAAACAGGATCCCCTGCCACCACTGAACTAATAGTACTGCAGTTCATATACTGCAACAGAGCTTGGCAGCTTTTTTAATGTGGCACAAGAGATGCCTGCACTAAAGTTGTGACTTTTGGTCACATATTAAAAATAACAATAGACTACCATGTGTTGCCATTCATATGTAGCTTCCCAGTTTTGGTTTTGCTGCAAAAGTAACATAGCTCTGAATTGCAATGAAATTTTACTAATCTGTAGTGGCTCCCACGGCACAGATCCACAAGAGGGTGCTGACAATCCACTTCTAAATTTGTAGCACATCATAAATAAGGGAAATGCACAGACTTGCAATGCAGCTGTCTCATCTTATGTGCAAATAAATGCTTGTGATGTTATTGGATGCACTGTACATACATGCATAGTAGTGGAAAACTAGTACAAAGAGTGACACTTATTAATAAAACTAATCCAGACTTGCACCTACTGTTAAAGCAGGCAGGCAACAAAATACTGTGTCTCTTGCTGAATACACAGAATGAATAGTACTCTCAGGACAGTGAAGTTGTCATGGTCCTAAGGAAGGACAAGTCTTGCATCTTAAAGGGTGTTTTTTAAGTCATGGCAGCTGCAAGATTTGCTCCTTTATTTGCAGAACTGGTACCTTTTGTCTGAAGGCTGGGCAATTCAAGGACTGAGATCCTGGAGCTTGCTTTTCTCCTTCATTAGTCCCTTTGAAATTGCTCTGTGTGGGCTTCCTGCATTAACAAGATAGAGGATGCAGTTCAGGACTAATTCATTTAGTCACTCATCTTTTGTATTCTATTTGTAGTTACAGCTGGTTGTTAGGAGGGAGACTATTCAGCTTCCTAGTGTTGGATTTTTCCAGTGGTGATTGTGAGCTGAATACAATGGATGTTTGTGTTGTCATTCTACCTTATTGACTCTGATGGCATTGCTAAATATTAATTTGGTTTTTCACTTGATCATTGTAATACTTCACATTTCCAATCATTTAATGCAGATTAGTGAATAAGATGCTTCTCCAAGAGGCGTTTTTTTTTGTCATCTCCATTTTTCAAATGAGAAAAAAACCTAAGGGTGCTTTTTGTGGTGTTCAAGTGTTTCATCTGCCCCAGGCTCACTATAAGATTAGAGCCTCAGAGCTAAAAATGACTTGCTCAAGGCCATGCAGAATAGACTAATCCCCTGACTCCCTAGCTCTGCTTTAATCATTTGTTTTCTTAGCACAGTGTGATTTCAAATGCAGCCTTACAAGGTTTGACCAAGATACAGCAGATAAAGGCTCAGAGGCAGTAAATCCTTGGATACCTCAGTAATTAAAACCATGCAGTTTTTGACATGCATGTACAGTGTATTTATGTATTACATATAAATTTTACTTTTAGTATAGATTATTTATTTACAAAGCCACAGAGCTTTGATTTTGTTTTCAAAGGCTGTCATGAAGATGACCCACTTTTTTTTTCCCCCCAGCAGGACTCTGTCTAGGATTTCAAAGTCCTGAGGATGCCTCTTTTGTGGACGGGGCACTAATGAAAGAATGAGAGGTGATTATCTTCCTGTCTGCGAAGGGAAAGCCCTGCAATTGAAGGTCTGATGGGCTCTTGGCAGTGGTACAGGCACAGTCCCAGGGTATTTCAGCCTTAAGTTATACGAGACTGGAGACTGGCCACGTAACCTCTGATGCTTCCTCAGGGTTTTGCTGAAGTGCAGCTGCACAAGCTACTGCAGCAGCCTGTTCACTGAGGGTTTGTCTCTCGCTCCTGTCATTTTCCACAGCCTCTGCTCTTTCCTGCCTTGCACATCCCTGTCCTCTCTAGGTGTAGCGTTGTACTCATGCTCTGGGAGAAAAGGGGTGCTGCAGGTTACTTCTGCTTCTCCAGGGTGATGGTGGATCCTGCTGTATCTGTCTCACATAAAGTGACTGCTTGCTTCATGTTAGGATGTCTAAGAAACCAATTACTCACCCCCCTGACAATCAGCAAATAAATCAAGCTGCGGCGATGAATGGAGTGGGAGGGAGGGAGGGACAAACAGCCTTCACTGCGGCACTTGAAAACGTCACACTTCTCAACTGCAGTATTTCTAGGAATGGTTGGCGTGACTGCACAGCAGGTCTACATGTATAATCTCATGCCTGCTTCACAGGCAGCAGCAAAGTCATTTATACCACAGGGCTGATGATATGCAATGACATACCCTCGTGTTGGGTGGAAAGGGCTGGGAGTGCATCCAGGATTTGTAATAAACCAGCTGCTCTGCAGCCTCCCAGTGCAGCAGGTGAGGGACAGGCAGGCCTTGGCCAGGGATGCCCACAAGTCTCTCAACCCTGGTGCCCCTTCCCTCTTCCCTTGGGGCATCCTGAGGGGCTGAGCCTCAGGGCAGGGCAGAGATGTTCTCCTTAGCCCTGGCTTGCTAGGGCACTATCCCAGTGCACTAGGCTGTGTGTCAGCACCTGCTGCCAGCCCTCAGTGGGGCAGAGGGGCTGGATGAGAGGCCAGCTATGTTTTATGAGCAATAATGGGACCTGAGAAACAGCAGCTCTTGTGTTGAGTGTGTCTGTGTCTCTTCCAGGCTGAGGGAACCAAGCACACACATGGAATGAACTGGTATGGAAAGACTATTCACACCATATAATTTTGCTGGCTGTTCTGCCACGTGTGTGTCCTGTCCCTGTACTGGGACATTGGACCAAGGACCAAGGCAGTGGCTTTAGTATTGACTGCTCATGCTCCTGCTGTTTTAAAACAGCAGTGGTGTTTGAGGTCTCTTACCTCCCGAGCTGATGCTGTTTAAGAGCTCTCCATGTTTTTCCTTGCCTGTATCCTTTGAGTGGAGTCTTAATCCTATGGCATTTCACTGGGAAGCTTAAGGAGAAGAAACAATGTTTTGAACACACTCAGCCTCTTTCTTTAGAGATACAAAACTAAAGGCTAAATTTGTTTGTTTGTTTTAGCATCACTCTGCTCCTGCTGAGATCTGTGCTTTTAGGTCTAGTTGCTTTTAGTTTAGATCTAGCTGCTTTTAGGTCTACTTTGCTGCAAACTATTTCTTTTTTCTAGATAGGTCTTCACAAATAACAAAATAAGTCTAAAGAGCTGTTTTTCAAGGCAGGCTGACCTATAAAAAGACAAACCATGTCATGGGTTTCTCTGGGTTCTGCCCCCTTCTAAAGAAACTTTCCATGTTATGTCTGGCATTTGTATCTTAGCTTTCCAAGCCCTTGAGTTAGAAGGAAGAGGGCAATGAGGGATAAAAGGAAAATACTACAGAACTTAGTTTTGGTTTAAATTTAGTGTTAATTCTGTTATAATCTATACATGCAAGACTAAAAACTCAGGAGAAGGGTTCTTTATGTTAAAGTCTAGTCATCCCTGGTTTGTTTTAAAACATTTCCCTCCCCACCCCCATTTTAATAACAAACAACCACAGCAGCTTTATCATACCTCATGACACAGCCTCACCTGCCTACATGTACAGCTGTCTCTTACTGTGTCTCCAGTGGTGTGTTCTCTTCTGGGTGGTTACAATGGTCTCTGGATTCCAAATCGAGCAGTTTCATTCTGTTAATGGAATTTAGGTGATGGTCCCTTAAGTGACCCTATTTATGTTGCTTCTTACTGAGCCTTGGCTTTGCTTAAAATCAGTGGCCCTCCCTGTCCTTCCTGCAGCCCCCGTGGCCCTTTGGCCAGGCTGTTTGTCCCCAGAGCAAAGCAGAGCTCTCAGGGGCCAGCAGGAGAGCCAGCCAGGAAGTGTCCCAGCACTGGGGACTTGAACCTCTCCCCAGCAAAAAGTCTTTCTGCTTAGAAGTATGTTTCATCTGAACTTTATGCTTCTGGAATTGACACACAAAACCAGAGCTTCATCTGAATGCACTGCTGAGGCAGGGGGAAGGTGTGGTAAGGTAAGGTTGTGACAAAGTTCTCTCATGCAGCCTGTGTGGCTTTAGAGAGCACAAATCCCGGGTCTCTGGGCATTGCATGCCAAAGGATGGAGATCCGGGTGGAGGCAGCATGTTAATGCCTTATGGTCCTGTTGAAAACTGCTGGTATATTGCATTATGATGGCTTAGTAGTGTTTTTTTTTTGTATGAGACTGTTAGGGAAGTTGCATCTCTTCTCCTTCATGCATAAATACATTTCTTTTTGGATTTTAGGGGTTTAGGTTCTCACCATGCCCTGGTCCTTTTTGCATAATACTGACTAGTGCTCAAGAAAAACTAGCACAGTGCAGGAAATTAACTATGAAGTCGACTTCTATGTTAAATGTTACATTTTCACCTATTCCTGCATTATCTTGGCACATACCTTGCAATATACATCAAAAAGGTCTTCAAAAGAGGGATGAAGGAAGAGAAATGTCTAGGAAAGTTTTCATATTTCAATACAAAGCAGGCTTTATGTGTTGTAACAGGGTGCTCTGCTGCACGGGTTTCATGGGTATGTACTGACAAAACATTTAATTCTGGTGTGTGTTCTTTTGTGCTTGTCACAGACAGGAAGCTCTTCAAGGCCAGTCTCTCGCTGTATTTGTGTGCAGTGCCTGTGCTTCCAGGCTGTGGGGGTATTTCATGTTTATAGGTGACATGAATCAAACAGCAGGGTAGAGGTATAAGTAGCATTTCCCTTCCAAAAGGGGCACCACCCCCTCAGATCATCGGAGCAGTTGTTCCTAACGCAGGTTACTGTCTGGGTTGAACTCCCAATGATCTGTTGTAGGTGTGCTGGTACACAGGTGTGGTTGGCAGCATGTTCCCTGTTCCAGAGTGGCAGTCATCAGGTGTCAACAGCAGTTCTGTGACCAGGATGTGATGTGGCCCTTTTAGGTGCTGTTTATCCTGTTCTCTTTCTTTGAAGGCTCCCTCGATGGCAGAACATGTCCCCATTTAGAACAGTGCCATTTCTGTTCTGTCACTGTGCCAGTCAGCCAGCCAGTGTAGCCTGCCTGAATAAATAAAGGTATTTTCTCACAGGAGATCATCTGTTCAGATCGATGCAGTGCCTTACATCCACTGCCAGCTTCCTGCTGCTTTCTTGGATGCTGCTGCCCATATCCCTTTGCTTGCAGGGAGAATATTCCACTTGTGTCTCTGCCTCTAGCTGTGAACTAGATACACTGCTCCATTGTTTACCTCCCCCAGAAGCTGAAAGCTATGACTCTCTTTTTTGAGACAGTCTGTATTTGCATTCCCTGGGTTGGCTGGGCAACAGCTAATCAAATAATTATATTTAAAATCAGATTTAACTAAAAAAGCATCTCTAAAAATAAAGGCTAGGTGTAGTCATGCTTCTCACCAACAAAGCTAGTCACCAGTGTGTGTTCTGTGGAATGTTTCCCAAATAATTGAGGGCCACTTAATCTTTTTTATTGTTCCTAACATTTTTGTTGTGGGTTTTTTTAAATCTTTTTAGATATTCACCTGTCTGCAGGTCAAGTACCTTGTCCTTCCATTCCTTTTCTTTCCATTCCCCCCTGCCCTCTATGCTTAACAGAGCCTTGACAAGCAGCTATTCATACTTGAGTTTCTGCTAGTAAGCTCCAGTTCTGTCCATGTTTAAAACATTAATAAAAATAGCAGTGGGTTTTTTTAAAGAAGAAGGTTCCAAACAGGTAATTATGCTTGTACTTATAAATAAGCACTACCCAGAAGCAGAAGAAATGCTGTACTTTTCGCCTGTCCTCAAACCAACCACGGGACTGAGTGGGACCTTCTGGGTTGTTCTGTGTCACCCCTTCCTGTAGTTGGGCTCATGCACAGAAAGTCTTTAAAATTCAACTCTGTTTTAAAAGCATTGGGGTTTCAGAGAGGAATTTTTGTCTGTCTGGTTTGCATTTCATTGTGGTCATTTGGAAGGTGGTTTTGAACTTGTCTGGTCTTGTGGTCAGAAACCTTCTTCTAATTGTCAGCCCAGGAATCCAGGCCTGGACAAGGACCTCTTGTGCTGGTATGGAGCCATTGCCCAGCACTTGACCAGACTCAGCATTTCTTTCTGCCAGTGTATAATAAATGCTACATTTACAGCTTCTAATTTGCTCTAACAGTGGAACATGGAGCTGCAGGATGGTGGGCATGAGGTCTCTGCAGTGAGGTGGAGGACACTCGAGGTCAGCTGTGGGCAAAAGGGTAAGCACCATTAGTTCAAAAGTAACACAGTTTCAGGAACACCAATCTGATAATTAGTGAGGTAGCTACAGTCCTTCCTATGTGCTTACTGTGGCATACAAGGCACGTTTGTTAAGTCTGGGTTTGCAGCATATAAATATCTTTCTCGGCAAATGTGGAAAAGATAAATCAGATGTAACCAAGGAGTAACAGAAAATAGAGTTTAAAATACCTGTTTTGTAGCAGTCTTATTTTGGGGCTGAGATAATGGACTAGGCTGCATACTGAGAATGTTTGTCTTGTGTGATGCACCTCTCATTAGAAATATATTTAGCAAAGTGCTTGGCACCATGTGAGGCCTGGGATTTTTGTGGGGTTGGTGTCCTGCAGACCTTGCAGCTGCCTTTTGTTCCCTGGTATCCTGAAGGTCCTTACTAAGCACTATAAAACATTCAGTGTTGGCTTTGCTGGAGCTGGAGACAATGTTGTAGTTGACTTCAGAAGGTTTTTTAACTGTAGAGGAAGATCTAGCTGGATTTTGCTGGATATTTAAAATTCTAGATTGGTCTTTGAAAGGTATTTAAGAACCTTTTACAAAGAATGCAACTTAGATCTGAAAAGGTAGTGAGGATGTTGCCCAAATTGTAGCAGGGCTGGGTGTTCAAACTGACAATCCTCTGCTCATTTAGAAGTTCACGAACCTCTTTAATGAGAACAAAGGTACCTAATTATCTAATTTCCACTTAATGTGGAAAGATGTCATCTTCCGCTCATCACGCTCAACTCTCTCTGCTCATTGTGGTGGGATCCAATCAGCATTCACTGCCACTGGGTCATTTCAGGTTCTGAACTCCCACATTGCTTCTTTCAAATGGCAAGTGTTCAGAGGCTCCTGAGCAGTTGTTTTGACTGAATCCATAGAATCCTGGAGTGGCTTTGGTTGGAACTTAAGGATCATCTAGTTCCAACCCCTCTGCCTTGGGCAGGGATCCCATTCACTAAATCAAGTTGCTCAGGGTCTCATCCAGCATAGCCTGGAACACTTCCAGGGATGGGACATTCCCTGAATTCAGAATCTTAAAATTACAGAAGTACTGTGGAACAAACCAGTTCTTACCATAGCTGCATCCTGCACTCTGTGCCCGTCATTCTGCTTGGGATGTGTGGGTCACAGGTTCCATCTGCAGGGTATGTTCCCTGTTGTACAGGCCCTTTCTAAGGCAGCTCTGGTTCTCTGCTCTGACACTGCAGTGTCTTGGCCAGCATCCTCCAGTTTGTATCATTAAGGCAGAAGGATTTATATCAGTTAGTAGCTAATACAGTGTTTAATGTGTGTATCTGTGAGGCAAATTCCATTTTAGCCAGGGTGGAAAGTGGTCAGAGATATCAATATTCAGTGTACTAATGACAGTGCAGCATTCAGGATCACATTAAGGTCTCCACTGAGTTCATCAGGCTGACACATCTTGTTGCTGGGATTTGGAAGAGTCAAAACGTTTGCAAATAGGAATGGGATTTTAGGGCTTTTGGTTGCTTTGGACACAGGCTGATGTGACTCGAGGAGCTTTAGCAGAGCTTTGCAAGAAACATGTTGTAACAGATGCATAACAGTGAAACTATGGAGCTTTAGGCTTTTGTTGCAGTGTTTATACAGATAAAGGATGTTCTGACACACCTGGCTCCCAACTGTAATGTGGCACTTGAAGCAGTTTGGAGTTGTTCTGCTGGGTTTGACTTTGGACACATCAAAGGTTTACTTACAAAAGGAGAAGGGTTGGCAGTGGTGGACACTGTGCAAGTTGGGGAGTATGAGATGCTCATGTGTGAGAGAAGGTGAAGATCAGCTTATGGACATTTCCAGAGGAGCAGAGTAAGCAGGTACTGTTTTCTAGGAATTACAACATTTACAGACAGGAAAGTAGTTGGGAACTAGTATGTTAATAGGAACATGTGGAAAATACTCCTTTATTTTGTGGACATATTAACTATCTCATCCTTTAAAGCACACAGCAAAGCTGCAGCATTTTTCTACTCCAGTTAATCTCATTTTTTGATTAGGTGACTGTTTAGATGTGATTCTTGGTACCAGAGTGGTGGTACCAGTGTGGGCACTGCAGCAGTGTGGGGATGAGCACAACCTCAGCAGCTCATATGATCTCTATGGAATGGTCATCAGACCTACAAAGGGACTTGGGGCAGGTGTGGGAACTGGGGAGGAGGGAAAGGGAATGAATAGACGTCCCTGGTTAAATGTTGATGGAGATTCCATGATCTTTTTGGGTATACAGACCCAGCTTGTAACTATTCTCAGATTTTTTTCTGCTTCCATTTTCTCCTACTTTTTCCTGCAATTAATATCTATTTCTCCCAGTCCACACTAAATGGTTGTAAGGAGCAGTGGCTAAATGTGGCATTATGTAAAATATGAGAAGGAGTGTTGTTCTCCTGCCAGTCTTCCTAGCAAGCCCCCCTCACTGATTTCATAAATGGCTGCCTGGAGTCTTCCCTGTCAGAGAAAGTGTGGAAGAAAGTGGGCAGAGTTAGGAGTGGTAGATGGGAACTCTGAAAATGTAGCTACTTGTACTCGCTGCAACAAGGAGAATTGCTACATCAAACCAGTAAATAGTCAAAGAAAAGGGCTGCAAGAGTAATGGTTTCAGCAGCATTCTGAGCAGGAATTTCAGTGGGACAGGGAGGTTTATGTTGTAAAAGGTGCTGTGCCAAAATAATCTGTACAGTAGCCAAAGAGGCAAATGGCACTGCCATTACAGTGCTGACCCACGGGCAGCTGTGGGCAGGAGTTCATCATAAACTACACAGCAGCTCCTGGGGCACAGGGAGCAGGAAGGAGCTGCAGTTTTCTGTACTTCTTGTTCTTCTAACTGCAATAATCAACTGTCCAAGAAATTACTGTGTTTTAACTTGTAGTTCTTTAGCACTTCATAGAAGGGAACCCACTCATGAGCTGCTCACATAATAACACAAACTGCAGCACTGGAAAAATAGGTCAGGTATTGCAAGAGAGGCAGTCTAGGAATCTACCACTGGAGAATCAACTCTGTCAAAGTGTAATGCTATGGTGGCATCAGAATGCAGACAAAAATCACCTGTGCAGCAATGGAGGAAGCTGCAGCTTTTTAAATCCAGCTCTAACAACCGGTCTCACAGGATGGAGTGGTTCCTTCCTGAGCCAGTGACAAGAAACTTGTGCACTGTGTTCCTCCTTAAACACTTGCATTGCACTGATATCCTCCCTTCTGCCTGTGGGAAAAATAAATTCTTCAGGGAGGAGTTCCCTGCTTGGTTTTGTAAAGGACTTTGAGTGAAATGGGTTCTTTTCTCTTGACGTTGTTTGGTTAAATCCCAGAATTTCTTAAGGACACATGTATGGGGGTTAGGGGAATGTTTTTTATCTTTGACTGGACAGCATAAAGATAAAACGTGCTCTCCATTAGTTCAGGGACCAGATAACTGTTGGCATGGCCAGCTGTACAGCTGCATAATGCACTGTTCCTGCAGTTGTGTTCAGCACTGCCAGGCTGCAGGCTGGAGGGCAGATCCTTGTCCTTAAAGTGTGGATGGACTTGGTGTGGGATGCAGGTTTGGGTTTGCAGCCTGCAGCAGGCACTGGGAATGCTTTCCTTGGAGCTGCACACCTTGAAAACTGCTGGGGTGTCAGGGCAGGGGGAGTTCAGGCAGTGGAGAGGGGAGTTAAAAGGACTCATTTCGTTCACCCTTTCTTTGCTGCAGATTCACTGGAACAGGTGAACAGTGAGACTGTACTTGACCCACCCCCTTGATCACCCTGTGATTTGGAGTGAGACTTCTATTAGTGACATCAGACTCCACAAAACCAGAGAAAGTGACTGCACAGAATCATTTGAGCCTTGAAATTTTATTACCTTGTTTGCATCAACCAGTTATTCCTTTCAGCACCAATAAAAGACAAAAACCCCTCCATATTGTTTAAAATACCTTGTTTTTATCAGGTCTGAGATTGTGGTTTTCTTGCAGATAAAGAAACCAATGAAAATATTTAAATTTTTCTTTTTTTTTTAATACATTTATAACAAAATGTCAGAAGGTGTGTGCTTACCATATAAAAACATTAGGTTCCAGAAGGATACAATACCGAAAAATTGTTAAAATAAAAAAGGTTATTCTTATTATAGGATTTCTAAACCTCAGCAATAATACAAGTCTTTAAAAGCATCAAGATTATATTTCAAACAAGATGGCATGGAAAAGTGAGAACTTCAGTAACAATTTGACCCTCAGATGATAAAATTGGGAGTTTTTCAAAGTGCTTGAATTGTATTTCTGTTCTCATCCTGGAGTGCCAGGAGGAGGCAAAAATGCTTCATTTCTGAGCTGATGATATGTGCTGACACTGATGTGCTGCTCTGTGATCCAGGGTAGCTCAGAGGCCAAACTGGGGACAGTCAGATCGGCTTTGTCTGGAGCACCAAACAAAGGCCTTTTAAAAAAAATTCTTTATTGGTATTGTATGTTCCCTACATCTCACTGTCTTACCCAACGGGTAGGACTGAGGGTCTAGCTGGCCTAACTGAGAGTGCTTCTGGGATAAAACTCGGCTGTAATACTGGCACAGGGCGGGGAAACTGGCTCTGCAGCCAGCAGGACACAGCTCCGTGGGCTGCAGGCTTCTCTTGGAGCCAGGCAGGGGGGGAGGTTGCTGAGATGGAATAAACCAGCCAGGCACCACTGGAATTAGTTACATGCTTTTTCCCACAGCACAAAGGTGGGTGTTCCCACCCTGGTGCTCAGTGGCTGAGCTGGAGCAGAGCCGGTGGGTCCATAGGACAGAGAGCCGGATTAATTGGAGCTGGATGTGCCTGAGAGGCCCCGTTCTGTAGGGGGTGTTTCTGAAGTGATCGGAAGTTACCAACTTTGTCAGGACCTGACACCCTCAAAACTTCTGGAAATGCTTAGTTTTCAATTGTCCTCATTTGTGTCTTTTGTTCATTTGTTCTAGAAGTGCTGTTGTAAAATGCAAATTGACCATGAGAAACAGAAGATGTTATATACCTTTTATAAAAAGATGACATTTCATCTGCAATGCCCCTGGTGAGTGGCAATGATCAAACCAGGAACAGCGTTAATCACTCACTTCTAGAAGATGCCTGAAGTCCCAGTACAAAGTGGGGTAAGCATAGTAAGGTAAGCTTAACTCCATTTCTTATAAATAGCATTCTACTAATAAATTGGGTCATGCTATCCATAAGCAAAGTGGGATTGACATATGAACTAACTATCCAGGGTTTGATCTCCTGGGATGTCCTCGCCCCCAGCCCCCCCCACCCCCCTCACCTTTGCTTTTCTTTTAAATGCAAATATTCTATGATGCAGTATCTGCCTAAGGCTTGTGATGATTGATATCATGCCAGTACAGGCATTGTCTGAGTGACTCTCTGTGGATCTTATATGGAACTGTGGTGCTCGTAGTGGTGTAGGCAAAACTCATTTTGCTCTGTGAGGTCATTCCTGGAAGGGAAAGCCTGTTCATTCCAGCTCACCTGTACAAACACTCCCTGACCCCTGCAAACATGGAAAGGCACAGGAGCAACATGAAAAACCAAGGAGCATCTGTACAGTGGTGCCACAATGCTGTACCTCCCAGCATCACTCTCTTGCAAAGTTAGATCCCTAAGACAGCAAATTAGAAAGAACTACCCAGACTGGTTAAATGTACGTGTATTGTGTAAGAGAACATTTTACAACTAGGCAGTTCTTGAGCACTGAGAAACTAGGAAACATCAAAATCTAAAACAGTTTACTTCAAATTTGAAAAAACCATTTCTCAATGTGTCTCAAAAAGTTGACAAAAGTGTCCCATTTTTAGTCAGCACAAACCCTCAGAATGAATTTTAAAGTAATTTAGACCAAGTTAGTTTTACTGTAAATAATGTAACATTGTTTGGCAGTAGTTTTATGTTTATATCCCACACAGTGTCAAATTCAGCTCCTGCAACTGATACTTGGTGAAGTTGATATCAAATTGTAATTTACATTGTTAGGAAAACTATTAAAAATACCGTACCTTGTAGTTAGTCTTACTACCGAGAAATAGCTGCTGGACAGCACACACATTGCTACTGATACTGTTTGGGTTTCTTAAAAAAGGTTAATAAAATACAAGTAAGGTAGAAAATAGGATTAAAAAGCATTGGTTTGGGTACAAGTTTTTCTGAATTGGGTGGAGCAATAAGAAACCAGAAAAACACATTGCACATATGTGCACCCTCTGTATAAAGACAGACATACAAAGTGGGAAACTGGGGTAGTACACTAAAGTCTCTGATGCTGTAAACTTGCATTCCTAATTTTATCAAAAAGGGGAACTGAGTCTGGTTCCATTTTTGAGTCCCCATGGGTTACACTCGCAGACTACCCCGTTTGGCACAGTACACTTTGAAGAGGCAGTCTCTGCTGAAGGGACCCTGGGACTGGAAAATGAGGCATAAAATGTGTCAAGACCAGGTGCAGTGGGAGAGTGTGAGCAGTGGCCTTACTGCCTACTTGGAATTAGCCAATACTGTTAGACCTGTACTCTCATGACTATTAAGGGTTTCTCTACTTGCAAAATCAGGCTGATCTAAGTAAAAGTTCTGTTGTTTACCATAGCTAACTAAGCCAGTACCAGAGACTGTGCAGACTGAGTTTTCTAATTTAAATCTATTCAGGTTTAGCTCAAGCTGATTCCTAGCAGGTGTAAACTAGACCAAAACAAGAGCATCTTCAGGAGTTTGTGGCCAGGATAACTAAAACAGGTTACTTCATGGAGTAAGTCTAATAGTGGATTAACTCTTTTAACACAGGGAATCTGTAACGTAAGAGGACATAACTTGTAGAGGAAATAGGCAGAAGAAACTAAGTACTGGTTGAAACACATTGTTCTCCCAACAACACAAACCCTCTGAAATTAAATCCCTAAAAAATGCCAAGTCTCATTATGGACCTGATTCTCAATTTTCATTGTTTTTGTTAAGGTTACAGAGGCTGGGTAGGTCAGGTTGTGGGGAGATGGCAGAGGGGAACCCCACATTTGAAGAGCTGTAGTGGAAAGAATACAAGGATCCAATGTCAAGACCCCTATTAAAGTCTGTAAGTGCATAACAAATCGAGAATCATGTCTCACAGACATAAAAAAAGCCTCTGCTCCTGGGAAGCAGTTCCCTAAGGCCAAGAGTCACAGCTCTGTTCTCTACTCTCTGGCTGGTCATGTTACACTTCCCCTTAAGTGTACTGATTCCTTTAGAAAATGGTTAGGTTATTCTGCCTTGTCAATCAAACACTGTTCTACACTTTTTCCCCCCCAAATGTCACTTATGTTTACTCTATATCTAGCATGCATTTTACAATTCATTTCCCACTTACCCTTTCTAGCCAAGGCAGAATGTTGGCTCTGGTGTTACCAATGGTACTACAGGAATCTATTCACTCTACTGTAACATACATATCCCATATCATAATTCAGAACTGTCCCACACATGGGAAAGAAAGAAAAGACATTACAGGGAAACTATATTTCTTCTTAAGGGAATAAGTTGCATTTAGAAAACTGAAGGCCTGATTCTGGAGTCATCATTCAGACCAAGCACTTTGTAATTTCGGTGGGAACACAGCTGGAATAAGGGTAGAACTGTGTTCTTTAAAGTCTTAATTCCAAATCTATTAAGTATCCTTAAATCAGACAGGAAGGTATTGGTCTGCAAATTGAAGAGAGCTGTTGTTTGTTTTTAGGTCTATCTATCATGACAGAAGGGTTTGCCAGTCCCAGAATGCCTTGCTTTGGCTGGTCTCTGCTGTTTGCACTCCCTTCCATCCTGCTGTTCCCATGGTACGTGTGCCCATGGCATCCCGGAGTGGCATGCAGTGCGGGCGCATGCGACTGCTGCAAGCACGGCTACTACGACTGCAACAGGCTAACAAAAGAGAGAAAGCTTCAGCTTCTTAGTTATACAAAGAAATGATGCAAAAACCATTGAGCGGCACTAACTCACAGACTAATTACAAACTAAATTGTGCTATATATTAGTATAAAAACATGTTTTAGTAAGAATGGCACTGGTTCAGAAGGAATTAGGACTTCCATCTTGGTTCCGTTCGGTCCACAGTGAAAGCATTGTAGTACAGGCCTGCCCTGTTGCCTGAGCAACTTGTGACAGTGGCTTTTGGCCACAACCCCTTTCATTTCTTCCCTTTTTAAATCCACATTGTTGGTACATTCTGAGAGTAGCCCAGGTCAGGTTTGGTCATCTTTCCTAACGTGGCACCAGGATAGTTTGCTCTTATCCTCTGATATTTTTAAAATATCATTAATGTTTCCCTCTTTTAATTCTCAAAGCTGGTCAGTTTTAAGGATCATCTTCTCCTGTAGACACCATGAGACGCATTGCTACTGGTAGGTGGTCTGTCAAGCCTGCTAATTGGGTAATAAAGCTGAACTCTTCCACTTCCTGCAGAAGGAAAACAAAAGTAAGAAAAGGAATTCAAAAGCCCTTCTGTTACACCACGCACCAGGACTCAGCCTCTTTGAACTACCCTAGTGTATGAGCAGATGTGTGGGCCCAGTCTGGCTTGGCTGGGCTCATGGCAAATTGTCTGCCCCACACAGTGGTGCAGTTGCTGAGGTGAACCACTGACAGACAACCAGCTGAACTAGTCTGGATGAAATCTGTGGTACCTTTTCTTTCCATTTACAGTAACATCTGTGCTGTTCCAGACAAGTTTATCCAAGTGTGTAGGTAGGCCCTCACCTGGGAGGAGGGGCTGCCTCTCCCATCCTGGGTAGGGCATGCAGCTGAAAAGGAAACCTGTCTTCATTAAACTGAGGCGTTCAACTTGGGTGGGAATGTAAGGCCATCAGAAATCCTGCTCCTTCTGTCTCTGAATTCCAGCCTTTGTTCTGCCATCATTTAATGTTTGTAAAATGGATTTACCATGGAGGTCTACCATGGGCATTTGTGCTTCTGAAACAGGAAGCCTTAAAAGAATGTCCTTGCTAAGCTACGGTGTCCACAGGGCAGATGCAGACAGAGCACAGGCTGAGGTATCCTGCTCTAAGCTATGCTGAGCTGCTCTATTGCCTGCTCTTCTACAGCAGCTGCAGTGGTAAATAGGTGTGAATGAGCTCATTTGCTTCATGGAATTCTGTACAAGGCAAGGTCCTACACTAGGAAGGAGGGTAGCTTCCTTCTGGGTAGCTCATCTCAGCTTCTGCCTGTGTATCGCAGTGTTTTAACTTAGGTAGGTTTTTGTAGGCATAAAGGACGCTTGAAAATATTAAAAAATATTCAAACTGCAGGGATGAGAAAAGCATCAGGAAAAACACTTAGTCTGGCAAAAGTTTAAGGAGTGGAAATGAGGTTGGTTGGTTGGTTGTTTTTGAAGAGCAGCACATATGCTGGTGTTGCTGCTGGAATCTTTGAATTCAGCTTAACTTTGTTATGTAGTAGGTTTACAAACTCAGTACTTGCATGCAAAAGGGGAAAATAGCAAAGCAGCAGGTCCCCCTTGGAGTGTGAATTTGAATCCAAGTAGGACAGGCTGCAGTGCCATTCAGGCAAGTTTGTTGTGTGAATTACAGCTTCTTTTGACAACTCTGAAACTCACCACTTTCCATTCCAGGTAGAGACCTTCCTCTGTATAGAGCATATAGTCAATCCTCCTCCCGTTCCCCTTCAGTGATGCCTTCCTCCCCTTCTGACTGGAACTGTGGTTCTTGCTGCTGGGATAGACTAAGTATCCTTTCCTTCCTTCTTCACTTTCCAACACTCTATTTCGTTAAAGAAACAAAAACAAGTGCTTTAAATGTTTGCTCATTCTGTCCATTCATGCATTACCCTGGATTCTCTCCAAATCCCCAGTAAGTATAATCCCAGTTCAAAAGGACTGTTAAACTTGTAAAGCACATCCTCTTCCAAATGTTTTCCAGGATGAGGCTGTACTAACTGCTGACAGTGCTCCCTGGATTACTTTAGTACAAACCTGAGTACTTTGATACAAGCCTCTCCATTCTGATCTCAGAGCAACTCCTGAAATGATGACAAACCAGCTGTACAGATAGGGATGAGGAATAGTTTTCAGGACTGTGTTTGGGCATGTGGTAGTTTGTTTTGAGCAAGCTTCAGCATCAGATTACTGCGTCTGTCTTGGACTCCAAGCCCTTACTTCACTAGAAATGACAGTCTAATTTATTTGATTCCTGTGTGCAACACTTCAAACTCCTCCTCAGCAGGTGTGTTAGAACTGCCCCCATCCCGCAAGGAGATTTCCTGGCACGAGACCATGTACAGAAGCACTAAAACTGAGAACTGCTTTTCCAGGTACTACTCTTCAGATATAGCTCTCCCACTAAATAAGATGCAGCTCTCCGACTAAAAATTTTAGTTTCGGTGCTTAAACTGTAACAGGAGGTTTTGTACAGAAGATTGTTAAGGCCCTGAGCAACGTGATCCAACTTTGAAGTTAGGGCAGCTTTGAATGTGACTTTGGAGCAGATAACCTGTAAAGGCCCCTGTCACTTTATTTTTAGAGTAATCCTGTGTTGCTGTGCTTTTCTGTGTTTTGCTGTTGTGTTGGATTTCAAAGGAAACCTGGTTTCCCTTCTTGTGTTCTACTTAAAAGCTGTGGCAAAGGAGCACTGAGGGAACAGACACAGTACCTGCATGTGTTGGGGGTTCTGCAGAGGTGAAACCAAGTACAGCCAGAGCTGTGGGGCACAACTGTGCCTGCAGAGGGACAGGTTAGGCTGTGGTTTTGCTATCTGACTTAAAACACAATATACTTTCAAAACCACCTCCTTAAAAATCACTTTCCTTTACTTACCTGCCAAAACCTGAGCTCAAGGTTCTGTGGTTTCCCTTGTAAGAGTTGATTACGCCATTAAGCAACATCATCAACTGTCGCAGGAGAAACACTGAGCCATGAACTTGGGTCCTAGCAGGTACAAAGCCTTTAATTTCACCTTGGAAAAAAATAAGATACTTTTGATCACCTGTTTTTTAAGACTTGACTTGGATGGGTTTTATGGGGTTGGGTTTAGGAATTTTTTAATGCATGCACGTGAGAGTACAGGATGAAGGAAAAACAAGGGACAAACACCAGACTCTCGTGATATGTTTTAATGTGTGAGATTCAGGTGGTTTCTTTGTCTAATTTTGTTTCCTTGGAAGGACCTGAATGGTGGCAGAGGAGCACTGGCTACAGGTGACTAGGTCTCAGTAGATACATACAAGAGGCACTTAATGTGCCTTCAGAAGTTAACAATGACAAGATTCTGATCATATAGTTCTTTAATCAGAACTTCTCTTAGCCTCTCTTGGACTTTGTGAGGTATTGAAGGTTCTCAGAGTTTACTGTTATCAGTTTCTGAAAATAAACTTTCTTTTATGTCTTACTTGGTTTTAATAATAACTCACACTAAATTAGCTTACTCTCTGTACCCCATTTGCAAGCTGATTCTACAAAGAGCTATTTCAAATTATTTCACTTCTTTGGATTGTTTTTCTAGGTTCAAGGAAGCCAGTTCTTTGATGGGACTGACCTCTTTCAAAAATTGTATTTATATTTGGCAAAGATAATTAAGTTACAAAGTAGAAGAAACTGCTGATTAGCACTGCAGTACTACTGCAAAAAAAATCTTATTTGCATTAATTTAAAAGATGAATTTGTCTTAGCTTCAATTATGTCTTTTTAATGTCTGTGAATGCTGGGTATTCACTTAACCTGCACAACTGCTCACAGAAGGGAAATGTTAATTTCAAATATATGAAGGGAGCAAATTGTAAATGTGCAGCATCTGCTGCTGACTAAAACTTGTACTGCTCTGTGCACAGTGGTTTGCTGTTTGTCTCTACAGGAAGTAGGCACAAGTGATGGACATCTGGCTCTGCCGTGCCAACAGATTAACAACCTGAGTGAGCATAATTAATTATGACTGAGTTGCACAACTAAACCTGAATTTTGTCAGAACAATTGTCTTGATTCACGGGATACCAAGGAAAGGGGGAACAAAGAGGAACTGGATCTTTATTTTTTTCCATGAAAGGTCTTCAGTCCCAAATAACTCCAGTGTGAGTTTGAAGCCCTGTTGTGCAGCTCGGGTTGGGTGTGTGGTGCTGAGCTCTGGTGCTCAGTGCACTGAGCAAAGCAGCACCAGGAGCAGCAAATGCAAGGGGGCCACAAAGCAAAGCTCCCGCATCATAAAGCTCAAGGGACCATCTCTCATTCCAGCCACACCCACCTGAGCTAAGGAAGACTTTTCTCACTGGTGTTGCAGCCTTTGGCCAAGGACTGAGTTCCTGTCCAGCAGTGGAGACTGGTAAAAACTGCATTTACATCTTGTTTCTTGTAATGTGCTCTCATAGCCCTGACTCTATTCAGGGGTCAGAGATGAAAATGGGCTTATTCCAGTGCTTTGCTTGAAGATGACAATCATCTTTGTGAGATGGGATTATTTGTGTGCATTTCTTGAAGCCTTTCTGAGCAGAAGCTTGTGTGGTTTCCAGCACTGTCACAGGGCTCAGATTGTTACACCTATCTAATTAATTGTTCTATAATTAAAAATGACTTGCTCATTATTTGTACCAAGTATGTTGTTCTAGTCTGATGTTTTACGTATGCTGTACTTAACATGGAAGAGACATTTAAGAACGAGTTGTTCTGCTGCTTTTATGGCCTAATTATTTTAGTAATGTGAACTACTTCATTTTATTTATAAACTAGAGGAGAGTGCTGATGAAGAAATAATTCTCTGGATAGCTTACATTGCCAATTTAAATGTCCATAAAGCTTGATCAAGGTTTATTATTGAAAAATTTGAGAATAGATCGATTTCAGGCCGTACCCTGGTTTGCTGTGTATATGAACAATATTTGTTAACTAGACAGTGCCCCACAGCTACTGCGCTATTTAACATTTAAATGTCTTTAAAGCCCGGATTCCATTAATTGCTTTAAATTTCCCTGAATTTCTTGGCAATTATCCTGTTTACCAGTCCCTTGCAGAGCCAGGAGGACAGGCTCTCTCACCCTCTCATGGAAACGATGGCTTCTCTAATGTATGAGCACATCTACATAATGTACCCATGCAGATCCCTGTTTGCCTGCAGAGCTGCATAAAAAGCCAGTGGAAATTACGGTCTCATAGAGGGGTTTTTCATCAGTGCAAAAGAATTATAACACATTGCAGAAAACTGAAAGCCACACTTAGCAGGGAAAAAGTCTTACTTATCTTCTGTTCCCAGCGCTCAAGAATATTTTCCAGTTATCACATCCTGAGGTGCTGTATGTACACAGAGGTAGCAGGAGTAATATTCTTATATCTCTATTGATCATTTGATGGCTCCCTATCTAATCAGTCATGTGTTTGTTGGTGGAACATAACTGCTGAATACAAGTAACTCTTCAGGGAATAAACTACAATACCCTGAAAGTAATTTAGCAATACATAGTCTGAAAAGGCCTCTTGAAAACACAGGGTTTGTTTGGGGTTTGTTTGTTTATTTTTGATTGGTTTTGTGGAGTTTTTTAGGTTGTGTTGGTTTTGGTGGATTTTTTTAAGAGCTCCAAGCCTGCTTTTGGAACTGTAAAATGGAATGTTACACTCACATAAAGATTTGCATTTGCAAACTTGATCGTAGGGCCAAATTACCTTATTTTTGCATTCCAGAAATCCCTTTCACATGTTCCAAATTTATGTTTTCAACACGTGAATAGAAACATTTGGAAATTTTGCAAGTTTTCAAATGTGCTAAGTGGGACTTGCTGTAACAAATCTTTATTTTGGACATAAACTAAACTCAAACCTGATTTCTAGAATTCTGTTTCTTTGCTCAAAACTGATACAAAAAAAACTTCAGGAGGTGGCCTCACCTAATCCATTCAACCAAGTGTTCATCTATTGCATGCAGTGTCGAGTAAAAATGCCACCATAAACTGCCTATAATGTCCTGTTTCCATTATCTGTGTCAAGAGAAACATCTGGACAGACTTGCTAATTCAAATAACTTCACCTCCATGGTGTATTTTGGTACTGAACAGCTAGAGCATCTTCTATAGTTAGTCATGATGATAATGTATTTCGTCCAGTAAACTCACCTTCAATGTACAGAAGGTGCAAAAAGGATTGCCACATTCATTAAGCGCTTCTCTAAAATGTACAAAGCTTATTAATTTCTCTTCACAGAAATTAATTGTTTAAAAAACATATTGTTTAAAAACATATTGTTTAAAAAACAGTACAGGTATTCAAGAAATTTATCATAAGGCTTTGGCAAATTAAGGGTTTTTTTGTATTTCTCCTAACTCCACTAGCTCAAACCAAAGACAGCTGTTTCTCAGTATCAAACGCTCTTTAAAAAAGTAATGCTGCACTAGTAATCACTGAATGATATTAAACCATGTTCCTGGTTATGTCTGATGTGCTATTTAATTCCTTTCTGTGAGCTAGTGTTTTAGGGGTATTGAATTCTACACGCTTTCCGGAATGGGTAATGCAAGTAATTGTTGGGTTGGGGGTAGTATTTTAAACCTTAGGGCCTTTTATTTGAGGAAAACTGCCTTTCCTTTTGTTGCTGTCCTTTACAGTGCTGTGACCACAGAAGTGGCTGCGGGCAGAAGGACTTCCAGACCAGCTGTCCGCGTACCCCTTTTGGTAGTGCTTGGAGGTTCCTGTCCTATGGCCTGTCCAGGTAGGACCAGCTCTGGAGACACACAGACACTGGCTGCAGCTGCTCCCACCTCTTCATCCACTGCAGTCAACCCTATTTGACTTAGAGAAGCAGCCACTTTTCCTTCTCCTTATTGTCTCTTCCCCAAACACCCCTGGGTAAAAATTTGTTCGTTTTGTTTTCCAGTCCATAAGGTAACCCTCCATTTGAGAAATGTTAAATAGCAAGCAATGAACTCCCTTTTTTCAGAACTGTCTAAAACAGGTGGAAAGATTAGGAATTGCATACTTCTGTAGGTTATCTGGGGTGCACACTTCTTCATCATATAATCCTTCAGGATCCAACAAGGTACCTGTGAACAGAAAGGGAGTCGTGACTGTCCCAGCATTGCTCCTGAGATGTGCCTCTCGGGAAGCTTCTGGAGGCACGGGGGTGTGAAGAAGGATCTGTGTGGGAGAGAGGGATCTGCTCTGACAGAGAGCTTGTTGTGTTCACTTCTCCACTCTCCAGGCCTCCCTGCTGCCTGCACCTTTCAAAATGGCTCCACCCTTCCACTTTCTCAGCCCCAAGGTCTTTGATTTGTTTTTCTGCTAGCACAGGTAAAGCCCCATTATTAAACACTATTAAACATTTCCACTTATCTTTAGCATCTTTACAGTTATTACTGCTCCTCTAAAGAAAGTATTAATTCCTGATGTAAAACTTCACCAAGTTCAACAGTTTCACCAGGAATTAATAGCTCAGAGTTCCATGAAATCTTTTATAATACAAAACCTACTAGTCTGCAGTGTTTTTGATTTGCTTTGCTACATCCCCACTGACAGTATTTATGCAACACCAAAGGGAACATTCTGATCAGAAGCTGCAGGCTTTCACTGCAGGCACACAGTGCAGAAACAATAATTTGGCTTCCTCCTCTCACAAGTAAGCTAGAGGTAATTTTAAAAGTAGAATAGGTGGGGGAAGGCATTCAGCTATCCTGAGAGATGAGTTCCAGAATGTGGACTGAAGTTTGAGATCATTGGTTCTTAATTATAAGTCAACAAGATATGCTAAGGTTTATCAAACAAGGTTTATAAAATATAAATATTTGTTCTCCACCAAATTCTTAGTGCTAGTTAGTTGAACTGCCTGCTGTTCAGAGATGTTGTGTGGGTAAGGAGTTGGAGAAGGACTTACCGATTGCCCACGGTTTATCCTCCCCAGGACCGATGCGACAGGGGTCTTTGTAGTGTGTAAACAAAGAATGCTGTTGCTCCAGCTTGTCCTCTGCAGGGAAAGAGCAAGCCCAAGAAAAGGGACATCAGCTACCAGTTGTGAACCTGAGCACAGCTGTGTGTTCTGCCACAACAGGCACAGCAAGTCCTCATTTCTCCTCAGTGTAAATACAGAGGTGTGATCTGAATCAGTTCAGTAGTGTATTTACTGCACAGTATCTTGTCTTGGTCGGAAGTTCCAACAAATGGTTGTTAACAGTGCTTTCCTACAAAGCCTTTTCTGTGAAAGACATTTTTTGGTAGTTTTGAGCTCTAAACTGAAGTGAAAGTTTTCCAATGTATTTCCTCTCTTTGCCATTGAATTGGTTACTTTGCTACAAAAACTCTTGTTGAGAGTGATCACCTAACAGAGAATTGGGCTGGCTTCCCAACAGCAATGGACGTGGTTGTTTGTGAGCACAGTTACACCTCTCAGTAAGTCTGAAGATAAAACCTTATGCTTTACTTGATTCAGAATAATTCACTGACAATGTTTTCCAGGCTACAACAGAAAAGATAAAGGACAGGCAATTGATAATTCACTTGGGATGTTATCTACAGCATTAAAACCATTCTAAATGTAATCAGCATGACCTATCAACTTTAAATTAATTTATTCCTAATTGCTACCATGCTCCTTGCATTTAAAACGTAAAACACTTCAAGACCCTAGGATCATTTATAAGCTATTCCACAAAAACATAAACATAAACATAGCATTTCAGATACTGAAGAAACAAGCAAGTTCTAGTTCTGTGCATGCTGCTTAACATTGCCATCATTACACCCAGGGAACAAACACAACTGGAACTTGAAAATGCCAGCTGCTACAATTCTGCTTTGTTACATGGCAAAGAAACTGGCAACAGCTCCTGAGAACTTCCTTTCTCTCATTTACAAGGTCAGAACTTAACAACAGTTGAAGGCTCTCTCCTGGGATCATCAGAATATTCACCTGAGTTGGAGCTGCTGCTGTCACATATTTGTCACTGTCTCTTGCCAAGGCAACAGAGTACATAAGCACACATGAAAATGGAAAATGAAGTCAGAAACAAAACTTTGAACCGTGAGCTGTGTCTGTGGGCAGAATGCAGCTCACACACTAGGAATCCCATCAAATCTCCCGGTGTAAGATACTGGTGTAGCCAGGAGAAGCAGCTGCTGACCTCTCCCTGTCAAGCAGGAAGCAGCAGGCAGAGGTGAGCACAGTGGTGCTGTGTTCCAGCTCTCGGCACCTTTGCCGTGTTGTTACTCAGCCATTAATACAGCTGAGTGTCCTTCAGCTGCTGCATCCACACCAGGTCAGCTGGCTCATTACATCCTTCCAGCTAACTCTCACTCTTGAGAACATCCTCATAACTGCAGGGAGGTTGGAAAACTAATTTGTCAAGGAATCCTGGAGTTGTGGCAGAGCATTGGAGGATTGACCCTCCCCAAAGTTTGCCAGGTGGGCAATGCAGATAATTGTCCTTTCTGTCCCAGCAGCAAATTTGTTTGTTTAATGTTTATGGAAAAGTAAAAAATGAAATCATTGCAGTTTGTTGCATCATATGTCTACAGAATTTCCCTGAAAACCAAGATAGATTAAAAATAATTAATTTGCAACTATGGCACCGTGACAAGTCCCAGTTGATGACACAAAACTTTATCCACCTGATTGGAATGCTTTTTATCTTACGCTAAAAGGTTTAAAAACATAATAGACTTTTACACAAGTCAGTCCACAACAACATGACAGTAAGTAACTGTCTAATAACATTCCCACTAAGTGTGAATTCTCTGTATGAATGTTGCCATAATGTTCTGTAAAGCTGGAGCGGAAAACTGAGTTGCAGAAAATTTGTCATAAGATCACTCATGGACCTGAAAATCTTTGAAAACTGTACTGTCAATACAACTAAGAATAGAAGCTTGGTATTCACTGAAACATTAATTAGCTGCTGTATCAGTCTGTGGAGTGGGAAAGGATACAGAAAATCATAAAGAGAAATACAGGAAGCTGATTATTGCTTTAAAAATTTAAGAAGTTCAATTAACCTATAATGCTAACAAATGTCCCTAAAACAATGAGTAATGTAAAAATGGAGGACAGAACTCAAAACACTGCATTAATCTTTCTTAGCATATAAGGAAAGAAAGCAATCTAAAAGTAAAAAATTAAATAGCCATCTTAATTTCAGTTTCAGGCTGAGTGCATTTTAAAGGGGAGGGCAACGTAAATAAGTGACAGAGATAACAAAAATTAAATTGATTTTTATATCTTGTTTTTTAATCCTCTTTAGCAGTAGTTGCGATGTTTATAATTATTTGCAAAAGCAAATAGTCATTTTTACTTCCCATTTAAAGGCAGCTCAGAATTGCACTAATTATGCTTTGTGCTTCTTGTGCAAGACCTTGGCTAGGGAGCCAGAACTTCTCAGGTAGAGAATGCTGACCATATGTTCTGCCTCACAGCTTTGTCTCTCTCCTCCTGCTGCACAGTCCCATTCACTCTGGCTCTGTGATCTGCCTGGGCAATCTCCCATTTGTTATGCAGCAGCTCATTTCCTGGATGGACACCTTTGCCTCCAGGGCACTCCATCCATCCATTTATCCATCCATCCACATTGCAAGTGAAACAGTGAAATCACAGCAGATATATCTGTTTGTACCCCCAGCCTCTGTCCCCTCTCCCAGCACTGCTGCCGGTGCCTCCTGGGCTGTCTGTGCAGCAGCTGGGGCAGCTGCAGAGCTGTTATTGACCACCCTCCTTCCTGCCTTCCCTCAACAGCTCACTACCCCTGCTACCACTGTATTTTATCCTAATAGGTGCTTGTCTGACTGCAGCATCCTGTAGCCACTGCACTTCCTGACCACCTCCACTGTGCAGAACAGATTCTTGTACCAGCCAGAGCACTTGCCAGCACCCTCTCAGACCAATCTGAATTTCCTTTGGGTCCTACACCTGTGACCGATTTACTTTTTTACAAACAGCAAAAAAGTGACAGAAGGGCTGGGGTTTGGGTTGATGGTCTTTTCTACCCAAGTAAATGTTTCCACAACTTTGCTACAATCCTTCATTTCAAGTGTCTGATACAAGTCATGAGATTAGAGTTAATACTGGGGGGTTTTTTTAGATCAGACAATGCTTGCTTTTCATTTCTTAAAATTTTCTTTGGTACAGTTGTTGCTCTCTGCCTCAGTTACCTGAGGCTTCTTATAAAGATGACAGAATCCACACTGGATGCTGATCTACCACAAACCCACCTGTTCTTCACAAACCCTGGTCTGAAGCGCTGAATGCCCCTTGGAAGGCCGCAGCCTGAGCTCATGGGTGCCTTGTCCCTGTCCCTGCCCTGTGCCCTCTCTGTGGCAGCACTGCAGCTGTGGCCCTTCAGCCCCTGCCCAGGGGCTCCCTGTGCCAGCTCCAAGCCAGCTCTGGGGGACACCTGAGCTGTGCTGAGCAGGAGCACAGGGAGGACACCCAGACACAGTGCTCTGTGCTGGCAGTGTAGCTATTAACAGAGCATAATATTTATGTTTGGAAAAGGCTTCCATCTCTGTGAACTCACCAACCGTTAATTATGATTTTGTGGAGTTCTTTTTCTAGTACCCTCAGCATCCAATTAAAGAAAAAACAAATTTAAAACTTCTTAAAATAAAACCCCCTAAAACTACATAGCACCAGTTAATTTTTTTACAGCACTGATTCAGCAATGTTGAGCTCTCTCTGCAGCATTAATCTCCTATGTCTGTGTATGTGCACTATGAAATTATTTTTAACTGCATGAACGTACTACTTTTTCTCCACAAAAATCCCATAACATACATGTCTCTCATTAGTAATTAAAATTTTAGGCCAATAAGTGTCTACCTAATTCAAGTAAAGCTAAACCAGTGGATCTGTCCTCATTATTGCTACCACAAGTCACAAACTATTGCTCTTTGTGCCTTAAAACCCATCATGCTTAATAACTCTGCAGAGCTCATGGGATGAGTAACTCACACTTAAAGCTCATACCTCTTTTAGAAGTGTCTGGAGCAATTAAGTTTTTCCTTACAAAAGCCAGTCTTAATATACTGCTATAACCCACAGGGATCAAGAACATTCCTATTCCTTTCAGAACAGGCAGATACCAGGAAAAGGCAAACGTTGTCTTACCAGAGGAGCAGTTATCAAAGTTGAGATCTCCACAGATTACATCAAAAGCCACCAGCTCCTCTGGATTGGCTGTACTGGAGGAGGAGGTAGATTTTCTGAATTCAGACAGCCAATCTTGAAGCATATCCAGTTGCTCACATCGAACAGTAGTGTCTCCTGTAGCAAACAAACACACAAATAACCAAAACAAGGGGTGAGACCTCCTTTTGGCATGCTGCTCAGGCATGTATTAGTTGCTACGCTCTTGGCAGACATCCTGAGAAAAAGGGTGCAAGATAAGAAATGGTGTGGCAAATAGTGCACTCCTAGTGCTTCACCTGTTAGAAAGTTCATTAGGAACCACACTTCTTGATGATGCAAGTATGTCCTTCTGGAACCAACCATACCAGGCATGTCTGAAGTCACCTGTGCTGCAGACAACCAGCCAAAACAATGATGTTTCCCGCCAGAGGAGGAGCTGATGCACTATATTTGTAATCAGGAATTCAGAGTTAAAATCCTACTTCAGACAAAACTAGACAGTATGTTCTGGGGTAAATAATTTGATCTTGCTTCACTTTCTAATTTTTACAAACAAAAAGTATAACTTTCAAGGGTAAATAGTAAATATACATCAATGGTAAATTCAGTTTACTCATATTGTAGTAGTCCACCCAAGGAAGGGTTCTGTTTATGCTCAAGTAAGAATGCCTTGACTGGAAGCAGTGTTTCATAGTTTTAAAGGGACATGTTAGATACAGATTTAGGTAGGCAGGAATTCAGAAAGCAAGAACCAGATTCTTTTCACCAGTTGCCAGGGAATTATGCCAGGATTTGCCCTGTTTTATAGGAGTGATATGAAAGGGCTGAGATCCATTGGTTACCAAATGGTTTTTGTTTGTGAAACCGTCTGACACACAAAACAGCTCCTTAATTACAGCAAGTAACCACACTTAACTACAGACACATGAGGTGACATGAAGTCTAATAAAAAATTATTACTCTCTCTCTCTTAAAATGTTTACAGCAAAAGCTTGATGTGGGGAAAGGAGCAGAAAGAGACACACTCTGGAAATAATTCTTTAGCATATTGTCTTTCCCTTTTGTTTTCACTGTACTTATAGTTAACAGTTATCATTTTCCTTGTTTCCAACTTGAAAAGATATATCAAGCCAGTACAACATTACTTTTCTTCAAAATAAAAGATGTTTTCAAATACCACAATTGCAAACACAAAATTACTTATTCTGAGTAGAATTTTAACATAATTTACTACTTTGTGCTAGCTACTAAAATGTCACCAGCACTCTTTAGACATTTAAACTGTGAACTCTGCAGCACACTGTCACTGCATCAGCAAAGGCAGACTCCAGCCATCAGGGCTTCACTTTCCTACCACTCTAACCCTGGGAAAGCTTGCATTTCAAAGAACGTCTCAGAGCAAGGGTGGGGGAAAAGTATTAAAACAACAGTTACGTACAAACAGGATCAGAAATGTTCAACCAAGCATGATTTGATACAATGCTAAATAATTAAAAGAAATATTGAAAAGAACAGGAGCAGGGAAAGAGTTTTAAGTAGGTTCTTAAACTGACTCATCTCTTCAGGCTGGTAATTCCAACAACAAATAGTCTGATTTTTTTTCTTCTGCTACTCCCAGCAAATCTTTACCAGTTGGGCTGTAATATAAAAGCACAAATGCTTCCCAGATCTATTCCCTAACCTACAATTTCTAGTTACTTGTACCTCAGGTTCACATCGTACCCTAATCACACAGCCTGACACAAATCCAGAGCAATGTATCCTTGGGAAGACCCTTTGCTGTGACAGCACAAGAAAGCCCTACAGTGAAGATGGAGCTACACAAAAGCACAGGAAATAGGTCACGTGGAATAAACACAGCCTGGAGCAGGTGACACTCACCACAAAAGGTGTGCGTGACTAACAGAGGCATTCTGCTTAACTAAAGATAAAGCACAATTACAGATTCAGAGAAGGTATGAGCTTGGGAAAGGGACCTTTGGACATCATCTAGTCCAACCCTTCTGTGCAAGCAGGGGTCACCTACAGCAGGTTTCTCAGGACCATGAATGTCTTATCTCTATGGCTGGAGACACCATAACCTCTGGGTAGCCTGTTCCAGTGCTTAGTCATCCTTGTAATAAAAACCATTTTCCTTTGTTTCAATGGCATTTCAGTTTGTGCCGCATCCTCTCACCCCATCACTGGGCCCCACCAAGGCGAGGCTGCCACCCTCTCCTTACACCCTCCTGTCAGGTATTCACACACTTTGACAAGAGCCTTCTCCTCCTGAAGCTATCCCAGCTTTCTCACTGCTGGTGAAGCTCATTCAAGTTCATGGACTGTTCTCCTTATAAAGCATCTCAATCTTTCTCTCCTATCTCCTCTCCTTAGGCCTACTGTTGTTTCCTCATAGCACAATTGTAAGCATGGTGCTTGTTAACAAGGATGTAGTAACATCTTATTCCCCATGAAGTCCCAATTACATAAGTTGCTCAACTTTCTAAGACAGACTTACAGCCCTGAACAGTGAAGGGTTTTTTGGATCATTTTCTGTGAATTATCTGTCATGGTTTCACCAAGATGAGTAATTAAATAGTGTGGCCATTACCACACGGGCATGAAACTCAGGCAGCAACTTGTCACAGATCAGCTTGAAGAATGTAGCAAACCCACTGAACTGAAACACACAAGGGTAAAATTCTCCAAGACAGAAAATTCGAGAAAAACAACAGACAGAGAGGCAGAAATATTTTAGGAGGATGTTGTGTCTGACAACATGCATTGTTGTTACTGAAAAGGCATTAACTGCATAGTGACACATCTCCCTCCCTGAGGATGCTGAGCCTTTGTAACAGCACATAACCTCGGGGCTCTACAGATACACAGCAGAGCTCTGGAAACAGGTGACTTTCATGTCTCTTTAGCAGAAGTGTAGAACGTGTGACAGTCTGGCATCCCTGCCTATCCCCACTAGAGGTCATAGAAGCAATTCCACTTCAGGGCACTATGGGGAGACACAAGATGGGATCCCTCTAATGCGACTTGTTTTCTGAGATTCGTGTTACCCAGCTCACTGCAGCTGCTCGGCAGGTACAGCTGCATCCCTATGCAAAAGTTACTAGTCAGACTCTCAGCAGCTCCCAAAACCATCAAGAGCTTTCAAGATGAAGATAACTGACCAGACATCTAAGGAAAAGAGAAGCCAAACCCACATCCAGACAATCAGGGGAACAGACATGTCAGAAACTGCTACTGAAATGAAATAGCATCAGTAAATATTAACAGAAGAGAACTAGGTAGGGACTCCCAAAAGTTACACTGAATTTCTTACATGTTCAGATAGAATCACTGAGCTGCCTGACTGCCACCAGGGATTAACCAGAGAATACAGATCTGTCCCAATTGCTGTGCACTCTTTTCCTCAATAACTGGCCCAGAAAAATGCACATAATTGTGTTGTGACTGCTTCCTGCAGTCAGCATTTCCAAATTCTCTGAAAGTTCCCTTCAGCTTCAGATTTTGTGGAAGGATGAAAGGGCAATGTGGGAAACCTCAGGCAGCATAAATAAATACTTCTCCTTTGTTAGTTGTAGAATAATCATACTTGCCCTTTCCATTCACATTTAAAATGCTTAAGTGAAACTGGCTTTAGTTAGAACTGCAGGCAGGTACTAAGGAAGACTCTCCTGCCCTACTCTGAAGACAGCAGAAGGAGCACTACGATGGCAGGACAAAACAGCCACAGGCCTAGTCAGAGGAAATTAAAAGATCCAGTGGAGGCACTGGTAAGTGATATGGGATATATTGGCAGGGAAGCTGGGGAAGATGAGCAAAAAAAAGCTTGTAAAGTGTAGGATGTAAAGCCTCGTCAAAAGGAAAAATTGTTTCCAAGTCACAAACCAAAGGCTTCAATTTAGACAGGCTGTGTCACACCTGACTGTGTGCAGACCCCTGCACTTGTAACATACTTGATCCAGGGTAGGCTGAGGAAACAAACCAAAGTAAGAACAAACCACCTACAAAATCCCCAAAGAAATAAAACCCTCTGATTCTGCTGGGTTACTTTTCAGCTCTGTCAGGTGCCCACTCCAGTGCAGCACAGCCCACAAGGGCCAGGGTAGCACAAGTGAGAGGAGGGAGCAAGGGCAGGCTGCCCTGGTGTGGATATTTCACAAACGTGTGGAACCACTGCCTAAGGATGCTTAGCACTGGAGTTAGTCCTGGTTGCACTGCCACAATTTTAGACACTGAGAGAGCTTTCTCAGAGCTGAGCTGAGCTCTGCTTCAGCTGTGTGCAGGCTCGAGAACCTGGAATGGGTGCCAGAGAAGTGGGGGTTGCCAGTAGCTGTACTCTGATGGCTACATTCACACTAAACAGAACAGGGATGTAAACAAGGTTATGAAGTAGCATCCAGCATGCACAGCATTTGGACTCGGGCTGGAGTAGCTTGAGGCTTACTCTGTATTGATGGCTTGGTGGGCTGTCTCAAAGGCATGACTCAACAGGACTTGGGATGTGGGTGGATTCAAGGCAGGAAAACCTGTCCAGAACATTAATCACTGACTAATCGAAAGACATAAAAGAACCATGTAAACTTAACAGCCCTTGGAAAATAATTACATCAAGTCTCATTAAAGGATCCCTTCATTTGTCACTGAAATGCAGCTATTTCCACAATGGAAAGGAAGAGCTGCTTCATAGTAGCAACCCGTGCCAGGCACAGAATTAGGGGAAAGCTGCATCTAAAGCTAAAGTTCCTTGAAAAGTTGAGGGTCAGGTCTGAAAAAGTAGCACTTGCTCAGAACAGAGTTGAGCCAGCACATCTCTTGAAAAAAGCATTAGTAGCTGGTCCCTGATAAGAGCTAGATCATTTCATACTCACAGAAGAATCAAAACTGTCAAGTTTATGTATTCTAGAAGGGAAACCGGGTTGCACTCAGCCATGTATGACGGGATGATTTAAAGGGCTGACCTTTTAAATAGTGCTTGTTTTTATAGATACCACATCCTTACATTGCTGAACTGTGTTTTTTGGATAAGTTTTAAATGTGGGAAATGTTATGAATCAGATGATGCAAATCAGAAAGAACAGCTCTGCCAAAATTAATGAATGTTAGTTTTCTATTTCATTACAGAAACAAATATATCTAAAGACAGCCTCTTAAATCATTGTCTGCTCTATTTGAATATACTTTGAACCAGATAAGCCTAAAAATGCGAACAGGAAAATGAAAGGTTGTATTTTACCCTTGAAGCAGAAGCTTTAGGCTGACTGAAAATGGAACATTACTTCCCCATTCTTCTTCCCTTCCCCCCTCCTCCTCTTCAATCTTTTAGGGATTTCAGAATGTGGTTATCAAGGACTAACTGAGAATACAACACTAGATAGTAAAAAAGAACAGGACTGAAAACTAGAAACAAAACCCAAAGAACTGAAAACTAAACTAGAACAGCAAAAAATCTCAGCTCCACAACAGCACTCTCACAGTACATTAGCATAAGTTAAAAATAGAAAAGCAGAGAGGGATGTTACATTGTTAAAAAGTAGCTGAAAAATTCATTAGTCTTTTTTAGAACTACCCAGTCTCTCTAATGTACTTCAGGGACTGGCAGTGCTGCTCCCAAGTCCCTCCCTAGCTGGAGCAGTGACAGCAGCACCAAGACATGCCCACTGATCCTGCAGGACTGTCTTGCCTGGGTCTGCAGCACAGGGGCTGTGCCCAGGCAGCCTGAAGGGCTGTGCTCAGGCAGCAATGTATTTCTAAAACAACACGATTTGGTTAAGAGGGAGCAAAGAGAAGAAAACCTCTCAAGGGATATTTTCATTTGTGTCCCACAGTACTTAATTACTCTGAGACTGAAGCTGAGAAGGGCTGGGGATACTTGTCCACCCTTCTTTGCAATGCCCCCTGCACTTTGTTGGGAGCACAGGAGGGGCAATGCTCGCTCCTTTTGCACAAAATCCCCCCCCAGCCTGGAAACAGTGACAAACTGAGACATACATGTCAGAACAGTACCTGCAATAGCTTGCAAGTGAGTGCAGGAAATGTATCCCACAATTCTTTGGTCCTGAGGTGTACTTCCCACTTGCACCTGGAAGGGAGGAAATAAAAAGGTGATTAATGGAAGAGCTCACAGAACTCTACTTCCAGCCCTGTCTGTGCAGCCTCTGGATACGGCATCAGCCTTTTCCACCCCTCTTTCCAGCCAGCTCCATTTTGAAAACACACCTACACACAAAAGCACCAGAGACACACACGGGGGCTTACAGGTATTGCTGCCACCAGTGACACTTTCCTGATTACCATGTTCAATGGTTTGATTTTGATGTGCAACATGTGCAAAAATTTGGCTTTCTCTTACTGGTTCCCTGTCCCACTTGTGTTGTCACCCTTTTGCATCCCAGCCCTTGTTCATATGCAAGGTTCAGGCCCACCACTCAAGTGCCATAGAAAACTAATATTATCAGCAGCCTAATTGGCTTGGTATCTATGTACAGCTAGAATGCAGAAGGAAAAAATTCCAAGGGAAGCTAGGGAAAAGGATGAAACATGAAATAAATATTGATTTTGACCATGTTTTCTCCATTCTGCAGCAAGTTTTGGATTTCAATGGATTTTTTCCATTCTTCCACAAAGGTGTTGGGGACTTTTGGCGTTTCTCAGCAGTGTTTACGTCCTTCAGCTCACAGCAGCAGCCCCCACGCCTGTCAAGCAGATGAAATACAACGTGGGCTCCTGCCCTTACACACAGAAGAGGCAGCGCTTCCAGGGAAGCCAGAATGTATTGTAATTCCCCATCTGCATCACATGTTACAATCTTTTAAAAATGTATTTTCAGGTGGACACAAAAGCAAATTAAAATCAAGCTCTGGCTTAGGTTTTCAACTTTACTGAGGGTTTTGGCAGCTGAGGACTTACACAGCTGCAAATCAAAATTCCCAATGGTATGAGGATGAAGTTTTGGATTGTGGAAAGCAGCTTGTTTGAGCGTATGGTTTTGTTTTGACAGTTAATGTGGCAGTCCTGCATAGATTAAAGAAATGCCCACAGAGGAAAGCTGTACCCAGGGCTCAGACAACACCACCAGAGATGACTCTCCTTCACAAGGCTAGGCTCACATTTTATCTGACACCTCTAAATAACAAGCAGAGCTCCATTTCATAGAGCACAGCTTTGTAAGCTTGGTTGCTTTGCTTGTTTTTCAGCTATCCAAGAACCATCTGATTCATTTTATAACTGGAAAGTCAGCTTTGCAGTAAGTGAATTTAGAAGTCATTTGTACTCAACAATGCCTTGTTAACTTTGAGGTTTTGTGTCAGCCAGGGGAGTATGTAATAAACAACTGGCATTATTCTGTCCTCAGTCTGTTCAGTCCTTTTTTAGACAGTTTTCCAAATAGATATTGATGGTGTTCTTATTGCTGTTCCCATTCAGCTAACCTGCTTCAGGGAGGGTGAAGGCAGAGGAAAACAAGGAAAATAAAGGCAATCACTGGTGCTTGTACCCCTGCATGAGGAGATTCTCCTAAACTCCGGGGATTGCAGCAGTCCCAGAGGCTGGGCTGATCTGCTGGGTGGCTGTCAGTGATGCTGCTGGAGCTTCACTATGCAGGCTCTGCTGTCCTCGATCTAATGTCTCACTGATACGGGTGAATCATAAGGAGCATTCTCTCCAACTTTTTTTATGCAACATATGCCATTCCAATAGAAAAGTGGGAAACAGTTTATTTCCTCTGCTATCCAGGACAGGCAAGGTGGACGAACCGTATTTTCCAAACTTAGTAATTCAAAATCGGGGTTTCTTTGCAATGCTGAGAACTACAAAAAGCCTCCACCGGTTTACCAGTTTGCAGCATCTCCTGCTGCCGAAACAAGTGTGCCTGTCACACCTTGCAGTGCCATCCACTGTAACCACACCGAGAGGAAAACTGCACAGAAAGTGCTCTGCCTTATAGCAGGAATGTGCTGCTTATAATCCCCTTACTGACTAAAGCAGATGGAATCACTGCAGCATCTCTATCCAAAAAGCATAAAAGATTTAAGTCTAAAAGCTGAGCATCCAAACATAAATTACAGTCAGTTGAGAAAAAGAAGTCAACTCAAATTGGCTTCAGACTTGCCTGTGCAGCCTTAATGGAGTGCCTGACAAGGCCTTGTACTCATCAAACAATTTGTGCCCAGGATCATGCTAATTTCCATTAATCACAAATAAATATGTATCATGCGGGGTGCCCGTGTGCCCAGATCTGTACTGGAATGGACCTGGGGAGTTCTGCTCCCAGAGCTGCCCAGGAATGGCCGGGGTAAGGGCTGGCTGTGCTGGGGGGGGGTGGCACTGCAGGGACAGAGCCCGGGGCTGGGTGCCCACTGGAGCTGGGGCTGCTGCACACACAGTCCTGGGGACAGGACAGGGGCCTCCAGAACACACTGCTCATTAACACAAAAGCAAGAGCTGAAGACATTAACATAATCAGTTTCCTTGGAAAGTGCCAGCATGGAAGTGCATCCAAAGGAGCTTGTCTCCCAGATTTCACATTTCCTCCAGCTTTTTTTGACTTTGGGGGGTTTGGGGTTTCTTTTGAGTGACAGTATTGATGGAAACCACCGAGCAAAGTCTATCTGGTGTATAATCATAATGGAGGCAAATATTTGTGACAACTACTAGGAAAGTAAATAAATACCCTTGCAGTCTCCTAGTCAGTGCCCAGCTACAGTAGAAGCACTACTGTATTAAATATGATCTGAAGTAAAATAGTAAGAAAAATCTGTTTACTCAGTCTAATTTAGTATTTCACAGATGGACCAGGACTATGGGTTATGCAGACAGGAAAAGTACTTGACCTCTGGAGTATTATAAGCCCTATAATTCTGCATAAAAACATTCTTTTGTGTGGCCAAATGCTGTAGCTACTTTTAGACTGTTCCATTGCCAGGGTATATTATATTGTGGTGACTCGACGTGGCAGTCACAGGAAGACAACGCTGAGCCTTCAGTTCAGCTGCAACGTGGATCTTGGCACGAAGGTTCTGCTTCCACCACACCAAGTCAGCACTTCACAAATGTCATTTTTGCTGCTTAACACAGAAGAACCCTCTAAATTCACATTTACAAAGAAAATACATGTAAACAAATAAGCCAGAGTGGCTCCTTCACCATAAGCCTGACTTAAGTTCACCTCAACTGCCCTACATTAGTAGTTCTGTGTCAATAACACATTCACTGAATTACCCTTCTGCAGGGAACTACTTCAGATACTGATTTCTAAAAATCATTGTATAGTCTTAGTTGTGCCACGAACAACTCTTCTATGGCTATGGACACGTACAGGAAGGTATTATCTGAAGTCCCAATGTTTTAAAATAGGATAATTATTACAAAAGGAAAAAGTCGTATGTAAGGTCCTGGTAAATTCTAATGTTACCTAGAGGTAAAATTAAAATGGAGAGAACCTATTTGTGGTTTAATAAAGTGTCCCAGTTATATAACTTTCACATAAACAAATTAGCATTTTTCAAAATTATGCTGAAATATGCAAAATATATTCCAACTTTCACTCCATTTGCAATAATCAAACCAGTCAAACACTGGGAAGCTAAGAGTGGATTCAGATCCCTGTTACATCACTGAGCACGATATTTTGTTTGCTTTGGGAGGGGGGCATAAAAAGCTCATTACAGAGGGAAAGAGGCTTTTTTCCCTTAATGGGGAAAGCCTACTAAGGGTGTGTTTGGAATCCAAAATGCCAGTTTCTGCTGCTACATATTTACATTTGTCTTCTGCCTGTAAATTAAATAATCAAGTGCAAAACTGAGGGCTCTGAATTTTTATTTTCCAAGTACTGATTGTGTCAAGTACGCAAAAGTACTTGACATCAAGTACTTTTTATTAAAAGATTTCATCTCAATGCCATAGCATATTAGTACAATCTGTTGCAAAGACCATGTTGGGACTGTTCTGTGCTATGCAAAATTGTGTATATTCCAGGAACTGTTTTCCAAAGTCCTGTAAGGACTATGGAATGGTCTGCCCTCCACTGAGAGAGGTATCAGGTAAAAAACTGTTCATGAAAGAAATCAAGCCAGCAATGTCATGGCAGAAAGATTGTTGCTGACAAGAAAATAAAAATTAGAAAGGGTAGCAACAGCTGAAATTTGAGAGCTACAGTAAGGGAATTAACTTTAAATTCAATCCCATTGCTTGCTGTCACGGGAATTTTCTGAGCTAACTGGAAAACCTTGCACATCTCACGTTTACCATATGCTATAACAAGTATACAAAGCTGCAAACTTGACAAATACCTTGTCTCTAACAGTTTACGTTTACACACATCCGTCCCAGCAGTGCAAAACAGTTCTATCACACCTGGATGTCAAAAGCATCAACAGATACTTAAGCAAAAGCCAGGCAAATGCTACCTCAATACTGGGCTGTTTCAATGCCAGCTTGAAAACCCAGGTTCAGGAATGTCATTGCTGTGTTAGTAAATCATCATGTGCTTGGAAGGAAACGTTCTTCAATGATTATAAATCTGGGCCATGCCATACATGAGAAATCTCACTTGATTAAAAATCAAACTGGAGTTTCAAATGCTAACCAATAATATGCAGCCAATAACAAAAGGTTTGTTTTAAGGACAACTTAACTTTTAGTGACATTTCCTGGAAGCTTCGGATTGCCAGGAGGGAGCCATTCAAAACAATCCAAAATAAAGTAGACAGTTTCTTAAATGTGGGCCCTCAAAACAAAGGGTTACACACAAGTCCAAGCTTATCCCATTGTCCCTTCCTTCAGGCAAAGCAAATCCTGGTATGCAAGCCAGAAGAGAGCTAAAATTTTGGCAAACTCCTACAAAAAGATCTCCCCAGGGTCTGTCACGCCACAGCCTACGCAGGGCCAGTGAACCCAGAGCTGGGACAGGTGACAATCCCACTGTGACACTGACACTCCCTGGGGAGGTGGCATCTCCTGGCCCAGCTCCAGCTGCAGCCATAATAGTTTAATCACATCTTGGGCTGTAAATGAGCGAAACCATCCATTTCATCTGCTTAGGGGACCATGAAGGTGTCAATTTTGCCACTGAAATAAATGTTACCTATAATGGTGCTTCCTGCAACCCTCTTTTGAAGAGGGCAAGTCCCCAAAGCATAGAGCTCTATGGCAAACAAATTCACAGTGACGACACGACCCAAACTAATGGTGTTCACATGGCAAAGAAAACCTAACCAGGCTGAAAGCACCCTTGCATGCTCTGGGGGAAAAACCTCTCCCCCTAAAAACAAAAGCATGAACACTGCATTTGTAAAGAACATGATCTACACAGGGGCCCAGAGTAACTCCTTGTGTTGGAAATAAACCACCCCAGACAGAGAGTAAGAGCAGGGCACAGAAACAGAATCGACAGTCGTTGCGAGAGTGCCTTACTCCCACAGAAACATTCATCTTACCATATGTAGCCAATATTGTTTGAGTTCAAGGGAAGCAGAACTAAAAGTGCAGGAGCCCAAGATTCAACTGAATTACTGTGGACAAAGCAAATGCATATGCACGAGGAGTGATATTTCCACACACGTTTCAGGTTCAGACCTGCAGGGTTGATGCCCCAAGATGTGCTGGTACCAGGGTTTGCACCTCCCTATTTCCACTGCTGTGGATATCATGTAATCTGATGTAATTATAAAGAGCAAACAGAGTGAGGAAGAGAAAAGAAAGAAAGTACAGTTTCTTTCCAGTACTTTTCTGTAATCTCCCAAATTGTATCAAGCCTTCCTGGACTTTTTCCCATTTCAGACATTTCCCAGTACAAGCAGGAGAGCAGGCAGCACGAAACTAACTGGAATAGCCATTCAAACTGTGTGCCCCAGCCCTCATTCCTGTTACTGTCAGGAGCAGATACTAAGGAGAACTTGCAGATAATCCCATTCCCAATTCAAACATTCCTGTCCCACAGAGATTAAGACTTAGATTAGTTGTAACTCCCAAGAAAGATGCAATTTTGGTTTGCTTAGACATAGGGTAAAAAGATCTAGCTTATTTTTAGTCCTTTGACAGCTCTGCCTTTGGCCTTCAGAAATACACAGCAGCTTCTAAAGAAGACACATTAGTTAAATTACTAATTTATTATTATAAATATATTATTGAAGTATGTTAAAGACATTTAAAATGTTATAGAGGTCAGCTCAAAATTCTGTGTGGTGCTCTGCAATTCTGTCTAGCTACATTTGCTCTTGATTATTCCAGAATCCTAATATTCCCCACCTGCATGTGACAACAATTACTGTTCCGTGAACTCAGAGAATTTGTTCTTTGGCAAAGCTTCATTAAGCTTACATGTGAGGGAAAGCAGCTGTAAAGTGGTGCCAGGAATGGAGGGCTCTTCCTCTTCTGAAGAAGATAAAGCCCAGAACTCACGTTCTCTCAAATCTGTATTTCATCCTGCACAACAGTTTTTATTTGTCCCCATTAATAAAGGGGGAAAAGACCACGATTAATAACATTAATTATAACAAGGTGAAGGAACATGGTACAGTGCTATGGCAGGGTCTTTTTGTTCTTTTTAAAAAAATCTCAGGCAGTTTATTGGACTCCATCCAATTCCTACATTAACATTTTACAGCAGAAACTGAGCGTGCAGAAAATGTTTAGGTTACTCTCCTGCCTTAAATGGCACAGCCTTAAAGTCATCTAAACAAATTCATGAGCAGCACTGGACATTTCTTTTATACATCTAGGGATAACTGTAGTTACTGGACAACTGATCAAGGACAAGAAAATCTAACCACTGAGAACTCTGCATGCCCTGGGGTCAGAAAGAGCCACTGCCCGTTCTCTGTGACTCCCTCAGTGCCCTGTGCAACTGCTGCCCCTTCACTCCCAGCCACAACACACACAGCTGGCTTGGGACACCAAAGGCAGCTTAAATTACCCAGCGAAATGTATCTGCATCAGGAACATTAAAAAGGCGAATCACAGAGGTTAATTCAGGGAACCCTCATTTTCTCACACAAAGCAGGCTCCTGAAGAGGAGAAAACAGTAAAAACTCTGCTTCAAAGCAGTTCTGCAATCAGAGCTGCTGCTCCTTCTGCCATCTGTTACCACCATATCAGCTCTTTTGAAAACAAGTTGAGCTCTGCACACAAAGCAAAGGTTGCTAGGTTTCCTTTAAGCATTGAATAATAACATGCTCTCTGCACAATTACTGTACTCCCTGAGAACAGCATTAATTTTCAGAGAATTTGAAAAGTAAATCTGTTAATAACCCTAGGAATTAATATTAATTAAACACAAGTTCTTTCAGAAATTTAGCAAAATCTACATGGCATTTTTTTCCTTTTGATCTCTTTTGATTTTGAAGAATACTATTAACTGTTCAAACTTCCCACATCAGATTGTGGTTTTGCTTTATGTTCACATACTGTGTTTTAAGTAGGAATTCTTATTTTTGCTGAAATTTGCTCTCTTGGCAGATGCCAAAAAACCAGAATAATTTCCTACTAAGAATGGTATGAAGAACAGCCTTGTACACAAAACACTTCTGTGTCTCCCAGTTTCACTGGGAGGAAAAACCTCCAAAACCTCTCCTCAGCTGATAGCCATTTTGAGAACAATACCTCTTTCACTCACCTCCCTACCCCACATATGCACTTACATGTCTTTTATAGCTTAGATTTACATTACAGCTATTACAATTTAAGGATAAGAGAGGCAAAATTTGTCACAGAAGTAAGTTTTTACTAGATTGATACACCTGGAAAAATGTGGGCAAACTCATCAGGTCAAGTTAAGGGTGCTTTCTGCTTTTGTTGAACATTCAGTTTCTGAAAAGAACTGTATTTTAAAATTCCCTTTAAATTCATCAAACCCACTGTGAATTAACATTACAGGTGTGTCAAACCAAGAGCTGCAGAGTAACTGAGACCACTGCAATCTGCCCCACGTCAGACAGATCCGTCCAAGGCAGCTTCCAGTTGGAATCCCCAGCACAGCATCTGTGCCATTGCCACGGCCCACCTCTCTCTGCAGCAGAGACAGTGGGAGTTACAAAACCTCCGAAGGAGACTCAAGGGCTCTTCTCTTTGGCATTTTAAATTAATGTGAAATGCAACGCTGGAACGGAGAGTCACGGCAGAGTCTCCCAAGGGCCCAGACTGCCAGAGTATGAAAATGGATTGGCTGATTTATGTGTTTGCTAACTTCTCCTCAGAGTCTTTAGTGGCAACTAGGAACAGTGCTTTAACACTTCAGACGTGGAACTGTCACTTGGATGTAAGTGACATCTCCCCCCTTACTAGATGCTGTCCTTTCTGTGACTGTGTCCCTCTTACATGCCAAAGAGACCCTCTAACTGCAGACAGAAACACTGGTAGAGTTTGAAGAGTTCCAAGTGCTAAACATAAATTAATCCTCTAGTTTTGCAAAACATGGACTTTACACAATAGCTACTCACAACTACGTCATCCTCGTATCTTCCCCCTGACCTGGAAAGCATCAGCCTATACAAATGGAAAAATGAGTCTGTGATCTCTGTCAGGGGATGGCAGAACAGTAGCACCTTCTGTGGCAGATATCTTCAGGAGAACAGAGCAAGGCTCACGAACTTCATTTGCACGGGTCTCCAGGCAGCTGTTAGATGGGCTAAAACAGGGCTAAAAGCCTCTGTAATGTACTGTGTTCCTTGGTTGTGACCCCCTAGGTGTTAAGCCACAATCAAATCGCTTTACCTTCCTGTGCTTTAGTTTCTCCTTCTATTAAGCAAGTATTGACCTTTCTTCATTATGCACTCTGAGACGTAGGAATGAAAAGCAAGTAGGTAAGAGCTGATTGTTATTATAGCTACTAATAATAATCCTTGAGCTCTGTAAGTCTCTCAGGTAAAATAATTTTGTATGACTAAGCAAATCTCTCAAATCCTTCCAAATCTCTACCTGAACTTTACAACCCAGATAGTGAAGACAGGGCAGGGAAGAGGGCGATAATGGAAAATCATTTCCTATTCACTGCCAACAGAACCAACTCCAAAATGAAAAAATGTGCAAAACACTTGTACCTGGGCATGAGTCCCCCAAAATATTTTCAAAACATGCAAGTCATCTCCCCCCAATCACTTTTCACAACTTTTTGTTTTCAATCAACACAGAGAGCAATTGCTCCTTTACTCAGATAGAAGCTGTGCAGGAGCAACAGTCTCCGTAAGTATCCTTCCAAAACAAACCTCAGCGGATGTCTTTTCTACTTCAGAAATGGAAACACTGTGCTTTCCACAGGAGTCAGGAACTTAAAAGCAGAGTTTACATAGGACAGAGAGACTCAACTTCGTGCCAATATGGAATGGGAAGCAATTAGAATCCTCTTGTTCTTACTTCCTTTGAAACCAAACTGAGATGAATCCTAATGTAGGACTGACTTGTATTACATACATTCAAACCACTGTAAGAGCCAGTAAAAGTACCACCTAAAAATGGGGATATGAGGTGTCCATTGCTGGCTCCAATGACACTTGCCAGGCACAGTTCCCACACCCTTTGGCTGCTGCCCCAGTGAAAGAGCTCCCAGCATCTCAAGTTAATGGATTGATTCTCACTGACTTCAAAACCAAACCAGGCTTTTACTTACTGTAGCTTTTGTCTCTGGAGTCCCCCCACACTCAGTTGCTGATTGAGCACTACATCAAGAAAAACAACCTTCAAACCTACTTTATTTCAAAGATAAAATTAAATAAATTATTCCTACTTTTTTCCTTGTTGTTGTTGTCAAAGAAATGACTGATGATCACTTAATGTATAATTAAGACAGAAAATCATTTCATATCAAGACAGACTTAACTCAGAATGAAAAATATTTTAGGTATGAAGCACAGTACATCAGAATAACACAGATAGGAGGAAAAGTGGTCTTTTGGTTGGGCAGAATTCTGTTGTATTTAAAAGAATGGAGTAGTCTTTGAATCTTCATAATAATTGGTCTCTATTCCCTGCTCAACTGTAACATTATTTAACAACTCAGATCCATAATTAAGTTCATCATCCCCGTGGAATTTTGAAAAGAGGTTTAATTTCCTGCAAGAGAAATGGAGACATTGCAGCCTGCCTAGTAGGGTGGCAAATCAATGACTCAGCAGTGGGCAGTTGAAAACAGATTGGTTTTAATCTCTTAATCCCCAATATATGCATATGTTGAAGGGTAGTCTTTGTGACCCCAGTAATACACAACATCTATGTTCATTTTTTGCTTGCAGCACTTTATGATGAAAACAAACATTGCTGCTGTTTATAAACACATAGAAGTATAGCACAGAAAGCTTAGACCCTGTTTTTGCAAACCTGTATTCAGATATGGATGGGCTTTTGTTTATGTCAAACGTATATGAAATACTGAACTATTATGAGAATGCAAAATCTCGTACTTGGTTCTGGGGGTTTGTTTGGTTTGGGTTGTTTTTTTACACAGTATCAAAACATTAGCCACAATGTCAAAAGTTTTTGCTTTGTTTACAAATTACAAACAGGGGGTACAAAACCCCACAGAACCCAAAAGCCCTGTTCTTAATAGATGTTCATGGCTTTTGTTGAGGACTTGTGACTAGAAAATACATGGAATTTGAGCACCTGATGTACTTTGCTAGCATTAGAAAAAAGTTCAAGTTTTAGTTAGTGAAATCCATTCCAAACTATGCCTAAATCACAAAATCTGAAATCCAGTATTCCAGATCTTCAGATCTGCCTATGTTTGGCTGTACGGATTTGGATCTCTGCACAAAGTTTTGGTTCTTGATTAATCAGAAATTAGAAGAGCCTGTTCTCCACGTTAGAAAGAGCACAGCCAGATTCTCCCAAGAATTAAGCTCGAACAGCCACTAGTCTTGGAAAAGCAGATCACAGACTTTTATTTCTGCTTTTCATGATTTACACACACATATAACCCCAGGCTTCCTGTTCTCTCTACCATTAGTTAATGTAAGTAAACTGTGTTAATAAAGCAAAAGAGCTCTGTGCTCCCCAGTGTCCCAGGCACTTCTTTTCTCATTTACTCTTCATATCTCTCCTTACTAATTCTTTTGCAACCAAGAGAGTGGAGTAGCCATACATTTCACTGCTATTCTTTCAGTTTTATTATACTGGCATTTAGACTGTTGATTGGGTTTTGATTGCCAGACAAACACACGAGCATAAGCTGGTTTCCAACAGTAATGCCCACTGTACTCTGCTCATGTTATGAAGATCAGAATGTATTTTTTACAGATATTTTTGCAATGTAAGAAACTAAAATTACATGAAAACTACTTCAAACTTTGACTCTTGAAATTCTGAGTCCTACCTCTGAAAGTCCCTTATTATTTCACGCACCTCCATTTTAATACAGTGTCTAGGCTACAAGGCCCACATATAGGTTATATCAGAAAATCTAAATCTGAACATTACCTCTTTGAACTCTAACAGGAATGAGAAAGTAATGTAACTTTATAACTTGTCACATTTGTGGAGTTAATATTTGTGGCTTCAAAAAGGCTCTTACCTTGAGAAACAAGGCTCCCTTGGAAGCCAAGGAGTCCATTCCTCTTCCATTGGGGTAACAGTGATAGGCAGCATCCATAACAGGATAGCGGCTGGCAAAAAGTAGACCACTGTTCACAAACTTAAAGCTACAGCAGCTGTGGCAGCTGTAGACCCCAACATCATAGACGATGTATTCAAAGTAGTGGTGGAGCTGCTCTTTCAATTTCTCCGCAGCTCTTTTGTCAAACACTTCCTGCAAACACAGAAAGTCCAAGTTGGCAGGGAAGAAAGCAGAGATCTCATGATCAAAGGTCTCATCCGTGTGTTTCTTTTTCCGCACTGAAGTTTTCTTCATGATTGAAGCTTTGTAGAGGAGCTTGTTGTTGACAGTGCTCTGGTCCACTGTACCATCTCCAACACGGACCTTAACCAGGGACTCCCGTGAGGCAGAGCAGCTGTCTAAACTCCCGGAATCTCCTTCCTTCTGTTTGTGGTTAGGTGTCTTTGAGATCTCTGCATCACCTTCCAGTGAGGGCTCTGCTGGGCCACTGGCATGAGCCTGGCCATTGACGTTGTCTGTTTCTGTGTCTGACATGTGGCCATTATCCTCTCCATTTATACGGACAATGCACGTGTTTTCTTCTCCCTCATTTGGCTCTCCACTTCCGCCTTTATCTTCTCTCTCCTCGCTGTTGTTTGAGCCAGAATTGTCTCCTTTATACTCCATTGATGTTGTCCTTTTGATGCCAGCATTAACAGTGCGATTAGTGTTATCTCCCCCCTGGGGGGAGACCAGGCTGCTAAAACTCGCCGCACTGATGGATGTGTTGGTAGGAGAATCTATGTATATTTTAATCTGTGGTCTGCTCGCCCCATTGCGGATCCTCCGGCCGATCTCTTTAGCCCTTGCCTGTGTGTTGAAAACATTGTTAAATCTTGCCAGAGAGTCAGGCAGCAGGCAAACATTGGCACTGCCAAAGCAGAAGCTTTTCCCACTCCCTGCAGCCTTCCATTCAGTGAGCAGTGTGGCTCCATTGGCATGGTTCTTGTCTTCTAGCCTGGAGTAGATATAGGGCCTTCTGGCTGACTGGAGCGGGGACCAAAGCAAGAAGCCAATGAGAGCAAAAGGAAGAGAGGCTACCAACAGGGCCAGGTAGATGGGAGTGGTAATAATGATGCAGAGTGCATGAAAATAGCATGGGTCATCTGCTCTTTGCCGCTTCTCATAGGTGGTTGGAACAAAAGAGCCCACGAGCCTGTCTGCCAGCCAGTAACATGGGAAAATCAGGCCCCAGGAAAAAGAATGCAGAAACGACAGAAAGCTGTTGGGAAATGGAGAAGTGTATAAAACCATTGCAACTCAATTATGACAACACTTCAAGGCCTACTACATGATGTCACTGTGTCAAGCATCCATAAGAACACCAGGAGAGGGCTGGGGGAAAAAAGGTCCAGTCAGGAGTTTTGGTTTTTTTTTTTCCCCAGTGACAGTCAATAACAAAACTTTAAGAGCACCATTTCACTGTGTCGGAGTAAAAATGAAACAAGGCCACTGTTTTCGTCTGGCTTTTTGGCATCTGTATTTGTCAAAGGATGTCATTGTTCACTGGGGACTGCCATAATGAAACACTCCAGAGGCAAAAGGGAAACCTATAGAAACAAAAGACAAAACATATAACAGTTATTGGAAGTTTAAAGCAGATTCAGATTTTCCACAACAATTATAAGCTTATTGTGTATAGTGAGTACTTAAGCAAAATATAAATTAATCATCATTTACATTATTATTTTTAAATTCCAATTTTCAGCTTTGAAGGAAACAATACTAATCAATTTCATGTCTTTCCTCTGAAGACAGACCGTGTCTTTCAAAAGTTGTCTTACCACTTGGGAAATTCTGATCTAAGGTATTTAGTGAATGTCAAAATTAACCAAAGACATCAAAATTTTAGGGGCCTGACCTTCTAAAAAGAAGAAAATTCTAGTAAGATAATGACAGGGCCTTGTAACAAAAACTGACTAGAGACAGAAATTAAATTTTAAAATAGAACGAGAAAAGTCAGGTTGTGTGGGAACAAAGTTATAAACACCTTCAAAAGCAAAACAAAGTAGCTGGTACCCAAATCCTCCAGTGAAGGACGAGGCAGAAAGTGCACATGTTGAACAGGATGGCAGGACCACAACAGAGCCGCTTTTAACTGCTCTGTCCTGGGTGTGCCAGGAACCAGCTCAGAGACCTTACAGAGAATCTTCAAGACATCAAATGATGCTTAATAAATACATACACACTGATAGCAGGAAAAGATCACCAAACCTGACTAAAAATAAAAATTGAGGGGAGAAGGATAGAAGAAACAGGAGTTGTTTTCCTGCCACAACACATCCCCAGCCTCCCAAGTGCAGTAACATTTTGCCAACACCAGGCAGTCAGTTCTTTTTAAAGGGGTAGACTCTCCTCTGTAGTTTTGCCCTGATGGTACTATTCACATGGAAATGGGAAAAGTTGGATCAAGGGAGGGGATTTTTTTTTTTGTTTTGTTTCAATTGTTAGCTAAGCATAACTTTAGCAAACTTATGCAACATGTTTGAGTTCAAAGAAATGAGTGACAAGTCAAGTTCCAAATAACAAATGCTTGGCATTTACTCATTGCCAAAGGCATTTTGGGATGCTGATAATAGAGGGAAGCCTAGCAGATTTGTTTTCCTGAATGATTTTTAGGACTTTTCAGTAAAAATGCTCAAAAGAGACTCTGGCATCTACATATCAGATAGAAAAAATAACTTAAAACCCACCCGAATTATGTAATTACCGTTAGAAAAGAAAAAACTGTAAATAAGTTATTCTGTTCTACTGGATGCTCAAAATGCTTTATAAAAGCCCTATTTACATAATCACTCAGCAGACCAGAAAGGTTCCTGTTTACAGCAGTGCCAAGGGTAAACAGAACATTGTGTTTGGGATATGTGAAGCGAGGACGAACTGCAAACCTTGTATTGCAACTTCCAGGCTGACGACCTTCCTGATTAAAGCTGCAAGTTGGGTTGCAGAATGTAAGGTCAGTTTGACTTTTACTATTTTAACACAACACACCAGAAAAAATGCAGAAGCACAATGGATCCATAAAAATTCGCCTAATTTGGCTTTCCATAGATAAGGGTTTTCTTAAGTCTACGATGACAGGGTGTTACAACTCCTAAGGGAACATGACATCAAGTGACAGCTTTGTAGACAGAGCAGCTCGATGCCTGCTTGGTGATGTGCTGAAGTTAAAAAAACCCAAACAATCAATCCAACACAACCCTTGCCAGTTCTGCTATGGACTGCAGTATCAATAATCTACAAAACAGCTGTCCAGCAAACCATAAAATGCCCTACTAAAATAGCTTCACAAAAGCAATTATCCAGATTATGGGAGCATACTGCATCCAAGGAATTTGTGCTTACTGCAGATCCAACATACTATCGGGTGTATTAGTAAAAAAGGAAGAAAAATGAATGCAATCACAAATCCTTTCATGGGATAAGATTGCACAGCAAACGTCATACAGCAAATTGGTTCAGACTGAGGTTTGTTTTAACAACTTTTAGCAAGAATGTAATTCTTTATAAACACTAAAGACTGAATGATGGTTCAAGGCCACATTGGAGACTCCTACATTTCCTCTGCCTTAAAAAGGGAGAGCATCTTTGAAAATGAGGACAGTTTTTGACCAGGTGCCAACTGCACTCCTCACTGCCAGCCTGCTGAACTGGAGAGGCAATAGGGATTTGAGTACAGAGATGTATTCCATCCATTTTATTCCATGAATTCTAATAGAATCCCCACAACTAATGATACAGAAGTTTAAAAACTCTGGTACCACAGCAAGTTTTAAAATATCATAGCTGGAGAAAAGGGAGAATGGAATCATTAGCTGGATGTCCTTTGCATTTCTGCATATTGGAGACAGAAAGCATCTACACATCAAGGTCCTAATCTAAACCACTCTTCTTCCAAGTAAATTATTATCCTCACTTATTAAACTTATAGATGAAGGAAATCACACAACTCACTAAAGCTCTGTTACAGACTCACTGGCTCTTTGCTGCAAAGTCATATGCACGCTAGTGCCTCAAAGCCACCCAAAAAAAGAGAATTAAGGGAGTCATGAGAGACAGATTTTATCTGAACAAGATCTTAAAGGGTGAGGGAAGGCACCATGTGAGTCACTGGAACTGGGAAAACATGACGTCAGTAACATCTCTCCTAATGCAACGGTTTAGATGGAGCCTAAAGCTAAAGTGCCTAATTCCTTGTGATGAAGGGTATTACTTGGTAATCCAATGCTTTATTCATAGGGGTTTGAGAGATTAAGGGAGAATTTAAGATATTGCAATGAAACAGATATTTTTGTATGCTACAAAGACGTAAACTGCAGTCTTGTTTAGTTGTTTTTATTCCTTTCTAAGTGTTTGAAGGCTAAAAAAAGATTTTATTTAATTTCTTTTTATGGTGGCAGTATAAAACATCTCAACTTTAGTGATAACAAGACATCAAGCGGAAAGGTTTCAAAGATTTTTATGATTATAATTATGCCCAGAAGTATGCTAGAGACATCATAGATCAAAAGAGATGTTCCTAGCTCCAACATTGCTTGCAAACTAAATAAAGGACAATACAAGTCAACAAGTGATAGAGAAACAGGAGAAAAACAACAAATGTTGCCATAATAAGGTTATGTGGGCAGTCTAGAAATGGTCAGGAAAGTTTTAACTTCCTTTTGCTTAGGAACTAAAATACACTCAAATTTAGACAACTAAGATCTCTTCAAAGCTCTTCAAAGCAACATCTCAATTGTACTTTTAAAAAATACATGTAGATCACTGGCAGAACAGTTATTCCTCTAAAAACCAAATAAAACTGCGGGAGTGACTGATTTGGAAAGTTACCCTATAGGTAACAATAGTTTACATGCATTCATTAAAACTAGTTTTTCTTGAATCCTGACAATTGCTTGGTCTTCACTGGAAGTCGTAACAATATGTATCTGAAGTTGGATCCTAGAAAAGCAGTTTATTTAGACTGTGTTGACTTTTTGTTACCTTTACTTCCTTTTCATCATTGTAAGTTGCAGCAGAGAAACAAACCTTACAGCAGTGCTCCCACTACACCACACAAACCAACAAAAATTAGTGTTTGTAACTGAGGTGAAATGAAGGTCTGAGATAACAGGGAATTCTCAGTCAGGCTCTCATCCTTGCTTATTAGACAAACCACAACTTAATTTCTGCTTTCCTCATTGTTCTCATCTGGTTTTCTTCCCAGACAGACTTCATAAAATCCTCCTTTCTTTATTCAGTGTTTTTCCCCTGATTATTCTTATACATGCTTTTAATTAGAGTCTAGTTTAACGACTAACTAACCTTCTGGAAAAAAAGCCTACTCCAAAAGGACAAAACCACCTGCGCTGCTTTCCATCCTTGGTTACATGCCTGTAATTACAGAGAAGCAGCCACCTGAAGGTGTCAGTGGCTCTAATGGAGATGCTTTCTTGTTCCCTTGTGACCCCTTCACAAGGCCTGATGTTTTCACTGAAATCCTGTCATCCTGGCTGGGACTCATTCCATGAAGCAGTTCACAATGCAGGGTAAAAGAATTTAAGCAGAGCTTTTGGCTCACCTTAACTGCCACTTAAATCAATAACCATTTACAGCCTATGGAAATATTAGTAAAAACATGGAACCTCCATGGTATGAGAAGTTGCATTTGGTGCATCCCTGATACTGATGAATAAAGGAGAACCCATTCAAACCAGGGAATTGGCAGAGGAGAAGGGAAGAAAGTGGTTTTGCAGATTTGTCATTGTGATGCTCATTTACCAGTTTCTGCCTAAACGTTCTCGCTTCCTTCTAAAGAAGGCAATCAGATACTGCCTTGCTGCTCTGCACCTTGTCTCTTTTATGCCCAATAGGCTGCCATCAGGCAAGCAGTCAGTATAAACACGATGTCTAACTTCATTGAACTAACCTGTAAAAAGTAGAATAGTAAGAAGTGTGAATTTACAAGTCTCATTGAATACCAGTGATGTCAGCAGTTAAGTACATGTCTGCTGAAAAAAAACCCAAACCCCCCCACAAATTCATGGAGCTGCTCAAGCCTCTGCAGTATTTAAAGATGATGCAATCTCTGTTCAAAACAAGGAGGTATCAAGCACCTGGGCTAAATTTTCCAAAGGGGTCTTTGGAATCTCATGATGTCTTTCTCTGCATTTCTGTAAAAGCTGCACATTGAGGGAGATACAGTACCATTATTAACCACAACCTTGGTGGCTTAAGGGACCTGGAACAGGGCTCTGACCCTCCTGGGCAAACCAGCCCTTCTGCTCCGGAGCCCACCCTGCTGGAGCCAGATCTGTAGTGACAGAGGCACTCTGGCCACCAGTCACACTGTGGGTGGGAGCCACTCATCCTCTTCATCTCAAAAAAGAGGGACTGCAGCTGCAGAGAAACTAAGCTGGCATGGTACCCTCTGCACCTCCTCACCCCAAATGGGAGCTTGTCTCTCACAGCACTGAAAATTTGATTATGATCACACTGTAAAACTTGCTCTGTGCTTCACAGTTAAGTGTGGCATGGTAACAGATTCTCATTTCCAAAAGCAAATCATCTGATTTTGGTAGTCCCACATCATATTCCCAGGACAAAAACCATACCCACACACCTTCTGCTACCTGAATTAAAATGGATTAAGTTTTAAACTTAATAAAAAAATATAAATTCAATTATGTTAATGTATGGAAACTCACAAATGTTAAAAATATATCTAAACAATTATAACCCACTGAATAACATTAAAAACATGACAGTTCTGTCCCCTTTTTTCTTTCATAAGGGTTGGGAAATTGAAGCTGAATTCATTAGTGCAGAAAACAACCAGCTTTTACATTCCTGCAAGCAACACTGATTCTACCCTGACACAAGAGATATTACATAAATGCAGAAGGGATGCACCACATCTTTGAGGTCCAGGAGAGGTTTATTCTTTACTTTGCACATACAAAGTGACCCCAACAATGAGCAGACAACTGGTGTGTCTACACATGAGCCGTAATCGCTCCCTGGGGGCCTCACCCAAACCCAGAAAACTTCACCACACCAACTCCAAATTCTAAAATACACCTCCAAAACGTGTAAATAAATAAATAAATACATTTCCACACATCATTTGAGTAGCTTCTTGTTATTCATACCAAGATATCCTTATCAGCAGAACTGGCTCTTCTCGTACAGGAGACAACCACGTCTTTCCAAATTATCAATTCCTATTTACGGCCTTAGGAATTGGTAAAAAGTAGAATCAATAGCCTATCCTCTAATGGCTGAAAATAACAGCAAATACTTCACCCAGCTTTAAGTTTTCAGAAAAGCTTTGCTATCAGGCAAGATTTAGACCAAAAAAAAGTTCTTCTGCCCACTTGGTGATCTCACTCAGCACCTGCAAAGCTAAACATTCTCTATTTTGAGACCTTATTTGGAGTACTCCGGGAGTGAGACAACTGCAGCACACAAACCCATGAATCTGTGACACTGAGGTCTGTTTATACAACAGAGACGGAATGGGCTCTATTTACAAAATCACCTTTTAGTGTGCTTTAGCCTCGTATTTTACAGGAGCTGGAGTAATTCAATAATGGCTAAATAAATCTGATCTTTGCAGATGGTTTGTTTAACAGAACTTAGTGAGACGGAACAATATTGGCTTTAGGTGCCCAGTACAGGAGTGGAGATAAAATTTTTCCTACTCATCTTTCACCATGTAAAAGCTACAGAAACCTGACTACAGCCATGCCTTGCCCATAAATTGTCAGGGGGCACAGGCTCCCTGGAAAATGAAAAGCTGTGCTTTCTCAAGCAGCACTTTGAGTCTTCAGGCTTCTGGTTAGTCCAAGACAGCACAGCAGAAGTATAAAATAATCAATTTTCCCTAGAGTAGGTATTTTTATACTCCTGAAATTGTTCTTAAAGCTGGCAAAGAAACGTTGCCTCAATCTACAGTAAATCCAACACAAATCCCTGCCAATAAATATCAGTTCCTCTATAAAAAAGCCCACCTGCAATTCTCAAAATACTTTATAAAAGGAAATTAAAATACAGCGCAACTGAACTAAACCACAGCTATCCCTATAATGAAAATTACATTTATTCATGTTCTACTTATGGAAAATTAGAAAAACAGAGCATTTGTAACTGGAATAAGTTTTCATTGAAACCTTGAGACTAGACTCCTTAACTCAAAATTTCCAGCTCTACTGACAAAGGCATATTTCCGCAGGATTCAGGGATCTAACTGTCTGGTGGGTAATCATATAAAAATCAGCATTACTCAAAACTCAGCACAGAAATACTGAATCTTTCCCCCAAAGCTTGCTATAATGTCAAGCCACTCTGAAAAAAAGACAAAAATTCAAACTCGAGATGTTTTAAGATCAAATTGTTCTGAGATATGCAATAAAAATACTCAGTCCATTTTCAAACACTCAAACATAAGTCTATTAAAATTCTCTTTAAAAAAAAATAAAAATGACCCAGGGCACTCCACATTTGCAGCTTTTCAAACCTGGTAACAAATTAAAGCAAAAATATTCTGTTTACTTATTTGTAAATTCATTTCACTGTAATGCACTGGTAGACTAAACAGGACAGCAATATGTTTCTCACTCATCCTAAAACTTACTTCAGTGTTTATTAACCATTGCATTACCCAGAAAATGCTGCTTCTTCCCCTTCCGCTCTCAAGATGCTCAGTGTGTTGTGGCTGCCTCACTGTTGCAGTACAGGAAGCAACGTTTGGTCACAGAGCATCCTTTGATGTCTGATAACACTGTCTGATACGAACCAGGTTTCTGGCACTCTGCACTAAATTGCCCAAGAGTCTCCCCTATTTTCTGCAGGCAGAGCACATCCCAGCTCATGCCTGGACACTTTCAGCCTTTCAGGTTCTGTGTTTCAAAGATTTCTACCCCACAGGCATCACTGGTTTTGTGCACGACTTACTGGGGGATTTGGTAGGAAAAAAGTGAATGCAAAATTTGAGGTGGGGCACGGTAGGGAGAGGGGAATCTCATTTCTGAGCCAGAATTTTTTGTATCTCTGTGGAAAAAACCAAAAATAAAGAATAATCTCATTTTTGGTAGTATATACAAAATTGTGTTTAATCCACAACACACCTGAAATGTCAAAATTGTGGTGTTGTTAATCAAAGTGGTCCCTGTTTAGAAAAGAAACAAGAGAAGTTATGCTAAATATGGAACATTCTACCATTTCTACCTCTAAATCAGAAAATAGCATAAACCAGTAAAAGAACCTGACAATAATCTAAGAGGAAAAAAACAATGAATGAGTGAAAAAGAGCGGCTCCTTTATTAGGCTATGCATATGTGCATACTAAGTTCACCTTACTATTCTGTGGAGTTTTATATTCCTTAAAAATACTGTGGTTTATCTGTTATAAAGTACATTTGTAAAGATCAGGACAATTTAGAGCTATTTCATTTTGCACTCCATACTTTAATTACTCTTGGAACCACAAAGAAACCAGCAGGTGTCCTACATCCAGAAGGAGCAGGAGGGACAGAGTATTTGTTTACATATTTGAAAGGAAGCCCTGCAGTGTTCTTGTGTGATCACCAACAGATGATGCTTCTCTTAGCTACCAGCAGAAGAAAACTTCTTTAAATATTGAATATGCTTTTAAAAATTTCTACTGAGTCAAACTATTACTAGTTTTTTATTGTGATGGAAAGTAAAATGTTTAATTGAAACAGCTGTTACTCAATAACTAACCAGAAGCTGTGTGCACGAGCGCGTGGTATCTCCAGATTAGATTTTCATGCATGGCATTGAAGGCGTGATATTTTCCAATACTAGAATATAAGACAAGTCTAAACAAGATCCAATCTAAATAATAAAACTGTAGAGAATCAGAAGTGTTGACTTCAAAACAGACCTAGGCCTACGTCCAGTATAAACAACATAAAATATCTCAGTATTAGGCTTAGGATGAAAAGCAAACATCCCAGATCCTCACTGCTGCTTTTGCTCACTCAGGTAAGCAAGCAACTAATTTTAGCTTCAAAAAGCTTGGGTTTAGTAACCTCTACGCAACCAGTTCTACCATGGCAAGTTAAACAGGGGGTTGGTTTTACAAGACCTGCATTGATGTATTTGTCAAGTTTAAGTTTGTTTCATTCCCTGGACGAACTGTGCAGTCCATTATTTTCAAAGAGCATCCTCAAACATGTAAAATGACTGTGCAAATTATTGGGTTTATACAACTGCTAAGCACTACAGCATTCACACAGGAGAATTGTTTATAGCAATGTCTAAGCTGGAGAGACTTTTGCTACATCTTCCAAACCAACGTAGTCTTGTCCTGCTATTAAATAAACTCATTTGCCCTGTGATTCGCTTCAGAATTCAATTTTTAAGAGTCATTTTGTAGAGGAGAAATACCTTTCTAAAAATTCAATTGTCTCTACCAGAATTGCAGGCCTTCTTATATTGAATGTTATGATCTTGGAAGTGAAGCTCTTCAGCACTGAAATGAAAATCATATTTCAGTGTAAGTTTACATTATCTCCTGCATGTAACAGAACAGTTCCCACAGGAAAAGGTGCAAGTTGTGAAAGGCAACATTTCTGCCACTGTTGATTGGTTTTGGGTAATCTGCTCCCCCCTCCATAGCTGAAGATGTCTTATACCAACAGCTGAGAGTCTGTGCCATGAATGGTACATCTTCAGGGATGAAACACAAATGTCTTTTTTTTTTTTTTTTTTTTTTTTTAAATTATCTTTATTAGCTATTAGTCGCATTTCTACCTCTGCTGGCTGCCCCTTGCCTATGCCACACTTTTCAGGACATACTTTTATTTGAGTATTGTGGGTAGAGATGCCATTTGTTTGTTGGCCATGGCTTGTACTCCTATATTGCCTTCAGCAGCACTGCTCCCAGAGGTAAATTGGCATTAGTGATGCAAGTGCAGGGAAAGTATCAGAGACCTGTTAGAATAATATTATTTGTATAAATCTGATTATTATGCACCCCAAATTTTTTAGGATTTGAAGTGATGTAGAAGGAACATACTGTTACTATCTTACATAATTCATCCTGATCATTTAAATAGTTTCTTAAAACAGCATCCCCTGGATGCCATCTTTTGAAGTGTTTAACGAGGTATACATAAAGAGGGTAATAATTACAATGGGGGTGTAATGAGCTTCACTATCAACGGGAGTCAAAGTACAGTAGATTTTTATCTCAGATAATTATTGTTATGTGCAGTAAATGCACCAGCAAATTTGAAGAAATAAAGTCTCTGGAGTTCCTCTGGTGAAGAGAATTCACAAAAGAGAACACTAATTTTTATTCTTACTTTGCTATATGAATCTGACAGGTGTTATCTGCTAAATCCAGAGCCCAGGAGCCTCGTGCAGTGACATAAAGCTGTACTGTACAGCACACAAAGCAGAACTTCAAACTCCTCTGTGTCTTGGCTACAGGTAACAAAAACCCACTTAATGCCTATGCGATTAAACATCAAACTTTTTACACCAAAAGGACAACCTGTAATATGATCAGGAGAAGTAACTGCCTTGGCTGTGAGTAGCAGGCTGCTATCAGAGAGATACCCAGGGACCAGCATAATCCACACACTACACAGTTACTCTAAAATGAATGACCTTTTCCGAGGGAACAGAAGGCATTAATTTCCAGGCCACGTTCATTCACTCTTGAGCCCTACAGCCAAAACAACCACAAAGTCCCTAAATATTGCTGATGCTTTTTGTAGTAAGTGTTGTCAAGCTGAGCAAGGCCTGGGCTGAGATTACTGAACTCACACAGAACACTGAAAGCAGGTACCACCAGCTGGTTACTCTATTCACTCTGGTTGAAAGGATTATTGATCTGTTTTGATGGAAAATACTACTGGGCAAAAGCCAACAGCCCAGTACAGGCAAGATCCAGCCATTTCATCCTTCCAAAGACAAAAATTCTTCTACTAAGTTTAAAAAGTTTGTGTTCTGCTTTTTTTTAATATGTATGAATAATTTTTCCTTTGTATCTCAGACTGTCTTATGCATTTAAAGAAGTAATTTTGTAGCTGAGATCAAAATTACTCTCTGAATTTATTATCCTGAAACTAATTGAGAATTATGACTGGTTCACTAAGGCAAAGAAGCCCAACTGGTAAGCACTGAAGGCAGTATGACTTTGCTGCTCACTCAGCTGATAACACAACTTGATTTTCAGCATTATGAGAGGCTAAGTAAACAGCCCAGGAGAGCTCCAGCCTAACCTTGTAAAACTAGTGCTGGTAAACCACAAACTTGTCCAAGTGCCTTCACATGCTGCTTCAGCATACAAATTCTGTCAGTGTTACACCATGTCTTTATATACACTGCTGATACATACACAGATCAATGAAATTACAAACTAACAGAATAAAGGAAGGCATGAATACAAGCTAGGTAACTTCAAATCAAATTCGCTTCAGTTCCAAAACCACTCCTCCAGAATCAAAGACGTTCTTTGAAGTCAACTGTTATTTAAATGCAGGTTTACTCATTTTTCATTTTCTACAACCCAGGATTTTCTGTGCTGCAACATTATCTGAAAACAAACAAAGCAGAACAACAACAAGAAAGAGCACTAATTCTATGTTTGTGAGTATTTCTCAGAAACCAAATAGCTGCCTTGTTTTATCACATTCATCCCTCTTTTCAAATGCAAGAACTCTGACAAACAATTTCTGAGGAAACAACTGCTTTTGTAATTAACATTGATCTCTACAGGCAAATGTGTATGGGCCGTCCAAGGCCTCTACTAAGCTATTTGCATTCACCAGCTACATCACAGCTGCTTGCTGTAGTTACGTAAGGCATTTATACATTACATTTATGTAACAGGCATGCACTGGAAACTGAAGTATTTAAGTGAGGGGACTCTTTTGAAAGTCCACCTACAATGGCTCATACCCACAAATCTACACAGCAGATTTGCAGCAAGTGATTCAGCCAGGTCAAAACCTTCTTCAGACTTTCAGACTTCTTTTTCAAACCCTTTTCAGACTGTAGTTGTGGCTTTTCAAACATGCCCTTCTAAACACAAACTCGCAAACCAGCTACAATCAGTGTCAGTCTCTGAAGAAACTCATATCATCTCTTTGTGACAACAGCTGTGTGAAAAAGCACTTTGAAGGAAAACTTGCCTGGGCAGAGGGGAAAATAGATCAGGAACCTCAAACTCCACAATACTCTGCACAGACACTGATTATCTTATAGGACAGAGCCCAATCCAATCCATTTCTCTACTGCATTGTGTTTAGTATAATATTTGATAAGTTGAAGTAACAGAAAAATTAATGGGCTTTTTATATTTCTATAATTTTTTTTTAAATTCTAAATTTTTTTTTTCTGACCTCCTACCCATGCATGGACCTCCTAAGCAACCTCCCACTGAAACTCAGAACAAAACCTTCTATTGTCATCTTGGATATGTTTTGAAACAGTATGTTTGAAAATGCAGATTAATACTCATCAGTACCAGTGCTATATTTTAAAATAAATTTAGAGTAAGAGACTTGAGTAATACTGAATGTAAAATTCTCACTTTCCCTTTTATTCCTACACATGAAAGTTGATGCCACCTGCAAATTAAGTGGATAGCCCAGCAGCTGAATGCCGGCTTCTGTCACCAGGACACAAGGGACCCGGGTACGGGTGTCAGCTGCCACAAACTCCTCCATGGGAGATCTCCTATTACTGACCTTTTCTTGCTTAATTTGATTGCCTTTCAAAAAAACAAAAAAGGCTTGTTAAAAACAGCATGACAAAGGCTAACAGAGTAACATGCAGAGAAGTCAAATAGAATTGAGTTTAAGACAGCTTGTGCATATCACCTGCAAGCCCAAACACATGGAAACACTGAGCTGAATGACTTGATTCTTACTCCACTGAGTAAGAAGTCTAAATGTATAGGGATGACTCTCATGAATCTGAATTAAGAATTCACCTATAAAATCCTAGGCTTCAGTATGCAGTACCACAAATAGAAATAAAAAGTTGCCCTAAACAAAGTGTATGGAAGGCTTTATAAATTAATTTAGTGATTATATTCCACTGTGTAGAATGACCCTTTCTTAAAGCCCATCACTGCAGCAATCACCCACATGGACCCCTGCTGACACTGACGATCTCAGTCAGGGATTAATATTAAATTACACTGATCCAAAGACTGCACCCTGTGTTCACCATTCTGGGCATGCTCCTGGTTGGAAGTGAAGACAACTGAAAATAAGTGACTTCTGCATGCACACATTTGGTTCAAAGAACCACTTGTGACTACAAACATACAAACTTTTATTTAGATGGCAGAGTGATGCCATACCTTAAACTGCAAGAGCTTAGAATGCCAGTGATCATGTTGCCGTGTACGCATTAAGATTTTTCAGTGTCCAAATGCTTTAAGTACTCACCAGAAAAACTGCATTTTTTTTCAAAAGAAAATAATCTCTGGGATTATATCTCTGGGATAATCAACTAACCATGCATATGCTGGTTACCAACTGTGCTGATATTGTGGTGGTTTGGTACTTCAGCAGACTAACATTTTTGTTAAACCCAGTCATATCCCTAAGCTGCAATGTAAAGAGAAAAGAGCCTCAACTAGTGCTCCTCTAACTACAACTTTGCTTGCTTTTACAAAGCATACAATGCTTGATGTTAGAATACCATCAGCAGAAGAATCAAAGCAGAACTCTCTCACTGTAAAGTGATCGTATCCCCTTACAGGCAAACTCACAGACTGCAGCGTGTTTGCCAGACAGTCACTGAGCAGTCAAACCCTCACATGTCAAACTATCACTGTCATCAGCACACACACAGTTAGAAACAAAATAGATTTGTATTCTGAACACCCTCAGTCTGAACTCTACAGCAAAAGAGATGGTCTCAGTCTGAAGCAACACCAGAGAGCTCTGAGGAAGCACAGCAGAGCAGCAACGAGCTGGGAGCCCAGCAACCACAGGGAGGCTGAGGAACACCTGAGGATTATTCCATACTGGACCTCATGCAAGGAGGCTGAGGCTGAGGAGGTTTAACTGCTGCAATTCAGTTTCACATGGGGAGGCTAGGAGAGACTTTATGTTGTAATACAAGGAGAAAAAAAATCTTATTTATAAATGGCTAGTCTAGGCAGCTTTCCCATCAAATACTCAAAGTAATCATAATGCAGGATGCATGACTTAACTTTCTGTTTTGTTTTATGATACAAACCAGTTGGGCCTGGTTTTTAGTGATTTACTAGGTATGGGACATATTTATCCTCATTTCTCTTTCCCTATGAGCTGTGACCACATCTTTTTTTACTCTTCAAAAAATGCTTTGGATTACTTCTATTTTGTCTTATTTGGGGGAGTATAACTGAATTATTATTATTATTACTACTACTATTACTTTATGGAAATTCCCCCAGCAGGAACAGGTTAGATGTAACTACACCAAAAAAAATCTCATCACCAACAAAAAGGCTTTTCAATTCACACAGCAGGAAACCCAAATCTTGCAATATGCCTTGCTTTTAATTCTGCTTAACATTTTCTGTTTGTCAGTTTTCTTTCAATGCGTGCAGACATGTAGGTACTGCTAATACAACTTATTTCTACTCATTTGTATTTATACAGCATATAGCTGCTTTCAATGTAGCACTTTTACGTGCTTTTAGGTTTAAAACCCTACCTTCAAGACATGCTAAATTGAAGAGAAATATTACAGGAATGAAAGAACCATAAAGGGTGGCCTCTCCACAACAGCCTAACACGGTAATTCTACCTAACTTGCGTTCCTTTTTTTTCTATTGTATCAGGAGGATAAACTTCACCAAAGTAATGACCAGGTTACAGCAGCCAACACAGGACAAAGCACTGATTCATAAACTCTTAGATATGCTTCACCACTTCTGACATCTCTGTGCCATCCAAGGTCCCATCCTATCCTGTTTTGTCTCCCTATCCTGTTTTGTCTCCTTGCCCCTGCACCAGCAGCTGAGACAGGGTGATCCCAAAATTTCTCAGCAGCAGGAGCTGGGGCAAAGGCACAGAGCAGAACTGCTGCTCCTGCCTCTCTCACCTGTTCCTACATGGGCTTTTGGACCTTCCCCATGCACTACCCCATTCCCAGTCCAGGCTGACTTGCCTGCTTGAGTTCTCTGCTGTGACAGACCTTGAATTTAGGCACACCTTGTTAGGGAGGAAAAAGCCCAATGAGCTGGTGAACCTGCAGCTAGTCATGCATTATAAGACAATCTGCCCTCTGAAAATAGGCAATTTGATCCTTTGAGGCAACAATCAACTATGGAATGTTAGTCAAGCAACTTTCCCCTTTGAGATGATTCAATTGCTTACCTTGTATCCTTCACACCATAAAATTTTTAGGAGTGCAGTCACTGTTTATTTGGTGTCTTTGATGGAAAAATTACTATTCATTGTATAATATTTCCCAACATATATATAAATTCACATATTTCATACTCATCATATTAAAAACTGGGGCATTTTCATCAGCATAATTAATGTTTGTTGTATTATCACTCAAATAACTGCATACAGTGGTAGCTGAAGAACAACACTCAGCTCTGAAATAGCACTCTTCAGCTGTAGATCAATGCAAATGCAGCTGGTAATTCAACATTCGTGAACAGGTCATCAGCATGACTAGCATATTAACATCTCAGCCAAGGAGCAACACTTACAGGCTTTCTTTTAAAGGTTAATGAAAGGGCTCAATATGTACTTCAGCAGTGATTATTTCCAAGAAATTGGCCAAAGGGAAATGGGCCTCACTTGAATTCTAATTCTAATTTGAACACTTAATATAGGTGTTGCCTGATTGTTAAGAATATAGTCTTGCTCCTGATCCCAATGTAACCTGCTTAGATTTGCTCAAATTAATTGTGTATGGTGTTACTGATTAAATTCCCTGGGAAAGGACACAATACTCATATATAATGATTAATTCTCTCAGCCTGTGATTCTAAATTCAGAATCATTATGTCAGTGCATATGCAGAATACAAGAAAAACAGATGCTATACCTGGATCACAGAGAAGGCTCATACCAAGAGCAGCAGCTCATAGTAGCCATAACTATTTAACAGTAAGATGTACACTTATCTACTTAATTTCGCACCAATTTGTTCTCCCCAGTCGTCCCCCCCCCAAAAAAAAATATTCTAACAACACAAGCACACCCCCTCCAAATAGCCATTTGGAAGCATTCAGCATGTTAATACTGTTTTCACTGTAAAGACCCACACTGGAATTCTCCAATGAACTGTCATTAGAAACACATGAAAGAGCATTACTTCCAATGACCTAAGGGAAGATCAGATTCCTGCAGAGAGCCCTATCTGCTGCTACACAAGAACGACAATTATTTTTCTTATTTCTTCAGCTGGGCTTTATGTCTCTTGTAGAGTGATCTTCACCTTTGCAGTCTGAAATCTTTGAGGCCTTCTCAGAAATGCATCCCCAGAAAGATCAGACCCTTGAGGCAGAATTGCATCATTCCTGAATTCCTACTATCCCTGCTAACTGAGCCTCGTTCACCAGTTTTCAGCAAAGGCAACCAGCTGGCAGCTCAGCTACCAGGAGAGCTGAGACCATTGTGCAATAGCAGAGATCCAGAGTGACTCTTTCAAAATTAATACTGTCTAATTGCACATGGGAATATAGTAAACTGAAGAAGGAATTAAAATAAGTTAATTCTTCCAAATTCTTCCTCTCTCTTATTGAGGGAAAATGTAAATGTTTGAGTCAACTTATTCTAGCCTCATTATCTGCTAAGGACAGGGTTCTGTCTGCTCAAGGGTGCTTCTCAGTCATTTCTGGGGGTTTATTTTTAGCCAAAGAAGGTAGGTTCAATCCAAGTCTCCTGAAACTGTTCAACTCATATCTGGTATCACACCCTGAGATACTGGAGATAGAATTTAAAGCACTGTTAGCACTCAGCACAATGTTGTCAAAGGGATTATTGAAAGCTACTCCTTGTCTCCTGCAGACATAAGATGGGAACTTAGCAAGAGATAACCCTTTGCATGCAAATAGCAAAGCAACATGAAACAATAAGAAACAACAATAAAGAGCAAAGTAATATCATACTCATAAAAATAACACAAGAGGCTCCCAACAAAGCAATAACACTGCTTGTTTAACCAGCAGGATGGCTGCCTGTCTTTCACAAGAACAACAATATTACTCAGAAATTCTGTGTTAAATGCTGATAAGCATTCATTAAATCTTCAGTAGTGTGCATTGTTTGTCACATTTGTTGGTTTATATGCTTGCACTGGAAATGCTACCCAGAATTTTTCTCCAGAAGTACAGGTTTTAAACCAGATGTCAATAGTAACAGGCTAAAAACCCCTACCAGTATTGAGGTTACACAGTGTATGAGAGATAAAACAGTATCTGATTCTATTTCTGTTGTGGTCTATTTCTTTGCAAGGGTTAGGAAAGAACGAGCCTTGACAGAAATGTTCTGCATAAAGAAGGAAAACTCAGAGCTCTAAGAGCACTGCAGAAATACACAGGGATTTTTCTTTTTTGGCATTTTTTTATTTATTCTGCTGTATTTTTTAATTGTTCTTTTAGCATTCTGGAATTTATTATCTAATGTTCTGTACTTCCTGTATTGTGCACTGGCTTTATGGAAGCATGAAGTAACCTAAATCATTTTAATTAAAATTTCTGTTTGCAACTACAAAGTTATTTAGTAACTTTCCATCCTAACTGCATATTACCATAATTTAAAAAGGTAGTTTAAAAGTGTTTAGATAATTTGTTATTATTGTAAATAAAATAAGTATGGGTACTATATAAATTAAATCCCTCAAGAGGGAACTTGCTCTGTACTGTGCTAACCATGCTCACGACTTTAGGGCTTCATCTATATGGACTGATGAGCACGTAGGTGTGCAGGAACATTCAGGGATGTATTTGCATATATTAACATGGATTACCAGAACTAATTGTTAGGCTGTTTTAATCACTCATATAAAAGCTGTAGGAAAGAACTGGTGGACTCACTGTAGTGCATATTTAATACTGCCAGTTCATTCTTCTTCATAGTATTAAATAATTTCTTTCATGCAGGTATGGGTAAAATATTTTTGTTTTATGATACAAAACCTTCTTAAAAGCAACAAGAAGGAATTTAAAATAATCACAGATAATATGTGAAGAATAAAAAACATACCTAAAACTCAGCAGGGATATCTCTGTCTCCTGTGCATAGAGAAGGAGAAAGGGCTGGGAAAGAGGAAATTCCCTCATGTGTAAATCACTAATGAAGACGAATTCAATACAGTATGCACCCCTGTGGATTTAGAACCTCCAAATACATAAAGCAAACATTCACATGTTCGCTGTCTCCCACATATAGAAAAAAAGGATACATATTTGAAGAGACACTAAGACAGAAACAAGAACTGCACTCTTTTGAACTCATTAAGGAACTAAACAACTGACTGTCCCCCTCACAGCAGGAAAACCTCCTCCTATTAAAATAAATGCTACTGTAATGGGTGCTGATCTGCATAATGTTATGGTAACACATGCAGTTCCTTTCTCAGAACAAAAGATGCTGTTTTTTTCAAATTAACTTGAAATCAACCCACTAAAAATTGCTTACAATGAATAGCTGCATTACTAGACTATCTTTTCATAATTATTGGTTTATATTTCTCTCGAAGATAATTTATACTATGAAATGAAATGTTCCTTGTAGCTCAGAATGATAGTTCTGCTTTGGATATCCATTCTTCAATAGCTTTGATGTCCCTTCCAAACTGGTAAGAGGCTTGTATGCAACCTGTGTGCCAACTAGTGCTCATTTTTGCTTTCAGAAACACAATTGACAATAAGCAAACTGCAAAAATTTGCAAGTCTTCTGAATCTTGTTCTCAGTTAATTGTAAGTGAATTCTTTTTTCTCCCAACTTGTATGCAATTCATAACACTTTCGCTTTTCTTCTTGGCCATGATAAAACCTGACACAGTAGTTTTCTTTCTTCTTAATTAAATACATTTTTTACTTTGTTGCAAGGTTTTGGGAACTACTTCATTGTCTTTGGCGAGGGAGGGTACATGAAAGAAAACTACTCTGTGGGCCTTTCTGCACCAGATCTGTCTCTGCCTGCAACTGTGAGGGCTTTGTGTTTGATACCCCAGATGGTCCCTCCCAGTCTTGCACTCCTTAGAAAGGACACCAAGTACTGTAACTGATGCCACAAGGCATAACAAAAAATCACAAAATTCTGTAAAATGTCAAGTAGCTAGCAAGCAAGTTTTTAGCCCCATTAATGCAATCTCACTAAAGGAAAAGCACCATTTTCAAATGCAGTTTGTGTTAACCAGCTCTGAAATCAGAAAATTAAGCCGATTCTGCCATTAAACTAAGGTATAAATGCAGCATATCTCTCCCCCAGATCTGCAGCAGAATAAATGTGCTTATTGAAAGTAAATGAAATCCTGAAAATACAAAACCCCCTGACATTTAGTTGGACATGATGATCCTAAATATAGTCACCAAGATGTATTTTTGTGTGGAGAAGGGTATTTGACAAGTACATGAAGAGCCACTCTCCATCACTATTGTTATGATCTACATCCTGTCCTCAAAAGTTTGACACCTTTTTGCAGCAACTACTCTTTTAGTGCCCTGTCAGGACTGCAGCCAGTGCAGTCAGGTACCAGCCCCACAGGAACCCCTCACAGGGCATCCAGGTGAGGAGAACAACACAACTGATTTTTTATTAGGAAACTGAGTTTACAGCCCAGGAGTAGCACTTGTTCCTGGGCATGTTCTAAGGAATAACCTTTGCGGGAGTTATGTGTAATGTGTAGCTCAAGACTGGTAAGAACTTTCAGACAACCCTGACTACACAAATCCACCATTAACAGATGATGCCAAAAAGACAAATAACTTGAGCAGGGATCCAAGCCAACATGGTTTAGAAGCTAGGAATAAGCTGGTATGGAAACATGAAGAAAAAGCACCAGCATCAAATGCAGTTTGAAATAAATATGGAGATGCACTCTGGAAAATTTAATACACAGTTATGTAAGAGCCAATAAGGATCTGAACCACTGCTCTCTGTTAGGCATCTCTTTCAGGGTGCACTGCACACAATTCATCCTTTCCAGGGATCCACATCAGGTATCCAAACATTCACTACAGCCTTCTTACTACTAAGAGAGCAGGAGAGCATGAGTTCGTTTGTAAGCAAGTTGCTATTAAGAATTAATTAAGAATGTTTTCCTGAAATTCTGAAACCATTATGAAGTGTTATCAAAGATTTTCCAAATTCTGAAGTTGGATAAGCCTTTCTAAATCACCTTTGCTTTCATAGAATGGATTTTTCAAAGGCACAAAGAACAGTTTGGAGCTCAAATGCCTTTAAAAATATCTGTGATAGAAAGTCACCAGGGAAGTGAGTTAATGTTACAGCTCTGGCTTTTCCAACACTACAGTCAGCCCTTTGTTTCTTCTCTACACAAAGAGCAACAAGTTTCTGAGAATTAAGAATTAAATGCTCCCCTCCTCAAACACAAAGCATGGAAGGAGGGATTTTCTGGTCTCTGCAGAAGTCAATAGCCCAAATAAAATTCCATCTTTGCCTCACAGGGTTCACAGAACTAAAGTCCTCATTTGTAACAGTGGTAACAACCCAATCCCTCCTTTCCAGACGCACAGTGGCCTACTGAGAAACAAAAATTCAAAATTTCACTCTGCTTTCTGTGTTCTGAGACTACTCTTTTACTTATTATAGGAATGCAGTGAGTTGCTATTCATTTTCATATCTTAGTCTCTTACATGTGCTCTCAGAAGGGTATCTCATCTCAGGTGCTTTAAAGTTATCACCAAAAGCACCTATTTTATCACCTAAAGCATTGCATCAGGAACAGAGTAGTGGGGAAAGAAAGAGATTATTGATTATTTTCTAAGGATGTTCCGGACAGATAAAGAAACTGTCTATGATTTAAGAGAAAACTTCTGTTATTATAGACACCTGAAAGCCATTGTATTTTTTACCTTTTAGGTACCTGGACTTTAGAGAGGAACCCTCTGAACTTGACACATAGGTTTGCCAGACAGTTCTTACTGAAAGCCACCTTTAGAGCTCAGAAATAACAGGTAACATGAACAATAAATTAGCAGGAATTAGGTGTTTAAAAGTATTCTGTTACTTGGTTAAATCCCCGACAATCATCTCACAAGCCTGCAGAAATCTGTGTAGCCCTGCTGGCCTCTCCAGGTTTGTTCCCCTGTTGCAGACAGGCACTGGTGTCCTTCACAAACTGGCTGAGCAGGAGCACTCACTGGCAGGAGACAGCAGAACACCATCATCCTCCAAACAATCTCTTCTAAGCATTTCTATTTAAATTCTCTACTATCAGCACACAAAAATTATTTAAGCAATGATTTGCTTGCTTTCCCCACTTCCCCCACTGATTTATCAACATGGTCAGACAGCTTTTTGCCCTTTAGAGGATCAAGGAAACACTAAATCTCTCCAGTATACGGCACTGCCCATACAATACTAGTCTAAACAACTCCAAAACACAGTAGAAGACAGTAAAATCACTCAGAAATAGGTAAGGAGGAAGTAAAATCCCCAATTTTGGAAAGACTACAGATTTTACGAAAGTAGCAGCACTCATATAAACAGAGAGATGGGAGGTCCCTGTTTCCTATCACTAAACAATAGGACAACAGAACAAAGGTGTAACACCAAGGTTATCCAAAAGACACCCTCATCACAACCTTCCCTTGTTTAAGTTTGGGGAGATTTTTATTTAAGGCTGCTAGCAGGTTTTTGCTGTCACTCACCCAACTGCACTTACCCTAATAGGCTGGGATAAGATAAAGGTCAGAGGACTAGCAAACAGTTTGCCTTAAAAGGATCACAAAATAATGACTCCAACTGCACGGGGTCTTTCCTAATGCATATATAAACTAAATAACACTTGAATTACTAGAGCATGTGTTACTGAAGTCCAAGCTTTGCTCTGTCAGACATAGATAAGCACCAGCTGCTGTATGGATCTGTCACACTGCACCTCTAGATCTGAACAAGGGTCTCAAACTCTTCACTACAAGCCTTTCACATTTTTGGCTGCAACTTTCAAAAATTTGCTGTCTTTTCCTATCATATTTGGTCTAATTTTTAATATTTAATATTAAATTAAGATTAAAATTAAGATTATGCTATCAATAGAATTAGGCAAGCAGTTATATATGGAAAAAACTGTACTTTACAACTGCACTTGAAATAGGAACTGTTAAAATATAAAGAAGCAAACAACCTGTGACTCACGTAGTTAAACCTGCTATCCATACACATTCCTCAAAAGAAAACTGATATATTTGTGAAGGGGTGAAGGAGTGTTAGGAAATCAACTTAAAGAATATTTCTCCTAACAGATCCTCTGCATATGGTTACTTCACTTACCACATCAGCCTTTCATTTTATACACTAATTAACTCTTTGTATTTTTCCCTTTACCCTTCCCAAGGAATCCATAGGTTCCCACAGGAAAATATGCTCTGACTGGGGATTGTGATAACAGGTCTTTATATGCAAGTCTTTCACAAAAGACACCTGTAAATGTCCCCCAGTTATAATCCATAAACTGTGAATCTACAGAAATGTGCTGCAAGCACCTCTCTCCCTTCTGAGAGAAAATAACTCTAAACAGTGCTATTGGAAGATTTTCTCATGGCTGAGACTTTCAAGGAAACAAGCAGAGATTTGGAAAAGTAGAAAAAAGGAAAGGAAGACAATGAAGTCTAAGAGATATCTAGGGGAGATTCTACAGATGCGGGAACTAAAATCTGGGTTTGAACACTTGAATTTTTATTTATTGACTGCAAGAAAAAGCACCCAGCATCCTATGGAGATCCTTGTATTATTCAGCTAATTTTACAAACAAATATTGCAGAAGAAAATTTATTCTTACATATAGATTCCTGATTCTCTGGCTCAACAAAAATCATTAAACATTTATTGATTCATCCACCTCTACTTACAGATAGAATCCAACTGTTAAAAATTTCACCTGGTGATAGCAACTATGAAAGACTTTGGGAAAAAAGCTCAGCACATTTCCAAGATCCATTGATCAAATACTTTCAGAATCCAGCAGCAAGACCCAGGAATCTTGACAGGAGCACTGCAGTCAGAGTGCTAATGGAACACATGTTGCCATCACAGTACAGACAAATGAGGTGCAATGCTATTATTATTTGCTATTGCTGAACCCTGCATGCCTGGATGCCCATCTGTGCCTGCAAACACTTACACAGCATAAGCTTCAAGGAAAATAAAACTACAAGGGTATCAGAAAAAAAGCTGTAACATAAAGGAGAAAAACCAGGCAGCTCAGGCTGTCCCTGGCACTTTACATCATCACAGACAGTGAAACAAAACTCTCTCATAGTTTTCAGCTCAAATGTTGTTGGTTTTTTTTCAAAGGTCACCAGCATAACTTTCACCCTCTGTGCATTCATGTTCAAGTGTTTTAGAGAATCCCTAAACAAAACATAGAATGTCTAATACCATCTCTTATGTATTTGTTCCTCTTTTTATGATGAACTGTAGATGATTGCACTTGAACTGCTCATCTCCTTACCTTGATCACCTTGTATTCTGCATCCTTTTATCTCATCAGCTCTCCAATCCAAAAGAAATATTACTTTTACCACCACTATTTTTTCATTATTTATGTATTTACTTCTCTTTCTCCACTACAATAATTCATATTTGATTTAGATATTGCTGCATATTTTGATAGGTTGCTACACAAAGCTCCAGTTTAGCAAATGACTGAAATAACTTCTATGTTAGGACCATCCCTACCCAATGTGTCGATGGATTATATCGATACTGTTGTATGTCAATTTTTCCAAGATGAGCTGCATTAACATTACTTTAATTCTTGAATACTGTGACGACACTCTTCACAGCTAATCACATTCAACAGCATTATGGTAAAACAGCATTAAAGAGTGACAATTAAAGAGTGCAAATCTCCAGGTACTCTGACAATTAACATTACCAAACTGAAATTTTAAGTACTGGCATTAAGACAACACCTCTCAAAAAAACCCAATAAATAATTTGAAGAATTTGGTGCTTCATTAAATACCTAAATACCAGTACCAATGTTAACATAAGACATTGAGTTTAGGGATTTTTCATCTTTGTCAATAGCTAGCGAGATCTGCCAGGAGGGCTGAAGCAACCAGCTTTCCTAGCAGCAAAAGCAAGAACAAGCAGCACTGTGCCCTGCCAGGCAGCATCACAGGAAAACTCAGAACTACTTTCCCCTGACATCAGAAATTAGAAGCATATTACAGAGGTCTTAATTAACATTTTTTTCTCAGACATATAGTTCAACTCTAGCTTTTTCGCTTGGGCAGTAATTAAGTGCGGTGAATTTTATTCTTAGATTTTAGAATTGCATGGCGATACTCAACAGACTTTACTATCATCATGGGAGGACCTAATCACACAACGCTGCTGCACTGGCTTTAAATATTCAAAGAGATTCCTCTGGGAGACATCCATTGCTAGTTTTATATGGCTGGTAACATTTTTACTATAATCCCCACTGCCAGCACTGGATTACGCTCAGATGTGCCCAGCTCCTTTTTAGCTCATTCTGTGACTGAGATTTTCTCCTTCACTCTGCAAATCAAGGCTTATTTGGTAATGTACAATCTCCATTTTAAGTACATCTTCCAGGATTTAAGCCCAAAAGCAGCTCAGCATATAAAGATTAGCATACGAGCACACGCTACGATCGATCTGCAAACTCCAGAGTTCTGGTCTTTATTTGACAAACAAATCCACTACAGGAAAAGTCAAGTGCCAATCTCCTGAAAACATTCCTGATGAAAATGGGAGTGGAGGAGGGCTAACACACACTAAAGAGAAGGCATCTGTCTATTAACTAGACGTTGTAACATGCTTTCTATTTTCACAATGCAGTTAGAGTTAATATTTATAAGGCACACTTTCAATCAGGTGGTTAATTTCCGCATTCAGACAATCTGATGGGTTTAATTCAGAGGCATGTCTTCACTTATGCATCAGCATACCAAGCTCATTTCCTGTGTAGTGGAAGGTAGATAGATGCAAGTACATAGAGTCACCACTCAAATCATGTTTCCAGGTGCTCTGCCTGACAATGCATGATTAAAGTATCCTCTGTGAGCTGATTTCCTGTGATTCACAATCAAAAAGCTTTGCTTCAAATTTCAGTTTAAATTCAGGTATATACAACTCACCTAGCTGTCATGCCCCACTGTTGCCTGGCTTCTTCCATTAACACGGCTGCAAAAGTGGCATTACTCTCTACAGAAATGTATACATTTTGTTTTACAAAGTTATTACATTTGAGGCCAGATCAGTTCATTAGCTAATATGGCCAAATGAAAGTTTATCAAAAAACAGAGTTTTCCTCCAAGCTGGGTCACAAATGTAATAACAGTTCTTTTTAATAGAGTATCAGCAGACATTCCAGAATAACTCCAAGCAGTCATTCCATTTGGCAACAGAAGCTTCATTTGAGTTCCAGCTACAAAATTTGGCCTTATGCAACTCAGTTGTTAAATGACCAAGAGAAATCTAATGTTGATGATGTAAGATTAGAGCCAAAGGCTTCTTTGCTTACAAGACAAATTCTGCTAAGTTGATATATGCTTATGGATGTTTTCAAGTGAAAAGTTCATTACATTTTTACAGCTGATCAATACACAATCCCTACCGGCTACGACCTGAAAAATATAATCAGTTCAAGGGAATTCTTTGAAAATAAGAAAATAGGAAGTTTTAGTAACTTATAGCTCCAAATCCTTCCACTCAGCTTAATTAATCATAGGTTTTACAGGAAAGGATTGAGGCTATGAAAATCTCTCTGTCAAATCAGAATTACAACTCCCGTGGTTTCCACAGCCAAAGTTTGTGGACAAATAAGGAGACAGCCTCAACTGCTCACGGAATTTCTTCATCATATGGAGTCACAGGGAACTAGCCTACTATTCAAAGAAGCAGTCCAAGACAGACTCTATCTATCAGACGTATACCCAAGACAGGCACTTACGTGCATCACACATAAAATATACATATATCATGCAAAATTAGTGTTCATCATCTGTGTTTCTGTATCTGTGCTGTGTTTTGATGTAACAGCTGTTAAGCAGTGGATCCTAATTAGGTTTACCGCTCTCTTCCACCTCTCTATACTTCAGCCTCATTCACACTGTGCTTGCAGATGTCAAGAACAAATTCATCAAGCCTGGTACAATATAAAGACTTAAATATGTGAAGCTGTAGCTGCCATCTCGAAAAAACACTCACAGAAGAAACCAATGGCTGACAAGAGTCAGATGTGTTAGTGCCTTAGTTACTTTTAAATTTTAATTCCTAAGACCCAGTATACATAGCTGCACCCAGTAGATCTAAACCACAAGCCGTATGTTTTGGTTTGATGAATTCCTATCCCACAGCAGACCAGCTTTTTTAATGTTATCGCAACATTTATTAATCCCTTCTATACTTCCACATAACTAACAGGAACAGATTCAGTTACCTTTCTGGCTGAGTTCTTATGCTTTAGCTGCTTTTTGAATGTTAATTATTAACACTAACAAAGTGCACTTGCTGCTGTGCTGAGCATTTCTTAGTGTAGCTGTGGTCTGGAATGAGGGAAACCTCATTGGGACATTATATAAGTGCAGTTACCATGAATTCCACTTTGCTGCCTTATGACTTCAGCAAAAACCAGTATGCAAAAACATTGCCATTTAGACATTTTTAATCAGCCGCTATTAAGTTAAACACAATTATCTTTAATATGACCCACAAAAAAAAATCTAAACAGACTGTAAATTTTAGAGCCACATGAGCTTTATGGTGCTTTCAGTCTCCATTTCAAGACTGACATTTCTAGTGCACAAAGTAACCTCTCAAAGACTTGAAAAAGTGTTAGTTAAATACCCCACAAAATTTCCACTTACATAACCAATCCACAGTCTTCCAAGAAAGTTCAAGCAAGTAAACCTGGCAAGCTCATCACGTTATCAACAGCTCTGCCTGTGCTTTGCACCTATTTGTGAGTGGAGGATTGACAAAGCAAGCAGAAAAAAAAACAAAACAAAAAAAAAACCTCAAAAAACAAAAGGAAATAAACAGAAGAAAATCCCTCCGATCTACGAATCTTAGAAAGGATTTGCTTCAAGAAGCAAGTAAGTTTGTGAAGGTGTTAAAAAGTGCTTTTCAAAGCAGTCACTAAATCAAAATATTTGAATGGGACAACATTGTACAATTGTAACATACAATTCTAATCAAGGTTCGTGACGTTCAGAGATTTATGACCAGCTTAAAAACTTACTGAGAATGACACTCCCTAATCTCTTGCCATCCCCCTCAATCCAGAAAGCACAAACAGAGTGGGAGAGAGAATGTGGAACAGTGCCCTTTTCTCGATTCTAAGGAAGGAGTGCTTATGTAAGGAGGAACCAGCTCTGACTTCACAAAATGATGCCGCATGAGGTAAACACATCACGTACATTAAGAAAAAGGAGGTTTGTCTTTGATATTTAACAAATTCCTAAGGATCAGATATAAGCAAACAGAAAAATCACATACAAGCAGAGAAAACAAAGAAATTTTGTCTTGCACCAGTCTCATGTGTGAGTTTTGCTAGTGGTCCTCTTGTGACATATTTTGCTTATCCCCATATTGTCACCACCAGTCCTGTGCATGTCCAAAGTGAGAGAGAGTAGAGTACAACTCCAACAGCTTTACAGACAATTAAATAGTAGGCAGAATTCAAGTCAGAAGCCATTCCTTCTTCATCACATCTTATCCATTTTATAATTCATTTTTCATAGAACTTACTATATACACTGTATGTGTTGAAATGCCAGATTCTCATGCTCGACAAAAATAGGAAACTGTAATGTGCACACAGAGAGAAGGGAACAACAGAAAGACCAGATTTGCGCATAACGTTCAAAATAAAAATGGTAAAATATAATGTACATGAAAGCTTCAAGTAGTGCACAGTCACATGCAAAGGTACCTCCTACCTATCACACAGATCTTAATTTCACAGCATCCATCTCTGTGTGGCTACACCCCAGGGAACAGTGTTGGCATGGTAACTGCAGGCTCTATGGCTTTCTTTTTTTCCTATTAGCAGTCATATGAGTTTTTTGGTAGCTTCAGGATCAAGTAAATTTAGACCGATAGCACTGTTTATTTGAGGAAAAAAAAGAAAAAAAAAAAAGGGGGGTTGTCTGAAAATATAACCAGTCCTGCAGGAGATAAAAACAGAAGCACAGCTTAGACTGAAAAAAAACCCAAGCCATAAGGAAAAGTTATACATTTGTACTCCTCAAAATGGTGTCAAGAAAGAATACCCATCAATAGCTTTGTTGATCTGACCAGAGTCACACTAGGGACAGAATGAGATAAATTTCATTTTCACTGATGTCTTCATTAACAATTTCAGTACAAAAGCAGAAGAGTGGTCACAACTAGAAAAGGTCTTTAAATCAGTTACCTTAATAGCCATCATATTGGTAGATCTAATTTTATATACAGGAAAAGTAGCAGTTTAAAGAATTTTAAAACAAAGAAAAGAGTGCCTCATGCTTCCATTGTTTTTATCACAGAAGAGTAACTTGCAGACTAATGAAACACTACATATTAGAAGACTATCAGGAAAAAAGTCTGGAAATCACAATGCATACAGCTGAACCTTATCTGTACCAGTGTGTCTGGGATTCCCTCATGACCAAGGGAATGATTTCTCATTTAGCGTAGCCACTTTCTACACTCCATTTGCACAACATACACTAACCCAGTCTAAGACACGTGGTGCATAACAAATTAAGAATTCATTAGACAGCGCTTGTAGTGGACATGTTGTGAAGATGCTAAAGGGCTATAATATATCCTCATGGCAAGTATTGACTGAATTAAGTAGTCTTGTCAATCTAGAGGTTTATGTAACTCTCTCTTTTATATACGCAAGAGTTTACTCAGAAAATCCCCTGAATAAAACTGTGCTCGAGGCATTACTGGCACTTACAGAATGTGATGCCTCTTTGCACCACCATGTAGGAGTGTTGCCATCTCTTCTTGCAGAAACAAAATAGATTCTGATACCTTCTGGAAATTTCTGTGATTGTGAATTAGATGTGCTGTCACATTGGTATCTCAGCTACGTTTTGTTCTTCCAAAGTGTATCCCATTTGCCAGACGATGATGTAAGAAAGAGGGAACAATAACAGATTATCTTGCTTTTTTAAAAGTCAAATCTGTTTCAAAGGCACTTTATCCATTTCTTTCATACTGCAGTCTAGGCAACCATTAATCAAATTTCAACTTCATTCTTTTCCAGCTCCTTATAGCTTATAGTGAAGAAAAAAAAAAAGCTATATAATTAACAGAAGTGTCTTGGCTGCTTGTAAGATCTCTCCCATCTCTCAGTTCTTCCACTTCACCACCCCTAACATTAGATCTCTAAAACCACGGCCCTTTTCTGCTCCCCACCAACATAGCTGACCTTTCCCAAAGTCAGTGGGACAACTAGATGTGGAAATCCTTCCATATTCATGTTCACATAGTCTGACAATTGCTGTCTGACAAAGAGAAGCCATAATGGCTTGCCATTCATAGGTGCTGTGTGCCTGATCTTTGCAGAAATGGCATTTCTAATGATTGCAGGTGTGTGAGAGGGGCTGATCTGTGATGCTTTTATTTTACTGTTCGATTTAATAGAACTCAAAGTGCAACCAATTGCAACTCAATTCTAGTGCAGTCAGAGTATTGCAGATCCTGTCTATGAGAAAGGTAAATACAACAGGCAATTCTTCCTCTCCCAAAGAAAATCCTGCTATTAAAAGCAAGAAGCTACAAAAGAGTGGGCATTATCTATGTTTCAAAGGTATGTTTATGAGGTGAAGAACTGAAGCATCGTCACACATTTACACTTTTACTAACAGGAAAAAACACACAAACCTGTTCTGGTTAGTACCTCCAGTCCCTGCTTTTCTGGAGAACCCAGTTCTCACCAGGAAAGGTTATTGGCAGCACACTGATTGAAGACGTATGGCCAAAAGCCCATGAGCTTTTCTTCTTGACTGAACAATAGGGTCCTTCACCTCCACCTGAGCTCAGTTCAGACTCATGAGTTTCACTCTGCAGAGTCCAGACTAGTTACTGGGCTACCCAATATTTCTGACTTACTGACAGAGTCATGTACAGTTGCTGGACAGAGCTTGGGAATGAAGTTGCCTTCTAAACATGTAATTTTTTATATGGACATGGAGAGAGTAAGAGAAAATTAGAATAAAAAAAATGTAGAATTTTTTCCCATAAAGTGATACCACTCAATTCCATATTGTTCCCATTGACCAGAAACACCTTTAAATTTTATTACAGAAATTAATATGATCATCTACTTCCGTTTGTAACTTAGCATTCTTAATGACACTCACACAGTTTGTGTGAGAGAGAGAGGACACCTTTGATGCCCAAAATGGAAGTGCAAGATTAACCCTGAAACACCTAAGAGTGCAAGAGTTGCTCATTTGCAAATAGAAAATATAAAACTTGAAGCAAGTGAGTGCAAATTTGTGCCTTTTTCTATTATGAATTTCTTTTCAATAAAGGTTAGAACTGTAGGCAATAGCACTCACTTGCTTCCGCAGCTACTGTAGTTCCACATGTAGCATAGTGTGTTAAACTGAAAAATCAGTGTATTTCAGAGTTAATACAAAATATACAGTGGCAAGTGAACACGAGTCTTAAGACACAATTTCTTCAAATTAATTTTGGAACTATATCTGTGAAACATTTGAATGACAGAATGATAAAAGACCAAGTAAGTATAATATCTACATTTCAACGCAAGAAAATCAATAAGCATTGCTTTTTGTTTTGTGGGGGTTTGGGTGGTTTTTTCCTCAAACATTCAGAAATGTTTGTCACATGGGACTTACACATCTATCTGTATCTTAGAAGTGAATTGAGCATTGTGTTCTTACCTTTCTCATACAAAACCATTTCTGCCTACAACTAAAAAAAAAAAAAAACCTGCAACAATAAATTCACATCATTTTTAAAACCAAGCAACCATGTACAATTTTGAAACAATGCTAAAACAGCTAATATTTAAGCACTAGAATTACATAAAACTAGATATACAGAGAATACTGAATAGAAGATAATCTTAAATCTGGAAGTTCTTGCCCAAATTACTGTTAGACCAGATTGTTTATCACCCTGTTATTTGACTGCAAATGATTGTACATAAAATATAATACTACAAGCTATTTGTAAGCATTTCTGTGTTTTATATGTAAAAATTTCTTTTCATATACATCTAGTCTTCACTGTCATTCAATACAACCCTTTACAACATGGTATTTCATAGCATGGCCTAATCATATGCTATATCAAAATAAGATTTGGTAAAGGCAGTACAGGAAATAAAGGAAATAAGATTACACTAATTCAGACACTGAATAAAGAATGGAATGACTGTCTTAATTCAGGCAATTTGAATTATTAATGAACTGTTTGCATCTGTAAAGATTCTGTAGAGACTTACTCTATTAGAAAGATTTCCTCAACCATCTAGATCAGGAAATTGGAACCTCAGCTTCTGAAAGGTCAGATGCAAGATGCTGGAAAGGGCTGCTCTTTTCCAGAATTTTCTTTATTGCCTCTAAGAATATTACCAGGAAGCCCATGCTCTTAAGTGGGTAACAAAGTGCCACAGTAAACAGAGCGTGATGCTGAGATAGCAGGCTAAACACCGTAAGAGGGTGGTGTTTCTGCCATCGAAATACCCCTGCAGGTGGGCAACAGGCGCAATGGCAGTTCTGTATCTGAATTTTGTATGTCTGTCATCATTCATTACTCAACAGTCACAGCAAGAAGAGAATTCTCTTTTCTCCTGCATCTGGTGCCCTCACCTTTCTATTCCAAAAAAGAGCATTTGTTTGAAAGTTGATAGGCCATACAGGTTTTAGTCAGCCCATCAACCACTTTGAGAACAGAGAGAATGATTTTTACTCATGAACAAATGCTCATTATATTTGTTTGTCCTTCACACTGGAGAGTTCTAACACTTCACAGAATCATAGATGTAAAATCATTCAGAATATGTAAAGTGTTGTACATATTAGTAAACCTCTGGGCTTGCAGAAATAATCTAATTTGTTCTCTGTAGCTAGCAAATTCTACCTAAAGAACAGCACTATTTGTCACTGTCTAGAATTGACTATGACTTTCCCTGAGAAATCTGTTATAACTGACAACATAACTAAAAGAAACCACTGGTCCTTCACATTAGATATTTGATTCCTTTCATCTTCTTTAATTATGTCTTTTATTAAGTCTGTTATTTATTATTTTTGACCTCTCTGCATGTCATTCTTTTGGTAATTTGCCAGTCTTCTTTACAGACAGTTACTTAAACTTCAAAAAACACCCTCTTTCCTTCTGATACTGTTCTTCCCTTTTAAACTGAAACCAATATCCAAACCTTACAGTGTTTTGGAATTGCAACAAGAGAATTCCCTCCTAGCAAACCAATAAATATTACAGAGGTTCAGGTAAAGAAATAGAGATGATCTCTTAGGAATTGCTGCTAAGATTTTCAATCCTGACCAGGGACTGTCTCTCCATGATAGTGTAATACATGCTGTTAGAAAAAACCCAAACAGGTAGCTGCCATACACATTATACAGTGTGCTCTAAATAAGCCACAATATTTTCACAGCAATCTAGTAACAAGCCTCAGAATTTTACATACAAAAGTTAATAAATAACCCCTGCATATATGTCTCAGCAGTTGGTCAAACACCACATGGCCTGTAATAGTACAACCTTCAGAAGGGATGCATAAAAACAGAAAACACTGTCATTGATTTAGCCATATCAATTGGTAAATAGGTATTAAATGCTCCATAAGAGAATTCTGCTACCATCTGCACAAAAAAAAAAAAATATCACTTTTTATGATGCTTTAAAGTCAGGTGACTAAATAGTAGAGGAATAATTTTCCCATCCATATTGTAAAAACCCCTTATAGGTACAAGATCCTGCACATTCAAGCACTGCAGCTTCTAAAACTATGCAAACAGAAATCTTGCAAGTCAGACAATCAGAAGATAAAGGCACAGATGGCATTAGCAGTCTGGCATCACTGGGGCTTAGAGCAACCACTTCCTTAATAGAGATCACTCACATCTCATCCTATCCCACTGCATCTTTTAAACATCTATTAAATGACATAGCAATTCTCATTACGCTTTTGGCAAATCTTCCCCATTAAATCAAGTATAGTATTCCCTGTAGTAATCAAAAGTTTATTTCCAAGCCTGGATTCACCAGCACATTTGTCATACATAATAGACACCTTACATTTTCCTGATGAGTGCAAGTCACAAAAGCCAAATAAATTGCATTACATTTGTTTTGTACTTCCAACTGCCTCACTCAGCAATATTTATTTCTGCCATAACTGAGATGTTCCCAACATTGTCCTTAACATTGTTAAAACAAATCCACAAAACAATAAAAAAAAATCCCCTCAACTAAAAACCACATTTTTACCACCAGTATGCTTGTACTGCTATCATTCACAGGAGACATGTTTACTATTCTTTCATAAATCTCAGCAATGCCTGCTGAAGAGGAAACTGCAAGGGAAACACAGCAGATTTCAGCTGAAAAAGAACTGTGCAACAAACAGTGGCATTTTCAGAGCTGTACATATTTCCCTTTGCTAAGCAAAACAGGAGAAAGGTGTGTGCCAAAGCAGAGCCATTAGAACTGCTTTTGGTAATCAGGTAATCAAAGGTTTAACTTTACACCAATGCATCATTCTTGACATTTTGCTATATGGTTTTGTTCTACCATGAGGTTGCACAAAATGCTGGAATTACTGAGCACCTTGTGCACAGTCTGCAGTAATCAGGGTTTTTACAATTAATATTTGTGAAACAAAACGTGCTCTACTCATTATACAAACTTCTTGTTAAAAAAGTGGCAAAACCAAAATGGAATGTACAACTGAGTTCCAAGTTCAACAGTTACCAAAAACATTTGTCAGAAGAAGTTTGCTGTGTTATTCTGTTAACATCAACAGGATTCACACAGGTAGATATTCACATACACTTCTGATTTTAGCAATACCAGAGTAGCAAAGGGAAGAACAGTTCTCTAGCAGGTATTAATAGGAGAAAGGTTATATATAAATGATTATGAACACATAATAATAACGTGGTTATTCAAATAAGGCTTTAAGGAAGAAAAAGTTTCTGCAGTGCTATTAACATAGATTTTTGTCTTATAAATACCTACCTCTACTTCTGCAAGTCAATTTACATGCACAAATATTTCTAGACTCAAGAGCTATAAGCAGCTTTCTTGAAAACTAAAAAGCCCTTTTATCAAGATTCCACAGCTTCTTAGTGTAAACATTCCAGAAGACATTCCATTATCAAATTGTTGAGAAGATTTGTAAAACAAAACAAAACCAAATTACATTCCCAACCCTAATAGTTTGGTGTTTCCTCAAAAAACCATGACCATGGTATTGGTCCCTGAAAATAATAATTTCTCTCTCTGAAGACCACTGCAGCATAGACAATGCTTCACAAAGTATTTCTAATGCAAAGCTTTCAAAATTAATATCAAACAAGAAGAACTTTGTACAATTTCCCAGTACACATATTGCTTTCTAATTTTAAAAACCTATTTGGAAATCATTAAGCTGCAACCTTTTCTCCTCAGTGGGATTCAGCAACAGATTAGCAGCAGTTAAAAACCCGAGATTTGTACCCCGTGGTTAAGCAAAGGAAAAAGCCACACTGGTTGCTAATATTTTGATCAAATCTGACTTTAAAGTAAGCAGGAAGCTTGGGACTACAGGCTGTGATTTAAGTACTATTCTACATGGGACAAGTTCAGCCTTTGCAATAATAGGACAAATGTTCAATGACAGGCTCTAGGGCCATTCTGAGACTTTCTTCAGGGGACCAGCTGGGCACTGAAGAGCCGTGCTGTGATCGCTGCAGCCAGGTGGGAACCTGGTTCACATTCAGGTGAAGCCCATTTTCTGCTGCCTTCCCTACCATTTACATTTGGCTTTATACAAGCAACACCTGCAGGTACAATTTTAACATTTGACTGTGAGTATGGCTGAGCTGATTATTGACAACTTGAGCCCACAATGTCTGTGACTTTTGTTGGATAAAAATCCCCCTTATATACATGAGTGTTAATAGTTTCTAAATGCAAAAAATACTTAAAAATTTTGAAGATTTTTGCAAAACTTTGACAGAAAAGTGCTCTAGTAGTAATCTCCCCAAACAATATAAAAGAAATAAAAAAGCTGAGTGGATCATTTTGTTCACAAAAATATCTAAAGATGGTTTTCATCCTTCTCTGTATGTTCAGGAAACAGACTTCAAATTTCTGTCCCTTTCAGTAAAGCAAGCATTCGTACCAATATATTATTGTAGTCCTAGAGCATTAACAAAGCCCTTCGTATCACGAAGGGCAGATTTCCTTTCCAGGTTTGAGACTTGTCCAGAGACTGGTCTGTATTCTCTCTGGTCAAACAGCTTCCAGGCAACCTCTAAGTTCCCTATTCAGTACAAGGTGGGCCCCTAGTCCAATTCTTTCCTTTCCCATGCCTGGCTGGGCACAGCTGCCAGGCCTCCACATTGAGCTAGGATCAGGCTTAGGCTTCAAATTTTGCTATTTTGACTCATCTGATTTTCACATTCAAACTATGAAACCTTTGGGACACACCCTGTCTTTTGCACATCCTTACAAAAGTTATCAGGAATTATTCTAGCCCAGTAGCAGTGAAAAATTATGAGCAAAAAATAGGGGAAAAAATTAAGTAAAACAGGGAAAAGAGGGGGAAAGTACCTGATACACAATGAAGCAAGCTGTGGGAGAAATTCAAAGCAAAAAAGTAATTAGAAATTTGTAAAAAGACAGCATTTCCCAAAGAAAGTAAGCACACATATCCTTCCTCACTGTCCCCCCACAAAAAACCCATCATACTGTAGGATTCAAAAGACAATCTACACTAAAAAGAGCACCAAGAAAGCAATGTAAAAAAGATCCGAGAATTCTCCACTTAAGTGACAGGAGAGCTGAAAGTGTAAAGCCTATGGGCAGGAGCAGATCTGCTCCTCCCTCCCCTCCTGCAATTCCTCAGTCAGAAGTGCTCAGTTACATCCCGGGCCACGTTTAGGTTGTGGTTCTGCCTGTGGCTCTTGCTCACAGCCCTCTCAGACGGTGGGTCATTTCCCCCCTCCATCTCCCTGCCCTGCTACACGTTGTTGCCAACCTAAATGGAAAGCACACACTTGGATGGAGCAGACACTGCCTACATGCGTTTTTGGACAACACCTGCCAAGATGACGAGTCTCTAAAAGATCTAACTAATTAGAACTACTAATACATTGTCCAGAATCAAAATTTTAGGTTTATTATTGCAGCAGACACTGATCTCACCTTTATCATCTGAAAATACATTTGGGTCTAGGTTTTAAAAGAAGTCTAAAATATTCAATACTTTCTTCTGTGAACTCCTGTGAAAAATTCTGTATGAAATTATTTTCTCAGGTCAGCAAAAGGTCTAAAACACTGAAATATTTTCTCAGAAGTGGAAAATTTTCAACTGTTTGCCCCCTTTCTCTTAATTTTTGTTCAAAGTCAGTAATTTAATATTAAATAATTCTGTTTTGATCTTAGAACTTTTCTTCTCCAAAAAATAACTGAAAAAGTTTTTAGTGAAAACCCTAAATATTTAATTCTGAAAATATAAAAAATTTAAGTTTCATTAATATTGGTTTTTCTTAAGGTTGGAGATTAATGGGAAAAAATCTTATTTGCCAAACGATTTTGCTTTCAGTTAATCCATATTCTGACATACATGGTTTATGTAGAAAAATCATCAAGAAGGTCTATTTCCTTTGTCTGCAATATTCTTCAGTAGGAACTGACGATGATTCAGAGTTTGCATAATCAGATTTTTAATTCACACTGAGGTTTCTGCCTCTTGGGGAGAATAAAAAAAAAAAAAACCAAACCCAAACCATTATTTGCCTGGAATACGGAATGAATACAAAATCACTAACTTGGAAATTCACAGTATAATTTGGTGGAGAAGAAACATGCAGGGCCAGTAACCCAGAGGCCAGTGGACTAAGACTATTCTGGGCTATTGTTCAGCACCCTCCCAGCCTGGAGCCCGGCTCCTTGGTACAGTCCCTGAGCCCACAGCACAATGTGACCATTTGCAACATCTGCAGACACCAAAGTGCAGCAGGGCACACTGGGCAGGTCAGTGTTTTTGCGAGGTATTACGGAGAGAACGTGCTGTCCCCTTTCCAAGCAGGGTGTCCTGGGCAGGGAGCAGAGCAAAGCAGGGGGTTCACACCAGCACCTTCAGCTGCACCCAAGCTCGGTGCTCTCTCCACGCACTCCTGCCCTCCCCTCTGTGCTGCTGTTGCTGCTGCTGAGCCCATCCGTGCCAGGGAAGGCAGGCCACACAGAGCAGGGTGAGACTACACTTGGCTGAATTGCATCAGGAAACCACCCTCAGGGATAACCAAACCGTGCTGCCAGCTCATTGTGGTGTATTGACACGAGGGTCACTCTCAAAGTCACCCATCTGCACTTTCCCCATTCTCTGTCTATTAATCTAATCTGACTTCGATACTTGGACCTGGATTTAGTAAGAAACAGTAACTTCTACTTTTCTCAACTGTGCAAAGGCTGAAAAGACACAGCTATCAAGTACCTGGAGATCATCAGCTGGTGAGCAGTCAAATATTTGGACCAACAGACCCAGGTTAAATTTATACTTCACATATGCAATCAGCCATACAATTCCATTTTTATACTACATGGGTATTAGTGACATTGTTACAAATTTAATCATACAGCTTGCTTTACTGCATACGAGTTGCCTGTATATTACATTTACTAAGCAGTGATAAATTTCTGGTCCCCAGCTAGGAAGAATGCACAGCATGTGGGTGTTCACCCCTCTTCCTTTAACTATTAGGTAGGGCCATCAAGAAGAGCGCTTATCCGTTTCTTTTTTTTTTCAAATTTATGAATAAAACAAAAGTACAATTTCTTCAGGAAAAAATACCCTGCTGACTCAGCCTGTTTCCTAGGCCTGCTTCTTCATGCACACACACAAAAAGACCATGAAAGGGAGAGAAAAAACCCAGGCCTAAACAGGATGTAAGGTTAGTGCTTGATGTTCCAAGCTTTCTTTTAGTCCTCTCTTGTTTCTGCATAAGTGAGACTATTGTTTCTTAATCATAAATTAGACTTATATAGTTCAAAATTATAGAAGAATAACTCAACAATTTTGATCAAATAGAAGTTAGTACAAGAATCATAACAATCTAATATTTGAAACATTTTTAGAAAGTCTGTGTGTAAAATATCTAAGTATGTAACCTTTTCCTCCCTACATGTCGAAAGAAATTTAGATTTCCTAAAATCTAATTTTAGAAGCAATATTTTGATGTGTACAGTACACAATAGCTATGCTGATAGAGAATCAGTAGCACATAAAAGATTTTGCTAGTATAAAATAAATGCTAAAGTCACAGAACAGGAAGAGTGGATAGATCTTCAAGTTCCTTGCTGCAGTCCTTACAATTAAAATTTAAAAAATTCAGAGTGAGAATGAGCAAACTTTTTATTCAAATATTTCTGGCTGTTCAAATTTAGTCTCCTGTTAAAGCTCTATTAAGAGCCTTTGAAAGGCAAACAATGGGCTTTTCAAAACTGAGACAGCAAATCTCTGATAAAAAGAGCCACCTCTGAGTCAAACAAGTGAAGATTATTAAACATTTTTTTAATAACTGAAAGCATGAAAGGATTTTTTTCTCCTTAAAAATGTAAGAATTCACACATAGCTAGCAGTCAATAAATACCAATAGGTTTAATGAAAAGCACTTATTAGTTTTCTATTTTAAATTGGTTTGTATGTGCCTAAAATAATCCAATTGTATATTACATAGTTAAAATAGCAAAGTGCCTTTGTATATAATTTTTTAAGGTGACTGCCAATTTCGAGAAGTGATTATATTTCACATAGACAGAAAAGAGTTATAAAAGAAGTTACATAATGAAACAGCTTCACTACATAGGTAAGGTCTTTCCTGTTTGTATTAAGCCTGACCAAAACTTCCAACACAGGAAAATCAGAGAAACCACCACCCAGACCCATGGGCTCCAAAACTCCAGCTGAGGAGCTGCCTCAGTGCAGCTGCTGCTTCAGCCAACTGGCTGGAAAACTCCCAAATTCTGAACCTTCCCTGCAGCATTTTAAAACAAGGGGCAGGAGAGGCAAGGACCAGCAAAGAAAGAGAGCATCAGCTGCCTGACAGGGGCTGAGCACTGTAGTCTTTAATTTCAATTTCTGATTAATTTTTAGAGTAAGTATCTACACACATGCTGTCACTACAAGCTAAAAGGTTATTACCAGAATTTATTAGCCAATCTTTTCCCGATTGAAGGGAACAGTGAACAACTTCCATCAGTGTTAATGGAGACAAGAACAGCAGCTGCTGCTGCTGTTCTATTCCAGCTCTCAGACTGCTCCTTAGAAGAAAATGATGCAGTTTCTGATCAAGTTTAGTACCACGCTGGCTTCTGATCAATTACCATCCAGATAAATACATGTTAAATATTTGGGGCCTATGAACAGAATTCCCCTGTTGTGACCCATTTGCCAGCTGCTGTCTATGAGAACAGAATGTCATCCATGAAAGGATCACAAAAGTTGATTAAAAAAACAACGCTTTGCCCTGCAACACACACATGCATAAATATGAAAAAATGGGAGGGAGCAATGAAGATGGAACAAATATTCAAGCATTAGTCCTATTTTTTTGTAAAGGAAAGCCTTTGTGATTGGATTTCAAAATAGCACATATGGATTTTTCTTTCAATAAAGTAACATGACTCTCAGTATTTTTTTATTTGCTTTTCTGTAGTCAGTAAGATCACTTTATATTAAAGAAGGTGCATACATACTACAATAAAAAATTATGTCAGCAGGTATATAGCATACACAAACATGCCTGTGATCACTAATACAAACAAAGCAAGAAACAAAAGAAATTTCAGCCTGAGAAACCAAACTTCTGACACTTCCCAGGTCCTTCAGCAGGATGAGAGCCAGACAATAATAGTAAGCTTTGTATACTCTAAGAGAAATTGTTCGACCCCAAGAGAGACCTTCAACTAAGACAGTGTATTATATACATGAAGGTAAGTAGTGGAAGATGTGCTATATTTTCCATTAATAAATATCTTAAATATCTTTTTACTTGCAACTTCAAAAGTAGTTTCCTGTATGCAATTCATTTCTAACTGTAGATCTTTTTTCCTCTTCTTAAAAACATTAATGCTAAAGTCACTTCCTTTAGCATATGAAAATATCCTAAATTTCACCATTCAGTCTCTTTGAATTTTAATATATATAAAAAATTCATGCAAAGAAAACCATGTCTAGCATGCAAATTCTGGAATGAAATAACTTTGAACAAAACTTGTAGTCAACTGTGCTCTCCCAAGGCTAAGCCTACCAGCTGAAATTGGCATATCATTAGAAATGAAGAGAGTGAAAGCAGTATGGAATTGCAGATCCCTTCCTTTCCCAGAAGCATTTTCTGATGCAACTCACAAAAGGCTTGAGGTGAACTTACAAGCACAGGGCAGAAGCAGCACAACCTCCATAGTGGGGGCATTCCTGTCCCTACCATTCCATTTAGTTATTGTAATTCTGTGGATCTTTTATGAGGTCATGCCCCTCCCACAGTAAAGGAATGAAAGCATATTAGTTGAAGTATCAACAGAATGTACAATTACGAGGCATGGGAAAGTAGTTGCCCTATATCATCAAGTTAATTCCCTTTAGTTCAGCAAGACCAAGCTATGCACCAGCTTGCATATTTCATTGTTGTTACTTATTGTATTATTACCTAAAATTGTATATACACACCACGTACATTGTTCAGACTCCAATTATACAAGTTGATTCAGGGACTGCACGAAAATCAAGTCTACCATATGCAGTTATTACTATGCTATGTCTAAAAGATTTCAAGTGCTTTAGTGCTTTTATAAACTGGTCAAAACCACTCAACTCACCCTAACAAATGAAAAGCAGCACAGATTTCCTGGAAGATGGCAGTAATCATGCAAAACTTTTGCATTTCACTTGTAGAAATGGGAAGCAAAGATGGAGCCCTCTTGATAACTAGCACTCCCAGAGATTCTTTGGATGCAATTAGCATCTCAAGGCAGTTACACAATTTGCTCAATCCAAAAGAAGGCTGCAAAGTCTTAAAACCCGATACAAAATCTGCTCAGTCCAAGACAAGCCTTTAAAGTCTTAAAACCTAACACACATTTTTTCATTATGTATTTTATCCTCCTGAAAAGGCTTTATTAACACAAACTGGAACTGGAATCTAAATTAATAGACACAATAAACTTTAACAGAGAGCTGCCTCTGCAATAGAAGAGGTATATATTTGCTACGTAACTCACTGAACTATAGCAAAAAACAGATTTACAGTTCTGAAAAGAGGACTTTTGACAGCACAATAGACTTTGCAAGAGAAGAGGTTGCTTTTTGCTATGTAGCTTACTAGTGCTGATGAAAGCCTGCAACAAAATATAAAATGTTTTCAACGTCATGCATTTCAAGCCCATGAAAAGCAATCTGGTTAAACTCAATTACCTATTAACTACCATCTTCATTTCAAACAACTCAAATTTTATATCTGAAAGCTTTAACGCACACTTTAAAAATATTTAAAGGAAGACAAATACAGGTCTACCTACTAAGAAAATTGCTAATGTTGAGAGCCCACAATTATTTTAAATCAGCTCCAGATTTGATTATTCATACTCTAATAGTTGACCTACAGTAGCAGAATGAAAACCAGTCTCTACCAAATCCACAGAACATGTAGACTAGATTTCAATAAAATCAGAAACACCATAAAAATCAAACTGAAGGCTCTAGAAATCTCATACACCACAGGTCAGTAACAAGAATTAAATGGTGTTATAGCCTTTTAAACCACACAGAACACAAAAAAACCTTCTCTACAGCTTGCTTGCCTGCAAAAACCCCTGAAATGTTATTTCAGGCAAAGAAAATAGTCTTGCAAACACAGCCAGTCCTGTGGTGATAGAAAATCATTGTAAAGCCCAGACTTAGGGTACTACTGCACTAAAGAAGTTTTTCTTTACAGAGAATCATGCTGGGAAGGAGAGGGAGCTACAGAGGTAAGCACCTGAGCTGCAGAAGCATTCTTTTAGTGAGGCAATTGCTTGAAGATATTTTTTCCTGTTTTCTACTCCCCAACTAACTCTACTAAAACCATTCAGGACAGAGTCATCTTTGTGCTTCATATGAGTTAACACTGCTCCATATCAAGTATCCTCATGGTATCCTGTAGAAAAAAACACCCCAAAACCATTATGGCCAGTGTGAGAAATTGTCTTTCTAACTGAAATGGCTCAAACCTCAAACAGCACATAGATAACGTAGAAAAAAATTAATGACCTAAAGAGTTTCCCATTGAAAATACGACCATGAAGAGGGTGTCACAAGGAAGAAAAATACAGGTGACATCTGTATGTGTCCAGCAGTGCCTGTATAAAATATACTCTATTAAAGAAAATTTCTTTTCCATTGTGCTGCCTGGCAATGTGCCTAATTACTGTGGTAAAAAAGAAAAATGGATCAAAAATGATTCTGCACAGCTTAGAAAGACCTTATAGAGCATTACAACTTGAAAATTTTATTTGTTCTAAACAAATGTTAATTTTACCACTAAAAATACATCTATCTAGGATTGTTGAGAGGTTAACAAGATATATTTGAAGTAATATTTTAATATATTTTATTATAGCAAGACAGTAATTACATTTTATTAATAAAAAATAAGTAAATCCAAAGTTATGCTTTCTATGGACTTATTCCCCTAAATACCTACCGTAATTTTGTATGAATTAACTCAGAGCCTCCACTCAAACAAAATTCCAAGTGGAAATTGCTGCATATCCAGCTCCCATAGTGTTTGGTTATGACTCCAAAAAAGCTGATTTAGTGGTAAGACAGTAACTAACATGAGCTGACTTAATTCTCAACACTGCATTTTATGGGGTTCCTCAGGTTTAGTTTAATTAAAAGACAGACACTCGAAAGTCTCTATACTGCATTTCTTCCTTCTTGGTCTGAACATGCTGCTATGTCCATTCAAAAGACTGTCTGCTGGTTTGGACATCCAGTCAGTTCCACAATTTAGTATTAACCTTATTTAACAGGTGATTCAAAATAGGGTCTTCAATGTTTTAGCCATCATCATAGAGCAAAGCAGGGAAAGGAAGAAAAATGGTGCTATAATCTTACAAGTACATCCACAGAATTTAACACCCCTTTAAAGTTCCCAGTTAAGTCTAACAGCAGGCAGGCAACCAAGTGTGCAGGTCACTGAACTGAGACAGGTAACTCTGACACCAATCTAGCAAATCCAATATCAATCTCTTTTTTTTTCCTCCTTAAAGTGAGGGAATAGGTAACAAAAGCTACCTATATTTCCATTAGAACTTCTGATATAAACTTGAGATAGAATTAAAAAATTGACAGCTTTACCTCAAGGAATTCACTTTGAGCGCTGTTGCAGGACATCAAGTTATACTTGCCTCTTCATTGCTCCCATGATGCATAAGAACAGTTTTGAAATTATGCTTGTTCTGTATCCTGTCTGCATTCTATTTTATTAATTCTGTCAATGAGAAACAGATGCTATGTTTGTTTTTTTCCTGACAGCAGTTCAATGGGGGAAGGCAGCAAGATTGAAGACAGCTCCAGAATGTTTAAGTGCTTTACAAAATGGGACACTGCAGGACTCACCCTGAGTGAGTTGCAAATAAACAAAATCAGTTGCAAATAAACAAAATTGCTGTCAATAAGTTCAGGGCTGTTCCGTAAATCATATTCCTATTACACTGCATAGTGACAATGCTCTGTGGGAGGAGGCCAGCACCTCTATTGAACAAATGACACACAACAGACATGAGGAGCATCACTGCCACTGTGCCCACCTCCGAAATGTCAGCTGTAACATCAACAAGGGACCCACTGAGTTAATCACTGACTGTGAAAAGTTCACACTGGCAAGTACCATTCATAGCAAATCAACAAGCAGGTGGATTTCTCCTTGCTCCCAGATTTCGGAAACATGGCTTTCCCCCCATTTATAGTTGCTAGCTATAATAGGTTTATATGGATTAGCTGCATTAGTGTTGTGTCCTGATAAGCTCTGATGCTGAGTAGCTAATCATCTTCTCTCTCCTTTCCATGACCCTTCTTCAATATAAGTTGTTCTTGAGTTTGTTTGTTTGTTTTTTTAACTGCCCTACTCCCTGATCTTACAGACCTATTGATCTCAGCATTTCAGGAGACAGCTGTAGAATGTATAGCAGGCTCTTGGTTGTCTTGTTGCATCTTAAGAAATTGATGATTCTGTTACTGACTAAATCAAACACAATCAGGTATATAATTCCCATATTGTAGCTCTAAGTGACCATTACCAGATTGTAAAGGCTACACAGTTAAATCAGTGGCTCTGTTTCTGAATCACATCCACAACTGGTGTTAGATTAAAAGAGAGCAAGAAAATAGAACTCTGGTCACTATGGGTAGATTTTCTTACCTTGTTCTTCCCCAATTTTCAAGTCAAACATGGTTTTACTAGTCAATTTTTTACTAGTCAATATTGGTCAATTTGAGGGAATGAACAGATGGCAACAAAACTTTCCCACCATTCTTATCAGCAGATTACAAAGGAAAAAAGTGTTGACTTGTGGAGTAATCACCTCCTATACCACACCATGCTTGTGAATTCTGGAAAGCACATGAGCAGGACAGAAAGTAGAATCAAGCAGACTTATTACTATTCCTCCTATCTTATAAGTAATTTCTAAGGCAAAGTTTACAAAGAACCAACCAAGCAGCTATTTAAAGGAAGAGCTATTTCACTACTATAAACCACAGTGAAAGAACCATAGTGCAAGCTACATATATTTCATTGCAGAGATAAAATTGTTCTGTATGGCTGTTAGGAGGGTTAAGTATCATCTGGAAGATATGAGCACTCTCTGTTCTTACAGAATATCATTTTGTACAAAATAGCAATGGAAAGGATTTTCCTCATTAACAAACCATGATGGGGGAAGAATGAAACTTAAGCCAGCTAATTTTTCCTGGTTCATAATGTTCTTCATTTTTAGGTCGAGTTCCATATTAATTCTAGCAAGATGGAGACTTTGCAATCCCCTGCTCCTTCTCTCATTACATATGTAATTGTAAAAGCTACCCTGCTGTAATAAAACATTAATCTCCGTACTTCTTATTATGGGATCCCAGACTCACAGTGATGGATGACCATGCGGCAGAGCACATTGCCACAGTGCACTGTAATATCTCTGAGTCATCATTTGGAACAGGAAAGCACAAGTCTTGACTATACCTTTTTGTTTGTTGGTTTTAAACCTGCACTGAAGTAACTTCTGAGTCACATCATATACCTGAGATGTTATTTAGGCACAGTCATAGCCAATTGAATAATTCTGCATATATACAAAGACTGTAACTGTCTTCTGAAACGTGCCTTCCTTGCAGTGTTAAAGACAGAATTCATTATACCCAGGAACAGTAGTACATGACATGGGCATAAACATTATGCAGATTTAAACAAAAAAGACTGGAAAGCTACTACTTTGTTGGAGTTGATATGACAGTACTTTCTTTGCAATGGAGTAATGGCAAATTACTACACTCCTTATTTGAAGATTTATCAATGCAGTTTATTTCATCCACAGGCCTGCAGAAAAAGAAATCCTGCATGTATCTTCATTCAGCTGGGGTTCAAATATAATTTCTAATGTGAACTTTCCTTCTTTTTTGTGTGTTGTTTGGTCCAGGATAGCCACAGCCTACAAATAAATCTGGAAGATACATTTGCCTACTGACAATAGCTACTTACAACTGCTTTTAGATTAAAAACAAACAAATGAAAAAAAAAAACAACAACCAACCATACTGGACTGATAGAGTGTGTCAGTCAGCAGTTTCCACTAAAAAGAAATAAACATGTGATTTCCAAGTTCTCAGAAGCCTTGACTGGATGCTATACAAAGTCTAAGCTCAAAATGACTGTATTCTCTGAACCTAGGATTCCTAAATCTTTAATTAAGGACAATGTTCACACATAAAGTTAAATAGAGTTCCTTCAAATATATTACCTCTCAAAGCACACTGCCCTGGTCATGGGAATTATAGTGTGCATATCAGCCCACATGAAAGTCCTAAAATTGGAACTTATTTTCATTTCTGGAGAAATATAGAAGAAACTCCTTGGTCCTTTTATCTGAAAGAAAACTGGGGCCTAAATCTGGTTAAGCTACTGACAACAATTTTTATAAGATAAATAAACATAAATACCTAAAAAAGATTTGTATACTATAACCAATACTCTGACATATATATACACACAAACACAGGTATTTATATATTGTCAGAGAGTTCAATGCAACTTACGTAAACAAGTCTTCTGGAAGGAGGGCAGAAACCAAACCAACCAAAAAATCTAAAATTTAGTCTATGTTATGTATCCAATTGCCTATGCATAATACATATAAGCATGCATAAATCAGTCTCTCACACACACTACTTAGACAGCATGTGCAAAGCTCCCACAACTCTGAAAAGAGAAAACAAATTGCAAACTTGTACCATCTTACTTGATTCTTACAAAAAAGAATGTTTGCAGTGGGAAATCCCCATCTTTACATCAAAACAGTCAAAATCAACATCATGTTAGTCTCAACGGGATGATGTTATTTTGCCAGTCTATGTAACTAGATAATACATATATACCCTTCATCCTATCCAACACAAGATTTCACTTACCCTTCAGTCTGCCCTCTTTATTAGGGCAACACTAATATCAGTTAAATTTTTGAAAAGCGTTGGAAGTTCTAAGCATTTAACCTTTCCAGTGCTTATGCAAACTGTGTCATATACAAAGTTATTTTACTTTCTCAATAATTATCAAACAGAAAATAAAGAGTAGTAAGTACTCATTTTTAGAGAAAGATCTTAAGATCATGCAAACTGAAAAATACAGGTATGAAATTCACATCTTCAGATTTCACTGTCACTGGACATTACTCTCATAACAGGCTTAACAGCTGCTTGCAGAGGAGTGGCTGTAACAAATGAAAGCTGCCCCAAAGAGCCCTCTTCTGCCAAAGCAAGTGTGCCATGTTGGGGGACAACAGCCACTTAAGAGACCTATCAGTGCTTTTGGATTAAGGCTAAAGAAATACACAGTAAGGCATTTATTGTAGATAAGCAGGACACAGGAATAGCAAACTGATTATTTCTTGTCATCATTCCATAAAAACTCAGTATTCATAATCTAACATGTATTAGTCTTTAAGGATTTAAAAAACACCGAGTTCCTTAATACTTTACACTTCCTATCACACTTCACCTGAGCAAGCAAGGCAAGAGTAACCTATTGGAAACTGCAACTTTTCTTTGTATCAGATGTCTGCTTTAGTTTTGAAGTAACATTACAATGCTCTCTTTCCCTAGATACATTGTTTCCTCCTATTTTCTTTTAGTTCTGATTTACTTAAATTAATTGTTTAACACAAGCATCAGAGTTAACACATCAACATCCATCCACCTGACATCAAGAAGAAGGGGTAAATACAGAGTGTCATTAGGGAAATGCTCCACTTTTAAAATGAAAATACTATAAAGTGCATAGGATAAAACAAGGATGTCGCTGGCACAGCTCCCTGTGAAGAGGTGACAGTCATTTAGCACCTGCAAACTCCCAAGTGGCTGGGTGTGGACAAAACCTATTCAAAGCAAACCTGCTCCAAGTTTAAGCACACTCAGTTTAAACATCATCTGAAGTGATACAAGACACGGCCAAGTATGTTGTGCTCTTCTTTCCCTTCAATAAACCCAAGAAGTTTTGTAGGCATAGCAGGGCAGACTGCCCTGACCTCTGTAAAGCAGCTATTTTTACTCAGACTTACAAAGCCAAAATACACTTTGCACAGAAACGCTCACGTCTTTCCAGTGAAAATGGAAAAAAAAATGAAAGTTGTGCGTATGATTAGCTCAGATGCCATGTGCACAACATGTTTATACTGCACTTGCACAAAGCTAAATACTCCTCACAGAAATGTAACCTGTATGTGTTCCTTGGCCTTTGAAACTACTTTGAACTATTCTGCTTTGAACTCTCTGCCAGAACACCTGTTTCTTTGTCCTTGTTCTCTTGATGATACCAGTGGAAAAGGTCACTCGTACTATTAAATCCATGCCAGTTTAAAATTTTAGCTATAATTAAACTGTAGAAAAACACTATCATGAACAGAAAAACTCCTGGATCTTAAAAGAGTGGCTTTATATGTACAGATAATACTGGCAGCTAAGAATATTCAAAGGCAAGTTTTCATATATAGGGGGACAGCGCAAGGTCTCACACAGCTCAGACACCTAAAACCAAAGCTAAACTTTGTGTACACTACCTGTCATCTATGAATTAGCACATTTTCTGCAGGCAATTCATAAGCATTTCTAGAGGCAGGAGGAAACAAGATCTCAACCTGTCACATAGAGAAAGCATGAAGTAGCATCAGGGAAAGAATCCAGATCTCCCAGTTCCTAAATTTTACATTCAATACATTAAACCTCTTCAGTTTTTTTAAGGAGCCATAGTTTAATATAAAGGCAGTCTAAACTGAGTAAATTCCACCTCTCAAAACTTAATTAAAATGAAATTCCCCCATTTTTGAACTATGAAGACTAAGAATGAAGGTTCCATACACAAAAGGGAGAAGAGAAAAAAACAAAAAAAAAGCTGAAATTATTACTTCACCTTTGTCTGAAAAACAACAGATTTTTTTCACAAGTCAGATTTATAGCAAACAAAAATGAGGAATTGTGAAGTTAACAATCGAGCAGAACTAATTTCTGAAACCAGCAAAATGTTTCAAACAGGATCTATTAAGGAAAAGAAAGCATGCTACAAAGAATGCTACCTCGAATAGGGATTAGAAATAGGAAACCCTTATGTAAATTCTACTTTTATATAGAGACAATGAACAATAACTAGAAATCTGCCAGCTCTACACCAGTTCTATGAGATGCCACCATTAAAGTGAGAAAAGATATAACATGTCTTAGGTAAAAGTACTCCTCTGCTGATGTGACACACGAAAACATTTGCATTTCTGATCCTAACACAGTACACTGAAGACACTGAAACCAGTAAGAACACTTTTATCTAATTTTTTTGTTTTGTTTTGTGTCCAGCAGTAAAGAATGGTGAAATATTGGTAATTTTGATACAGCTGTAATTACACTTTTAATACTCAGGAACAAAACAAAATCTCTGCTGCAAACTAAACATGTCTTATTTCCCCATGTATTCGCCTCCCCCTCTCTAGAGTGTTTGCTATCCCCTCTCAAAGTTTCTGATAAAAACTTAAACCAGATTTGTCATACAGGGTAGTTCCACAGACATTTCAAAGAACATCTAAAACTTAAGAAGCTGCAAATACAGTCTAGCAACACACACTTTTAAAAGTATTTATGACCTTTAATCTTTGCAAATTCTTCTGGTTCTGAAAGTTGGACTGCAACACCAACTTATTTGAAGGTTTTTATTGGCTGACTATTTGACTTCAAAAGCAAAAGGCAGATTTAGGTCAGACATTAATTCATTATTTCCATTATTTAAAACTTCACATAAAAAAAAGTCACCAAAATAGTCCAGGAGAGAAAAACTCAGTCAAAAGAAATTCTATTTTGGAATCCAGATCTCTGATAAACAAGTTACATATGGCAAAACAGATGCTACCTGCACACTTAAGTGATTCAGAACTAGCTGCTCATCTTATCCATCAGGTGCGCTTCCTCCAGTTCCAGATTAAACCTGGAAGTCAGTCATCTTACTCTTAAAGCAGTACTGTCATCCTAAAGGATTCTACACTATTTCTGTAGCTAGTAACGAGGTACTGTTTGCCTGCCAAACACCAGCAAAATAAGCACTAACCACCATAAGCCACATCAGAATCAGCTCTGTCTTCAGGCAAAAACATTTGCAGTCTCCACTGGTGCCCAACTATCTCAGGAAAAGAGAATAGCTGAGCACGAGCCTTAGAAAAACACAGACACCACTAGAGTTCTTTCTTAGAGCAAACAAAACCATAATGCAGAAAGCAATTAGGGCTTTTCATCTGAGTTCCTCATCCCCTCACTGTTGCAAAAAGTTCCATGGACTTAAATATTAGAAGTCTATTTCCAATAAAAAACTGTTATTGTGGAAAACATCTGTTATGCACAATGCAGCCAGGTCACAGGTATGCCCAAGAAGAAATGAAACTTGTCAATATTTTCCAGAACCACAGAAAACAACCTATAGGCATTATATTCATTTATTAGGACCCAAATCCCACTTTTATTTGATCTTGAGTTATTCAGGCAACACCACCAGAATGCAACAAGACAATGGGATGAAGATTCTATTTGCCAAATAGGTTGGATTGCTTCTTCTACCAAAGTCCTAATGGAACACAGATTCTTCCAGAGAAACATCACCCTGTATTAGTCATTCCCCAGAGGACGAGATGTGCTTGGCAAGGAGGAGGAACGACAACAAACAAAAACACTCGTGCAGGTTATTATTTATTCCTGCTTTACTAAAACAAAGTAGCGTTTTGTAACAGCAGAATTTGAAAAAAAAATAAGAAGTAAAAACACTAAAATATTTCCTTGGTTCAAAAGCATCAAAACTCTGCTTGTACATACACTTCTGAAATTTTCAAGAAACATCAACCTTTTGTTTCAACCACATGTGGCAATTGAATCTCAGCACAGTTTCATATCCCTGATGGCAAACTCAAAAAAAAGTCTAACATTTTTTTTAATTTAACTCCTAACATACTTTTTTCTTCTAAGGTTCCAGCAAATTGTAGGAATCGTAGTTCTCTTAAAATAAAATATAGTCAGTCAGGGAGTCTACTCCCCGTGGCTGAAGAGATGAGCTGAAAATCTGTGCTGTGTAGGCACAGATAATGATAGATGATACAGAAAGAAAAATTAAGAGAAAAACCAAAAAGCTAAGTCACTTATTTAGGGCTGTAAAGTATAACTTAGTTCTTAAAAGTTAATCGGGTCCATAATAGTGGAGAAGTGTGTATTTCTTACACATTTTAATCTACCTACCTGTAGGTACTTCTGCCTAGGAGATCAGTAGGAGTTGTTCTCTGCTGATCATGGTTTATGTAAGTCACCCATTAGCAACTTAAGCTTTTGAAGTTATGAGTAATATTTCTGTATGGTCTTAAAGAGCTAATAGTACTTTTGGCTAAATGATTGTTTAATATTTTATAAGGAACATAATACAAATAAAAATAAATACCTCTCACATCTTGAATTACTAAAAGCTACAGGGATTCTCACAGTATTTTTCAAGGTAATAGAGCATGATTGATGCTCATAGCTCCATAAGAAACATTTATATGCAAAACACTGCTTTTTCCAATCATGAATTTCTTTTAGGATTCATTATTGCCCTATAGTACTTTTGTCTGAAAAGAGACTCTGGGGAGATGACACTTTCTTTGGTTAGCATTGTTGTAGCTGACAGAATGCATAAAAGGCAAACTGCTTTTTCTCCAGCTTTCAGCCTGAGCCAATCAAATGCAGAGATTCTCAGCCTTTTCTCATCTTGAATACTCAATTTTGAAGTTTACAGAATAATTGTAGCTTTCCAGCACAGAATCATTTTGTCACATAGCCCAATCTAGCTCACATAAATGCTGCTGGTGCCCTAAATACCATTAATAAAAAAACCTTGATCTTTGCATTGTAGACATGTCAGCCTGATTAAAATTATTGCATATTGTTAGCATTAATGTACATTTCATTATGAAGGAATGATCCCTGAAGGCACCCTACACTTACCTTCCTAACAAAAAATAATTTATACCTGGAATTCAGGGTTTTTCCTTCTCTCTTGAGCTGGTGTTGTAGCCCCCGCCTGGATTTCTGGGCCCTACTGTGCTAAACGCTCATACAAAAAGCCAGTCTCTGTACTGAAGAGCTTACAGAATCTTTCATTTTATTTTTAGACAACTGAATAGAGTGACTGGAAAGTACAAGTGAACACCATAATAAGCACTGTTTAATCACTCTAAAGTCCTTATAGATATCACAGAAAATGAGAGTTTCAAAAGGATGGGCTTGAAAGGAAGAAAAGTGACCTCAAGGGATATTTAGAGGCAGCTTCTTCTAAACACAAGGAACGGTAAAACAAAAGAGGCTTGCTAGAAAGCTTGATAAATAACTATCATGACACTTTGACTGCTCATTTGTAGTTCAGGATAAAAACTAAAAGCAAGTGAGGTGACAGATAAGGCAGAGCAGACCACAGCTAACCAGCTGGAAGTAGCTGGAAAGATCCTGTCACTAGTCTGCTCAAGGGGCAAAGAGAACCATGCAGAGGCTAACTCAAGAACCAAGCAAATGACCTCAGCAACAGAGTCCTGCATTGATGTTAGCTGCAGAGAACTGGATTCAATGTTCAAAGAGGAGGGTTTTCTTCCCAGAGTGAGGGAAAAGTCTGGAATTTGGAAAGCCTTTTTGGCGGTACTGTTTCTGGTTTTGCTTCAGTTCAATGCAAGACACTGTGGCAAGTTATTAAGGGCAACAGCATTTAACATCACCCAAGAGTTCAATATTAAAAAACCCCAAGCATTTATTTCATTAACAGTGGCACTCCAAGCTACACATATACTGTCTCTTAACTCCTGGCTCATCAGGTCTTTTAGAAGCCCCATGAGTTGAGATGCCACCTAGAAAATAAAGGTCTATAATGGTCAAGACAACCTAAGTACCAGAAAGATACTTCATCCTATACAGGGACAGAAGAAAAGCTAGTATTGAGCAGGCAGTGTAATCTGGCCCAAGTCTGCAAATAATACAGACACCTGAGCTGGCATCAGTTCAAGCTAATGCAGCCATATGGTGTGGCTCAGCCCAGTATGGACACAAGAGGACACAAAAACCTGAGTAAACACAGCACTGGGGGTGAGGTAACAACGTCTGCCTCTCTGCAGGCTCCAGCACCTTCCCAGCAGTGTGCCACACGCACTGCCAGCTCAGCAATCCTGCACTGCACTCCACTGCTCTGTTATGCACCAACAACCAACCATGGTCACCAGTAACTGCAGCCATCTGTTTCCCTCTTCCAGGCCCCCACTGAAAACATTTCTGACATCAGCACTGTCTCCATAGCACCTAGAAAACTTCAGTAATTTTTTTTCCAGTATTAAAGCAAACCAGAGCAAAAAACTGGACAAATTTAAATGCAAGATGGCATTTAATAATTTAATAAACTATTCCAGATGGCAAGAAGTAACTAACTATGTGCAAGTCCATTTTTCATCTCTTCACAGAGATTTTGATTCAGCCACTGTGAACCTGTACCAGGAAGGATTGTTTTGCAGTTCTTCTCACCTGCTCTGTGTGTTTTCACTGTATCCTTTCAACTACACTTGGCACCTCAAGCAGTCCTCCACAGTCAGCTAAACCAAGGAACTGATGCAGCTAAAAACTGTGTGTAGCAGCACTGATTTAAGAACTGAGCATGGGTCTGCATCCCCAAAGTACTACACTGTACCACAGAACGCCACACTGCAGATGGCTGCTTGGGAATCTTTATGTGATATCTGTAGATAAATCAGTAAAAGTACAAAAAGAGTATCTAAATGACATTCACTATTACCTGCTACTCTGCCACCTGGCAGTCTTACTATTCATATTCCACCAGATCCCTGACTGTCAGAAGTACCTCCAGTTTGAGATACATCCTCTGAAAAGAATGTGCAGTTTTTGCCTTTGCTTCTACCAGTTTTCTTAGATTTCACTCTTTGCTGTACCGAAAGGAGTTATTTCCTTACTGCACAGGTTTATTTCATTTTCGCTGGTCACCAGTCCTCTGTGGGTCTGTTCTTCCTTCAGAATGAAAATACTCATCCATTTGAAGCAAAATTAAACTGTTCAGTACAATGTAACTTACATGGACTCTGCCTGCTACTGACAGTTATTATCCTGCTGCTTCATCTCAAGAGTTCAGTTTACTGCAGCATATTCAGAACAATCTCAGAAAAGTCATCCCACAGCAGGTAGCAGTTTCTCTAAAAACGTGTCCTGTAAGATCCCGTAACAGTCAGTCAGTCTCATAAAATTCTACTCATACAAGAGAAAGGACATTTTAGAAAGGCAGGCAAAGTTAGTTTCTAATATCTTAAACCACAGAAGACAATTAAAATGATCAAATACCAAATATTTACTTTGCTAGTAAGTATTTGTGTTTTCTGGAGCACATTTGATGCCAAATATTTTATTTTCAAAACCCAAAGCACATTAAGCACTAAAGCAGAAAATATATTTCCATGCTAGATTTTTTTGAACTGTAGCTTAGACATTATTCTCAGAAATTCAGTAAACATTAGGATATCAAAATGCTTGACCTTATTTCAGTACAAGTGCCATGCAGTACATGGAACTACAGAAACTGTAGATGTCTGCATCTGAGACAAATTCCAGTGACAGCACAGGGATGCCTTGCACTACTTGGGGATTCTTTCAAAGCAGCCACTTATGAAAATTGCCCTTTTGATAGGTATCAGTGTAGTAATCTTTTTTTCCTTTTGCCTTATTTAAAATTCTTGCTACACTACTCTGGGTATGTACCCTTCATTACTAGGTCACTTCTTACCTTCATGCCTGTAATTGGAGAGTAATGATGCCATAATGGGCTCACAATGTCAGTGAGGTGCAAGCTGAATCAGATTCAGTGTATTAGCTTCACCAAATTAAATTTTCACTTGCAGAAGGACATTCAAGGGATACAGATGTAAAACAGAGCTAAGTTAACCCCCCCGCCTCAAAAGTATGACAAAGAAAGCTAAGTCTCATGACAAGCACATCAAACATTCTTTGTCCAAAATGAGGCTTGTGACTGCTGTGAGATTTCTTCAGCCTTTAGATTTTTTTACAAATTTTCTAATATCTTCAGTCTTTGTGATGAAAGAAGAAAGTTTTATAAAACATATCCCTTCCCAACCTCACGTATTCACCACTGTGTCCACTATATACATGCCACAAAAGGTCGAGGGGAAGTGCACTGATCCAACCACGTCCCTAGAAAAAGAGTTTTCTGAAATACAGAGCATGTACTGGCTCTGTCTGGCAACTTTGGTGTTCAAGTTCTACACCTAAGAAATAAACAAGTCAGGAGATGAAACATTATCAACTGCTACACGAAATTGATACCAACACTTACAGAGTCTGTATGTCACACTGACTTCAGAACACACATTATACGTGTTTGCCAGTGTGTACATAGGCAACAGCAGAAGGATAACAAACTCCAGAACTTTGTGCCCACAGCTAACAATGAACACAAGAATACTTCTCAAAGCCCAATCAAAATCTTCCATATTAAACTTACTTGCCCTTGACACCAGCAAAGTAGAACAATGTCATTTTATCACAGCTAAGCAGCAAGTAAAATACAGTCTCCATTCAGCCTCCTAGACAGACTCTGAAGCAAATGGAAGGACCTGCACCTGGAGCTCACTGAGTAGGGACTGTGCTTGTGGGAGGTTCTCTTTGTGCAAGTTTTTCAATCTCTACAATCACCACACTATTCTAACTTACTAATTCTTTTAAAAGCCTAGAATTTGCTCCAGCTGATACTGGTAACATACCAATAACATGATGCCTGAAGTCTCCAGTTCAGTTTTATGACAGGTCTGTAAAGCAGGTACTTCAACAATAATTCCTCTGAATCTTACTGCTCTGAGAGTTATTGACTTAAATATAACCATTTTCAGTCTATTTTCATTTGTTTGTCAGAGGCTCACTCAGCTATGAGTGCAACACTAGCATATAGACAGGTACCCCACGCTTCCTACATGAAAATTACAGTACTGTTGTTTGCTTATCCTGGATTATTGAAGGTCCTTATTTCAATTGTGCAAGCCCAGTACGAAAGAAGTACATGTGTGCAAAAATACAGCTCTGTTTTCACTTGGTTTGTCTTTTCTTTTTCCCCTCAAAAGTCCACAGAAAATTATTGGTTTGTTTCTTCAGTTGCAACAATTAATAATTCACTTTTCAGACAGTGATTTTTAAGGAACCAAAGAAAAGGCCAAAACTTTGCACAAAAGGACACTATATTAATTTCAAATAAAAGGAATTATTAAAAAACATAATTAAAAATTGTCTACAGTGCCAAAATCTGCAATAGTAAGTCACATAACTAGCCAGAAAGACCACATGAATCAGTATTACCACCCTAAAACAGCTCTCCCAGTACAAAGGATGGCTGATAACTGATTTAAATAAGTTTCTTTTCAACACAAAACATTCATTTTGTTTGTGCTGCAACTATTTTAACGTAAGACTCAACACTGTTAAATCAGAGTCAGTAGGAATCGCACCACTGATTACAGGGACAGAGATTCAAAACGTTTATCCCAGGCTCTAGGTCAGAAGGCAGCACAATTCCAGAAGCTTTGGTGGTATCTCAGAACTCACAATATTACTAACAACTACTACAGTAAATTTTCAGTAAAGCATTTTTACTCTTGTAGTTTCCCAAACACATATGACATTTTTGCACTCTTATAACCTGCAGCTTTTGTTTCACAAAAGCTTATACTATAAATAAACACATCCAGAACAGAGGTAACACAACAATAGCTATTTTCAATGTTAAGTCCTTAAAAATTATTTGCCTGCACCTAGCAGAGGGCTCAACCCTATCTTACTCTTACTCTGTGCTGGATGGTAGTTTTGGGGTACTGAAGTGAGTGGGAGTTGCTGTATAGCCTTTTTTTTTTAAGTGTTATTACTGCCCTCACAGCATTCTAAGAATGTTATGCCTGGCTACAGAGACCAGATTTTCAGCAGTTCAGTTAGGCACAAAATCAAAATGGACAAATCTTCACCAGAGCTCAGAACAGTCGGTACTAACCTCTTTTGAAAATCTGCCCCAATTATAGATGCCAAGTACTTGAAAACCTGGCTCCAAGCTCTTAAAAATCCATTTTCATATGCTCAAAACCAACACTGCAGTCACTAAAGGGACTCCTGAGACTCTTTTTCTACCAGGGAAGAGCAGGGCAAGAGGCAATCTAAAACAGAGAGAGTAAACTTACTTAAAATGACAAAGCTTACTACTACTACATTTACTGGCACTGTCCAGATTTGGGTATAGCCCCTTTTATACTTATATATTAGCCTTTCTGAGCCAGAACTGAGCACGTCTTCCTTTTGCCATTTCCTCACTGATGTCAGCCTGAGATGTTGCTAGAGACAGTAGATAAGAGTCAAAACAATGAGCTGGCCTGAAGGAAAATATAGCAATCCCTCACTTTTTTCTTTTCGTGTAACCAAATCAGGTTCAATTTATGCAAATTAACTGAATTTACACACCATGGTAAAAAAGGCCAAAACCAGAATATTCATCCAACTGTAAATTTATACACTTGTGAAAGAGAACATAACCATTTGCTATTTCAGTGGGCTAGGATGGTATCACTTAGCTTTAGCACTTCACTCCAGGAATCACTTCCTAAAATAAACCGTTGTGCAAAATGAGACTAAATTAAACATTTGAAAGCTTTCACAGTTTTGAACTTTAATATAAAATACGAAATAACAGAGACGAAATTCTACCCTCAGCACAATTCTTTGTTCAAAAGCTATGAATAAAAGTTGTTCTGTTACTGCAGTTTCTTTGAGGATATTTGAATTTAGCAGTACAGTAGTTGTTCACACTTTTATGTTCAAATGTAAAACTGAAATGACAGTTTTGGCCAATTCATACAGTTATTACACTAGAAAGTCAGTTTCCATTAGTTTCCTGAACTGCCATACAGAAAAAATAGAATCATCACTTTTTTCGTGCTGTGATCAGAGCTGTACAGAGAAGTCTCCAAGCATCTGTTAAGGAACTCTTGCCTTTAAAACATGTGCATGACATCTAACATAGAAGAGTTTGGCTTTTTACTTCTACCACCTGCCCTGATAATTTAAATATGCTATTTTCTTAGCACAAACTATCTTTACCACAGTTAAAAAATTCAACTTCTCAAAGAAGCAATGTTAATTCTAGCTTATCTAAACACAGATGATTCTTATGAGAAAACAAAAACATCAGGGACTTAATGTAAAAACCTTCTAATACGCTAGTGTATAATTACATTATTCATTAGCAAGTGACTTCAAGGGGGTGTAATTTAATGTTTCCTTCCTGTCCCTTGAGCAAACAAAACACAGAATAGTTAATCAATTTGATCCCTAAAGCCTCAATAAAATCTGGTAGAGGCTCACCCTGGACTGCCCTTGAGGATCAAGGGTGCTTATCCAACTTACAGGTTCACTCACTGAAGGGGAAGGATGGCAGCTCCGAGTGCTTCCTGCGCTTGCATCGTTTCTCAGTAAAGTCAACGCAAAGGAATTGTCCTGTAAGACTTACTGATCCCTTGCTGCTGCTTTTGCCTAACTCCACGTTTTGTGCGCTGGGCTGGTCGCTGTGAGGGGCCCTGAAATTGGGCACATCCACCCTGAGTCTCACCTCGCATCTCCCTTCCACGGCCCTGCACTGCGCTGCTTCGGGCGGCCTGCGGGATCCGCACACTGACAAACTGAAGGCAAAAAAGGGAAAAAAAAAACCCACAGCCTATTAAAACAATGCTTACTTAGCAGCAAACTATTTAATGAAACATTTAATTACTTAATAAGCCTGCCATTCAAACACCTTTCTTTACTCCAGCGGGGTTAATTCCCAATGGCAACACCCGAGAAGGCGAGCTGAGAGCTTTACAGGCAGAAACCCCACCCTGAGGAGCGAGATGACCCACGAGAGCTTTACCAAAGGGAAACCCCACCCTGAGGAGCGAGGTGACCCACGAGAGCTTTACCAAAGGGAAACCCCACTGTGAGAAGTGACCCACGAGAGCTTTACCAAGGAGAAACCCCGCTCTGAGGAGCAGTGCGACCCACGACACCCGCTCACCGGCCTCTCTCAGCTGCCGCTATTCCTGCGCTGCTCCGGCCTTTTCCCTGCCCCTCGCTGTCCCTTTCCGTGCCCCTCGCTGTCCCTGCCCCTCGCTGTCCCTGTCCCTGTCCCCGGGCCGGGCAGTGATGGCCGCGCTCCGGGGGTGGGGGGGCCGCTAACGGCGCGCGCGCCCTGCGCCACGTGCGCCCGCGCGCGTCCCGCTTTCCCGCCGCGCGCCCTCTGATTGGCTGCCGGGCTCGCGGCGGGGGCGGGGCCGCGCGGTGTGAGGGCGGTGGTGCCGGGGGCGGGGCCGGCCCTGAGGGGCCGATGGGGGGGCTGAGGGGGCTGTGCTGGCCCTGAGGGGCCGATGGTAGCCCTGAGGGGGCGATGTTGGCCCTGAGGGGGCGATGGCGGGGGCCGGGTTCGGCCGGAGATCCCCTCGCCCCTGGGGAGGGCGGAACGCCAGCTGCGGTTCTCACCCAGGTGGGGTACACTCGGTATGTTGTCGTCCTTAGCGTTGTATTTGTTTGGAGGGATCTAACGTCGGCTTCCGAGGTAAAGTGTCGGTGCCCTCCTGAGGCGTAGCCTCGCTTTTACCTGACCTGTACCTTTCCAAAGTTTTAACAACACGGTTTTTAAGCCACGGAAAAGGTGCTTTAAGTGATTATGATGAATAAGCTCTGCCATCTCTCTCGGTGCCAAGCTGGCTGGCTTGCTGGCTCTTTGCCCGCTCCTGCCGGGTCCTGAACTGGGGAGTGACTAAAGAAAGGAATCAGAGGATTGGGCGTAGGTCTGGCAGAGCTGCTCCTGTAACCTGTTCCCTTCTGGCATTTTCATTACCTGGCATGTCCTTATGGCAGCAGTGGCTTTCCTGCCCTCGCACTGTTCTTCAAGATGCTGCCTCCTGACAGCACTGGGATGCAAAAAAAAGCTAGGAAAGGCGGACTTGAGGTGGCCTCAATGAGAAGGGAAATACCATGAAACTATATGTTGAATTTCTGATGTATCAGTAGCTAATTAGCAGGGTTTAGGGGAATGGGAGGGGGGTTGAGCTCTATCAGCTCTCTGTGACCCTGTGTCCACTTAATGGAAAAGGAATCTAATTGATATACAGGTTCTCTGTACTTTTCAGAGAGAATGGTTTCATCTAAGACTTGCATTACCTGCCTCCCTGAAACAGCTTACTAGTAGATTTAGGTTGTCTTACTGATGCTGACACTTGAAACTCTTTGAACTGTAAATGTATTAACTATTTTTGTCAGTTACACTGACTTCTTTTTGTCATTCTGATGATGAGTTTCATACTCATTATTACTGGTTTGTTTACATCTATTTTGTGTACCCAAAGTCTGAGATGGGTATTTCATAATTATGTTGGCTTTTTGCATTAATGTGTGATCTGTAATATTTTGGGGCATTCCCATAGTGTTTATTTAATTAGTTTGCCTGGCCTGTGTATTAAAAATCTTTCTGTACCTTGGAAAGTAATCTAATTTTCTGAATACTGGAAAGATATTCTGTTAGAAATTTGACATGATTTTTAAAATTCTACTTGTCTGTTCCATAGCCAATTTCCTTCTGCAGTAGTGGTCAAAAACTCATCAGTGCCTAAAGAATCTCAGGAGAGCTGTCTTCAGCAATGAGGTTTTTTTCTTGAACTGTACAGCTTAAGCACTTATTATACAGCACATGTTTAATGTAAACAGCATGTACTGAAGTGTGTCTGTGTAGTAATGCTAAATACAGAAACACCATCACAGAATTCAAAAGAAGGATGTAGTTTTCCACTTGTTCTGAATGATATGCAGCAGTAATGGGCTGGAAAAATAATAAGAAGTAATGTGGCTAACAGAAAGTCAATATAGAAATTATCTTTTTCTTTTAATTTAGGTGCTTATTTGGGGTATTATTATACACTTCCTTTTTGTCAGAATTACTTCTTCTTACAATGGAATCAAAATTTGAGACCAATTTTCTTGAGACCTCGTGACATCTCCCTGTGCCTGAAAAACTGTTCCGTTCTCAAACTTGTTCATCCTACAGCCCCCTCCTCCCATGCACCTAAGGCACTCTATTTCTATTTCCAGCAATATATTATAGCCAAATTTTTCTTTTTTTTCTTTTTTTTTTCTTTTTTTTTTGGTGAGTGTAAAGAGAAGGGGATTGTACTAAAAATATTTGAGAGTATGTGGAAACTTGACTGCAAATACTTAGTGGGTCTCAAGATGCAGGTGTTGGAGTTGACTGTTCTGAACATCTGGAATGTTACTGATAGTAAATTTGTAGCTGTGAGAAATGCAAGCTTTGTGGCGATGTCACAATTCTTAGCTTCTGACAATGTTTTGCATATTGAATACTAAGAGCTAGCTTTTTGCAAAACAATTCTAGGTGATAGATTTATCTTTTCAGTGCTTATGTCTATTGAGCATTTTCTGTACTCACATGTAAAATCTCTTATTTTTATAATTTGACATCTCTGTACTATTTGCTGCTGTTTTTTTCAGGTAATGTATGCCTTTTTAATCATTTTGTTGCCTCTTTTCTTCTGAACTGTCAGGCTTGGGGCCTTATACATTGCCTGCAGTTCAGCACATTGTCCACGTTTTTATAGAAACTGTTGAAATTGCGTGATTCCACTCCCTTCATTACGTGCTTGGCAGCAGTTCCTTCATGGGTATAGCTGTTGTTTTTCCTCTCTGCTGAATGTTCCAGCTCTTGCAGTGTCAGTTCCTTCACCAGCCATCTGTCTTGCTGGCTCACTCACTATCTTAACAGCTCTCTTTCTCAGACTAGATGTAAGTCCTAGTGAGTATGCCATCAGCTGTTAATTTTTTATTCAGAAGCTTTTAAAACAATTGTTGCTCCACAAAAACACCCTATATGTAAATCCTCTCTATTCAGTCCTTGGTACTTAATGGTTGCTTTCTTCAGCCTCCTCCTTTTTCCAGGTTCCCTTGCAACTTGTTTGTCTATCACTTAATTTTTTTTCCCAAAATTTTTAAAGTAATTTTCTCCAATTTGACAACCCAAGTTGCCTGCAAATTCTATCTGGAAAGTACATGTCTGAATGCAAGGAAAGTCTATCCCAGTTCTGTTTGTTTCCCAGTAACACTACAATCACTGAAAGAAGCATCTAAGTACTTTCAGATATTACAGAAGTCAGTAATAGCTCCTGAGAAGCGTCAGATTGGTACCTTTTGTCAGTAAGTTAGATAATAACTTCTTTGTGATGGTATCAGTGTTACAGATGGGATAGATTGTCTTATAGCTCAGGGGCTGGCATATTGCTAAACAATCTAGCAATCTTTTTGATGAAAAGTTCTATTTGCTTGTAAGCCAGTCAGGCCTGGATGCAAAATTGCTTTATGAAGCCCCGAGAGTATAGTATTCCTTATTATAGTAGCAGATTGTTTTATTTTTGTACTCTATACCTGCTTTATAATCTTCCAATAGCTAAGATTGAGTTAGATAGTGTCAAGACCTTTATAAACCACTACTTGGGTTTAGTGCAATTTGCAGCTGTAGAAATGATTCACACAGATAATAATTTCAATAGAGACGGACCAGATTTTTTTAAAGGTATATTGATAATCCTTTCTCAGACCCTCTGCTCCTTTCTTGGACAAATTCAAACATTGTTTATTGCCAGTGCCAATTAGTCAGCCAAGCATCTGCAGCTGGCAGCTGTCCTCATGAAGAAGGCCCCAGAAGATTAAAACTCCTGGGATGCTGATTTGCATGTTAGATGTTACTGTTTGTCATCCTCTAGACATCTTCCATATTGTTTCTTAATGATAAAGAAAACTGAGTATGCTTACAGCAGCAACTAATAATTAGTAGCTGGATTTTTATTTCCCCACTGTACTTATGACCTCCAGTATAGATTTAGACCTGTCATGTTATGCCTCTAGTGAGGGACTGTCCATCTGAGAAAGGTTTGTTCCAAGATAAATCGTTCCCACTCAACCAGGTCTTGTCCCATTGTGATACACTTAGGCTGGCAGAAATGTGTTCATAATAGATTAACCTGGTCTGGGCTAGAAAGTTAAAACTGTATAACTACATTGTAATACAATATATTGTTACATGGGTAACAGAATTAATGGCAGTAAAATAATTCCAGTGGTACAGAAAAGTCTTACTAAAAGTTACACAATGTCTTTCTGGTATTTTTTTGTTGCAGTTTTTGTGCACAGAAAGTGAAAACAGTCAAATAAGACAGCAGCATAGAAGAGAGTGTTAATTAATTTCTTTTCTGTCTTTCTCTCAGACAAGTCAACTTCAAGACAAGACTTCCAATAGAAAAGTGACATAATGCTAGTCTTTGAGGCAGCAGAAGTTGTCTCCAAAACCCTATTACGTGAGGTACTCAGGTGTGGTCATGACAAGCCTTATGATTAAGTATAAGCATGAGAGGCAAACAAATTTGAAAATGTCCAGAAGTCTGCAGATGTGAACAGGTAACTAATATACTTTTTCTCATTAAGTGAAGCTGCAGGTATCTTATGCTAAACAGATCAAGTAGTTAAATCCAAGAAAGCTGGAGACTGAAACTGGTGAGTTCCAACTTACCTTCCCTGCTTGTCACTAGGATATACTCTGTAGTCTGGGATCAAACTAAGCATTATCCCATTAATATTAAGGAATGTCATCATTGTTAGGTGAACACACTGTCTGTGTTAATTTACTGTGCTGGAAATAACACATAAACTCACTTCAGAGGAATAAAACTATTCACCAGGATGTGATTGGAAGGGTATTTTAAGAGCAGACAAAATCTACTTATGTGCTAGGCTAGAAGGAGCTAGCTGCTACTTAGCATGCTATTAACTAAAAGGAATCTCAATTAATTCCCTCTGCAAGGAAAAAAAAAAGGTTAGGCCTCTCAAGATTTCAAAATTTTGTGTTTTAAGTAGTGTCCATTACCAAAGAGAATTCCTGCTAGCAAACCAGTCAAAATTTGAGCAAATATAGTTAAGGATGTGTAAAGTGAATAAAAACTTAATGTTCGCATTAGGCTAATAAAATTTTTCCATCATGGAAAATGCAAGGGCTTCAGCTTCGTCATAGTTTTTACATTGTATTCTAATTAAATGGATTTACATTTTATCAAAACTACCTGAGTAAGTCACACTTCCAGCTGGCAAGACATGTTCATTGCAACATCCTAAAGTAATAGGAACATTACTGTGTAGAGCTTAATAATCTTTTCCATACTTTTTACAACAAAGCATACTATTCTATTTACTTATACTGTGTTCAATAAAAGTTAGATTAAGTGATTTTTTGTATTCTCTAAAAATGGCTGATATGATACAACTTGTGTTTCGCAGATATAAAGACTGTGTATAGGAAAGTTCTGAATGGAGAAATCTGGAGCTGGGCCTTGTGGTCTTGTCAGAAGTAGCTCTTCAGAGGCAGATTATGAAATTAGAGCTGTAATCTCTGCTTGACATAGAGTTAATATGCAGCCATTCCAGGGCTGAAGCTGTTTACTGGTTCTTCCATCTGTCAGGATTTTCCTAGTTTTTAAGGAAAAGAAATACATACATTTGAAACAGATTGCATAAAGGAAAGCTTTCTTTGTGGCTATATTATGGAGCCCCATGGAAGAACTGTGGGTAGCTACTGGCAGACCACAAGATGAAGGAGTGAATGGTTGTAATGGAAGCAGTTATTTACAATAGCTAAACAAACTCAAAATATTTTTTCTACTCTTTGATGTGACACTTGGAACTTGTTTGTGTCAGACAAAATAGTGTGAAAAATAATAGTCAAAAGCATTAAGACAAGAGGAGGAGGATAGACCTGAGTGAAGTCTACACGGGTTGGGGTATTTTTTATCTCTCTTTCTTTTGGGGCTGGGCTCAGCTTTTGCTTTCTGAATAGTTTAGTGTGCAGAATCTGCAAGGTTAATGTATAAGCTACACTTGAAGCAAAGGTATCTGTTCAGCAAAGGTTTAGCTGTGCTTGTACCTTTTCACCTTATGTACCTTGGATACCTAACTGTTTTGCTTTGGAAGATATAAAGAGAAGAATATTAGGCTACAGCTGGAGGTTCAGAGAAGTGATCAGGAAGTTGTTTTTTTAAGAAGTTGCAAGTATCTGTCACTCATGTTATTTAAAAGTTAATACTTTAACAAGGAAGGTGAAATTACAAGTTTAGGGCCTTCCTCCATGAATAAAAATCCTTTTATACCCAAGATATGCCCATCTGTTTACAGCAATATGCAATTGGAATTAGCTTTGCCAGTCTGTGGTAGCCAACTTGTGCTTCATTTCCATTGTACATTGTTCTTTCAAAGGAATGCTTATCATATAGCTGATACCCTGGCAGTAACTAGAGTAATTTACATAATTGCACCTTATCAGGACAAGCTTTTTTCAGTAATTTTCCCACCTTTGGTGTGGGAGTAAGAAAAGTTTCCCCAGGACTAGAAACAATGAAGGGCTGTTTTTAGACTATGGAGTCATCTTTACTTCTGCACTCTTTCCATGTTCGAAGGGTAAAAGCAACTTAAAGTTCTATAGAGCTCTATCATGAAAAAGGGATGGTATGTGCATCCTCTGTGATTACAAGGATCCTCATCTCCAGTGTGTGTGTCAGCAAAGTGTGTATCCACATGCTCAGGAATTAATTACGCATACTCATTGTCAGGGTCTCTTCCTCTCTTTCTCTCTCAAAGAGGCACTAAGGGATTCCAACATGGATTTTATCCTTCTTTCCTCTCACTCAGGGGTACAAGAGAACATAAACTTCTCTCTATCCTCTGAATATAATCTACTAACATATCCCACTCCACAAAAAAAGTAATAAAATTAACAAGACTCTTTCTTCATTTGTCTCTGGCAGTTCTTCAGGTCGGCTAAGAGACTCCTGTCTATTTTGTGTTTTCTAGACTCTCCTTGTCTTTTTCTTCTGCTGGTAAAGTCCTCAGTGGAGTTCAGCTTGGAGCTGGATGAAGGACTTCCACAGAAAAAGCTAGTAAACTCTGATCTCTCACCTCTATGACAGTACTGATTTCACAGAAGTAACTGTGATGAAGTCAGGAACTGAGTAGTTTTTCTACCAGTCTGTGCTATTTGAAGCATTTTGGGGCACACTCACTATTCTGATACACTTTCACTTGTCACTTCTGACTGAGACAAAATTTCTCATTGTTTTCAATATCAATGGCAGTTCTGCTTAGTAACACAAGAAGGGTGGAGTAGCCTGTATGGAAAGCTACAGTCCCTCAACAGATAGCTGCTTATTTTTCTTAAATAACATTCTCTCTTCCCAGAAAGGGTTAAACTCAGATTTTTCTCCATCCAGTAACTGCTTAGTAAAGAAAGAAAACAAAGTTGCACAACTTCCTGAAGCAAGTGATCACAGGTTTTTCTCCTAGCCTCTTTGCAGTTACCCTAAAGAAGTCTATGGATTTTTACCCCTTTTTCCAACATGGCTGTATTAATGTCTTGAGTAAGTGAAGGGAATAAAGTGACTACTTAACTCTTATTTTGGCAGAGAGGAGACTAAAGCAAAGGAAAAAAAAATCCTGCTTCAAAGTGAATAGCTTCTACTGTACTTCAAGCACAGTATAGGTGGGAAACAACTAATAAACCACCAAAACCTGTGTTGAAGCAAAACTGTTAATCAATTTTAACTCATTTAGAAATAGTAAATGGGGACAGATGGAATCCAGTGATTCTCTCTCTTTCACATAAGACAGTTTTAAAATATATTAAAAGCTTGTGTACTTTTGAGTGACAGATATAGCTTGTCACTTTAGAGGTTATTTTTGCTATTGTTAATACTGAAATAGATTGTACTTGAATAACAGTAGTTGACAGAAGTCTTAACTACCTCAGAGAAAATGCTTGTCTTGCATTTATTATCTCAGGTTTCAGGTTTAAGGAGCTGTATGTGGTTAAACTGAAATTATGTAACAGTAATAGAATCCTGTTGAAGTTGATGCCTTTTAGAAGACAAGGGAGTGAGGGTGAGAAGTGGTAGGTGTGACTGTACAGTAACCCATGTTAAACTTTTTCCCTAAGTGTATTCTTTGAGACAGCAATCAGCTATCCAGAACAGAGCCCAGGACGTGATCTCTGCTGTTTGCATTGAACTTATTGTTTATCTTGTGGTATTTCTCCCATGAGACAGTTGAGGGGCAGCTCACAAGCAGAGTGCTTACTTTCTCTTCTTTAAATATACTTGTTAAACCTCAAAGTTGTAGCAGAAGATTCAAGCCTGAGAGTTTTCCTACTCTCTCTCATCTTCACTGAGATTTTCTATAATCATGAAGTTGTTTGCTGGTTGCTTCACTAAGGTATGACAGCATCCTGCCTGCTTTTAGAGTAAATGCTGAGAGACTCTCACAGTGTAGCCATCAAAGGGCAGGATGTGCATGATTAAGTCGGGAATCACGAAAATTTGGTGACTTCCCAGTGGATAAACAGAACCTTATGTGCAGGGCTTGCCCTGTATCCCATCATTTTAATCTTCTTGCTTCCCTCTGAAGCACTAGGAACGAAACTGAGTAGAACTTAGTAAAGCAGGAAAATCTTGTATTCATTGCAATTCTATATAAATTCTGTCCCCAAACTACACATTTCTCAGGAACTAGTTGGTCAAGACAAATAAAATGTGAATATTTCTGCACAAATCTTTGTCAGCATTGTGTTGTCAGCTCAAATTATGGACTATCCCTTTTTACAACAATGACACAATTCATCCATAGCCTAACATTTTCCCAGATTTTCAGGTGACTTTGACCTGTGAGACATAAAAGTAGATGATTACAGCAATAAGGCCTAGAGTGAAGTTACAATTTCTTCTATTTACTCCTGAGTATTGTGGAGAACTTACTATAAATGCTTAACCACTATAGTTAAATATTCATAAGTTAGAAACTATACCTTCAAAAATTACTGAATACATTACTTGTTTCTTGAAGGAAGACACTTGGATTACTGCTTTTGAGTTAGCAAGCCCTCTCTTGTAAGAGGAAGCAGTTCAGCAACTGCTTATTGCATTGTGTATTTAAATATCTTTTTTGAAGAGTAGACTTGGGAGTATCATATAACAGTTTACAGGCCTTTATGGGGATAAGTAAAATCTAGTTATGTTTAATGCCAAACATTGCTAAAATTCAAGCAGAAAATTGTCACTATACAATACATAAAATTATTTTTTCTCTCTTTAGAATTGTAGAAAATACATAGACCATCTCAGCCACAATCCAAGGAACAAAAGATCGTATTAAAAAGATGTTTTGGCAATACAGGATACTTTGGTTCTCCCTCATAAAGGTATGTGTCTTGTCATTCTCCCTCATATAGATAAGCAGTAAAAAGTCTCTGCTTTTCAATTGTACATACTGATTTTTAACTATAGTGTTTTTGTACAGATTGTGCTTATAAGGATTATTTTTTTTAAATCATTTTGTTACTGTATAGTGTGATCATAACAGTGGCTCTAATGTTAAAAATATATCCAGGTCAGTTTTTTGTACAAGCCTTTTTGAAAAATAGACTTTTACTTAAGTATAATGGAAACATTTCCATGACTTCAGCAGTCTACTGTAGAAGTTAAAATAAACATTTCCACAAAGAAATTGTAACTTGAGATTTAATGTACTGTGTTGAATGCATGATAACTGGGAAAGTTGCAGTGGATCCTACATCAGGAAAATATTGATTGTCTATTGCCCAAGCTGACATGCAAGTAATTAGCATAAATGTTCTGTTTGCAATAGCCTTTAGCATAAACAATGTGGGGAACACAAGTGTCCTTTTTAATATATTTTGGGAAGACCAGATCGTTGGCTCTATTAAAAGCATGCTGCCCCAGCCTCATTAGTACAAAGCAGCTTTGTCTTTGTGCTGACTGACCAGGTGGAAATATGAATGTGGCAGCAAGCAGAGTCTCAGTTTATGAATTATGGCAATGTAGGGGTGTGGTCAGAGCATGCTGCTTAGCTTCTCTGATATTTTAGTGGCTTCTTGAGGGCTGTTACAGGCAGCAGAAACTGAAAATATACTGCTGAAATGTCTGCAGTGTTCTTCTGTTATTAAGCCTCTTATTCCTACCCAAAAATGAGAACCTATTTTAAGGTTTAACAGTGTCCTTTTAAATTAGAAGGAAACTGCTACAGGGAGATATTCAGAGTAGGTTAGGCAGTGGTTACTATCACTAAACAGAGGTGGATTTGTTAAGATCAAAATGGTTGACTTGTCACTCTATAGTAATTGTTCCCTGTGGAAAAAATTCAATAGCATCGCTTAAATCACACATAGCTGGTCACGTGCTCTGAGGCTTTGGTGGTGCTTAGACTAAAAGGCAGAGGTAGGGAGGAGCTGTGTCAGGAAATCTTTTAATTCTGCTGGTGAGGGGAAGCTTGCCTTGCATGTGGTCATGTGCACAAATTGATTTTTAATTTTTACAGTAATGCACTATTATAATTGTTAACTCAATTGATTCCTAAAAGGCTACTGTTAAGGGCCAGACGTTATGCCCCTGCATGTCCAAGGTGCCTATTGGAAAGAGAGCTTTTGAATATACAGTGACTGTCAGATAGTACCCAATCTGCTCAACTTCTTTTTATTACAGTAAAGCACAAAATCTGTTAATCTGCAGCCTATATAAGACAGATTGAATGCATGCTATCCTGAAAATGAATTACATACTGAACCTTAATCATTAGTTAAAAAAAAAAAAAAAAAAAAGCCAAGTCAATGAATATGAGGAGAAATACGAGAAGTACTATGTTTCTATCCAGACTGGAGAAGCACTAATAATATGGGAGCTGATGCTTTTAAACACTTGCCTTACTGCTCCCAGCAATTGTCTTTCTGGCTCTTTTTCTGGTTTAATACATCAAATAGTAACATGGGATGCAGGAGATGCCTTAGACACAAAGAAATTCTAGATACAGGGCAGAAGTAAACTGAGGCAAAGTGCTAAGAGTACAATAATTAGACTGCATTTGGTTTTCTAAAGGAAGCAAATTTTTAATCTTAGTTTGGTTCTTCAGTTTCTTTTCAAAACCAGCATGGAAACTGTGCAAGTTCCTGGTCTGGCTGCATGCAGTCTCCTAGGTTAAACTTTTCTCACTCTCTACACCCGAGAAAGGTGCTGAGCTTCTGTTTTGCCAGCCTCCCCCTTCCCATGCCACACTGAGAATTTTAAATTAACCTGTATTACCAGCATCACAAAAAGGTTACAGTGGTGTGCTTCTCAATCTAGGGTGCAACATACAGTCTATTGATAGCTAAGGAATACTCGCTGGTCCTGCGACAACAGTACAGCTACAATAGTAGCTACGACACATACAAGCAGTTAAGAACACTTGCTGCTTGATTATGCACGTTTAATAGGCTTGCTCAATTCCCTATTCATCACCCAGCACTAAGAGGAAGCCTGAAGCATCAGGCATAGCAGCACAATGCTTGGCAGTAAATGACTTCATGTAGTATGCAACTTGTCATTTGGCCTTAAATACAGTGGAATTTTCTCCTCCCTTTTTTTGACACCTCTTCACAGAAACACTGTGTCTGCTGGTCTGTCTCTAACCGTCTGCTGCTTGTCCTAGCTCTTTGGTGGGGCTGGTGGTCCACATAGAAATAAGTAAGAAATTATAGCCATGCAAAATCAATACAAGCATTACAGTTGAGGAGGGTACTCAAGGAAACCATTTTGCAGTCTTGACTATAGCACTACCTTACCTGTATGACAAACACATCTTTTCCACTGCTGAACCATGAGAATAGGAATATAATTCCATGAGCAAATTAATATATTTAGTGGGGTCTTTTTCCCTACGTTGAACTAAGCACAGACCTTTGCAGTTAACCAGCCATCCTGCTTTTCCTTTTCCCACTCCCCGGAAATTAAAATAGCAAAAGTACTTAAAAAGCATATGCACCGCACCGCTTTGTTCCCCGTGGTCGCCTCGCAGGGTTCGCTCCCTGCCGCACAACTCGAGTCCGTGGCAGCCGCCGGCTCTCGGCTCGGCAGAAGCCCCCGGAGTCGGCAGCTCGGAGCAGGGGGCGGCCGGGGATGCAATGCGGATGGGCGGGGAAGGAAAGGCTTTACCTGCCGCCGTCCCCCGCGGAGCCGAGGGCGCCTGGAGCTGCTGCATCCACACCGGGGCGCGGCGGGCGGGCGGGCACTCAGAGCGCCGGAGCCATGGCCGGGAAGCGGTGCGGAGGGAACGCCGCCGGAGCCTCCGTGCGGCGCGGGGACTCTCAGCACCTGGGCGCTGAACAGCTCCACGGAGCGCCACGGGCGGGGCCGAGCCGCGCTCCCGCCCCCGGGCACGGCGGGGCCGCGCCCCGCCC
>JAWWTY010000019.1:11064818-11307389 GCA_035222235.1 Margarornis squamiger | reverse complement strand
GGGGCCGCGCTGGGCACACTTCCCAGCCGCCCGCCGAGCGGCGGCCGCGCTCCCGGGGGCAGCCGGGAGGTGTAGTCCTGCCGCCCGCAGAGCGCCCGCTGCCTCCGCTCGGCTGGGCGGTGCCGGGCGCCGCGCGAGGGGCTGGTCCCGGCGCGTCCTGGCGGATCGCGGCTGATCCCGGCGGGTCCCGGCGGCCGCAGCGCCTCTGCCTCGGCCTGAGACCCCCGGGCTGAGACCCCTCCCGCTGCCACCCCTAGAGCGAGGAGCTCCGCCCTCCCGCCGTCCCGCGGCTGCCCCGCACAGGGGTGGTGTCAGTGCGGCGCTGCGCTTTGTCTGGAGACTCTCCAAAATGTTTCTCTGTCCTTTTTTGTTTGTTTTTGGGGGAGGAAAAAGAACTTACTACAGTAAAGCACAGAATCTCTTAATCTGCAGCCTATATAGGACGAATGCATGTTCTCCTGAAAATGAATTGCATGCTGAACCTTAATCATTAGTTGAAAGAAAAAAAAAAAAAACAGCCAAGTCAATGCGGATGAGAAGTACTGTGTTTCTATCCAGACTGGAGCATCTCTAATACCATGGGAACTAATAGGAGTCCCATCAGTACCATATGAGTCCCTGAGTTTAAACAGTTACCTTGCTGCTTCCAGCAAATGTCTGTCTGGCTTTTTGTGGTTTACTACATGATATAGAAACACGAAGACCATTTACAAAATGTTCAACTCTGTCCTTTTTTGGTTTTGGGTTTTTTTGAGGGGAAAAAAATAAAGTTATATTAATAGTTCTTACCATCTCTGAGAAAGTCCTGAGGGACTTTCTGTTCTACCTCCCTCCCACCAAGATTCAGAAGAAAGAAGACACATGTGGCCAGCTAAACAGAGTTAGGATTCTGTCTCTTCAAAAGCAAAGCACTGTAGAAAGTGTTGCAAAAATACTTTAATCCTTTTGCAGCTGGCTTTTAGAAAGGCATGTCTAATACTAATGTTTATATAGGGCTTTTCAGGTAGTTATGAGGCATTTTGTGAAGCAGGATGTATTATTAGTTAACTTGCAAATGAACTGGTACAGTATTTCCAAATATTCTCTATTTACTTGCTCATCAAAAGAAAGAGTCATTATTCTGTGTAGTTTTAAATTAGAAGTTCATTTACAGTTTTGCTAATGACCACAATAGAAGAATCTTTCAAGTGTTGTTTTAAAAAAAAAAAAAATTATGGTTAACAAGTAAATTTAGAAGTTTGAGCGCTAACCCATCTCACCCTGAATTACACAGCATTGAAAGGCTTGCACAGAGGATCCTGTATGTTCAGGTTCCATGAATGCCCCTGCTGTTGATACTTTGAAATCCTGTTGTCCAACAATCACCCTCGTCTAGGAGATTTTTAGCAACTGTACTGCCAGCTTTCAAGCAATATGACGGAAAGCTGGGGCAACCAAATTAAGCTGAGCAGTATGTTTCATTTATACTCTGTTAGTAAAACCTCCCTTTGTGCTGTCTTCATCCCTATGTGGTTTATTCTAAACTAGTCATGCAGTTAGATTTAGTGCTGCTTTTTTTTTTTTTTTCAGTGGGAGGTATCAATGATTTCAGATGCTTTCTTGGATAGTTCTTAAATGTAACAAGTTTCCTTGGTAGCAAATGGACAACACCATATGGAGCAAGTTCATTTCTGCAGCCATCCTAAAAAGGTGAGAAGTTGATACTGATGTTATATGTTGAATAGTGATTCTTGGATTTAAAGTCCTGTCAGATTTGTGTTGTAATGGCTGCCTTATCTGATGTGACATTCTATGCCACCAGCATGCTAACTGGATCACAGCATAAGTCTGTGGAATATGTACAGCTGCTTGATAATTATTCTCATCTCTGCTACATGCTGACTGCTAAATTGCTTCCTGAAGTACCTTCCCCAGTGTTTTCATAAGACTCACTTAGATCAGAATTGTGTATTCTTAGTTCCCTACTTTGCTGAACTTTTCAGCACTAAAAAGTTGTAGCAAAGTATATAAGAGAAGTTTAAAACAGCATTTACCTTGACTTTTGTTTGACTGAAACACATTGCAGGTGTGGAAAGCATTTATGAAACTAAATAGCAAATGCTTCACTTTGAATAACAACTCTTGATATTATTAAAAATATGTTCTTGGTATAGTAAAGAACAAAATCATGGGAAAAAATTTCTTCCGTTAGTCGTTTCCTTCACATTCAAGTAACAATAGAATGTTCTTCCTCAAAGCTGGGGCTTTAGTGTGAGATTTGGGTTCCCTCTCCAGGAGCCGTGTGCACTCTCTGAGGTGGAGGAAACCTGCATGGACAAAGAGCCTGGCTGAGGTGAATTCTAGAGCTGAGGAAAGCCTTCTGTATGTGTACCTGTAGGGCACTCCTAAACTACAAGACCACAAATAAGCAAATGGTGTGGTGCTAGTGTGAAGAACAGCCAACACGACTTGCTGCTCATTGCTCTTTGTTTCCCCACCCCATTAATCTCAATGAAGCCAAGTTTGTTCTTTTGTTAGCTGAAAGGATCCTGCTAAAGCAGTAGCTATTTTCTGCTTTGCAAAGCAGAAAAATTATATAGACACAACCAAAATACTTTCAGAATAGCTGTGAGTAATATAAATATATAGATTCAAACAGTAACACAGTTCAGATTATCTTTCAGTTAAAAGATTTAGTGACTGAAGCTATTTTATACAAGGTTCAGGTAACTTAGGTAATCCAAACCTCAGATTGTTCCTACTCTCCTCTTTCATACCCACAGTTCTGAATTATAACTTTCTGGGCACCGAAATAGAACAAACATCACTTTCCTTCCCCGCTCACATAGAAATTCCTGACAACTACATTTTAAAGTGGAATCAGGGCTGCCTAGGTTGAGTTTGCTACAGTTAGACTTGGTTCTGGACAGAAGTAAAGGTGGAATGTCTTTATCAAATCAAATATGCAAAGTTTTTCAAGATCTTACATAGACAGTCATCAGCCATTCAAGTACAGCTGAATAGCAGGATTCATGGATCCTGGTTTCTGCCAACAGCAGCTGTAGTGTGCTGTTGTCAGCAGCAACCAGTCTGCTTACCCTGCAGACAGTGACTCTTGTTTTCCTGCACACGTGAAATAGATTCAGGGAAACCCAGATAGAGATGAAATTTCTTCCCAATTTCAATGAAATCCCTGCATTTACCTCAGTAGGTCATCTATCTTATGAAGGCAAGCAAAAGAAGATTACTGATGTTGTTTTCAACAGACACCTCATTGTGTTGCTTCTTTTCCAGTTTTTTACATCCAGATTCTTATTGATGGGCTTAGTAAACATGTAATTAGACATACTGAAGGATCACTGATCATTCTGTCTAAGGATTGCCCAATTATGCTTTTCAAGGTTTTCTCTTATTAAATAGAAGAACAGCAGATATGATGATTCACCCTCACTACCTCCATTTTCTCCTCCTCAGTAAATTATAACCACACAGGGTCAACATTTTCTTTGCCTTGAAAAGAAATAAACTGAAAAATTAAAATAAAGTGAGAATAATTTCTGTTAAGTTGATAACAGAATAGAAAAACAGAGATTGTGCCAAATGTAACTAAAATAAATGGCACAGCCATATACAGTAGGAACCTCATAAAATTGAAAGGATATATGAAAAAATAAATTCAGGGTATAGGCTGAAACATACAGCTGCTTTAAAAAATTCATAGATACAACCTTGATCTGCCCTTAAGTAGTCCCTATATAGGGTTTTGAAATTATTTTTAGACCTTCCAGTTCACATAAGGAGTACTGAAAACTGATTTGAGGTGTCTGGCATAACTCTTTCATGCTTCTGCCATTTGAAGTTCAATGTTTCATCAGTAAGAAACACCATAGCACAGTATTCAGTGTATGTAGCTGTAACACTTTGTTTATCACTGTTCAAGTGTAGATATCAAATGCACAGATAAGCTGAAACTGAGAAAGCAGTTGATATTAGAGCATCAGTTAACAAACCAGGGGCAAAAAAGCATGAAATAGTTGTAAATGTGCAAGATTTCAGAATTATGACAGGGAAATGTCAGACGATAATGCTGAAAGGCATTAATTAGTCCAATCTTTCCCACTAATTCTCAAAAATTTGAGGAATCCATGAGACGGTGATCAAGTTGGCTCCACAGAAGATGACAACAGCTGTCATGTTTGCAGAAATTAAATGGACCACAATGCGGTACCTCTAATTGTGCTGTATTTTTGGAACACAGTCACATAAAGAAATAAAAGTAGAGAATGAAAAAAGCAGAGAAAGCAAGGTATAGTGAAGACTAAGGCAATGTGCTTGGTATTGGAATTGTCCCCAGCATGTTTTTTTCTGTTGCTGCTATGAAAAGATATGTTCTAGTTATGATATGATTTAATTGAATACTTTCGTTTATTAGGATCCAGAGTAGGAAATTAACTTTTCCAGTGTAATTTTATGCTGTGGCTTCTGACACTTTCGTTGTGGGGCCTACATGAAAAGAGAAAAACTTGAGGCAGGAATATTTTTTTCTAAGAGAGAAAAACCTGTGCCTTGTTTATTGTAAGGCAGCTGTCCTTTTTGTAAAGAAAAGAGAATTGATTGTACTGACAGTCCTGCCATCAACAAGGAAGGGTAAGGGGTCTCATAATGACTAAATGGTATCTGAAGGTATTAGGAGTTGATAAATAGAATAAAGTTAGGCTGGTTTTCCATTAATAGTGTTGTATTGATACAGAAAAGATACTTTACTGACATGGTCCCCAAAATGCAAGTTTGCTTAATCTTCTGCTGCACTTTTAGTTGAACTTCTCTAGCAGAGTGGCATTTCATGTCTCTGTTTCTGGAGGACAAGCAAACACGACATGGCCCTGCAATGGGGTTTGGTAAAAGGTATGTGCTAATTAAATACTGAATCCTTAAAAATAAAAGTATTTAATTCAGCTTCCTAAATACAGTCGGAATAATGCCCATAAACCCTGGTGTTCAAAATTACTCAGATTTACTTGAAAAGAGAGTAGCAATTGATTCTAAATTCAGCTTGCCATAAAGAGCTGAAGGCCTACCATGTACAAAACCACTATTGCAGCTTTACAAAATTGATTTTAAATCACTTGTTGGACCACACAACCAGAAGGCAAGTTACCATGGATTAAGACATGAAGGCACGAAGCTGACAGTTAGCATTCTCATTTGGTATTTATGGCACATGAAGTTAGCTTGAGGCTGCCCATAATTTATGGAAAGAATTTTTTATTGGTATGAATGAGAATTATCTTTCTTTAGTAGGGGATAAAATGTGATACTTTTAATCTAAGAATATTTCTAACCATGACAGGTTATTTCTATTGGAGTGTAAGAGGAAAAAACCCACTAGGGCCCCTCTCAGTGACTGGGTGCAGCCCAACAAAGCTTTCTTCAGACCACCATCAAAAACTTCATTTTAATCACTTTTATGCTCGTAAGTACAAGCTTTTTATCAAAAAGTGGCATGTTGTTGAAATGTTTCATTAATATCAATTGCTGTCAAATCAACTATATAAAGCAGATTGCATTTAGAAAATGTTGAGTTAAAAATAGCATAATTAAAGCAACTTTCTTGTAGTTTTTTTCACTTAATATTTCTCTCAACTCCCAGAGTTTATACTCAAGACAACAATATCACACTTAATTTAATTAGCTATCGTCAGATACCTAGTGCTAAAAGCATTTACTAAGTTCAAAACCACAAGAGGTTTTGCTGTCTCTTATAAGGTAACCAGGGTGGATGATCTATCCAGTATCTGGATGATACCTTTAGGGAACAAGATGTTCTGCAGTTTGTAGGTAGTTTGTTTTACCTCATCAACACTGGAAAGCAGACTGAAATCTTTCATTTTTTTTCTTTCTCATAACCTTTATTTCTCCTATTTGTTCATTAGAAATCTAAGAAGTCTCATTTTAAAGCCCATTTGACAAATATCTTGAGATTCTTCTAGATCCTAGTGGAAAAACAGGTAAAAGTGAAGGATTAAAATCAGAGAGTCGCTATGGGAAAACACATTAGGGTGAAGGCACACAATCCATCATTATGTTTCTAGGCAGAATGTACAAAAGACAACAAAGCAGGACTCAAATGTTTATTTTCAGTTTCAGATCTTTTTGTTGCTCAGCAAATTGAATAATTATGGTTGGATCTGCAATTTTTAAGCAGTGTAATTATCCAGACTTGTAGACTATGCTTCAGATTTCTGAAAGAATGAGTGTCCTTTTTCAAGTCCTATTGGCCAGGATAATTGTAGCTTCCAAGTGAGCAACAAGAGACGAAGATTGCTTTTAGTCTTGTCTTAATAACCAGAAACATCAGGGCATCTTGTCCTGTGAACAGGTTTAATGACATGACAATAGATACTACAAACATGCTTATCTGGGCAAATAAAAATGTCTCTGATTTTTGATCCCCCTGTTCAGAGCTGTACACTCATCTGTATTCCTTCTTGTTCACTATCCATCCTAGGGAATGCAGAGATTCCTCATTTGATTTATATAACAAAGAAGGGCCCCCAGTAAAGGGACCACTCCCCTTTACTTAAAAAACCAAAACAAACCAGAATAAACCCATTCTCAGTGCATGAAGTGCTCTTACAGCTCAGTTAGTAAATTTAAGGATTTTTCTGATTAGTTGTTTGTACTTTGAGTGATTACTATTTTATGTTGATTTCTTTGAAATGCTAGTCCCTTCTTGATTTTTGGCCTTGCCATTTAATCAGAATTTAAATTAGTACCAAGTAGTAGGTGCAATCTTCTAACTTGTGTTTTGGCATTTCTTTCCCCTTGGATAGTATTGCCAAGTTTTGAGGATTACAGACATTTCAAGATAATGGCCTACCTTCTCCTCAGGGCTCTCATTTTCTTGATTATTTCCCTTCACTTAGTGTCTGAATTTCCCTTGTGGAGAAAAGGGGTGTGCACAGCTTCTGTTTAAAGCTTGGGAAAATAACATTGCAGCAAAAATTTGACAGCAAATCTAAAAATTTGTCCTTATGTCTGACTTGAAAGCTCTCCAAATCGTTCTTAATATTTATTTTTCTGGATAGCACAGTGGTGGGGGAACTTAAATGTGCCTACAAATCTATAACTCAACACTTCAAATATGTATTTTACTAACTTGGAAATTTAAGTGAATATAAACAAAGTGGATAATTGAGGTATAAGACCAAAAACTCAGTCTGAATATTTATATTCAGATTCTTTTCACCTCTGAAAATGGCTTTTATTTGAATGCCTAAGCCAACATTATTAGTGTATCTACAATGAAACTAGAGCTAAATTTCCAGTTGTACTTTCAGACTTTTGAATTCAGGCTTTAATTCTTGGGAGTGCCTGATGCAACTATTTTATGGTGGATCATTCAGATCATTATCTAAAAATATTATCTTTTTAATGAGTCAGGCTAGATCACTTCTAGAAGAGTAGCTCTCTAGGCTTGACTTTAAGAACACAAACTGAAGAACATTGGGTGGACTCTAGAGTTACTATTGCAGAGTTTTGGTTAAATTGCTTTAAATAATTGGATGTTTGGCCTGAAAGGGGTTCTTTCACCTGGTGTTCAAGAGCCAATCCACACACAGAGCCAGAGTATTTGAAATTGTCAGAGAACAGCACTAGTTAAAACGTGCAACATCTTGTATATGTGAACCTTCTTGTTTCACCTTCTTGCTGTTCCTAGGAAGAAAGCGTGCACCTTTTATCAGAAGTGATCTTTTATTGGAATTCCACTTTCTAATGCAACCAGATAATTTCTTACCCTACAAAGTGACTCGATCTTTCTTCTTCAGGGCCCAAAGCATATTTAATAGCAGCAAAGACTAAACTTGCCCTCTGTGTTGTAAGAAACACTCCACAGAAATCATGAACTCCAAAATGTTTTGTTGCTTTTGCTCCGGGTCCAAATTGTGTTAGTAAGGTGCAGCCAGTCCAACAAAGCTTTAGAAGATTCAAATATCATCCTCCACAAGGAAAAGTCAGTAAGGTAAATGAGAGATGCTGGGAAATGTTTTGTATTGCTTTCTCCTTAAAACAACAGCAACAACAACGGAACCCAAATGAATTTAATTTCTGGCTGACTACCTTTGGCAATGTCTCCTATATCTCACACTAAGTTTCTAAGAGGATTATTGATTGTGTATGGTAGCTGCTTCCAGTTTCCACATTAGCCTTAGGAGGAAATTAGATGATCTATAAGTAAATACTGTAAGCATAAAAACTGTTCTGAAGCCTTTCATTATTCATTTGAATTGGATGTTTTGGTTTTTAGAAGACGACTCCATTGATGTTATGGATGATTCTACTGTTCTGTTTAATGTTTTATTTATGTTGGAGTATAAAGCCACTTATCATGTTACTTTTTAGTACAAGAACATTAAAATATCATTATTCTTTTTGAGAGCTATTTGAGAAATGAAAAACAAGTATTTGCCCCTTTCATGAGCCTTCAAAAATACTAAGTTTGTGCAAAATTTAATTAGTTAGGCCTTATTAGGCAATAAAAAAAATTTTACTTAGCATATTTGAAAAGCCAGACCATTAATTTAGATTCCTAAGCATAGATCAAGCTGCCTACACTTGGACATCTGAGTTGAGAACTTTCAGAATCCTTTGCAATTCAAATTAGTTTAATATTGAATAATTGTCATAAACTGTTTGCCTTATTAGTTTTTAGTAAAAAAATTTACTTTGATTCTCAGATTAACATTGAATAAGAGATTATTTCAAGAAAATTTGATCTGAGCATAGATTGTTAAGTAGCACAGAGAGGAGGGGAAGGATTAAGCTGATTTAAAAAAGATTCATTAAGTATGAGTCCATGCAGAAGCCATATACTGCCTATCTGGTGAAAAATTTGTTGTAATAAAAAGTTAGGAAAAAGTTTAACAAGATTCCTGAAACAAACTTCATTATCTGCTAAAACAGAAATCTCATAATAGAAAAAATAGAAAATAATATTAGAGAGCTCAGACATAATTAACGCATTGCATAATGAAGCAAATCGAAAGATCAACCCAAAGTCTAGGATTTAACAGCTTCTCTATTTCCTTCTTAGTTTCTTGGTGGAAAACAAAAACAAAGCCGAAACCACCCAAAACAAAACAAAAAAAAACAAAAACAAAAAAAAAAAATCCCAAAACAAGCATTTAAAGGCATTTGTGGCTATTTCAGGTGATCTTGCTAGTTGGCTCTATTGTACAATTCTTTCTGGTTTTGAAAGAAAGGTTTTAGCATTTGAAGCCATATGTTCTGCCACATTTTTAATTTAAGATATTCCCACTAGTAGTTTAATTTCAAAAATTTACTGATTACTGAAATGCTTAATTCCTCTGAGGACATAATTCAACAAGAGAATCAGGAGGTAAAGGGATTGTAAATGTACAAATTTTGTAGAAATCTCAGGGACTTGCTGTCTCAGAATCTGAGGTTAACATTTTTTCTGATCTGACATAGTGTTCTCTTCTCAGTGAAACATTTTTGGTTTGTACTATCAGAGAGATTTGTTTTTCAAGTGCTAAACTACCAAGTCCCTTGCTTTTATCTCCTGCAGGCACTTGAGTGTGTTTTTTGAAACTGTTATCTGTGGTAGGTGCAAAACTACCTCAAGCTGTACAATAGGTGCAAGATCATCTCAGCTTCAGAGTATTGTTCAGGTTAGATGCTGACTGGAGACTGAAAACCTGCTCCAGACTGGGTTTCTGTGCTAAATACTTCCATTCTCCAATGCTAACTAAAAGAATATGAAGATGGCGTTGAACACCCTAATCTGTTTTTCAGAGTTCTTTTTCTGTGTGACATCGTCCTTGAATTTTCAGTGTAGAATTTTAGCAGTTTCACACCCTGTGACATAAAAAATGGATTCTGTCAACAAAGCAATGTAATTGGTTTCTTATGATTTTATAATACTTTTCAAAATATCTTCAGTTAAACAAAGAATAAAATGGATTTGAACAGCAGGCAAATTGTTATTAAAAGGATTATGAACTTTTATCTATGCTGAGCATTTGCCACAAGCCATTTAATTGTTAAATTGAGAATGAATAGAAATGTGGTTTTGTTTAAAGCCATTTAAATAACTCTTCGTTTCTCTTTCTCAACTGATTTTTCTTTTTTAAAATTGTATCTTCACTGAATTCTGAATCAAGAATTAGATTGGGTGGCTGGGAAAGGGCATGGGGAGGGGGAGTGGGACACAATTTACTCCAAGGAAAATTTTGCCCAGTCTATCACTCATGGTTTCTGTAAAGGCGTATGCCTGAACAAAAGGGTACAGTGGGGTAAACACTCCAACTGGATTCAGTCATATCAGCTCTTACTGAAATAGTACATTTCAGTCTCCTCTGCATCCCAGCAAAGTTCGGCAAATAACAGACATGATTTTACCTTATGTTTTAGGAGTTCACAGGTGGAGTTTGGAGCAGAAGGTGTTCGTCTGCTCGCTATGAAATTCCTGCAAGCAGATGCTCTGCAGACTCATGGCAGAGATGAAGAAATGCAATTTCTAATTATTGGAATTGTATCTGACCTTCATTTTGGACCTAAACTATCTTAATACAATATCAATTCTGATTTCTATGTTAATTTCCTCATCTAACAAAAAAAAAAAAAAAATTGTACCTGATTCTGGCTTCCTTCTGATATGAAAGGTGCTCTCCTGAGTAAGCTACCATACAATCCAGTGGCAATGGCTCTCCTAAGTTAGTTGGCAAACTGAATATAGTATCTAAACCCTTTCCCTACTTTCTGCATCTGGCAAAATGGATGATTTTATTGTTTTTAATATTTATGATAATAATTGCCATTACCAACAGCTGTGTGCTGTGGCCCTGAAGCACTGTTTGCTTAGTTGCTTAACATTTGTTGGATTTGTTTATGTACCATCTAGAGTCACCTGATATTAAAACTTACCAAGAAATATGTTTACTTACCATTTAATCTAAGTCTGTAATATAGAAGAGCTACAGAACTAATCATAGGTCATGAAATAAGATAGCTGTTCATCGTGTTGTTATTAAAACACCAGAATGTTGTCATTGGGCGTCATCTGCTAAGACTGATATCACAGGACCAAGAGAAATTAAATTTTCAGTCAGGAGACTAAAATAAAAAGTGTTGAAAAATACTTGTTATCCTCTGGAAACACTTCTTAGTCATAGCTAGTGAACAATATTAAAGTTTGCTGTAGTTTTGTTGGTTTTTTTTAGTTTGACTCCATTTCAAGATAACTGGGTATGAACTGTATTTAAGAATAAGCTAGCAAGTACTTGATATTCTGCACATTTTTTCAGACAGAAAATCTAAAAATCGTGTATGTTCTCATATGCTCTCCACTTAATGGGAAGCGACTCTGCACAGCCGTCAAGTCCTTTTACCTGTGTTTATTAACAAAAAGAATGTGAAGGAGACACAGCGTCTGCAAATGAGAGAGACTTTCTGCCAAATACCCTTCTTTTCATTCCTATTTACTGTGTATGGCTTGACAACAGTGAATTTTGCATAGCTTCTGTGTGCAAAAGCTGTGCCGGGACACAACAAATTCTCATTTTTTCTTGAAAATTACTCCCTGCAAGCCAAAAATTAGTAAGAGCCACTATCAACAGCACACTGAGGAATATAATCTCTTTTCTGAAGTCACAGTTTTGCATTGGAGCGCTGATCTCTAAATTATTTGCTTTCAGGGTGCAGCTCTTAGTATTTGTTGCTTCATTTATCTGTTAATGTATGAAATCCCATCAACAAGGAAGGACTGAGGCAAACATGCTGTCTGCATGGCCAGTAGCTTGGATGGTAGGAGTTAGGTTTGAATCAGCTAAACCAAGGATTTGGATCTGAATTCAAGAGTGAATACTTCGTCTGGGACAAGAGTTCCCTGTTCTTTAGACTTCCAGGAACACCTGTAAAGCCTTGGTTTCATTGTGATCTGCAATGGGTTTCTTTTTCATGTCAGAACACTGACTAATATGAAAAACATTGCCAGCTTTACTTTTGACAGTAACTCCTGTTTTTGCACTGACTAATACAGTGTGTTCCTAGTTTCTATAGATTTTTATGGCATTGTTTTAGACATGTATGTGCTTCATTAAATAAGAGTTAATTTGGTATTGCTTCATTAAATAAGAGTTAATTTGGTATTTGAAGTATGCTAGTTGTCTTGCTCATTTCAGAAATTCTGGCTTGCAGGTTAAGTTTCTGTTAAAAGGCATAGCATTGAAGCTAATCTTCCAGTAAATTAATTAAATGGTTTCATGCCATGAGCATTGCTGAAGTTTTAATAATAATTTTTAAAAAAATGTTATCTCTGTGCAAAATGTTCCCATCTCCTTTCACTGGGACAAGCTATGCCTGGTTTTGTTTACTTTTCTTGTACTGTTATGCATGACCTGCAGCAGGATCTTCCTGACTGCTACAAGAATTCTCAAGAAACACCTAATTTCCAAAGCATAAGTGGTTACATTATTATGGAGAACAAAATTATTAGATGTTTTCCTTGTTATGTTTTCCTTTACCCTTCTTTTGCTCATATGCACTCTGAATTCATTTGGTATAACAAAACAATACAATTCTCTAATTCTGACAGCAAGCTGAAAGACTGTTACAGCACATGGTAACTATATCCAAAATAGTTGCTACAGTGTAACGTGATACCTAGTGTAGCTCCTACTATAACTAAAACTAGAAAAGTTAAATAAATTGAGGTGCTCTGCTGTCTTAAAACAGGTTCATATGTGCAGGCAATTCATATATGGGAACTGGGAACACCCTACAAGCATCATGGAAACTGAGATCTGAGGTCTTAGGTCTTCACAGAAATAAGCACTTACAGCAGTTTTGAAAAAAGTTTATTATTTAAGCTCCTAGTGGTGACTTCACTAAGACAATAACGTAGATACTTTTCACATAAGATGCATTTATGTTCTGCTTGACTCAGCATAAGAGGGAGCTTTCCTTGGGTACAAATGCTAGGTGTGTCTGTATCACAGGGCTGGCTGCCACAGTGCCAACCTTGCTCATTCCTGGGATTTTGCTAGCTGTTCTGGCAGCAGCTGTGATAGCCTGACATCTTTCTTCTTGTGATATGTGATTCAGTATTGATTAAAGTAGAAGGACCAAAGTTCTGCTTCAGTTATGGCATTGACTGATTCCAGCTTGTAAATCACTTTCACAATGAAATTGCATAAAGTTTGAGTAGCAACTGCAGCGGCTGAGTTGCACCCAAGGCACCAAAATCTCGCTTGAAACAAACTGGCCTGTGGTCAACTACTACTGAGGAAGACATTTCCACATTACTTCATATAATTTACTTCAGTATGCAAAAGTAGTTTTGCTGCCCTGCTTTTCCTGTGTTCATAATTGCCACCATCTTTGCAGTTATGCTGACTTTTGTCACATACAAACTAGTTTAAAGTTTTCCCAAAGCATGGAAATTAAAGGCCAGTGACCACAAAGTACTGGTTTAAGGCAGTTGTTCTTTTTGGTTTGTGGCATCTCTGCAGCCAGCAGCTACCTAAACAGTGTTTTAAATCCTTAGTTTCTTGCTATTGCTTAACCCTTATTTTTCTATTTCTAAATTTACTGCTTGTCTGTATATTAACAATTAGCACTTCTCATAGTAAAACACTAGAATAACTGTGATTTTTTAAAGCAGAAATGTTCACCTCTGATATATCAAGTTAAAGGAGTAATTTCAGAGATGAATCTTGTCCAAACATCTTTGCTAACTACTGCATTTTGATCTTCTAATTTAAGCAATAAAGAATGAAACTGAGACCACAGAGGAGTCTACCATTAGTCTAAGGAGAAGCAAGCCTTGCAATTCAAGCCTTCTGCTGTAGATAGACCTGTCATTCAGATCAATTTTGAGATCTTTAATTTGGACTCTGCAGTGACTTTTCCATAATAATGTTTTCTTCAAACTGAATTGATGTGGGTCACTACTAAGCATTAAAAAACAAAACCAAAATCTGAGATGCTGTGGGTACAAAGCAAATGCTGAGAGCTGTGGTCATGACAGTGTAATTGCTGTCTCCCTTGATCTCCTGGGAAATCAGAACAAATGAACAGAGAGCTTTCAGCTTCTGAAGCAAGAGGAAAGAAGAATCATTCTCCTTTCCCGGGGTGATGACAAATGTTTTATCCCATTGAGCTTTCAGTTAATAATTGGTCAACTCGTATGTTTATGTGGTTTAGAAATAGTTACAGCAGAAGACTATCACTACTGAGACAAGCTGAAGAAAGCTTTCAAATATGACTCTTGTTCCAATATTACAAAACCACCATACTTAGATTTATGTGCCCTGTGTTCTATCTTTCCAAGAGCATTCATTTATTGGTGAGCTTCCAATTGGTTTATTTCTCAGAATTAAGTCTCAAGAACTTGCTTATTTATTGATATTCATTCCAGTTATCTTTCCAGAAAACACAACTGTTTAATGCACCGTTAATTCTCAGATCCATTCCTTTGATGTCATAATTTCAGATTTGGTCCCAGGTGAACTAATTACTTTCTTTTTAGTTGAAGGTATTAGAAAGTCATGTGAAGACACCAATGTGTTGTGTTTCAGGTCCTAGGCTTTGCTTTTGTAACAACTGAAACATCCATTATGAAAACACAAGTCTTCCCTTGCTAAGGCTGCTTCACCAGGAGAAGATAATGAAGGTGGTATTAACAGAATCAAGTGGGCAAATCTCATTGTGGTAAGCTGTTTATCTATCTATCTATCTATCTATCTATCTATCTATCTATCTATCTATCTATTTTTATAATATCAAAATGCCTGTCTTCTGTCTGTCTTCCGGAAGTAATACAGGAAGGTTGGATTGAATGTGATGCCCTAACATTCCCTGGAAGGGCACCCTTAGTTTTCTGTTGTCAGTGTTCAGCTTTATGTCAGTAACTGGAAGCTCAGAAAGCAATCCTCTGAAGTTTCTTTTTCCTACAGTAAAGGATATAGCTCATCTTGTACTGGGTATTTGCACATTTTGGCTCTATCTAGATGATATGCAGCCAAGTTTAGTGTTTTATGGTTCTTCTTTTCTCTATGGCACAGCTTAGCCAACAGCAGAGAGATGAGGATCTTCTTTGTGCAGGTACTGAAAAAAAAAAGCAAATTGAGAAGTTCTTGTAACATTAACTCCATAATTTGCTGAAATAGATTCTAAAATATCTTAAAGCATCTCTAAGTCTGAATACAGTAACCGAGAGCAAAGGATTGTGCATGTTCTTTTCTTAGAGCAAGGACAGAAGAAATACGGATTATTTACCTACCACCACAGTTAACAAAATGCACTCATTACACAAGAGACTACAGTAAAGGTTGCCAATTCTACAGGTATTATACACACAGTTTTACAAAGGTCTTTGTTTTACTGCTATATAGGAAATGGTTGAGCAGTTTGGTAAGTGGAGAAGACACGAATTGTTGGAGATGAAGTGGGAAGTTCACTAATTGATTAGAACATGAAATTATATGGTTTTCTAATATGAAATGACAGCTTATATTAAGGAAAACATTTTCTAATATTTGTAGAACTAGAATTTTTAGAAATTTTTAATAAAACTTAAACCTTTCTACCTTCAATTACTTTCTCCCCTAGCTGAAAACGTGGCTCTGACAAGAAAAGAATGGCTTATGCTCCTTTCTCAGGGTGCTTTTTTAGTGGTTGGTGTTACATATATTGAAATTATTTCGGTATTATGACTAATCTCAGGGTGATCTGTTCCTTCCCACAGGAACTGATCAAGTCCCCTATCACGGGACCTTTACAGAAACCATGCAATTGTAGTCTGAAGACAAAGTACAGTGAGTCTTCAGATAAAAATCCCAGTTCACAAAAAGGGTACAGGTTCTAGAATTTACACAAGTTAAGTTTAATTTAACAATGGGTTTCTTACTAAAAAAAAAAAATTGCCTTTTTCCTCTTCAGAAAAGTTTCTCAGGATGTCAGATATTCAACTGTTAAAAACTGGTGAGGGATATTAAAGGTTTAGGCATTTGCCTTGAAGTACAGCAGAATAATGGAAACATTTTCTAGCTAATACTCGTCACAAGAATGTTAGTTTTCCGCAGCAATTTTCTGCTGTACCAGCTTTCTAATTGGTCTAGAATTTCTTCTATCTCTTTAATGCCTTTTAAATTTCACTGAGCTCTCTCAGAAGACTGGTCAAGCACCCAAAGGAATGAAATGAGTAGCATATGTTATATCCATGCATTTAAGGACAGATTTTCTTTAAGATAGATGTGTGCAGTGATGAAATAAAATTACAAAAAGATGTTTTCAGGCACTTCAGAGACCTAAATTGGAGCAAGTTGTAAATTCTGATTAGCTAAGGTGGAATGATTTTAGAGCTACATTTGGCTCACTCATAATGGCTTACTTCTAACCTAGGATGTAATTTTTAAATCTTCCTCTCACTTCTATTTCGCTGATCCTCATTTTCTGTAAGTGGATACTTGAGACAGTACAAGATATTAGTTTGGGTAACATTTTTCCTGTCTCTTTTCCCTCCCCTCAGCCCCAGATTGTGAAGGCCTGGAGTTTTATGGTATATCTTAAATAGCACTTTAGCTGCTTTCTTTTCGTTATTCTTCTATGAAGTTGTTGGAATGATGAATTCAGCCTGAGAAGTGTGGCTGAAGTGGACTTCTCTTCAAAATTTGTAGTTGAGTGTTTTATGAACTTTGTGCAAAGATTGCATGTTATATGAAAAACAGGAGATTGTGAGAGGTGGGAGGGTTAGGATAGACTGGGTAAAATTGCTCCAGTTATAGATCAGGTTTAGTTAGAATTCTGGGAAAAAAGTAATAAAATAATCATTCCACTGTTCTGCAGCTGTGCTGTACAGTATTGTACTTTCAAAACCAGATGAATAAACGATTAAAATTTTAATGTTCTGGTGAAGGTTTAGAATACAGCAACAAAAGCATGCCTGTCTGATTTTGTATTAGAGAGCAACCTTTGTAAATGAAGTTGCTACCAAACCTTCAGTTTGGATTCCAAAACATATACAAATTCAACACAATGACTTTTGTATACTTTATCCAGTTTTTCACTTTCTCTTGTTATGATAGTTGCCATCTTACTCCATGACTGGTCTCATTGCCTCAAGAAGAGCTTGAATAGTCACAAATGTTAGATTAATAATATATATTTTTGAGGAAATATGTCAGTCTTCTCTATGAAAAAAACCCAATATTGAGGATTATGACAGTGAATACCTATAGTTGTAAAAAATTACTTGACTTGATCAAACCTACAAGGAAGCTGGCATTCCTAAAAAGAAGAGCAAAACTGACTATGAGAAGCAGAAGGTGCCTTTCAGAAATCTCAACTGCTTCAAATGAGGAAAACATAAAAGTTCACTGGAAAGCTTAAGTTGAAAGAATAAGGTTCCATATCTTATTATGGCAGAAGTACAGTTTCAATCAGATGTTAGTGTAGCTGTCAACCTTGGAAATTTAGCCAGGCAAATAACATTCCTGATGCCAGGTACTTATGAATAACTGAGGTTTTTTAATGGAGAGTTTGGAAAACCTTGTCTTACTGCAGTCCATAGATTTTAGAAAGTGGTTTGTTTTGGGGAGATTTGAGGGAGGTGGATACCAAAACTAATAAAAAATCTGTAGTTGCTCTAGAGACTATGTAAAAATGGGCAATGGTAAACTTACCTACAGCACACTGATGAGCAATTGCTTTCCTGTGCTAAATTTGTTGTTAGCATAAATTATCATGGTAATCCAGTTAAGATGCTTTTTTAATAGATTTTTTTTTTCATGTTTGCAGTCTGTTGGTAAAATAGGTACCCTCAGAAGGTTCTGCCCACTGTGTTCACTAGATTGAAGGGGGGGGAAGGCGATGTCTAAACATATCTGTGTGTGCCGTCCAACATATCCATCACTTGTATGTGGGACATTGAGAACATACAGTTATTAAAATTCCCTGTAACAGCAAATTATTTCTGTTGTACAAGTAATGAATCTCCTGTGTTGGAAAAAAATAATGTAATTCCTTAATTTTATTTCATTTTTTTAATCTTTCTGCATCCTACCCTAAAGAGTATGCTGTGAAGAACTGTGAATTCAGCTTCAGTACTTGATTGATTGATTCTAGCTGAAAACTGAGCTGAATGCTCAGAATTAATTTATGCTGGAATCTCACTGCTTCCCAAGTACAATTATTCAGAAGTGGAGATTTCATTACTTTGCTGTTTTCTTTACAGACTGCTGCTGATTAACCAGAACTTTAAGATTTTTCTTTCTGTGTCTGATGAAGCTATTTTTGCTTCTTCAAAGTAAAACCTGCTGAGATGAAGTGGCAAAGGCACTGATGATATAAATGGCACATTGTGTCAGCTCTTACCTCAATCAGCTTTAAATAAACATTTGTTTCAAATGGAGAAACAATTAATGTAAACAGAAAGTATCAAATGCAGCTCTGGAATGAGCCCGTGCCTGCCTACTGACTCCTGCTGGTTTACACCAGTGCTGAGCCTGAGCACAATTAATGCCTCTCAGAACTGGTGAGGTTTTCCAATGAACCTCCTTTCAGACAGCCATTGGTAGCAGATGATCTTACAAAAGGAGAAGGAATTAAAAAACAGGAGTTGGAAAATGAATCATGAGCTGGACAGGGACCTTTGGAAACAGAAGTAATTTGACTATGCTGGCACCTCTTCCTTAGGAAGAGTGATGAAAAGAGGAGAATTCTAGGAACAACCTGTTTTAGCTAATATGAAGTCTTAATAGAAGACATTTTGAGAGAGGAATTCTGCAAAGGCAACTCAATATATGAGGTGAAGGATTATGCTCTAAATTCTACATACTGTAATGTCTTGAAAGTTTGCACAGCTTTAAAGGCTTTTTTTAGAAGTATGTATAACACTTGATCAAGCATGGGCTAGTCTGACCCTCTGTAATAGAACTGGCTTTGTGTGCTTTCTGTGCTGCTCTTGATTCCTTAGATCTTCAAGATTTAGCCATCTCACATCTACACAGACAATTATTTAAAGGCTGCCTTCTTGTGAACAATTTCAACAAGGAAAAAGAAGTATCCAGAAATAGAGCTGTGAGTTAAAAGCATTTTAAACACTGTGCTGCAAGTCACTTCAGTCATAGATCCCTCACTGTTATTTAATGATTTTTACTTTACAAAAATGAACATTATATTTTAATATGGAGTTTCAACCCAAATAGCCCTTTTTCACTGGTGGAAAGATGTTGAACTCAAATGTTTTTCCCTTCTGTGCAATGGGCAAAACTGGAGTTCTGCATTATTTTTGGAGCAGAGCCCTTAAATTCAGTCGCTTCTAAGTGGTAGTGTTTATTCTGTGAAAACTCCAGCCAGAGCTGTGTCCACTGAGAACTTTTCCAGTCTCCTGGTTGATCTGTGTTTCAGATGTCTGACATGCCATTTTGGAAAAAGAAATACTTTGGGGAAGAGAAAAAACCCCAACCAAACAAAAAAACTCCAGCAAAATTAGAGTAACCAGTGAGGATTGACTGGTTTGCTGGATCTGTAGTTCCATATTAAAGGCAAATGTATTTCTAGAAATTATAAATTTTATCTGTAACAAAGGAATGTATCCTGAAACCTCAATGCAAAGCCAAATAAACATCTTTAAAATTATAATGGGAAGACTCTAACTTGTTGACTGTACCACCAGGGACCCCCAAAACTCCCCTGAGACCCCAGTGAAAACCTAGTTGAAAGATCAGCTTGTCATACTATTTATAACAATATGTTGTATTTTGAATCCTTAAACACAATAGTAATGTTTTGTTTTGCAAGGCTAGCCAAAGGAACTGAAGTTTTGCATATTTAGTACAAATATCACTGTTTTAAATTTTTTTAATAGAAAATTGTTGCATTTTCTCTATATCCCAAGACATGACTAAATAAACTGAGATTATAGTACTTGAATCTCATTTTGTATAGAGGACTTTTTAAAACAAGGCCCCATAAGTTCAAGGATAGTTCAGTCATGGAATTAGACTAAGAATAGATTTATAAACTGTTCAAATTAAATTATGTGCACCAGAAACACTATCTTCATTGTTCTGCTTCATATGATAAACATATATCTTAGCTTTCTCTACACTGTATTATCTGCAGTATGTGATATACTTTCATTGCCACACTTCTCTTTTATTTGGTGACATTTTTCCTTTATTTCATTTAGTTTTATCTTTAATCATAAAAGGTAATCTATATTTAATATGACCGTATCCAGCCAGGGGATTAAAAACCTAAAAATTTTTACTCCAGCATGTGCCTGCAGGCTTGTATTTCATTGCATCCACTGTCAGAGCAGAGAAGGATGTGGTCAGGAGGAAATTGGCCAGTCTTTTGATCAGACAGAATATTACCTGAATCATTTTAAGAGCTGATGGGGAAAAGTTTCATCCCAGACCAAATTTGCTTTGCTGAATAAGGCAGCCTACATTAAAATGTTGTTAATAAGTAATATCCTGTCTCAGTCCCTCTCTAATAGCTGCACAGGGAGTGTGGCTTGGAAGTATTCTGTATTAGTGTCTAAAAATTTCTATTAAGTGTACTGTGAGCTCTAGAAATTTACTTATAGGGTAGAAAGGTGTAAAGGATGTGTAAAATAATTATCTCCCATTGAACTGTGTGCGGAGAAATTAATGTTTACTGAGTGCCTCTACTCACTGAGTACTACAGGTGAGGCAACACCTGACATACAATGCCCAGTTCTGCACTGCCCATGACAGGACAGAGATTACGCTACTGGAGAGAGTCCAGCCCATAGCCCTGGAGAGAGTGAAGGCACTGGAGTGTGTCCTGTGAGGCAAGGCAGAGAGAGCTGGGACTTTAGCTGAGAAGAGAGAAGGCTCAGGTGGCACCACATCAATGTACATAAATCTCTGAAGAGAGGGTATAAAGATACACCATGAGGCTCTTTTTCAAGATGCCCAGTGACAGCGCAGTGGGTACTGGATTCCAGAAAGTGCTGTATCTTTCCCTGTACTGTCTGCGTTGTTCTGTGGAAGCTTACTCTGGAGCCCCAAGAGGGCTCAAAAAGGAATTCAAGTAGTCACTATTCTTTAACTAACCTATGTGTAAATACCATAAACTTGGTGGATAGTTGTTTGACTGAATAATAATAATTTTTTTTTCTTTCCCAGTCAGGACCTTAAATCACTACTCTGTGCTGGTACAAGCATAAAAGGTAGAAGAGTGTAAGAGACTTTTCCACAATTTTCAGGTATATCCCATGTAGCCAAGAACAGGTCTCAGGATAATCTCTCTGAAGTTGCATATTTAATTAACCCTATTACAGACACAGATTCTCTCCCCTACTTTCCCTGAAATTAATAACAGATGCAGCTCCATGTAAGTAGCTAGAAAATGAGCTATATAAGTATTTTGTAATGAACTTTTTCCAAGTGGTTTGTCTTTGAGTTCGTTCACCCTTCTATGATTGTATTGTTCATCATAAAAAAAGTGCTGTAATTACATAGAGGACTTGTCTTGAAATGTTACATTTTTTACATGCTTCAGTTTCGCTCACAAGGTACCAATCTCAGTGCCTGATATTTGGAATAAGAAAAAAATTCCACTTTTACTAGACTATTGCTCTCCAAATATTAATTGTATTGCTGTTCTTTATACCACTCCATGTAATTTGTTCTTACTTAGTTTTCATATATCTTTTTGCGATGTAATCCATTTTGATTCAGTTCAGGTTAGAAAACAGTATATTGTGATATGCTGTAGTATTATTAATGAAGGTGAAGTATTTAACTTTATCCATAACAAAGTATTATGGGAGTCAACTACTGAAATATGCCTCAATTACTTGCTTCCTATTATGGTCTATTTATTTTAGCTATACTTACTCAAAGCAAACACTTGTTAAAAAAAAAGTCAACCCGACTTCACTGATCATACGTTGTTTCTGTTCCAAGTCCCAGTTCAATGCCTGTCCTAAGCAAATGAGCCAAGTTGTGGGCAAATGTGCCAGGGCCTGAGGGGCAGAAATCAAGTCACAGCCATTTCCAACTTTATGCAGCGAGCCACCTTTGCAGAGAACACTCTTGGCTTTCTTTTCAAATGGGTGAGAACTAGAAGCTTGTTTTTCCTCTCACGTGTATTTCTATATGCTTGCTGGGAAGTGAGTTATTACCAAATATAGCTTATAGGGCTCCAGCAGAATCTTTCCACCCTGGCTGTCTGCCAAAAAAAAATCTTCAGAAAATACAAGGCTATCACATTTGCCTGAGATTTACTAGGAAGTTGTGTGTGTATATGCACTATGGAATGCACATGCAGTAAGTCTGATGTTTCTCCAAAACACTGAGCTTACTGTGTTGCTGATATATTGATAAAATTCTAATTGTGGTCACTGTATTTCTAAACAAATGTATATCCTCTGTAGTGAATCAAATATGTTTCAGAATGTGCATACATAACAAATATATGTGGAATTTTTGGACATATGGTGACCTGTTTGGTGCTGCTGTGTGTGCAGAGCTGATGTGACCTAAATACAAAATAAGTAGGGTATGTATGTACATATGTATGAATAAGAGGGAGGATTCCCAGGGGAATTGGGAAATCCTCAGTAGTCAGAGACACGCAGGGATACACTACATAAAATCTCATGACTAAGAATATGTGCATTACAATTCTTAGAATCTGAGGAGAAATGATTAATGAAAGAACTGTACAGGAGTTATGTGGCTCAGTGGTATTATCTGTCCAGCAACAGCTAATGTCATTATTGGTATTCACAAATTATACCACCATCAACATTTTGTCTGTTATAATTTTCTGTGTTCACAGATGGGACCTTTAAACAGGCGTTTCCAAGTATAATTCGAGTCATAATTCAGTTTTCATAGTGCTTTGCATAAATGTCTATTTTTGATGATACACTGCTCTAATTCATTACGGCATTTTTGTCAGTTCTAGATTGGGCAAACTGACAAGAAAAGCCAATTGCATTTCATATAGTATTGGTTTCTGAGACTTTCAGAACAAAATTGGACAGACATATGTCAGAGGGAAGTACAATCCCTTGTACAATTTATGTATTTTATGGTGTTGAGCAAGGAAAGCTAAGTACAGAAAATAGTGCTTTGTAGTTAACCTGTCAGTCTACTGATTTGAAGCACGTTATTTCTAAGAAAAGCATCTGTCTGCTTGAATAATCTACCTTAAGCAATGCAGTTGTCTTTATAAAGAATAAGCTCAGTAATATTTAAACTACACTTTAGCTGCATCTCTTACAAGAAGATAATATTCCCCATAACCTCCATTAATTATAACCAAATTAGCATGAACTGAGAATAACTGATTGGGAATAAATCTGTCATGTGTCAAGCCAAATCTTAGTAAAAGTGATAAGAATACTTTTAGTAACACTCATTATGGTTATTCCTTATTAACTGTACACTAAGAAAGAGCAGAGGTTGTTGGCCAGGTAACTCAAGGGACACCTGGACATGGTCTGCCCGAGATGATCCTGAATGAGTAGGAGAGTTGGACAAGATGACCTCCAGAAGTCCCTTCCAACCTCTATCACTTTGTGGTTTTATGAAATAAAGATCCAGAGGAACCAAAATTGTGGTACACTTTCTAGATTGACACAAACCTCAACTCTGATATAATACATGTAAGAAAACTGTCAGTGCAAGCCACTGAGTGTGTTTGTGTGTTAGGAGAGATGGCATCCAAAACCACCAGTGATCTCTACCTGTCACAATGTTCTGTGGGACCAGTAACTGCTACTTTAGAGTACACCAGTTTTAAAACTGATGCCCCCTAATTTTGAGTTGAGAACGGACGACACTGGAATTTGAATAGTGGCCATCTTATCCCATATTGCTTTCACTTTATGTTCCTATCCACTTGCGTATTCTAAAGTAGCCTGAATTTGAGCACACATGTAATAGCCACAGTATTTACATTTGTTTAACACCTGTTGATCTGTTTATAACACCAAGGATAAAATACGCAGTTGCACAGAGACCTGTGTTGTGAGCTTACAGCACCTGGCTGTGGTAGCAAAAGCTTGCACTATAGATGGGCTGTCAGCTGAGCCTTTTCTGAGCACAACCCCAATTTTGTAAGCTACCACGGAGAAAACAGCTTTTCTGACTGACTGAAAGACCAGCGTGGACAATCTGAAGAAGCACTCTGTGCTGTGCCATATATATTTGGGTTTTGTATGAAAACATAATTCCTGCAGGGAATTCTGTTTCAGCCACAGAACAGAGGCCTGTGGACAGCTCTTCATTCTGCGTGAATGTTCCCTGATGAATTGCTGATGGTTAGGAAAGCTCACCGTGACAGAACAGGAGACAGCAGCTTTGTGCTTAGGTGACAATGGTCTGTGTCTGTGCTAACTGCAGCTGGCACCATTAACTACCTATCCATAGCCTGAAATAAGAACAATTATCACTGCATGCATTAAAAAGATGAAATCCACTCTGTTTCCATAGTAACAGTAGTGACAATTTATAGTATGACCTTAAGAAAGTAGAATGTGACCATTTCTTTTTTTTTTTTTTTTCAGCTTTACAAGGAGCAGCAATTCTCAGAGAAGATAATGTTTGAGGTGATGCACATAATGGACAAAAATAAAGCTAATACCTACTCTACCAGTAACAGAGAGATGCACAACATACATTCAAGTAGGAATGTTGATTTTGATTTTTATTGTGCTACATAGACATGCCCAATTTAGTGCTATTTCAAAGTGATTCTCTTTCTGTTTATTACAAATAATTTTTAAGAGGAAGCTTTACAAAAAATCAAGAATAAGAGAGAAAATAAAATGAGGGTCAAAATTTTGTCATTGTTTTGCCTCCTGGTCTGACTTAAAGTATGATATGAAAAACAGTTTTATATTCTGAGCTTTTTTCCCCAGAAGCACATTGAAGTATCAATACTCTGTAAGAGGGTTCATGGATATGTTTATTATATTGCAGCATTTTTAAGTTAATTTGTTTATTAATAGCAGAAAGCTAGCTGTGTGGCAAAATGTTTAGCTAGGTTTTGAAGAATGTGTCTTTATAGATACTTATGATTATTATGGTATAAACCTGTCAAGAGAGAAGGGTTCTTGAGTTCTTTAAACTGATTTCAGCATTCTGTTTTAGTATTTCTTTGTTTGAAATCACCTCCCTTTACAAAAGAGATAGCATGTTTAACTCTGCAGTCATTTAGTAACAGCCATAATTCTTGAAGCTTTAATAATTTACAACCTTCCCTCTCCCTACATACTTATTTCACCCAAAACCTCTCTCCTCATTACATGCTAAATATGTAGAGCATGAGCTGGTATCCTCTGCAGTGAGTGAAGGATTATGGAATATCTCTTCAAGTTACCTAAAGCTTCAGGAGCATGACAGTAATCTATGCCTGTTGGTATTTCCTTGCAGGTAGAAGAGCCGATCAGATAAAGAAAAGCTTAATTGTAACTGTATGCTAAAATACCACATTCAGTCACTTGGTGTTCTTTCTTTATGTGTAGTAATTAATTATCTGGAACTTATAAGGGTTTTTTTTTTACACATTCAATTATTACCATTTATCATAATTCCAAGGGTGTCTCTAGCCATGTGTTTTAGAGAAGTTTTTAACCTCCAGCTCATTTTTAAAGTTTCATTTCACTACAGCAGAGCATAAAATATAACAACATACTGCATCTTAATGCCTCTTTCTAAGGCCAGGCTTAGATTGCTGATTTAACTGCATTTTTTTTAATGCATGTGGGTGTTTTAAATTTTTTTCTTTACTATGCATCTCAAACTTAGAAATAAGTCCATTCTGAACTGGCAGTTATAGTGATAAACACGGATATTTTTCTTTAAGAACTGCAAATAATTTGATTTTAGGTGATAAGAAGGCATTCTGTTCAAAGTCTGAAATATTCCACACCATTTCTAAGAGAATTCAACAGAGCAAATTAGAAATGTTAAGTAAGAGTAAAAATGCTGAATATTTCTAGCATCTAGATTAGCACATTAAATATGTAGTCAGTTATATCAACATAAATCTTGCTGTTTATGATCCAGCTTGTGAATGTAAATGCAAAAAGAGCAGTATTTAAATCCACCTAACACAGTTCCTCTTCTGGAGCACAAAGGGAATCAAGAACTCTGTTTAAGACATGTCATGACACACAACATCCGTTTCTCACTTGGTGAGATCAAGTGTGGTCTGAAAAACTGAGAAGTCTGGTCATTCCATCTGTACGTTCTTCATTTTGATTTTGATGATTGTTATGTATGTATGTTCTGTACTCCTGTGACAGTTCCTCTAAAGATAGAAACATCAAGGAAGGTTAGCAAGAGAATTTGTGTAGAATGGAGAAAAAAAGGCATGTATGTTACTTATGCTGTTCTTGAAATTCCAATTATAGGATTATGTTCTCCTAGTTACATAGTTATTTCACTTAGTTTAGCTTGCTCGTTCATAGAAAATGTGTAGAAATGTTCATTTGCACTTCCCTGGGGTTTTTTGTAATTACAAAGGCTGGTATATTCTACTCAAAGCACATAGTATTTCCTAATTATTTTGTGTTAGTAGTCTTGAGATGACTGCCTGGAAAAGACACATGGCACCAAAAGGAGAATTTTGTGAATGAAGTGTTTAGGTTACAATGGGCATGCAAGTACTATGTAAATCTTCCAAATTCCAATTCAGTTTAGAATTTAGCAAATCAAACTCCAGCTAATAATAAGATCCTTAGAAGAACAGATGAGATTAAACAGTTCAGCTGTGAACACTTGTGAGTACACAATGCTTTTCAAGCCGTAAAAAGCTGAAGGATCATAACTATAGTCAAACCAGTAGATTCTTTTCCCACATACAGACATGCATCAATAAAATATTAGTGTAGACAGATTTATTACTTTACTTTAATGAACAGTGTGTTGTATTAAGCAGTAAACTGAAAAAGAGCTGTGGTAATGATAGGTAATCACTGGGTTTTATCAAAGCAAAATTAATAGCTAAATATGTCTGATTTTAGTTACCACATACCAGATTGACTTTATATTTTAGTGAAAATTTTCTGCTTGCTCCACATCTGTTTGTTCATTCAGATTTTAGACTGTAAAACCATTCTTTCTTAATCTCTACATCATCACAGCTATACTATGATCATTAATAAATATTCCAGCTTTTTTTCTCTACAGTGATAGATATGCAAATATATGTTGTTGTTTACTCACTGGTCTTCTAAAACTGAACACCAGTGAAAAAATTGAACTACACTTCTCATAATGAAAATACCTCAAGGAAGTTTCTAGTTTTGGAAAATCAGAGAGAGGATCGGGAAGCAGGATCCTTTTCAAACTAGTTGCCCATTTGGAAATTGAAATGGAAAAAATAGAAGTGGATTAATGATGGCTCATTTTATTCTGCTGCATGTGTTCATCTAGGACTAACACACATAATATTTGCAGTTCATTCTTTTTAGCCATCTTGTTCACCTAAAGAATTCTGCTCAAGATACTGAATGTTAACACATGCCTTGAATTCCTATTAGTATCCCTATTTTACCTCTGCTGCTACAAAGGTTCATAAATAGTTCTGCCTTTTGGCATGGAACTATACAGAGAGTCTGTAATGACAGCCTTCAGTGATGAGCAAGTACAGAGAAAGTTCAGTAAATAAAGTGCAAGGCTGTGGTTCCAGTTTCCAAAAGGGAAAGCCTGTATGCAAGACATGGCTTTCAATATAACTGGAAGTTTCCATTCTGTGGTTTGAAACATATGAATTTCAAATGAAGTCTTAGGGTGGCTTTGAGCTGGTAAGATTTTATTAAATGGAATCTGTTTCTAAATTTTCCTTGTATCTTGTTTTATCCATAATCTTGTCTTCTATTCTTGAAAGAATTATTCTTCAATTATACAGACCAATACAATGGAAAGTATTTTTTAAGTTAAATAATGAGGATGCCAAAGGCTAACTGAACTAATAGTCTGATTTTAACCCTTGTTCTACCATTTCTTCAATATCCTTTAAAATATTAATTTTATATAGAAGCAAAATGTCACATTACTTGCATATGCATATGAATGTAAGTCATGTCTTCATGGCATATGGTATTCAGCTAAGCCTGGTATGGTTGACATATGTCTAAGTCTCTTTCTGGTATGAGGTATTTAAATTTCTTCCTTTGCATTTTGCTGTGGATAAGATGGCACTGGGCATTTATGGCACTTACAGAGATACCTTTTTTCTTGAACAAATGGCTCCTGTTTATTTAAACCTTTCAAGAGAGTCACTGGAAAATTTAGCTATGCATAGTGAAAGTTCAGAATCTCTGCTGCTGGTAATAAATTCAATTTGCAATAAACTGGAGTCCAATCTGGCTTACTCTGTCCATAAATTTGTGACATCTCAAGAACTGAAAGACTTCACAGCATCTCCCTCTTCTGCTATCACTGCTTGCTGTCCCATTCTGAAGGAATTCACTGTCATTTTCTTGAATAAAGTATCAGTTGTCTGCTCTTTGCAGTCTTTACCTTTGATTTCTGTTTTTTCCCTAGACTACCATTAAATGTGTGAACATCTGCAGTGTCCAGCAGAGGATCTTGCATAGTTCTTTTAACGCCCCAGTCTTGATTGTAATAAGAAGCACTGGGTCCCAGAACAGAACTGCTACTTGTCATACTGCAACAAATCTGGAGAGAGAATCTTTCCAAAAACTGGGCTCACTTCTCTAACGTTGCCATAGCAATATCATCTGTACATTCTTAAGTGAAAGTTTCTAACTTAATGTGAGTAACTGAATTAGGGAAGGAGCACCTAAAAGCTTTAGATGTGTTCTACTTTCCTAGACATTCATAATAATAATAAAGTACTTTAACTCGAATTTATTTTAGGAAAAGGAATGAAGAGAAATAATTCTTTAGTAGCAGAGCATGATGTCTTTTTACTGTGTAATTTGCAATGAGTGCAAAAAATTGAGAACATGGTTTGTAAACTTAAATTGAAACACACTAAAAAAGTACTCAGTGATTTCGTGGCTGTATGAGCTGCACTCTTGAGTGATTGTACTCTTCTGCTCTTAGCTTTATTTCCTCAGAATAGTAAGATAAATTCAGACAGAGTAGAGGAGATATGTTCAAATTAAAACTGCATTGTTCAGCATAGGATTAGTAAGAAGCTTGAACTAATACCCTGAGTGAGATGTTTTGACCTAGACAAAATGTTTGGGGCCTCAGCATCCCTAGAATGTGATACAGCAAAAGCATTTCCAGAAACTCCATTAGGAAAACTTCAGACTGTGCTTCAAATTGGGGTTACAGGCCCATATCTGACTCATTTTTGTTCTCCGAAAAATTTTGGGGTTAGTTTGCATACATAGTGCTTCATAACTGAGCAGGGTGAAGATTGTTTTCCTCTAAAAGTAAAGAACTAAATATCCACTGTACATCTGATGATCATGCATGTACCTTATGAAAATATATTCACCTGAGATCTGCTTTTTGGTTCCATAGCATTTTGAAATGAAGGTTTGTTTAAGTTTGGTGTGCAAAGAATGGATGATGCATAAAGGTCCATTTGGGGTATTTGGGATTTATTCATTGAGAAGTATTTTATCTGCTACTGTGAATAGATTCTTCATCCAAGCGTGTAAGCTGTCTTCATTTATTTCCTCCTTAATCAGCTTTGCACTGTGAGCAACATTCTAGGTTTTGGATTTTGATGATTTATAGACTTGGAATGTTATAAAAAAATATACCCTTTACAAAGAAAGAGAGAAATCAGTAATGGCAGGATAAACCCACCAGATTTTTAGCTACCTAGTGTTTTTTAAGGATGCAGAGCTAATGAGTGCACCCAACTGGCACACCATAAACCTCTGCTTTTACGCTGGTGAATATGTATGGCTTTTGTTGCTGCAGATAAGGTAGTACTGCAGTACAGTTAGTGCAATACTGTGGCTGCAGGAAGAGACTAGATGACAACTTAGTTTGAGTGGTTGCAGGTTTTTATAACTGTGTTTTAAGGTAAAGTGTTTTTCAAACAGCTATTCTCCACACTGCATCAAGGATTCTATTCAACCAAACCTGAATTCATAGACTTCAAAATTAAACAGTGATATTTTAAAAATACATAAACTGATTGGAACTTGCTGGTTGATCAGCAGCTTAGGAAACTTAGCTACTTCCATTTCTTTCCTAAATGGAATTTGCTGACTTATTTGAAAAATCTCTCCCTTTAATTGTGTATTTTGATTGCTAACACCAGGCTGTAAGTCTGGCCTTAAAACAGTAAAGTACAAAGCACACAGTTTCAGTGACTTTTGAAACTATGGTGTTTTAATCTAGTTATTTGGTTTCATGTTCTTTGTTATTTGCTATTTAAGGTTTGCACATATGGTTGTGCTACTGCACGATCCTGCAGTGACATTAACAGTTAGTGGTAGTTATCCTCAAAGCCTAAACTGCTGTCCTTATAGTACGGAGTATGTCATTAGTTCAGGGCTATGTTATTATCCCTGAATCTTTTTGCATCCTTAGATTTTCTGCTTCTAAATCTGTCACTATCACTAACTACAATAACACAAGTAAAATGAAGTCTTCCCAAACCCAATGATAATTTTCAGCTTATGTAGCTATATGTGTCTGGATGCTGGCAGAGGTAGATATAGATCTCCCTAATGCTTATTGTTTGTATTTGATTTGTCCATCCTAGGACATAATGCTACATAGTACTGCAAGTAAAACAAGATTTCTATATAAAATATGTTAAAAGCACCCCAACACTGTGACTATATAAGAGCAAACATGGCTCTTTCATTAATACTTTGCTAGCATCAGTTGGTCATGAAGAAGCTGACCAGTCTTTCAACTTCCCTTTTGCCCCTTACGTTACAGAGGAAAACATGGCATACACTAAAATGCCTGAATTAGAGTTTAATTCTGTTGGAAACAGAAGCCCATTGTTCAGTAGTACAGGCCAGCATTCTTTCTTTAAAAATTATGGAATTCAAGGGACTGTGGTGGTTATAGCCACAGCAGTATGACAGGAGAGTGCTTCTCTTTGGATTACATTATCCCAACTACTATATTGTCATTTCAAAGTCCAAAAGCATTTTATTAAAGGATTGCTTTATTTTAAAGACAGAGGAAATTTCCTTCTACCTAATGGACAACATAAATAAGCATGTGTGTATTGCGAAGGGGAAAAAAAGGCTGTATTTTTGGTTTGCCACAAAGTTGTTTGCAATGCAAAACTGCCTGTAATTCCAACATACAAATACAAGCCTTTTTACTGGGTTTGAGGGAAAGCTATTTTTGACAATTTGTCCTCCATGAGTGATACAGTTTTAACCACATTATCTTTGTGGAGCCCCCTTCTTTGTAAGGTGCTGTTGCTACCAAAATAGCCATGGTTAGTTTGGTTGCCTGGCTGTACTTAGAGCACCATGGGCTCTTCTTCCTATGCTGGTGGAGAAAATCATGTTATACAGCTAGAGAATCTTATTCTAGGCTGGGTATCTACCCAGACACAAGAAAAATCATGCTAAGGAAGTAAATAAGGCTGTAACTGTTTAAGCACAATTATTTTTTGCATAGCAAAGGAACTAGATACTGGAGTACTCTCTTCCAGTCTTGTTTTTAATGTGTAAAATGTTGAATTGAAATGTTGAACTATGAGATTTATTATCCCAAAGTTGTCTGGCGTTACCAGTTTAAGAGATCAAGCAGTTGAATAGACTTCTGGAGAAAAATGGCTGGTATGGCAGTAAAAGAGATAAATTCAGAGTGAGTTGAGAGTTAAGATTAAGAATAAACACAGGAAAGCATATCAAGGCATTTGAAGGCAGCCATGGCAACCATATAACTTCTTTGTCTTGCAATTACATTGCCAGTTAAAGCATTTTAGGTTTTGGTCTCAGTTTATATGAAATTGAGTTCTAAAAATTATTTTTCTTTTCCAGAAAAAATTACATTCGGTCCTATGTTGTAATATGAAGGCAAGCATAAGCACTATTTTCCACTGACTGAATTATTTCCCTATGAGATCTTGCTGTAGCTCTGTTTTAAAAGAAGAGGCTCTCTTTTTTTTATTCATAGGGAGAGAATTTAAAAGAAGTGGATGCCAGTTCTTATTCAGAGATTATTTTGCATTTTGTTACAGGATTCATGCATCAGACATAAGTGTAGCTTAAAAATACTCTGCTCGCTCATTTCTACTTAAATGTTTTCAAGCTGTTAAAAGGCATATGAAATACAGATCTAATTTAAAGGAGTTTGTGCAACCATGCATCACAAATATAGTACCTAGGTGAATCATAGATATTTATTTACAGGTCTAAAAATACACTTAGTAGGTGCCTTATGAATAAAATATACTGGTTGCCTGGAAAGCTCCAGACCTTGAGCGGTACAGCTTTCCCCACAGGATCCATTGTGATCAGTGATCCCACATTACTTATGGAAAAATGGGGCCTGGAGAACACAGCTCAACTTTATAGTCTTACTAATTTTTCATATGAAAAAGTCACTGTCTTGCTGTCAGCTCTTTGTTCCAAATTTGGTAGTTACATTCAATGCTATAAATTGTGAATTAAAATAATGCTTGAAACAGTAATGCATCACTAGTGAAGCTAAACTATGAGGGTGTTGTTTTGCAAAGAGTTGTGAAAGAAAAGCATTACTTAGTACTGTCGTGTGGATATTAACTTACATTTTAGCATCAGCTAATGTAATAGATTTTTAATATATAATAAAGCCTGATATGATAAATTTAGTACTAAATTGAAGAGAAACATCTACCTATGAATACTGTATGAAACTTATTCTTCAAGGACCGTTTTCAGAAGCAGACGTACCGTCTGATGTGGAAGTGTTACTGTATTGATTGTAAGAAGCTTTATAAATGACTAGTTGCTCTAGTGCAAGCAGTGTTTTCTGACACTTCATTACACATTTCGTGGTGTGATGTGCCACCTAGTGGTAAACTCCTCAAAAGGAGAAAACCTGAAAAACCTTTAACTCTACACTTAGAGTCAATGGGTTTTCTGAAAATATTTGGTGTTCAGGAGTATACTGTGTATAAACAGTAGAGTGAAGAGCTACTGTTTACATCTGATTTTATTGACTCTTTATTTTAATATTTGCCTTCTAGTGCTCTATTCAATAACCCTTGTTGACTGTGGATACAGATCTATTAAAGAACTGTCTTCCCAGCTGCAGCCATACCTTTTGATGTTTATGCCTCAGGTACTGTTGATACCTGAAGCATTCTTTGTGAGAGTGCACAGTTTATACTATACTCACAAACAAGTTAAATTACAAAGAGAAACCATTTTCTAAGGGCTTCTAAAGGCATGTAACTGTGTAGGGAAAAAATTTAATAGCCTCAGAGATTTTGTAAGGATTACTCATACAATATGCTTTGTAATGCAATGGTATATTCTTGTAATATGCTTAATTGGCCAACATTGACTTACTCTGCTTCTGTCATACAGAGATGGCATTTCATGCAGTCAGGTAGTATGTTGCTTAAAAAGTGTGTTTTCCTGAGGAAAAAAATGCTTCTGTATTTGCAGAAGGGAGAAGAGGGTGTTAAAAATTGAAAAACTAAGGCTAATAGTATCACACTGAACAATTTTCTTTCCTTTCCTTAGCTGAAATGTTCGAAACTCAGGAGCAAATTGTGCAGATGAACTACTTTTCTCTGAATAAGGCAACAAAAACTGGGGGACGTATCCGTTGCCCAGTTGAGATTTATGCAAAAATAATATAAATAAAAAATGTTTCCTATTGTACTGTTCCAGTAAAGGTTTTAAACAAGTTTATTTGCTATCCTGAATCAGAGCCATAAAGTGTTGTTTTGATTGGATGCTATGCTATATATTCTCAAAGGATTCAGTAAATACCCGTAACTTAAAGATTTCGTCACCGATCTACATCATGGATTTAACTAAAAAATTTTAACTTGGTGAGCATACATTTCAAATTACGCATGAATTTCAATTCTAATAAACATAGTGGGTTGTAGAGATTACATGTTGATACAGGCAAGAGTGATGGATTGAAATATACCCCCATAGTGATGTTCTGCAAGAGTTTTAGGATTCTCATTAAACCTGGAAAAGAACTCGTAATACTTCCCCCCTTAACATCCATCTTAAAATCATTCTTTCTTCTAAAGGAACTGAACCTTCTTTCTAAAAGCCAACATTTATATCCTAAGGGTGGTGACAATATGTAAATAATGTTAAACTTGAACTTTTAGGCTGAAAATTGGAGCTTCTGAAATAACACTATTAAAATTCAGAAATTAAATACTTTCAAAAACTGTTATTTTAAGAAAGTGAAGCAAAACCTTGATATTTGAAAAGGAATGTCTCATAGTTTGGTAGGCCTGATCTTCAAAACAACATTAGAAAAACAATTCTAGCACTTCTCAAAGAATCTGAATTTATTACAGGAATGGTCATTCCTTGTTTTGATCATTAGTGGGGTATGTCAGGCTGTTGGTGGTATTTTAGAACATAATTAGAAGCGATTTTGATGTTCAAGATCTTTTGCAAAGTTATTAATACCTGGTGCTGGTTTTTCCCCTCCTCACACAATAACTCCCATAATGGTATGTCATTCTTTTTTATCAAAACAAGAGGGAGAAATGGAGAAACTCACTATATCCAAGCTCTGGATTTCCGGTATTTATTTTGTGCATTGTGTTAGTTTTCTAAATTAGCCTCATTTTTTAACGGTTTCAGGCAAAGCAGTGTAGAAGCAGCTTGTCTTGTGGTCTGGCACAATCTCATCTGAAATGGGAGCTAATTAAAGTACTTTTCAGACAAATATAACTTTCTCTTCATTGTAGTTGAAGAAGGGAAATGGTTTTTATAGCGAGTAATTTTACTATGATGATAAACTTCAGCATCACTGTATTTATGAGTTAGCAGCAGTTGAATTAAATAGTGTATAAATGGAAAATTTAAATGGTATCTCTTACAAAAATGCAACATGCTTTTATTTGAAGATTAATGTCAGCTGAAACAGTAGAAAACTGCAGATCTTGGGGTTTTTTAATGAATTGAATGCATTAAGTGTAAAGAGAGCAACTCTGAAATCTCATCTATTTTTATATATATAAGCCAATTATAACACTTTTCTTGTTGCATGTTAAATTTTTGTGAAAACTTGGCTTACTTTCTGTGTTTCTGTAAACTGATATCCCTATTAACAGACCTTTGTTCACAGCTTGATGTGAATCTCTGCACCCCGGTTTTCATTGATGCAGCTCAGGTCTTTCATGATTATATTCTAAAGGTAACCCTGACCAACCTCATATTCCCTACAATAAAGTGAGTAAGAGGAAGGTGGTTTTTCACTTGCACAGCACTGGCCCAGAAAGGCACTGAGAACTCAGTGTCTGTGGCACAGAAAGGGAATTTTGCTATTATTTACTTCTTGGAGTGAATCCAAAAAAAGTAAATCATATGATTCACTATCACTCTCCCAAACTGGTGTTATACACCTTTCAGTGGATATTCATATAGACGTGCCACTCATAGTTTTAAAATCTTTATTAAGTATGCACATGAATTTAGGGTTGTCTGACTAACATTTTGAGTCACTGAGGTTTAAAAATGTTACCCCACAAAATCAGTTTTTATGGGAATCATAATTAGAGTCATAGTAAGAGTGTGAAAGACCAAATTGTTCTGTTCATTAGAAAATCTGTCTGCAGAGTTCTAATTTCCCAATATTTATTGGTAGTGGTGGTGTAAGTATTTTGTGCAGCAGAAGGAGCTCAGCTTGACTGTTCAGATCCCAGATGGAACCTGGCATCTTCTGATGAGCTGCTGGCAGTTTCAAAATTCTATATTTGAATTACAAATTCCTTTAAATGTTGATGCAGAGGAATAATCACGGAACAGGAAGAAATCAGAAAGCTAGAAAAGTAGAACTGATCTGAATATATTACCTTCCACTTCAGATAACATTTTCCTGACACTGACAGTGTCTGACTAACTGTGTGAAATGTCAAATGGAGCACAATATGGCTTCTATACCCCAGGACAGGATGCTAGTCAGGCAAGTTATTAGTTTATAGAGTTCTTCAATACATATTAAGTCACATTAAGACACGAAATACCATCTCTTATGGCAAGACCTACAAAAATCTTAATACAATTTTCATGGATATTTAAAAAGAAGGAATTGATACAGCAGATTTCTGGAATACTGCTACACTGGCACTGTCTTTAGCTATTCTTAACCTGGCTGTCTCTGCACCTTTTAGTTACAAAGCTTTGGGGGATGGAAGGTTTTGTAACGCTGTACTAGGATGTAAAGGTTTTATCATATCAGTTTACAGAAAACTTCATACCTGCTACTCTGCACTCTAGGAAATAAACTCTGCAAAATGGATGTATTGAGGGATTTGGAAAGAACAAATGGAAGTGTGTGTCATTTTGCTATATTTCTTTTAATGCATAAACCAAAAAGCAGTGATGATGTCTATTTAGAAAGATAATAGGCAGTGTTGAATATGGCTTTGAAACATGGTTCTAAGAATGCTAAAGCCATGTCTATGATCTTGAGTAAAGGTGTGTTTAATGGTTGGGGATAATAACCAGGGAAAATCTTTACAGTAGTTTACAACTGACATGCAGATTAACTTGCAGAACTAGTTTACAAGTCATACAAATATATCCCAAACTGAACTTGGATTAGATTATCATCTTTGAGTACCTAGGTTTAGTTTCTCTGTAGATCACCTCAAGTTATTTCCTTATAATTCTACATCCACCTGCTGTTGTTGATAAAGTACTGACTGAAGTGGTTTGGTGCCCTGGACAGCCCCTCCCCTCTGCCAGACACGCAGCAACTGAACCACAGAGCACAATTAACTGTTACAGGTGTGTTTTGCTTGAGGATTCCCAAAGGCCTCTTTTCATAAGAGAAGTGACTCTGCCACTCACATTGTCTTTTGAGGAAATGGGAGGAAGAAATACACATTCAGTTCTGTTGGATGAAAAAGTACCACTCCAAGTATGACTCCTGTGGCTCTGTGTCTGTAGGCCTTCCTACTGGAGCAAATGCTGTTTTGTCAGGGGGTATGAGAGAAGGTGGACTGCAAAATACACAATACAGGGTTGAAAAGTCCTGGAAAAATACACACAGAGAGAAAGAAAGAGGCATACAGTGGACAGGAAGGATGAATGAGCAAATGAGCATTATTAGTACATGTAGGGAAAAACAAAACAAAATCTGATAACAAGATAGGAAATTACAAAGTAAAGATAAAGAATATAAAGATGAGGGAAAAGAGTTCTTGCATACCCAGAAGCAAGTAGTGCTTTATAGAATCCTTGGAAAAAAGAGGAAATGCAAAATTGTCAATGGAACATCATTATAGATCACACCATATAAGGCTTTAAGTTAGTCTTATGCTTTGACATGTTTGTTATCCACCCTGGCACAACATGTCCAAAAACCATCCAAAAATGTGCTGCCCTGTCATGTGTGATCTCCTACTTTTTTGAGAACCTGTTCCCATAGCAACATTTCTATCACATTATAGCCTAGGTATATAAGTATAGCAAATTAAATTTACATTTTTATGTGTGGTCATACTTTTTTTTTGCCTGAAAAAACACACACATATTATGTGGGTACTTGGGTGACATATTGTATGTATGTTTTGGAGCCCAGGACACTTGGTTGGGATCTTTTCTCACCTAGAAATAACTGAGTACCAGAACTTAATGAAGAAATACATTTAAATAATACCACAGACCCCGAGGCTAGAAAGCCTAAAGCTATAAATTAAATTCATAATTAGCTGTATATTTTTAAAGGTTTCAAAATGTATTTCTGAAAAGAAGAAATACTCTGTAGAAGTGGATTATGATTTCAAACCTGAAATTCTGTCTGTTTTAAAGATTTACATTTATGTTGTATATATATCTTACATCTTGAATTAAGAATGTTTGATAACCCAGTTGCAGCTTTGTACAGTTCTACATATTGGATTGCTTTAAGGGAGAACTACTCTGGTCTGTGATCACGCCTGGTGAACATCCTGATTATGTTTTTTCTAATCAGGGTTCCCTCTACAGTAGATATAGAAACCATTGTCATTTTACCTGGATGAGAGAGTTAATTGGGTATTTTAAAAGGTAATTACAGTGATTGGGTTATGGAGTCAGAATTCAAATGAGAAGTTTTGGTGTTAATGAGAATGCAAAATGTAATTAACAATTCCTGGCTCAAATACTGGGGTGCAAAACTGGCAAGTGAGAAAGTAATAAAATAAAATACACAGTAAGTTTAAAGGGCAAACCCAATTTTTACACCAGCTCTCTTAATTTATTATTGGGAAATATAATGGTAGTGTGTAGTAGTAGGAAATGCAGTGTGCTGCAGCCATCTCATACTTGAATTCACTTGAATACAGTGCAACTGTAATTCCACATCTTTATCCATTTTTTTCAAAAAGCTACTGAGTGTTTCCAGGGAAGTAGAGCAGCTGCCCAGGAACTGTCTCAGTTTTACTATGCAGAACAGGCAGTTTTTTTCAGCAGCTGAGGCAAAAAGAGTGCATTATCTTCCCACAGGAGTAATTTGCTAATTGTTAATGTGTCTTTTAGGTGATCTTATGTAACAGCTTTGGATGCTTTAAATGTTCCATACTTCATACAGGACTTGGAGATGTGCTATGTATTACATTTGTGGAAGGACAGGATAGAATTACAAAATCATAGGATGTATGAATTTATTAAGGCTTAAGGCTTTCTGGCTCTGACCATTGGTGATTTATGGCTGATAGCAGTCACACTAATACACATTTAGCAGATTAAGTGGCTTCCTGATTACTCTTTTTCTCCATGCTCAGTATTGTTTTAGGAACTGCTCTGTCATAAAGAAAACTGGCAATAGGAGGAAAAAATTGTCCTTTGCTTCAAGCTGCAGATGATGTGCCAACATTCTCTGGATATGTACAAGGCAAGAGTGTTGGGTTTACGTACCTGCTGAAGAGAAGGCACCTTCTGTGGCAGATACGGACTCAGCTGGGAGAAAGGCTTTTTCTTTCTTTGTAACTACTGTTTTAACAGACTCTTCAAGAACTGGAGCCCGTATTGATAGACTTGTAAAATCACACAAATAGCTGCCACAGGTATTCCAGGTGTGTGTGGTGCAGCTTTGATGCTGGTGGAATGCAGGGGAGTGTTTCCTGTCACTTGTCTGGCTTTTCATGATTCAGACATGTGTCCTGAAGTGCAGTTTTAGGCTCCATCCAAACACTACACTTTAGTGCCAGCCATAACAGCAGCTGATGTAATATTACTTGTAATATAGTAATCCAAAAGAATTATGGAGTGGTATTTAACTGTATACATAAATTTTTTTTTTTTTTTTTTTTTTTTTACAGACATTGACAAAGAAAGAGAAAACATGAGATGGAACATATCAGAAATATGAATAAATGAAGATAAACTCATTCATGTGTTGCAAAACTTTTTCAAGGTATTTTATCAGCATTTCTAAAAAATATGTGAATTGTCTACTATGGTATGAGACTCCTTTAACAGCTTTTTTCCAGATTGAAGGAATACAATGTACTTACTTTTAGATTCATAAATCCAACAAATTTTTAGTTATTGCAGTTGGGTTACAAACTGAAATATTTGACGAAATACTGTTGTAAATATTATCTTAGATTTTTTTAAAGCTGATTTAGATTTAAAAGCATGGTTAGGTTGAATTCTGCTTCTGTCTAGTGCCTTATTTAAACAAAAAGTTATAGTTGGCAGATATTATTGAAGTGTGAGGCAACAAACAGTGGATGTGGGGAATTACTCTCATCTTTCTAGAATCTTTTTTATAGAGCAAATTGTACTACTTGCTATAAAGTTAACAGAACCTGCCAGACATTGTGACTTACTGAGTTACCTGGTGTTTGCCATTTTCTGTGCAACATCTCTTAGAGCAAGAGAGTCTCTTAACAAACATGTAGTGGTGGTTCAGAAAACATGCTACAGGAAGAAGGGGTTTTTAACCTACCAAAGTCTGAACTCTCTAACTGCATGAAGCAGTTCATGACATAAATTATCAGAAATAAATTACCCAGTCTTCTGAATAATTTACCAATACAGAAAAACCAAGTACATGTAAGTTGACTCTAGCAATTCGTCAAGATAGAATTGTGTGTCTGAGGCAGCATTTCCACAGAAATCTCTTTAATTGCCCTGCACTAAGGGAGTCTGTCCAACTATGGTGGAAAAAGTAAAACCAGAAAGCATGAATAATGCAGTATTGAGTATAACTTGTGGTTACACTTTGGCATTTTCCAGTTCTCAGTTTCTAGGGACATTAACATTTCAATCTGCATACATTTTTGAATGTAGCAACACTTGATTGATTAAAAATATACCAAAGCTCTAAACCACAGAATATTGCAGTGGAAACCAGACTTAGCCGTCTGTGTGATGAATTCCCAGAACCAGGTGAAGTGTGCAGCATTAAGCTGAGAGATTTTTTGTATTGCTTTTTTTTTTTGGAATTCAGGTAATGATGAAAATATAAATGGTAGTATATGTAATAATGATAAATGTAGTGATCCAAAGCTTCAAAACAGCATTTCTCATGTCAACTTTTTATGTAAACCTGCACAAATCACTTAACTCTGCACCCCTGCCTTGTTTAATCCAGCTGTGTATGATGATAATGGAACTTGAGTGTCTTATGACTGACTGTAGGTGAAAACTGAACAAACTTTTTTTAAATGATGAAAAAGGGGGGAGGACTCTGCTCACTCCAAAGGGAACCAGATGATATCCAGTGTTTGTGTACTATTATTGCAGTGCTAAATGGAGAGGAAGCCTTAGGAGGAGCAGCTGAGGTCACTTGGTTTGTTCAGCCTGGAGAAGAAGAGACTGAGGGGAGAACTCGCTGTGTTCTTCAACATCCTCATGAGGGGCAGTGCAGGTACCAATCTCTTCACTCTCATGACCAGGGATGGGACCCTGAGATCAGCTCAGCTGGTTAGAACATGCTGCTAACAAAGCCAAGGTCGTGCCTTCGATCCCCATATGGGCCATTCACCTGACAGCTGGGCTTGATGACCCTTGTGGGTTCCTTCCAACTCAGAACATCCTGTGATTCTGACTCAAGGAAACAGCATGAAGCTGAATCAGAGGAGGTTTAGGTTGGATATCAGGAAAAGGTTTTTCACCCAGAGGTAGTTGGGCACTGGAACAGGTAAGTGGTCACAGTATAGAGCCTGAATGCTCAAGAAGTGTTTTGACAGTGCTCTCAGGCACATGGTGGGATTGTTGGGGTGTCCTGTGCAGGGCCAGGAGTTGGGCTTGATGATCCTGATGGGTCCCTTCCAACTCAGTACATTCTGTGATTCTATTTTCATTTACAATTTCGTACATGAAAAGCTTGTCACCTGAATCATCTGCTTCTGTGTCTAGCTGCATGAAGTACTTCAAAACTTTGGTTTAATAAAGAGCAAGTTGTGCAGATTCAGATCAGGTGGGTTATCTTGAGATGTTTACCTTGTATCATATAACAATATTACCTTCCTAAACAGAGTTGGGGGGAAATCCTACTGAATTCTACATTGCATATCTAAAGGTTAGCAGGTTGTTTCTACAGGGAGGTAGAAACAGGGAGGTGCCTGCATTGAATCAGCCCTGATCTGACAAGCATGTGTTGCTATGGCAATGAAGGCTATTAAATGTGAACACGCTGCTTGAGCTGTGTGACAAATATGAAGCCTAAGTTCTCTAATACATATTTTTATTTTTTTAAAGCATGGGGCTGCTATACCTTTCCCATAAAAAAAAAAATCCAACAGTCTACTGCAAATAAATTGGATTTCAGTGGACAGTTTTGCTTTGTAGCATTTCTGCAAGACAGATTTGCTTGATTCCGTGTGAAGCAGCTTGGCTCTTTGCAGTCTAAGAACTACCTGCTGCATTGTTTGTTCTGATAATGAAATTATATGCTTGTTATTTTTTTCTTTTTCCTTGCTATATCCTTTTTTGATTTTGTGACTACCCATTTGCCAAATGGTATAGAATTCTTCCATTGTATGCACATAAATCCCACCACACACCCACTTCCCACACGGATCACTGTGCAATGAAAATAAAATGTCCCGTGTGTGCCCCAGGGGGAGGATGTGCCTCAAAGGGCCCAAGAGTGTCTAGGCAGATTTTCAGTTCTCCCCAGGGCTGTGTTTTATTAACTTCACTTCACAGCATAAATCCTGGACAGGCAGGTTAAAGATCAATTTTCCACAGGTGTTTTCAGGGAGCACTTTGTAAACCATCAAGTGCAAAGGCCATAATGATATTGGTTACCACAAGCTCTCTGTCAGAACTAATGAAAGACAACAGAAGTTTGGAAATGGGGGGTTTTGTTGAACATTAGTGAAATGTGGAACTTAGGGGCAGTTTCCACAGGTTTTATATTGCTGTAGTGTGAGGCGTATGGTATACAATAATAACATTATCTAGGAAGAGAATTTTTGATCTGGATTTACATCTAATGTAGGCTGATTACAGATAACATTGCACACACACACATCCCCCCATTAACTGTAATACACAATTACTATAGAAACTAATGATTTTCAAATTTCCTTTAGAGCATATTTTTAACAAGTTTGGCTGGAAAAATAATGTATCTCTAAATCTTAAAGGGCTTTCTCACAGTGCATTAACAATGACTAAAAACATTGTGATGTCTCTCAGTGACAGTTATAGACTCACTTTCATACTAAGAGAACATGATTTAACTGCGTAATTTTATAAAACTTACATTTTTCTGCTTTCAATGTGCAAACCACCATTGATTTGGAAACTTCTGTGTTTTTTAAATGAAAGAAAATTTTCCTCCTTACTATTTAAAATTTTCATGGAATTTTCTCATATTTTTGCAGTGTTTTAGGCCAGTATTCCAAAAGTGTTTGCTTAAAAGACAGTTAACATGCCTGGTGTGGAGAATTCACATCTTGCAGATCCAAAACTCTGCAGGAATCTACTTGAATTAACTAAAAATTAATTCCTTCACTTATCCTGTATTTGTATAGAAATGATATTCCTTAGGAATACAAGTTTTCAGAGGGTGAGCCTAGCCGCAATCTGACTGAAGTCTATTTTATGTGATGTTTTGCATTTGGGTCTGAGATCAGAGATCCGGCTCGTTGTGGTCAGATAAATCTCAGATGCTTCACTGGTAATTTTTCTCTTTGGGGGCTTTGTTGGAGGGGGGAGCAGTTTTTAATTTTTTTTCATAATTTTCCAAAGAATTTAAAAATTATTTTTTATTCTAAAATGAAGGAGGAAATTTGATTAGCAGTCAGCCTTAGGAGTCTTATCTTAAATTCTAGAGTAAATTAGAATGTTATTAAGAATTTTATAACTTTGCTTTCTATTCTGCAGTGAGACCAATAAACTTGTGTGCTTGATAAGCATGTTCACTCTAACAGAAAAAATAGAACATTATAGCTTTCCTGTTCTAATTTCCAGCTGCAGAAGATAATAGTAGCACTTAACTATGGAAAACAATTTTTAAAGCAAAGTAGCAAACATCAATCTGTGTAAATACATTATTGCCTGTATATTCACCCTGGCTTAATCAATGCATTAGTTATGCTAGATCATCATTCAGCTGGCAGTTGCATGAGGGAAATTAAGTCAATTTGAAAAGGAACACCTTGGTTTCCATGGAGCTACTCTAGTCCTCACGGGTGTGTTTGGAGTTTAGAAGTGTGCCGTGGGTAGAAAAAGCAGCACTGAAATAAATGGGGAGCAGAAAGGCAATATAAAAAGATTGAAGAAAAAAGAAATGAAAGAGCTGGTTTTAACACAAAACAAGCCATGTCTGCTTTTCCAGATTAATTACATTTTCTGCATTCCCTTACCTTCTTATTTTTGCTTGTCTTTCAACTATATTACCCCTTCATGCTCTTTATTACCTCTCTGGTTTTATATGATCTGTAGCACAACAGTACTGTTTGTCTGCAAAATATGAATGTCTCTAAATTCAACTGTAGCAGAATTGTGGTACATCTTTGGGAATTCTGGATAATAACTGACAACTGCAAGCTAGGTTTGTAACTTGCACTGGGAGTTGGGTCATCATCTTTCAGTTAGATTTTACTTCTTAAATTTAAAGGGGAGGTGGGAGTAAAGACAGGTTTGCATCAAGAATGTAGCACTTCTATTCTGTCTTGACATAACCGTGTTGAAGTAAGAGTGCTTAGGAGGTAAAAACTAGAACAAGTAATTGAATACATAAATAAAGAGTAAGGAGAATTTTTCAAGTGATTCAGTACCTTCCTCTGTTCTGAAGTTTGCCCACCCACTCCTACATACCACCTCCTGTGGTGCAGGACATTTTAATGTATTGTGGGAGGTTAGCATACAAATTCCTGCTGACTGCACTTGTGCACAGCTTCCCACACACCTTTTGAAATAGGGTCCCTTATTTAGAAAAGTTAATGAGTATTATAGTTATGTCCCAAAAGACAAGCGCAGTGGGCTGAAAATTACCAATTATATCCATTTTTAATTAAATGGCATTTCATAATTTTTTTACTTTGCTTCTAAGACAAGTTTGCAAACCAACTATGAGCCGTCAGTAGCACAGAGAACAGGGGTCTTGTGCTGAGGATCGGAAAGCTTGATGCTGCATCTTGAAACAAATACCTTGCAGAGGGTTAAACCATGATACCAGTGAAGTCAAATTTGCTCTGATGTTGACTCACTGCTTGCACTGATGACACACACAGAGCTTAGGAGTAAACTATGATTTCTCTGCAATTAATAACAGTAATATAGTAAAGATGACATGACAACACCAAAGAAGTAATTAACAGCTTATCAGTAAAAGTTTGTGACAAGTCTCATCAGCTTCCAATGGCATTCATGCTTTAGGCTGCTTCACTCACTTTTCTGTCTTAGAGGAAGCCAACAGAGTCTCCCCATTTGCTGAAGGCAGCCCGAGCTCCCAGCTCAGTTTGGGTGCAGTAAGTTCCTCGTTCACTACTGCAACTCAGAGCTGTTACAGCCAAACAGATGGAATGCAAGGTCAGGTCTAAACCTTACAGCTCTTATTTATCACAACTTGACTCATTTGAGTAGACAAAAACATGGCATTTCCTGTTTTCAACCTGCCACTTCTCTGCAAAAAAATAAGTATTTCTATGGATCATGTGTTTGTATATTTCTGAAAAGTCAATCTGAGCCTGTCCACACCTTCTACTCACTAGTGAAACCACTAGTGAAACCTGACAAACCAGTTGAATTACTCAATTTACTAATTGGAGCCCAGGAAATGGAAACAAACAACAAACAGCAACAAACGAAATTGTTTGCCCTATTGACCTGAACCATTCAATAAAAAAATACTGACAGAACATACACTTAGCATTTACAAAAACCCTTCTGGAAGGAGCAAGTGCGTAGTATCTTACTGTATTCCATGAATGCACCTCACTTCTTAAAGGCCTGTACTTATTCGCAAGAACAGCCTCACATTAAGAAAACTTTTTCAAGTAGATTTGATCCCAAATTCTGGCTGTTTCATTGTACAGAAACAGGGTTATGTTAAACCTTAAGAAGTATTACAAAAACTGTATCTAGCTGAAAAACTAAATACATTTTAAATATCTAGATACTTAACAGGGGCTGGGGGTAAAGAGTCATAGTAGTGGTATTCCTGCTTGTGCACCTCACTGTTTTGTGCTTCTGAAAAAGTATTTGCTAATACTTGGTCATACTTGGACTTGCATTTCACAGGTCATTACTAACTTGAAAAGATAGAATTATTTTATGGATTAACAAAATTTGGTAATTTTTTTTAGAAAAAGATTAGGTAGAACTATCTCTTAACTTTTGCTGTGGATCAAACTTTCTTCACATAAATTCTATGAGATTCAATTACAAAAGGTGTAAGTCTTACTTTATAAATTGAATCCTTCTTTACAAATTGAATCCTTCTAGACTGATAACAGAAATGAAGTAAAGGTAACAGAACTTGTCTCCTACTGTTAAGTTGCAGCAGAGAAAATTCCTTGTTTAAATTAGGGAATACTCCTGTTTTAGAGATATATACTGCTGTCATGTATGTTTATGTCCTTGTCTCAGTGGTAATAAATCAGTGATCCTTCTCAGAAAGTTAATAACAAAAACAGCTGAACACCGCAAAACATGATGACCTTGAATTTATTGCACAGGCTGCTCTGAACTGGGAGATGAAGTAAACCGTGGTCCATGTTCTTAAAATGGAAGACATGAAAAAATGGCAAAACATGCTGAGACCTGTGGCCTTAGGTGAGTCTCAACTCCTTAGCCAGGAACCTGAGACATCTTCAGTGCTGAAGCCTAGACTGAAGCAAGTGAATCACCATGAATACTACAGGTCTCTAAAACAAGGAGTGCTAAATTACCTTTAGCTAGGGGGAGATAGCAAACATTTTGTCTCCTTTTCTCTTTCTCCATATGTAAATCCAGATTCCTTGCTGCTTCTCATGGAAAACATGCTCTTTAGACAAATACATGTACTTTGTGCAAATATTTCAGAACTTCAGGATTCCCAGACAGCTGCAGTCCTTACTGTTCAGCAATCCAACATCATTCTCTGCTGGCCAATTGAGAACCCAGGGAGCTTTAAATTAGCACTCACTAAGCAGATTTTGCTGTAGGAGAGGAAAATTCCAGTAACAGCAGTCCAGCTGTGTTTTTTCTGCATCCCTCACAGAGTCAGAATTTTCCATCTGCTTTAATGAAGTAGATTTTAAAAGCAAACACAAATACTAACAAATACTGAAATTACTAACAAGGAACATGTTATGCAGAAAATGCACTGATTCACACACTGCATTTTCCTCAAGTATTCTCTGCATCAGAGAGTAGCCTACCTGATTTGCCCTTACTCTCTAGCAAATGAACTGTTCTGTAGACTGAAGATGATTTAATGACAAGAGCACTAACTTTGGAGTTAAAGGTACATGATTAGACTCTGCCTAAAGGAATTTGAACAAACTAAGTCTGAGTCAAATAGGGACAACAGTACTTGCCTTTTTCTAGAAATATCACAAGAACTCAAGACTGAAGCAGTTACAACAGAAGTGAGGATTTCTCACACATGCCAGAGATTATATCATTCTTTCCTTTATGATTTTACTCCTACTAAAACCTCTTTAACAATTCACTACACAATTTCACATTCCAAAGGTCCTTCCAGACACCTGAACTGTGTAAAACAGGGTTGACCAATCCACGTTTTGGGATCTGCAGATACATGTTCTGCTTTGGTCATTGAAAGAATGCCCTAGCCATGTAGATAGGCAGGGACCCCTTATGAGTGCCTCTTGCCAGCCTTGTCTCTCAGATCTGTTTACAGATTCCACTGTCATCTTCAATATGCTCTGGTCATGACAGTGTTTAGTCACGATTAAGTATTTGGGGAGATTTCCTATATTCTGTTTTGCCTTTTTCGTACAGGTACAAAGACTCTGCTAGCACAGCTGAAACAACAGCAGTGTTCCTGGCACATCTTAACCTGCTTAGACCTGTACCAGGATCCTTCTTAGAGGACCTCATACACAGCCAATTACAAAAATACAAATAATGATGAAAACACAGTCTGCAGCATAGTATTTTCATGCAGTCAGATTTACCATCTGTCTTGATGACTTTACTCACATAAGGTGACATTTTAACTTATACATGGAACTGCAGCTTGGTCAATAATTCTGCTTTCCTAGAAAGGTTACTAGGCATGAGTCAGTGGTTACAGGCAAAGTGAAAACTTTGGGGTACAAGATTTGTCTGTCGTTCAGCAGTGCAATAAGAAAACAGATCTGGCAGCATTGGCAGCACTTTTTTTTTAAAATATATGATCTGTTTTGTACATCATAGGACTGTACACCGATCCACTCCATGTAGTTGTAAAATCCCATTTGTGCTTTAATCTGAGCACGTAGAGAGGATTGGATATATCATTCATGCCTCAGGTTGTTTTATGTAAGAGCTTGAATCAAGCTGAAGTTTCTTGTTTTTTTTTGCATCAGATACAAAAAAGTTTCTCCAAAAGCAGAGTCTGTACATGTACAATTGCTTCAGGACCAGAAATATTTAGTGAATATCAAACTCAGGTCTCCCTTTCCCTGTATTTCTCAGGCGAAATTCATACAGATGCCATTCAACATTGCAAAAAACTCCCTAAGTTATATACTACTGCCCTCTACTGTTTATTCATTTAGATCATAAAACCATAGAAGCCACAGTTCTTGTCAGGTTTATGAGGCTTGTTCATGTCATCAGTCAACCAGCCCACCTATACAGCACAGATATAAACAAAAATTATTCAAAGTTTCAGGGAAGAAAACCACAATATGTCTAAACTAGGCAGACCAAAACAGCAAGTACTTGTATAGTTGTATTTGTTAAGTCTTCCACCTTTCACCTCCCAACTTCATAAGAAAAATACAGCATCACATTCATTCTAGAATTGAAAACACCCTCTAGTCAGTTCTATCTGCTCAAACACAAGTTAAAAAACCCCATAACAAACCTATAGGATATGTGAAACACATAACTAATATTAATACCTTTGGATTATCTGAGGTTCACAATTCTCTAATGCTACTACTGCCAAAGATGTCTACCAGTACAAAAGGCATAAATACATACCCTCAGAAAGGACAGCTGACCTTTCATATTTACCACCTGAGAGGTGGATAAAACCTGTTTGACTTGAAAGTTTGTGTCTTTGGGCAGCCACTGCATTAGTTACCTCCATGTTTACATTTGACAGAGTAGCTTTTGTCAAGGCATTAATCGAGGTAGAACAAGAAATGGAATTAGCTGAGCAAAAAGAAAAGGTCTCTTGGGCACAATCACAGAGGCTCCACTAGCTCAGCTGCAATTGCAGGAAGGGCCGGTTCAACAGTGGTCATAAAACCTGGGTCAGAAACAGGGATCAAGGGGGCACATTTTATGGGGTTTTGGTTGGGTTTTTAATTCAGTTGTCAAAGAGTAGCAAAACCATCAAGTGTTTTTCACTAGTTAAGGCTCAGTGCTGTACACACAGATGCAAGCTCACTCTGGCAGATGGCCCTGTTTTCCAAAAGTCTAGATTTCCAAGTTGTTCAAGTCACAGTAGTCAAACATATGACTTCCTCAGACTCATTAAGTCCATCAAAACTAACAGTCATTGCACAAATTGAGCTGTTGAAGAATCATCAATCAGTAAGACTGAGGTTCTAGTTGGATTGCTTTGTCAAAGGCACCAAAATGTATTTTCTATTGACATTTTTAACCTACTAGAATGATTCAGTTTTCAAATTTCATTAGAGTCTTTGTTACTGCTCTTCATCTTATTTTAACTTACTGTACATTTCCACTTTTTCTCTATTTCACGCTAAACATTCTTTATATAAAAGGAGACAGCTTACTTTTTTTGCATCACAAAATTTGCTTTCCTTCACATAAATGAAATATTTTTTGTAACTAGGCCAAGTATTTATGCATCCAGGTAACACAAGTACAAAGGTTCATTAGTTCATAGCCACTCTATAACAATTTACAAGGCTTATATTACAGTGTTTGCCTGAGCAATGCTGATTTAGGAGCTAACTACTCCATTTAACTCACTTGTTGATCTGAATGACCACAAAGTACATTAGTCTTAAAGGAAACTATTAAGCTAGAACTTCAGAAGAAAACTGCAATTCAAGCAAAGGAAAGTCAACAAAATTTCTCAAAGCTGTAATCCCATCATTAAAGTAAGCACTGAAGATAGCACAGCAAAATAGCATCACACAATATGCAACTATAATTGTTATTTGAAAGTTGCACAAACCATGCCAGCACCACGGTTAGATCAATATTCCAGCACTACACCGGACACTCCTCTGCACTGGCTCTTCATTGTCCAGTGTTAAAGTTTCTTCAGAGTCACGATGCGCTAGTTTTAATTGGAAACACATTGTTTTATACAATACCACAAAACTGTATGATCAACATGCACAGGTTGGTGCATCAGTTTGAACACCAACAGTATAAAGGCAACTGCAGGCATTTAAAACGCTCAAGGGACTAATTTCAAAATGATTACCTGAACAGAAGCATGAGGCATCCTGAGAGCTCTTTTTTAATACAACCTAAGCAAGGAAGAAGCAAACAAAAACAAATTGAGCAATCTGTCCCACACCTCCATAAATTCAAGAACAATTAACAGAGAACTCCAAATGTATCACCAGACAGTGGGTACATTTGGAAGATGAACCATGAAGTACTGTGAGAGACACCAAAAATCTGTGGGCAAGAAAAACAGCACCAAGTTGACATTCCAGCTGAGCACTGAGACAGCACATTACTAACAACAGGAGACAAACTGCGTTAGATCAACTTTATTATATTATCAAATTTGACAATAAAATATCCAAAATCTATTGAACGCATTCATACACAAGAACATATAAAATGCTAGGTCTCAGAATATGTTCCGTACAAAATACTGATTAGTGTAGAGCAGCAAAGTCATTGCCAAACGTTCCCTGAATTTAAGAGGGCCTTGAACACACTGTGCTCCAAGAACTACCTTAGTACCAAACATTCCTTCCTTTGGTCTGCAAGTCCTTTGCAATTATTGCTACTTAGTGAAGTCTTCTGTTTTTATACAGAATCACACAGTGACTCTGAACCTCTTCAGAAGTATTACCATGACAGCTGAAAGCTTCTTCAGCATTTTTGATAAGTGTTGTCAAAAATAAGAAACCCATTTGGTCCTCAAGACTAGTTTTAGTTTCTGAAAATATCCTGGAAGAACAAAATGAAGTAAAAATTATGGAAAGAGAGACATAATTAATGCATTAGGTATAATAAAGGTACATCAGTAAATTCAAACACGTCAACTGTGCAGCTTGGCAAAGCACCTGAGTTAATCCTCTTATGAAAGTGCCACATTCTCCTTAAAAATTTATTTCTTCAGGCCTCTCCCCCCACAAGAATTCAGAATGCTCAAGTGCACGTGGCTCTAGCAGGCCTATAACATAATGCTGATTACTCTCGCCACAGAGGAACGTGCTGTAGTGAGTGAGCACTTCTCAACACGCCCAATGACGTGGCTCAGTTTCAGCAACTAGAATAATGCAGTCACTTTTCAACAAGAACTGCATCCTAATATGGAAGAAACTGCAAATGAAAGGGCTGATGATAATTTGGCAAAAAAAATTTAAAAATCACAACTTCTGGACATAAAGCTGTAGCCTGCAGATCAATCACATCCAGTCCACATCCCACCAGAAGCACTGTGCGTGCTCTCACACACTACTTGGAACTCAGGTACACATATCCCTTTGCAACAAGGCTTTATAGTGACAAACAACATAACAAATGCCTTGAAAAAGTTCCAGCTTCATTTTACCTCATTAACTAAGACAAGTTTATTTGTGGAGACACTCTAGGGCTTGCTTACTATTGGAAAGCTGATTTATAACTATTTAGGTTAAAAGATACAGTCAAATTTTCTCAGAAACATAATATGAGGTTGCCCAAATAAGAAAAGAACAAGAATTGTGCTTTTTTTTTTTTAATCTTTTGGGCCACAAAAAGTAGTATTTAAAAAGTCCTTAAGAAAAAAAAGTATCTTTTTGAAGCATGTATTTTAGAACTTCAAATCAAAAAAACCCCTGAAGCTAAATTCTTGCTGTGAGGCTGAAAAATGCTACTGATTAATGGGTAAAGAGCTACATGAAGCTTAGAAACATTCTCCAGATCAGGTTAAGAATTGTTTACTTATGCTGTTTTCTCATTTTTTCAGCCCTTGATGCCCATGTTGGTATCCTACAGTACAGCCTCCAGCTCCACTCATTCCAGTGCTTAGTAACAGACATTCTACTGCAGCAAGAAACACAGACTGCAATTAGCTGTTTTTACTAATTTCTTTCAGTTGTAAACCAGTAGTATAGCAATTTATTCAAATACTGAGTTAGACCAAGGAGGAGCTTTATCATCTTTGAGCAGTCTTGGAACACAAGCCTGGAGCTTATTCGGCTGACAGCCCTGCATAAAATCCACTACTTGACTAAGAGAAATTTTTGTGGGTTTTCCTTTTTTATATTTCTTGTTGTGGTCATTTTGTGAGGAGGTTTTTTTGTTTTGGGGGGGTTGCTTGTTTTGTATGCTTGGTTGTGGGGCTTGTTTTGATTTTGTTGGGGTTTTTTTTTCATTTCAACAGTTACCAATTACAAAAGGCTGTGGGCAACTCAGTACTTTGGAAAAGTCTGGGCAATATTGCTGCTGAACTGCAGGTTCCTGGACAACTGAGGACAAGATTAATGTTCCATTTTAAAAGTCAAGAAAACATGTACACTCCCACAATGTAAGTAATAGAAAAAAATGCAGGGAGGGAAGGGGGGGAATAAAGCTACATAAGGAAATTAAAACTTAGGAAGACAGTTTGTTGATGACCTTAAGTTCTAGTTGTTCTGGATTTACAAGAGGTTTCTGAATTAAAGCTTAAAGCCTTAAGCCTAGCTCCCTTGCCAAAATGTTTCCATTCTACAATAAAAGGAGTTCAAGCCCATCATTTTAACACATCTTATTGATACGTCCAATGGGCAGCAAACATTTTATGCATGCTACCGAAATAATTAAAACTTTACCCTTTAGACAACTTCTGTTTCTAAGTAATGAATCCGTAATTTGATGAGTTTCTGAAACCCTTAAAACATTTTTCTTGGAGAACCTAGCATTTTGAAAGCATTCATAATTGCTTTTTCAGAAAAGTGCAGTGTAACTGGGTGACTGGTTTTAAAGCAAGCGAAAGAGAATCTTTGAGTGAAACTATTCCTCTAACAGGACTTCTGTAACCAAGGTTTTAAGTATGATGGCCCTTAGGCCAACACTTCTGTAGATGTCAGAGTTGAAATTTTCCTTTTTTAACATTGAGCAAAACAATACTGTAGGAAATAAACAGAATTTCATGTTCAGCAATTTATAGAAACATTTAAGGATCAGTATATCCCAACTTCTTGAAACAGTAATAATGAAACTTGTAATCTATAGGAAACTTTTTATTTTAAGACTAGAAATAATTTCTTTTCAGTGGAGTGCAATGTTGATCCAATCACTGCTTGGTCAGTAACTGGATCAGAGCTGAAGTATTCAACTGAAAACAAGGTTTACATTCCATTTGGCATTATTCTGGCTTCCTTTCCCCACCCCATTTCAGGAAGTTCACTTTTCTTTTTGAAATACTGCCCACCATCCATTATCATTTCCACTATAGGAGATCATTTTTTACCCAGAAATGTAATCCCATACTGTATAGACTGTTTGCCAGTATTCAGTTAGCTTTGATTTATGTGCTACTCCACACAGCTACAGTTATTACAAGCACCAACCAGTTTAGCTTCATTCCCTCATTGATAAATAAAGCACAAGGTGAGAATTCCTAAAACTCCAGACTGTATGTTATCGGGGTTCTAGAAGTTAATGAGCAAACAATTTGTTCTTTTTAAAAAACCCAGAAGGGTAGCTAATAAAGAAGCTTCAAGTAGTTCACACATCTATCTTTTTTCCCCAAAAGTTGTAATAAAAGAAAGGCTGGATTTCAACAACAGTAACACAGTTCCAGACAGCCTTCCTCCCTACCTTCCCTAGTAGATATGCACTTTTACACACTAAGCTATGGAAACTGTGGATCAGACTATATAAGACCCTTTAAACAGTTTTCTGTGCTTCCCAAATTGTTAATATCATTCCCTTGTTTCACGGGCATCCAAAATTGCAATCCTCCCTAGCCTTCCCACTCCAAACCTGCAAAGACCACACAAAGGAACTCAGGTATCTACGATTCCATGTAGTATGTGAAAGGGGCCGCACAATCTCTGAATGAAAGTCTGTATGAACATTGGACACAACACCAGAGGCACCAAAACGCATATTTGACCAAATTTGCAAAATGTGAAAATACCATGAAGCATCATAAACACAAATCAGAGACAATCATTTAGGACATCAAACAACTTCTTGAACACAACCTTTGAAAAAAGAAAAATAAATAATTCAAATATCTAAATATCAAGGGATTAAAAGGCATTTTCCCATATTTAAGGGAAGGCATCACAGGTGAGGAAAATAACTATCAACACAAGGTTATCACAGATCAAAAAGCAGCTTTTTCACATAGGAGATAGTAATATCATTGGACAGCATCTCAATGTGCTCGTTTCCTGCAAGCTCAAAGATTACCACTTCCTGTTTTTGCCTGTCCACCCACTTTCGACACTGCAAGGCACTCTGCAAGTTCACTGTTCCATCGCCGTCACTGTAGAGGATCTTGGGCTCTTTGTCAGGGAAGCTTTCATAGTGGAAGGAATCGGGCGTCTCCACGCCCGTGCCGTACAGGCAGTGTATGCGCACGCCAGGCGGCGTCATCTGGTACACCAGGGGCTCGGTGTCCTGCCTCATGAGCCAGCCATCCTCAAAGCTGATGTCCCTGTAGAAGCGCCGGTAATCCCGGAGTGTGTAGTTGGCTGTGGGGGTGCTTACAAACACCTTGTCTGGAGGCCACGTGTAGTTGTACGGGAGCATCCAGTTTGTGGAAACTGCTGATCTCTGCTGGTCTCTGATCTTGAGTGAGCTGATAACAGGTATTCTGTTGTTGTCACCTGAGGAAAAAAAGGGGAATTTCAAAGCATAAACCCCAATTACTAGCACTCACAGTGGTAACATGAATAGAAAGGTTGTTCCCTTTGCTTACAGCGACAACCTGCAAAGCTTTTCCTCCTTTATGAGGGTCCTGATAATTAATTTCTGTAAACTAACCTCTAAAAACATACAAATGTAAGTTGATAAATGACTAAACAAAGAACACTGCTGCCTTTCCAAATATGCTCCCTTGTAAAGGAGAAAATATTTCCTGTGTGTACCAAGTAAGAAATCAGATTTTATTAGGCATTTAGACCATTTGCAAGTTTTGTCTTAAATGCTTTTCTGCAAATGTGTTTTATGGTGATTCTGGTACTTAGATCATGTTTCTGCTTCAAGAACAGATAAATATTATTGTCCACACATGTTAAAACTTGCAAAACTTTATAGACCTAAAAAATGTTTAAAGTTTTCCACATTCAAAACAGAGTAGCAATATTTCATACCGAACAGCTATAAATTATGGTTTATTTACCATTTGGCATAGCATTTTACCAGTTTATGCACTCCTTTCATAACAAAACCTACAGAACATGCCTACAATTGAAAGAAAATGGCAGATTCTTAATAATGACCTAAAAAGATAACTGTCATAAAAGGAAACAGAGCAACTATTACTGTCTGCTTATGCTATCAAGTAAGAATGCTGCACTCAGTGCCCAGTTCAGTCTCTCTGTGTAGTGCTTCAGCAACAGAAGAGTTAGAGCTTGTTAACTTCTCGTGGGAATGAGGAAAAACTGCCAGTATCAGCATCTTCCCTTCCTGTCAGCATTTCAAGACTGCTAAAACACTCGCACTTCTCGGAACACAGGTTTCCTCTAATGCAGCAGTGATATTTTCCAGCAACTGTGGTAACCTAAACCACACACCTTTGCCAGAAGGGGACAGATAAAACCACAGTTCTTCAAAGACCAGCTGATAATTACTATACTTAGTATATGTTTTCAGCTGGCCAAGCTTTACCAAGGCACTATCTACACTTTTATATTCATCTAGAGAGCTAGAGCTTAGTTTATTACCTAAATACCCATAAAGGTATTAAGTTAACTGATACCAAATAAACCACAAAATTGTTACATTTTAGCAAATTCAAATGTACTCTTGTTACAGAGCTACTGCCTGGTCAAAGCATTCTAGAACTTTGTAGACATCAAGATCACTCTTTTCTTAGCAGTTTGTTCTAAAGATGGCTCAAACTAATAAAATTAAGACAAAATTTATCCATCTTTATTGATATTTTACCAGCTGTTCTTGCATCTTCACAAAACTAAAAGCTACTTAATAAATGGACAATATAGTGATTACTAGAAACAATTTATTTTTCTTTTAAAAAACCAAACCAAAACAAAAAACCCCACTGAGAGAGACTTGAGTTTTTCTTGTTTGTTTTCATTATCACAGTGGCTGGCACACCTCAATTCTTTTTTCAGCTGAACTTTGATTCAGATTTTCCATTATTAGGTCCAGGTGGTTACAGCATGTAATGGCCCAGGTCAACCACGCTGTAAAAATTGAAATGCTGAAACCAAAACCACTATTCCTGAAAAATACACTCTGGTGCTATTTCAGTTCCAGGAGGTGGCACTAGTGCTTCACAAGGAGACAAAGCACAACCTTTAATGCCATCTTTAGGAGGACTATGTAGAGACATTGCCAGTGGTAAGTCTAAAACAGATAAAGAAAACTCAAAGAGAACACAGCAAGAATCACAAAGGTCCTGAAAAACCTGTTTCACAGTACTGTGATATAAGTACTTAACTGTGTAGTGTCACCACTGAGCTACTGAACACTGCCTGGCAGTTTTCAGTGAAGAAAGCCTGAGTTCTGAACTGAACAATGAAAGGAATGTGTACAAAATTTATTTCCAGCAGAATAATCAAACACAGAACCTGACTATTCCAACCTTCTCTTAGAGAACTGTTACAAAGTGCTTACCAAATCCTTTGCTTTTCTCTAAAGTGAGGAACTACTGTGTGACCAAGACCACATTTAAGTCAGCAGGCACAACCCTCACTGACACTAGTGAACAAAATATTGTGTCTAAGGAAGACTCTGCTTGCACTTCAACCTGGGGAAAAAATAGAAACAAACCACCACACTTAACTTTGTCTTTGCCTGCTGTAGTAGGAACATCCTCACTCTATTGGCACTGGAACTGTAATGATAGGAGTATTGATCCTGCAGAGCACATGAATAAGCAGCTGAAAGTATCACAGAAAGTCTGCTGAAAGTAGTTCCATATGTGTACTGTTTACAACTTTGATAACACAACTGGATTTGACATGAAGTTCCTGGCTATTACATATTATAAACAGGAATAGGAACAGAAAGAACACATTCATAGCATGCCTTGTCTTTCCTGCAGAAATGCATTATTTTTCTTCAAAGCAACAATTCTTCGGCATGCTAACCCTGATAATTTTAGAAACTCCTTAATAGACTAATGTAATCCAAGTGTTGATGCCTGATGGTGGTGCTTTACTACAGATTTCTGAGACAGAAGTAGCCTAATTTCTGCACTCTGATTTCATGTACTGCCCATTTTGTTTTCCTACACGACCCTTAAATTTCCACTGAAAAACATGGACTTTAGTACAACGGATATACAGATTAAAGTATGATTCCACTTCAGTCTGAATTTAACTGTTCATTATGCATTTGTATAACTAGCCACTTTGGATTGAAAGGCATTATAAAGGATAAACAACATATGAAGCAAAAAAGTTTCACCCAACAGAAATCTGAGACTGGAATTTTATATGACCATGTGTAATTTTATGAAGGTGATATTAACATTGCTCACTTTCTGCCATTTCTGTAGTATGCAAAGATGTCAGATGAAGCTTGTGGGAAATCAGTTTCTAAAGTGCCATTGCAACACATTTAACAATGTGTAAATTGGATGTTTGTACTAAGTTTTCTAATTAGTAACGGAGTAATGCACTACTGTTCAGAATCAAATGCCTTTGCTAAGCAAAGTATTCTTTGCTCTGCGCAGGCATGGCTGGCACTTACTGTGTGTTTTGCATTTTGATGAAGTCCAATTTTTGATGTCAGCTTTGATTAGGAAGAAGATAGTGATACCCAAAGCTAACAAGTCAGAAGTAAGCTACCAAAACAAGCCAGAATCATCAAGAACTAAATGCCAAAGCACATGATGCAATTACGGTATCACATGATGGGGTAAGTGAACATTTTCCATCAGTCATTTGCAGTTACTTAGTGAAACATATTATGCTTTTTTATTCAATTTGGGGGGGGGACGTGTCTCAGGCATATCCAGTGTGCTAAACCCAACACCTCAAAGATTCTCTTTCCTAATCAGTACTGTTATAACTTTCACCTGACATTTACACTGTAGCATCACTTCACTACCATTACCATGTCTATAAGTTTCCCTTAATGTTAACCTTAAACAGCTGTGTGATCTTTAATCAAAGCAAACTACTGAATGCTCTGCAGCCCTCGTTAGCTTTGCAATACCGAACAGAGCAATCAGGCTGGAAGCAGAAGTGACAGAAATAGAAGGCATCAGGCCAAACAGCAGATGACAGAACAATCTGCAGAAGAGAGGGCAGGGGAGGTCAAGCGAGGACACAGCTCCTGGTTACAGGACATGAAAAATTTGGTCCACTCCCACAAATATGAAGAATGACAGCCTGGTCTCAAGGCTTGAAACATCACCTATAAAAAAATATTTTTACCTTCATAGTACCTTAAACCCTCATCCTCCAGTCCTGCAGGTAACAGTCTAGTTAGTATCGTGCACTAAGCAGAAAATAGGTTGCAAACCCTCAAATTACCTACCTGAAGCAAGCACACGGAGAGTTTTGGCCACTCCTCCCCAGGGTGCACCTAATGACACATAATCCTTGATGTACTTGTCTTTCCAATCCTGAGTCTGCTGGTTGAGGAAGTAGAGGGTATACATATTCCCCATACTGTGGGCAATTAAGACGACAGGACTTCCATACTGCTCATACATTAACTCTATCATCTTGCGAAGTGCTACAAAATAGTCTCCATTCTCATCTAAAACACACAGATTACACAGTTATAATTACTAATTGTGAATGCCGAAGTTTAAAACCATAAGCTTTTAAATTATTTTAAATAACTGTCTGTGGAATTTATGCAGACGTTAGAAATTCCACTATTAAGTGGGAGGGGTGGGGGCTTTGTGGGCATATGCTTTGGCGGTGTGGGGTTTTTCTGTTGTTTTGTTCTGTTAAGTACCAAGTAGCTTAAAGAAAAAAAAGAAAAGGAAAAAAAAGGAAAAGGAAACCACAACACTGAGCTCACATCTGGGTCCTGGAGTACCCAGGCCTCAAGAACTAGTCAAAATTAAGTTTTCAAGTATGATTGAACAGCATGGGAGAAAATACTCAAAACATTATTTGCTGACTAGGAGAGTAAAAATTTTGTTCAAGTAACAGTATGTTATTTACTTGGTGCCTTTCGCCAGTCATAAGGTGCTCCTCTTACATCTTCATCACGTTTGTAGCCCCAATCTACTAAACTCTGCACCAGCATATAAAAGTAACTTCCTGTAGACAACAGATAAGAGAGAAACAGAACAGCAACAAGGTTAGTGTTACAAACAGCTCTCAGACACTATCACAAAACCAGCTAACTCTGGAGGCATTATCTTTGATACCATATATACAGACATTAAAGCTGCAGTCTGTCTTTGACAATCTGGAAAGCTGCAAGCACATAAAACAAAATGAGATATGCCCACTATCCCCCAAAATGGAGAGAATACCATTATTAGAACTTCTTATTAGTTGGCTGATCTCTCAAACATTTCGGCAGCAGGAGATAAATTTTACTCAGTAAAGTTTACTCTTGAACTGTAAACAGAACACCTCAGAAGTTACTATGTGAGAGTCCTAGCTTTTGCTGATTGCAAATTATCTTCAGATAGGGTATAATACACATTCATAAAGGTTGGCCTGGACTTCACCAACATTTATTCTTGCAAACAAATGCTTACAGCAGAATTCTGGAAACTACCCCAAAATAATTTTCGTATGTATCAGGTAGAGGACTAAGATTGAAGTAACTGAACATAACACTTAAATAACAATGAAGGGAAACATGCATGCAAAATGATGCAGTTACAGACTGCATATTGAACTCTGTTACAAGCTTCAACACAGAGGATTTGGGTATTTCCACAACTAGATGCATCTAGTGACAGTGTCATAACACCCTACTGAACATCACAGTCATATCTAAGTTTTGAGCAGAACCTCACTCATTAGTCTTGAATGTTTATCATATAGTCACTGAGGTGGAGAATCTAAAACATGACTATTTTAGTTATAAGACTCATCTGATACAGATCATTAAGTACATTGCTGCCCTTTTGGAGATTGCTCCGTAATGAAAAAGGAATCCATGTTACAAAGCACATGAAGCTCAGTGCATTACTGAGTATTCCACTACTTCAGGCTTCAGCCACAGCTAACAACAACTCACAAAAGCTTATCAAAATTGATATTTTCTCAAACATGACTTCCACAAAAGCACTGGACAAAAAACCCTGCAAACACAATAATGCAGAAATCTTTTGCAGTACAAGTGTAATCATCATAATTACTCTAACACTGACAAAAGAAAAACTACAGAGCAAGGTACTTGATCTCCCAATTCCATTAACTCATTCCTAAGGCCAAAGAACATCTTACTCAGGACCAAGCTGAAATGGTTTTATTTTGATTTTGCTTGTCAAGCTTCAGTCATAGAATTTTCTGCTCAACACATCTCATTTTCAAAAAGCATTTGTCCTCCACATGTCTACTCAAATTTCATCCAGCAGACTTAAATTTGGCACAACAATAAATAACATGGAATCTTCTGGTCTCAATCTATCAGGTCAAGCAACAGATGAAAGAATACAACACAAGGAAAACACTTAAAAGCAAAGTGAGCCCTGTGCTACCCCACTAAAAAGAAAATTAATCATTCTTCTACTTCCAAACAGAACTGTAGTTTGAAATCACATATCAGCAGCTTGTTGTATAAAGACAAACAAAAAAACCCTCTAAGTGACAAAGCACTTCAGACACAGCTTGTACATACCAACACTCCTTTTGCTTGGGTCAAGAAACTCCAAGGAAAAGGTCTGCCCAAATCCTGGGACTCTGATATCCACTCCATCTGGGGGTTCTGTAATCTTACTTGTTCGATTATATACTAGCCTGGGGAGGGGAAAAAAAAAAACAGTTGTATTGCCACATGACAACTCTCAGCTACATCAGGTCTTACATTCTGCATGCAGTACAAGAACTTCAAGTGCTAAAAAAACCCCACAAAAAAACAACCCAGGCAGACGTGATCAGGGTACTCCAATGGCTAAGAGGTGATACAATGCAAACAGTTATTTTAATTACTCAAATGCTTTACATTCACAATCTGAGTTTTTTCTCCTCTGTAAAACTGAGTATATGGACCTGTGGCTGAACTTCAGCTTTAGAACATGAACTGCTTTGTATAGTTCTGTACCATTTGACTTTGCATCAAGCCAGGTAACCGAGAAAACTTCCTGGCTCTCAGTTGGTGCCCATGTCCTATTGTTCAGCACCATCAAGAGCCTGGCTCCAAAGAGAGCAGAAAATAGTCTCCTTTAGATAAGCCCATAAATGTGCCTGACAAGTGCTCAAACCTACACTGGGTAACTGGTAGGAGAGAAAGTGGAAGAAACTAAGAGAACCTCTGCTTCTCATCAGCATTAAACAGCTACCTCAGATACAGAGCCACACCTGTTAATCTACCCAGCAGAATTCCAAGCCATTTCTTTCACTAGTCTTGAATCAGAAAAGAAAGTTTAAGGCAGCCATTCTGCATGTCAGCCTAAGGAAAGGAGATAACTGCAAAGAGCAGCATTTCTGATCTTACCTGATATTATCAATCCAGCAGTCAATGATGACAGGCAGAAGCAATTCTAGATTCAGCCAGAGTGTAAAATAACTGTCTGTCTTCTTAGAGCAGAGATAGTGCACTACTGATGGCTTATCTAACTTTGCTTCCAACTGATTACCTAAGTCCCCTGGAACTGAAAAATATAAAAAGGAGAGGAAAGACATAAAAAGGAGACTGTTAAAGTGTATAACATTTTACGTTGCAATATACACACCTAAATACTGCAGCCCTCATATGCATTATCACTGCATCCAAAGACACCATAAAGTTTTGTAACCAGATAAAAAGTATTACATAAGAAGGTACTACAGGTACATTTTTCACTGAAAATATTTAAGTTTTCAAGAATCAGTAGCTGAGGAACCATTGAGTAGAATAATTCTGGATCAACAGTTCATAACTTCAAAGAGAGGACTGTATAGGAACATGTTACATTAGGCCATGGGTATGAAAAAATAAAATACTGTCTAGGACATTACCAGAATTATCTGTGTTTTAAAGTACAAACAAACTTTCTGAAAGAACTTTTTCTTCAGTGTCACAACTGCACAGGCAAGTCTTTGTTCTCTTTAAATAGTTGCCTGCAAACTATCATTTGAGATTAAAAATGTGAAAAGATCCATTTATATTTTATCTTCCCTTCTTCACCTCCAATCACACTTTTGCAACAGAAGTTTCATATCTTTTACATGCAGGTTTGAATGCAACAACAGTATTGCACTTCACTTTTTCCTTTGGATGCATTGCAATCCTTGGAGAAAAGGGTCTTGCATTTGCATTTTCTTAAGGCATATATTAAATGCTAGGATTCCTCTGATTAAGGTTTATTTTTTAAACACTAGATGAAACAGGAATATTTTTCTAAATTAGAATGAAGCTTAACCAAACATGCCTACAATTTTCAGCTCCAAGTTTTCAGAGAACCTTCTTATATTCTGTTATGTTTGATCATTTTTTCCTCAAAAACCAGAAAGGCAAAACATTTGAGTAACTGAAAAGTTTTTCTGTGTGAGAAAAACTTAGAAGTTAAGCCCTTCTTAAGGGTTTCCCCAAACCCTTTCAGCTCCACATAGCCACCTTTTTGGGATGTGCATAACTGTATCCTATTTACTTGTCAATGTTTACTTTTGAAGGTTTTAATTTATTTTTTTTCACCCATATAGTTGGATGTCCTCAGTAAATTACTTAGACAAAACAGTTTAAGTTCTATAAAACCCTGATTCTTAGCAGTGGTTTTAGGAATCAGATAATATCTTGCAATGGAATACTTAATTTAAGAGGAACGCCAGATGTACTTTTAGGGAAACACTTATTGCAGAACTGAAAGAGAACAGAACTTCAGACTACAGGGCTGGACAACCACGTTCTCACAACCTCCAACCACTGCATGGTATGTCCCACCACAAGATACACCTCAGGATTTCTTTATTAACTACCCCTACTTTCTCAATAGGTTTCTAGTGGTTTTATTTTTGTAGTCTTAAGTGAAACGTTACAAGTCCCAGTAGCTGACCATGGTTTATTTTAGGTCATATTTCAAGGACTGATATACTGGAAAGCATAGTAAGGGAGATTATAGTATTGCATCACACCCTAGAAAGAGTTTACTGAAGTTCAGTCTTGTAACCTCACAAAATGCTACTTAGTTATTGCTTAGAAAACTAAGGCAAACAGCTTGTTCCAGTCTCGTGCCTCTGCTGTATCAGTGCTTTTAATTAGAAAAGGAACAGAATGTGATTCTATTTATATCAATAATTTGTGACTGGCCAGTTTCAGTAGCAGACCTGCCAAGGACAGAACAGGTTGATTTTTGTCTTCGGTTTCAATGCAAAACAGAAAAGTAACATTTTGTTCTATCCTGGAATCTTATTTTCTTAGGTAAAAAAAATCAAGTTCTTCCAGTAAAGACACCTTTCAAGGACTCAGACAAACATCTGGAGTATTAGAGTTTGAAGAACTTGCTGAGGTTTTCAAACTGCACTCCATCATAAGCTCTCCTGCTCAGAGCAGGGAAACTCACAACTGAAGGAGTTAAAGATTATAATCAAGATACATTTATCAACAAAAATGCTAAAAGCAGGAAACTGTACAAAGTCTCACCTGGACTTAACAGAGTGATCTTAGATTAAATGCAAATTTATTTTAGTTATTTTATCTTCAAGCTTCTTGAGGATAGAGGCTGTGCTCCTGTGACCAATTCAGGGCAGAAGATGAGAAACATGACATACTGATTTTCACTCAAGGGATGATAAGGAACAAGATGAAAAATGGCAATTTTTTGCAATTCTAAACAAAAGGTAAGGGACAAGTTCCACCTGTGCCAAGACACATCCTGGAGTTACTTACAAAGTGGGGATTCACAAAAATGTTTGTCACGTACATTTCCATATTAACAGTGAAACTGCTAATCACTAATTCACAACTTGGTTTTTTATTTATTTTTTAAAGTATATTTGCAAGCTGAATAGGGTTCATGATGCAGCTTTAGGAAATAAAACACTAATTTTGATTTTTGAGACTACAGAAAGAAACATGCAAGCTCTTCAGTCCTCAACCCACCCAGTTTAACAGCGTTAATGATTTACATTTTGGCTGGAGAACTACTTAGTGGCTTTTTGATAAGTAACAAGTTAAAAAAAATATCACACTGAAGATTAATTCTGTAGGTTAAGGGTATACTTGTCCAAATTTTCTATGATAGAATTTAAAAGCAGAAGAAACACATCTTTCCCTTTGCTTTCAGACCATACAGAGAAAGTATCTGTGGGCAGAGCTATCTTTGAGCCATTTTCTTCCTCATTCTCTCATCTACCAGTATATGTAGTTTCTAAGCCTTTTTGTTGGAAACATTACAGAAAGTTCTTACTTTTTAAAGCCTGCAGACTGACCCCAAAATAACTGGCAAGTGAAGTTCTGCAAAATACATCAGCACAACTTAAGACCAGATGTCCAGGAAAAGATCTTCAGCAGTACCTTTTCTTCCCGAACTTGCAGTTCTGTAACTCCTTGACTGATTTCTGAACTGTGATATTTGGAAATATGAGGTTTCATATTCAGCAGAAAAAAAGCACTTCCATCAGATTTCATGTTCTATCAGTTCTAGCACATTCTCATTTTTCAGAGACAGTAATCCCCACAGAACTCATTCCAATGTGTCCATGAGCCCACTTCACTTTAAATATTATCATATCCTTGGCTGATTTTTTTCATCTCATCTGCCCTGACAAAACTAGTAGATCTTCTGGGATGTGTTCTCGTATGATTAAACTTTACGGAAAGCACATTTACAAGTTTCATTAGAGTTTGAGAGAGGTCACAGACTTCTCCAAGCCTGTGAATTAAAGCAACCAGCTTTAGGATACATTCATACTCCTGCCTATCGCTATCTTTAAGTCTTAATGACAGATTCACAGTTCCCACCAAAAGACAATAAGCAAATTGCACCTTGAAAGTGACTTGCCTTAATACCACTCAGATAACAAAGAGAAAAGATCATTCAACAAACACCCTGAATATGAGGATCTTGAATTTTATTCGGAAAAAAAAGAAGTAATTAAAAATAGTGTGTACATAATAATGGGGCTGGGGGGCTCGGCTATGTTTTATGTGTATGGGGTAGGAGGGAAGGCCATCAGTTGGTACTTTTTCCTCCTTTTATCTCAAATACAAATGCCTTTGGGTATTTATCAACTATTGTAACTTTTTAACTGATATAATTTCCTCAAATAACTGTCATCGTTTTGGTTCTACAAATTAGTGTTCCTTCAAAATGAACCAACTTCCATCTTTCCTGGAAAATTAATGTTAAACTCTGACCATAGTTCTCTAAGGAGAATGTCTGAAAGTAGGGATAGACTGCCACAGAAAAGGCCTGTGTTTAAAATTAGGAACAAGAAAGCAAACAACGTCTCACATGATACTTCCAGATACCTTGGATCACATGAGGCATAAACATTTAAATCACTCCTGACATCTAGCCAGCTGACCATACAAACACACACACCTCAATTAGCAGTCAGCAGGAATTCACAGGCAAACCTCTTTTGCATGTAAATCAATTATTAACAAACTTCATTTAGGTGTCTTTCTAGAAAACTTTAGCCAAGTACCTAACAAATTGTTTGCAGAAGGTATCAGAACATTGATATAGTAATTGTGTTGTCAGCTCTAAAAGGTAAAGAGTTCAGTGAATCCAATGCTGATCTTATAAGGATGGCTTATCAGCTCCAAAAACTTCTAACACGTGAGATAGTACACAGTGATTACCGAGGGACTATGAGAAAATGAAGCAGGAAGAACAACCTCAAAATAAACTACTTCTCACAAGCATTAGGAGACAATCCTGTTGAACACAACCAAACTGATGACAGAAGTGCAAAAAACTATAATTCATATAAACATGAAGCAGATATACAGACGTAACCGCACAGAATATATATTTAGTAGATATGGTCAGTAGAACAGAAGCATTCAGTGGGTTATTTTGGTTCTTTGAGGTGATTTTTCTGTATGAATACACTGTCCTGGCTAAACAGAAAACTCTTAAATGAAGCAAATAATGTATTTTAATTAGTCCTCTTTTCCCCAAAACACACTTGGGAGAGGAATCCAAGATAATCACCTTAGATTTCAATGAGCATTGTGCCTAATATCAGGCTTTCAGGCAGGTCTCTGGATGCAATGTTTTGATTTCTACCTGTTTCTTCTTCTCTAGTATCACTATTATATGAATTTCGATGCTTTGTTATTCAAATCCCAGGGAAAACCGAGCAATTCCATTGCAGTATTTTCCTGTCAGTTACTAACCATGGCAATTCAGTCCCTTGTTATGTACAAACATGAGCTCCAGGAACTAAGGCTGCTTGATGATGCACAGACCAGGTTAAAAACTAACCTAATCCAAACGATGTGCTGCCATTCTCCAAATTTCTTGTGCTAGCTCCTCCATTAAAGTAACTCAATTACAAGATTAATCACTTCTTCCTCAACGTGCTAATTTTCTCATACTTTAGCAAGACAAAGTGGCCAATAAGCAGGCACAAGGAAAACTGGACCAGCACTAATGAGCTCTTAGATTGGCCCAGCTGTTCCACAGAACCACCCACCCTTCACCTGAGCAAGTCAGGGGTCTCTACGAGTCTGTGACCTGTTGCCATCACAACTACAGCCAAGAGTTACAAGGCTGTATTCATGCAGCTCACGTATTTTCAGATGTGAGGTTTCTCAAAGCAGTACTGTTGTCAGTACCTGGGCAGCACAACAAAGTTACCCACGAGCAGTGCTCCATACTTGCAAGCTATTGCTCTACTTCCTCCTCCAGTACTTGGGCAAGCACAGGTTGCAACTGCGAAGTGGGGTCATTACACAAAAAGTTTGAGAGCAAGTTACACTGGGTCTTGTGACCATCACTAGTCTAAAACACTTATGAAGTGATCGTTATGTTGACAACATTCCTTTAAACAGCATTTCTTCTTTCTTTATTCCTTAAGAATAAGGAATTGCCACACAACTTGCCACACACAAAATAAGACCAAATTTTTTAACTCCCTTTTCTACTGAAGTGCTTTAACTTCCAAACAAATCAGGAGTAGGTGCCTTGATCATGAGACTCTGTTTACTACAAGATGAAAATATTTTAAAAGTGAACATATATGAGGAATTAGAAGACTATATGCCAGCCTGATAAATCAGGAGAATCAACCTTGTATATCCCCATCTTGTATGGGCTCCAAAATCATCTCAGGCTTGTACAGGCCTGTATAATGCAGCCTTGCAAACACCTCAATCTCCTTTTCATTTGTGTTTCCAGGCAGTGTGGGGTTTTCTTCCCTCTCTCAAACACCCGTGTTAAGCCAGCACTTAGAATGCCTCCCTAAATGATTCTAGTAAACCCTTCCACCATCCTCATGGCAGTAATTCCTAAAAAGCTTATCTTAACATGTCACATACGCAAGAAGGGTGAAGAAAAGGTCATGAAAAGTTAACTAGAATCAAGCTAAGAACATTTCATCCAGAACCAGCGAGTGACCAAGAGTTACTCCTTCCTCTCCTTTGTTTGTTTGACCTTCACTGCCCATGTCATGTCTAATCAAAGCTAACCTCTTACTGCAGGTGTTTTTACAACAAGAGTAATTGCTATAAATCAAAAAACATAGTATTTTACAATAGGCAGTTTGTGCAAATCACTCCCTAAGAGCATCTCAAACACACAGGCAGCCTAGAAAAATTACTTTATGTTAGAACCCACTGAATTTTCACTTTTCCAGACATGTGGTCAGGACTGGACAGCAGAAAACAACAAACTTCAAAATGCAGACACTCACTAGAATAGTAAGAGATGCAAGTTCTGTGGCATTTGGTGAAAATTCACTGTTACCCACTCATTGATGAATGTGTGCTCAGCCAGAGCATATAATGGAATGTCTCTTAAGAAAATGTAGGTCAGCCATGGTTCTCAAAACCATCCTTAGGGAACATACATACTTACGGTAGAACCATCAGTAGCAAATCCATGCTTTACAATCAGCATCACTTTCTCCTAATTGCTTTTAAATATTTGATTCCTTCACAGCTACAGTTCAATACTGGATCAGCAACTAGAAAACTGTCACCTTTGTCATCAAGAAGCTTGTGCTGGAGCAAGTGCCAAGATCTATTAATAAAACCCAGCAAAAATGGGATAAAAGACTGTTTTCTAGCCTCCTCAGACAGAATTCAAAGAACTTTTGTTCATGTTTTAACTCCTGCCCCTTAGGACATCTTTTTGCAGTTTCTACTCCCAAATCTACATCCTGTCAGTCACTTCAGCAGTCTGTTATGAACTGTGGATTCATACACTCTGTCCCTGAGATAAGAAGAACGCTTTTAAAGATGGTGTGTTAGAGTTTATCGTTTTATGTCAGAAGTTTGTAACAGTACTAATAGTCAACATCAGAACCTAAGTTATTACCAAGAAATGGAGCTTGAACTGAACAGCATGCCACTGATTATCCTTTTCCCAATTTTCTTACTTTTTCTTCCTCCCTTACCACCAAGGCTAATCATCTAATAAGACTGCAGCATACTGAATACATTCACAGGACTGGCTATTGGCACTACTGCCACCAAGTGCACTTGCTGTCTTGGAACACTTAAGAATCACAGTTTCAGTAGTCAAGTTATTAAAACACTTGGAATTTACTTACAATTCTTATCAGCGGATACAAAACCATCTAATAAGTATTGCTTACCATTATATGAACTCTGTCTACATATTCATTGCAAACTATCTTCTGTTCACAGGTGAAACCACAGGTCAGTAGCGAATATTCATGTTTCATGTTTGAGCCTATTATTTTTTAAATACGTGTAGCTCGACTGCTGGAACACCCAAATACTCTCTTTCCACATCTGTTTCACGAAAGGTTCACAGAGAGGGAAAACTTAAGCAGGAAGGGTCTGGTGTTAGTTAATGGGCTAGAGGTGTATTACAGCGAGCCGTGTTTCTCTCGTGCCCCGCGGCCAATACTCGGCCGGCCTGGACCCGCGGCCGGGCCGAGCTGCGGGTGCCGGAGCCCGCGGTCCCGCAGCCCCGGCCCCCCGCACCGCACCGCACCGGCGGGGCCCGGCCCGGCCCGGCCCCGGGTGCCCAAAGCCCGCCCCGCTCGCCCCGGCTCTTACCCAGCACCACGGGCGGCCCGGCGGGCCGGCGGTGCGGAGCGCTCCGGCCGCCGGGGCACAGCAGCAGCAGCAGCAGGGCGAGCAGGAGGAGGATGCAGCCGAGGAAGGGGCTCGCCGCGGAGCGCGGGGGGAGCCTGGCGCCGGCCGGCGGGGACATGGCCCCAGCGCATAACCCCGGGCCCGGAGCCGCCGCTGCGCCGGGGCTGCCGCGGCCCGGCCTGACTGCGGCCCCGCCGCCCGGCCCGCTCGGAAAAGGGCCCGCCCGCCCCGCCGGCACCGCCCCCCTGCTGCACCGCCCCCCGGGCCGGGGGCTGTGTGAGCCCCGCCCAGGGACAGGGGCAGGGGCAGGGATAGGGGATAGGGGATAGGGGGGACAGGGATAGGGGCAGGGGAGACAGGGGAGACAGGGGTAGGGATAGGGGGGACAGGGATAGGGATAGGGGGGACAGGGATAGGGGCAGGGATAGGGGCAGGGATAGAGGGGACAGGGGTAGGGGCAGGGGTAGGGACAGGCGCAGGGACAGGGACAGGGACAGAGGCTGGGACAGGGACAGGGGCAGGGATGGGGTGCGGGCACCCCCCCGGGCCGGCAGAGCGCGCTGAGGAGCAGACGCAACGCGTTTGTCCCGCAGTGCTACAGCCACACTCGTGTGGTCGTGGTGATTGCTGAAAGTAAGGCGCGCTTGCTGCAAAACATGTCTAAAAATAAGTAGGGCATGAGGGGCGTGGTCAGAATGGTTCAAGGGAAAGCACAAGTACTTGGAAGGGCTGGGAATTTTAGTGTTAGAGTCAGAGGACTGGGCATCTGATACAGAAGCTCATGGGCACAGCTGCGCTTCAGTCAACACCCGACCAACGTGACACCTAATTGGTACAGAGTATGCCTGAGATAAGGCATTTGGCAATACTGGGAAAAAAAATCATTAGACCTGTATACATGTAACAAGTACAGGTAGACCTGTAATTATAGTAATTTACAACCAGAAGGCTTTTAAGCCTCTGTCTTTCAGCAATACCAGTTAGTAGGGGCTACGTGCTCAGTTTGGTGTACAGGTTGCTTGGTGGGTGTCTGGCTGTGGAGGGCAGGAGGAAGGGTATCCACAGAAGCAGAGACTAAAGAGAGGGGGAAATGGAACTTGGAACCAGTGTAATCATGTCTTATGATCAGTCATGATTGTGCTGATCGGCAGGACAAGGTTTTCTTGATTCACTCATATGTCTGCTCCTGCAGTGGAAAGACACTTTCTGAGACAGGTCTTATCAATTTGTGCTCAGGGTAAAGCTATTTCTGATAAGGTTACTTTGCAACAAGGGCACTATTGTGCCTACTTCACAGCTTCCTACATCCCTCAGTGTGTCTACTTACTTTCAGAAATATTCCTACCTTGAATGGCTAATACACTAACATGAACAACATCACAAATGAAGACATGGGAGTGAAAGACAAATAGAAGTAGAAAACTGTTCATTGCCTTGGTAACTCCTACCAGCTAGATACATTTTCAGGTATAAAACTGAAACTCTCCTTACCTCACTGAATTCAGTGTTCAACAGCTATTGTAATTCCTGAAAAGAGACATGTCAGAGATCTGTGCATGAAGGCAGAATCTAGTCAAAGAGATACACAGCTTATTGACAGGAGTTTAGAAAAATGATGTTGGCTTGGCATTGATATGGAAGGAGAGGACACATCTTCCTCCTGAAATCAGACAGAGGAAGAAAATGCAACAAAACACTGAAGAGAGCTAATGCTAAGTCTAATTCTAGACTAGCCTTTTTCTAGGCAGAAGCCACACCTTGTATATTTACATCCAACAAACCCAAAGAGAGGTGCTTAGTCACCATGCAAGTGTTGACATGAAATGACCTCCTACTAAAGCAAACTACAGGGTGTGCAAGTATGACTGACTAAAACTGATTGCAACAGTGAACGTGGTGTAGGAATTAAATGTTACAAAATGCAGCAAAAGACCTTATGGAAGGCTAAAACAATATTTAAAAGAAAACTGCTTTCAGTCACAGTCATTCTCTCATACTCAAAAGCTCCAAAATGCACATGTCCAAATAGTCTGGCCAGGATCACTCATGCTGTGACATGGGGTTCATGGAATGACAGGTGTCAAGGCTGCTACGTGTCGTGGGTTCCCTTGGGTGGAAGGCAGTTTTGGGACAGATTTTCTATGCCTTTTAGGAGGAAGTTCTTATGATTTTTTTTTTTATTTTATTTTTTTTTTTTTTTTTGTCGCAGCCTGATTTCACTCTCTGTCAATTTTGGGCAAGCTCATTGCCTGTTGTCTTCTTCCTGCCATGCTAACAGAAATAGGGATGGCCCCTCTGATTTTGTGTAAACTTGTTGCCATCTTCCTGTTACCAGAAGGCAGGTCTTCTGCTTCAAAGCAGTTCTGCTGTAGGGTGCTCAGGGCACAGGCCTTTTGGTCTTGATGTACACACTGCATTTGTCAGCACTTACATGTATAATTGCTCCTATTTGTGTCCTTGATTATCACATATGTATCATTTCTGTAACCATTGCCACATTGATTCTTCTCAAGATGTCACACAGGGATATTTCCATTCTCAATTCAAACTGACGTTAATATTGACTTTACAAATCTCTGTGCTGTTCTGGCAGCTGGGAATGTCTTCACACTTCTCTAAAACACTTTCCATCTAATTCTTTTCTGGGAAAAGTCTTAGCACAGAATAGCTATTCCTCCTGCTCTGCAAGCCCGGGCTCTTTAAATAACAGTCCTTCAGCTGCTGAATCAAGTAGTGTATGTTAGTTAGCTCTTTCTTGTGTCCTTTTGGGAGATCAGGACCATTCACATTCAAATTAAATTAAACTCTTTGCCTTTGTAAGGTTGTTTAAGTATGCACAGCACATTTTTGTTTCCACACTGAGTGCCTGGTCCTATTGTCACCCACACCAACAAACCCAAGGAACCTGGACACACGACATTGCTTTCCAGCCGATGATACCCTGCTATTAATTGAGTCAGTGGAACTATTTCCAAGTGCTGCTTTGTTAGAAGGGCAATCCAGCTCTTTCTCCACAGACAATGACTTGACAGCAGGGCATTTGTAGATTAATAACAGTTCAGGAACATGACCATGTGTAGCCACAGGACAGAAATCTACCAGTCATCATCCAAGGCAAATTTGGAAATTAACAGAGCAAACTACACATCTGAACTGACAGTAAAATGCCAGCCAGCTTATTATTATACAAAGTACATGCTATATACTTCTTTCTTCATGTGTTTTGTATCCAAAGCTGACTAAAAATGGAAAAGGAAGTTGAAAATCAGTTGAACCCACTGATAAAAGCAGTACTGTATCTTTTTCACTTATATATGAATTGAAAAATAATCATTACCCACGCTTGTTACCATTGCAGAGATTATTTTTGAATGTACATAATCAATCTAATAAGAAAATATTCTTTATTTCTTTTGTTTTTTAAAGAAAAATACCCACATCACCAGAAATAAATTATATTAAAAACCAGAAACTACAGTATCTGTAGCATTATCTTTGTTTAAGTCTCCTTGAGGGCTTGCACTGGCAACTTGACAAAACCCGTGAATTGGATATGAGTTTGCACACTAGTTGTTTAAAAGAAACAATCCTTTCCAGAAATCTACTATTTGCTTAAATGTCTTTTATTTGATTGAACAGAATTCTCTATTTGCTTCTGATCCTTGCCATTTATGTAGTGTTTGTATTGGCTCAAATACCCTCAAACATTATTATGCTGAGCTAGATATAGGAGTAGAAAATAGCCAGTTTCAAAGAAAGATGTGAAGACAAAGTGTTGTCCCAGATCTACTCTGTACTTGCCCATCAGCAGAGTAGCACAGTCCCAGCACACAATGTGACATGCATTTGAACCCGGGCTTCAAAGACACTTCTTCCTTTCACTTCTCCCTGCTTTCTCAGCACTTCACATTCACTTCCGTATTGTTCCCCATGATGCTGCTCACAAGCACCAGGATGATAAATAAGACTTCTGTTCTTCATTGTCTTTCAGGTTATGTTTGGTTGCAGTGTCAAACATCGCCCAGAAAAAAAGGGAAGAGGGCAATTTGGTAGTGGGAATACAGAAATGAAAGCTTACATGAACATCAACTAGAAACTCAGAGCCTACCCATTTCCCAAGGTAGGATATCCATAATTAACAGATCTGGTCACTGCCTTCTCTCCTGTCTTCAAACCTTTAATCCATATAATAGAGATCATATTATTCTTTTGGCTCACATTTTGCTATAGCAAATCTATTTGCCCTTGTAAATTGTCCATGTAATAGAACTTCATAATAAATTGTGAGGATTTAGTGACTAAGAGGCTGAATTTCAGAATTCCTGCTCAGTCAAAGAGAATTTTGCTAGAATCTTGGGGTGAGAAGTTCTCAGCAAGAATGCTGGGACTTAATGTACTTGGAGTTTTACTCAAGATTTCCTCAGAGTTCGTGTTCTGAGTTGGACCACTGAAGAATTTTTAAATTGAAGCTAGGCAAAATATGGAACTTTGGAAAAAATAAAAAAATGGTGGCATAGGAAGATGGAAAGAGAAGATACCATTTTGTGTAGGATGAATATATGAGGAAAAGTGTTGAAAATATAATCTATGATGTGATGAAAACTGAGTAGGTTGAACCCTCAGGGACAGTTTATGTCTTGCACAAGTTCCCACAAATTACAACAACTTCCCAGCACATTGCATGAGTGGTAGAACCTGACATTTTTTGCTGTGCAGAGAAACTTGCACCCTCTGAGGTAGAAAGGTGATTGTAATCTGCGGGCGAGGTACTTTTCAGATGAAGAGAAGATCTGAAGAAAAGCAGAATTCAGTGTTCTGTTATTGTAAGGCTTAACATGTCTTACAAGATTAAGGGGGGTTGGGGAGGGCACAGTGACATGAGTCAAGCAGCAGCATCTCAGGATTCCAGCTCACATATAATGAAAAGGCAAGAGACCACTGTTTAATAAGCAGTTCCAGCCATGTCACACCTGTTTGGTATCCCAGCTGGGCAGGGTGTCAGGGAAGTTGCTGAGAAACACATGGCTTGGGAAATCTGCTCAAAGCTACTCCTGAAGAGACATAGCACTGCTACTGCTTGATCCAAGTGATTACTGACAAAAGTGAATCCATTTCTGGAACCACAAGTGTGTCCAGAAGAACTGAAATTGGTGTCAGTAATTTGGTGATTATCAAGGGGGATGTTGGTCTTTGTCTAGTCTCCATAAGGTTTCACTCACTCATTTTCAGTGCTGAATTATTCCAACACCCAAGGATGGAAAAACATCTGATTCTGATCACATTTGGTGAGACACTTCACCTCAGCCTATAAGAAACAATCAGAGTTCCTCTTTAGTGGCTGCATTAAAAAATGAGCTGATGAGACTTTACCTGAGTTTAAGGAATATGTAAAAATCTTTTTTCTTCATTTAATAATTATAGCTCTTTGGATCTGAAATGTGTGTGCAATCCCACTAAAAGATGCATCTATAAAGCAAAGGGTCATCTTAGATGTGGAGATGTAATGTACATAGATCACTCATTTATTTTCTATCCTTTAAATCCAGATTATCACAATAAAAACTAAATATGAGTAGGAAAACTGATTACAGTTAAGAACCAAATAAGATGGACAAACATTTTACCGAAGTTAAAAAGTATTGCTTGATGATTCCTGTAAGGACATAGTTCCCTTCTATACTGAGGGACACAGGCAGCTGGGAATGCTTAATCATGGGAAACTGGCTTAATCAGCAGCATCACGAGTAACATTGTGTCAGACTGTGTCAAACATGTCAGTGCAAAGATACAGGAAAATTAAGGTTGGAAGTGACTTTTGAAGGTCATTATTCTAATCCTTGTGTTCAAATCATAGCAAAGAACAAATTTGAATTAGTTATTCTATTGGGCAAGTAAGTGGATACAGAATGAAAATTCTAGCAAAATTCCACCTTTTCATGTAACACATTGCTGCTATTAACACGGAATAAAGTGCATTTTGAACAATGGGCAGTGGACTAACCTGTCATGTTCTAAATTGCATAATGATATTCTAGAGACATTTGTGCACGTTAGAAAGGGGAAATTTGCCAAAGACTGTCTGGACACAGTACTTTGAGAAGATGGACTTAGGGGACCAATTTTACTTTTTTTAATTAACAAGCTAACGACAGCTTGAGATGCTGTAAATATTTCTGCCATGCTACACTGACAGTAGACTAACTCTTAAGAGTTTCTTCAAGGTATGGTGAAATTAATTTGGCTATGAGTGTTTGGCAGCTGGAAGTGAAGCTGCTCAGATTACAAGCTGAATAAGTTGTAGAAAATGAGTACTGCTATCATGTGACATCAAAACAAATTTTCTGCTGAAAGCAAGGAATACATGAGTTTTCACATGGTAGATAAATTGGTCTCATGATTTCCTGTAAAACATTATACCATTATGGGGCAATTTCAACTCTTCTACTTGGACCTCATCCTAACATAACTTGTGAAAACAATTTTGCTGTGTTTGTGCTCTGTAGAGATGCCTTGAGTAGCTGCAGAAAACAATTCTCTCAAAGCTTCTCTCTTTCTCTGTTCTATTGGATATTTCCTCATTTGGACAATCTGCTAGACAGTACTGGTTTTTTTCTTGTGTTTATACAACATGATTGTTCTCAGATAACATAGAAAGACTAATAGTGTTCAAAATGTAAGTTCTTTTAAAATGTCTGTTTAAATTCAGGGTTTATATGCTTTAGGGTGTCTTCTTTATATCTGTATGACCTTTCATAGAACTTAATATTTTGTGATGACAATAACCTAGAAAATTCAGCCTAACACTGTTCAATACCTCAATCAGAGGACTAGAAAGGGGTTAAAGTTTGTGACTGGATTTGTGATTTGTCATGATGGGGGGATCCTTAGTATTTTGATCAACAGATACTGCTGTGTTCTCTGTTTTTCACTGACCAACAAATGTCAGAATGTGCCAAACCCAGCCCTCTGTGGCAGGGTGTAAGGCACATAGCAAACATTTTGCTGTGTCCCCAGGAGGTACGTCCAGCTAACACCAAGGCAGCAGAGCTATAGTGATGCTTTCAGGGGTACAGTGGTTGGATACCACACATCTTGGTTAACACCTTGCAACTCTAAAGACAGGAAAAGAGCAATCAGGAAAAAAATGTGTAGTCACACATTTGCTATGCCAGAAAAGAGCAGATATTAAAGACATACCATTCAATACCATGGAGGATTAAATGCTTCCCACGCAGCAAGGCAGAACAAGACACAAAACTACCAAGAAAAAAGTAACATACACAATTAAAGCTGCCTTTCATACCACACCAAGTAATGGCAATTTTAAATAATACTTGACTTTTAATAGTTTAAGCAGAGAATAGGACACACAACAAACAAAGATACAAAGCTCTATCAGACAGAGGATAACCTATGGTTTAAGGATTACAAGGTAATTGCATCATGTGAGGATTTCTATGATTGTGGAGCATCTGGAGTCAATGAAGAAAGAATGACACAGTGACCTTTGGACAGTTTTCCAAATGCTAGAGCACAGACTGGCATTGAGAAAGACAAAAGCTAATTATTATTTTTGTGGTTTGAATGTAAACTAAACTAATCCACAATTTTTTAATTTTTTTTTAAAAAAAGAACATTTTTGAATGCAGTATGGCCAGCCAAGCTGTCCTCATGTCACACTGAAGCAGAGTCAAACAGACTTTAGATGGGGGATCTTAAACTTCCATGTGACATAATTTCTTTCATTTTCCCTCATCAACACACTGTGATTTAATTGAACTCTTGAACTTCAGAACTGTTCCTCTGTTCCTCTGTCTGAAAGAGAACATCAAAGAACTGAATGAAGAGATGATGAAAAGAATGAAGGGATGATGAAAAGCATGGAATGATTTCTATACAGGGTAGAGAAAGGTATAGGGGCATATTCATGTATGCGAGAACTCTTCAGTCTGCAACTAAGAAATGACTGACAGATGCAGGGTTTAATCATTTAATCCAGGAAGGGCTATGGAAAGGATGAACAGGGATCTGCTATTCATTGTTTTTCCAACATAGGAACTTGGGGAGCCAGATGAGGCTAACAGGAGACCAGCAGACAAACAAAAGGAGGAGCATGGATCTTCACACTGCACAGATCAAAGCTACAGTGCTAAAAATTCACTTGAGTTCAAGGACAGGCTTAGGAAGTCTACAGAGTAAATGTTCACAAAGCTTTATTAAACACACAAAACCGATCTCTTATTCAGGAAATTCCTCAGCTATGATTGACTAAATGCCAGAGAATATGTGGGGCAAGTAAGCACATGTGGCTTGTTCTTATATTCTTCCCTAAGCACCTGCTTTTGGCTGCTAGCAGAGATAAGATACTGGGCTAAAGGGCTTTTTGGTCTGTCTCAACACTAGAACATAAGAAATCAGACAGCCTAAACCCAGATCATGTTATTAGGTTCAAGATTCAAATGTAGGAATAATATGTGATTACCTTTGAGTCTGTTAGCCTTACATTCTAATAAAATCCATAAATAATTATCCTTTTAACTGAGAAAATGGTGCTGGCACTTTCTGGAGTGAAAACACATACTTCATTTAATGAAGAAGTTACCATTGTTCACAGTCATTTCTAATATTATATAAAAAGTTCTACTGAAGCAAGAGATCACACTACAGAATGATAAAAAATTAGCTGTTCCTGAAGATTGCATATCTTATGCTTTTTCCACACAATATATTATAGGCGTGTTTAGTAAATAGGGGTTAGTGTAGCTGTGCGTGGCATCTCACAATCAATCCTGACTCCTTTTTATTTCAGATTAAGACTGCTTGGACAAGATCATTCTGAAGAGCAGCATGGCACCAAGTGCTGGTTGCTGCAGCTGTGCAGAACAGCATGTCACGTATGGTAATTACTGAGTGGCTGAGGGCGTGGGCATTCCTCTGAGTTCCTTCAGCCAACACACCTACCGTGGCTGCTGCAGAGCTGGAGAAAACTCTTTGTATTCTTCATAAAATTAGTACAGTCTTTCTGATTTTAGCACAATTAACCAGCCCTCTGATACAAGACCACAAAACCAAGACTTCATGCCACACTAAGACTCAAGCTAGTGTTATTAAAGGAATTAAATTAGTCTTGAAAGGTGCTCAAATCTGCTGAGCAGGGTTGTTTAACAACACGAGAGATCACAATTTGATCTGCTTTTTGAAAAGACTACAAGAAGACACTAATGGAAACTACACAGAAGGACCATTTGTTAATTTAATTACCAAACTTTCCAGACTTTGTTCCTTCAGAGGCATAGAACATTACATTTATTTAATTAAAATTAATGTTATTTTTGTTGCAGAGCCCTTAATGTATCAGTTACAGCAGAATGTAACATTGGAAATGGATATATATCAAAGCAGAACTAAGAGAGCTAGAAATACGAATATTTAGAAAATAATGTGACCTACGAGACAAAAAAGACATGGTGATTTTTATCTATAAATTTATAAAAAAACCGGAAACAATACTGAAATTTAAGTCACAATCATCCAACCTTCTAATGCGAAAGAATCAGTTGTGTGCAGCCCCGTGGCCCAAACGCCGTGCAGGTAAAGGCTGCACCTCCAGGGCCTGCAGGCTTGGCCAAAGAGCAGTCGGTGGTTTCCCAGCGCCGCCCTGTGTTGAAAATGCATAGCTACATGGGCAGATCCCTTTACGTAACTCAAGCTCCAGGAAACAGCGTGTGCTCAGTCAGGGAGCAAAACAACAGCAAAACAACCGCTGCTGCTGCTGCTGCTGCTGCTGCTGCTGCTGCTGCACACGCTCTGCAAAGAACGGCTTGTGTTTTAATCGCAGGTCCTTCACTAAGGGTTGCACTGCTGAAGACTTTCTTACATCACTCTGCAGAATAACAAAAAGAGGCATTGATCAGACAGTAAAATAATATTTATATGCAATCCCACTAAGCAATGTAGAAATGGCAGTAGGTTTAGCTAAACAATTTTTTTAAAAATCAAGTGATGTTTGGCAGCAAATCATCCACGCAGTATCTGTCATCAGTGATTTATTACTCAAAAGGAGGAGTCTGTAAATAGCGTATTTATTTATTTATTCAGTAGCAATTGTGGTGCCAGATTTGCTTCTGTAGATAAGGATTGTAGCCAGCAACAGTTCGTGTACATACAAATAACAACTTAGGAGATTCAGAACAACTTCACCTTAAACTGAAACAAATCTATACATTTACTGTTCAAAAGCTTGTACTGTAACAGGAAACTAAAACTGCCTACATTCATAAATAATGTTGAGAAAAGATATCTATAAGTTGTTCCATAGTCTCTGCATAATTGTTATTCATATTCTTGCTTACAGTCAGAATTATAAATATAGTTCTCCTCTATCTTAATTAGCACCTCTAATCTAATGCACCTGGCATGCCTGTACAAGGAAAATATTTCACCATGGTTTTCACCATGGAAACATGCTCTGATTGCCTGTTATCAGTCTGTTAGGGCAAGAAAGGTACAAATATTAAACATGTATGGTGCACATACAAGAGGGGCCTTGTAAGCAAGAGCTAAAGCAGTTTTCCCTGAGCATAACAAACAGGAAATCTTTTCATATAAAGCTATCATTATTTGCCACTGAGCTGGGTAAGGGATACATTTTTTTTAATACCTTTAGAATAATGATTAACAACAATGTACACAGCATAGAATATTTCAAACTTTATAGTGCAAAGTACACATCTTTTATTACATTCTGGAACTGATCCCAGAGTAGCTATTCCCTAAATTATTTTGTCTGTGATAAAGCAGCACTGAGAGTGTTCTCACTTGCACTTTGCTACCCCATGGGCTGCTGTCATAAAGTGTTTGCAAGACCCTAGAAATGTCTGGTGTGTGTCTTTTCACACACTGCACTTTTCTTTGCAGTAATTGCAGAGCAGAGACACCAACAGCTGCTTTGCACCCCCATGAAATCCCATTTATATAGGAGACCCTCCTGTGTTCAAGACAGCAACATTCAGGTCAGCTGTGAACTAGCCCAGAGTTCTCTGATCAAAGCAAAGTGTGTCACTTCCACACTACTGATCTGAGGTGGTTGTAAGATATCTGTACAAATCCTTCAAATACTACCTTGACTCAGTGCCTGAAGAACTAAGGGCTCCAGACTAGTAACTGCCTCCCTTCAGGATTAGCAGGCAAACAAGGTTATAACACCTGTTTCCCACATCTCAGCAGATACATGATACTTGGGAATCATTATTCTACAACCACGTACTAAAAAAACAGCCAGGGGATACTTCTGAAGACAAAATTTAAAAAGGATTTTAAGTCTTTTTGGTACAGCTCTTGATACAAGTTACATGTTATGGATTTGTCATGCAAGTGAATTCTTACAGGGATGCTCTTACTGCCTGTGGGGGTGGATACACTTTGTGCAGAGGCTCTGACGCAAAGACCCTCAACATTTTGAAGTGAAATTCTGATTCTTGGAATAAATACGCAAAACCTGGAAATATCAATTATGATTTATGTTTAGTGGTGCAAACAGAGCTGTTTGAGAATGGTACTGTAGATTACAGAGCATCCACCAGAGGGAAGCTCATGCATGCATTCAAAGTGAACTTAATAATTTGAAGGATGAGTGAAACACACACATCTGATATTTAAACCAAAGCAAATTCTATTCAAAGTGTTTTGTAACAGACTTATTGAGCTTGGAAAGTTTTCAGAAGTTCTTTGCCAATCTAAAGGCAACAGACTTACAGAAAGTTTCCTGTATTCATGACTGAGTTGTTGCACTATGTGTAATATGCACACACAAAAAAATTCAGATTTTTTTTTTTTTTTAACACACAGATGCAGCTTAATTTCACTGCTGTTGGTGAATTAGACCAGAGCTTCTGTGGTCCGAAGTCCAAATTCGTGGTCCCGTTCATTAAAGCTCCACCCACATTTGGTCACTGAAGTGAGTAAGACACTGAGTTGTTATTCACTGTTGTGTTTAGTGTGTCATACTATATTCCTCCTTCTGTTAATGGAAATATTTGCTAAATTCTCCATAAAGTTTGTGTGCTACTTATGTAAATTTGATAAATAACAGTCAGACATTTTAGAGTTTATTGAAGACAGATGACAGTCTGAAGTTTTCATAGTGATCCAAGAGTGACATAGAGCAGAACTTCTAGTATTCAGTGCAGATCTCTTTACTAGCTGTGGTCTTTGGTTACCCAGGCTTTTAGTCACCTGGGCCCTCTGCACTTCAGGTCAAAGTCTTAATAATCAGCATGTGATATCATAATCATAATCAAGACTGACTTTACTCAAAGAACCTGCCAGTCCCTGCAGCATTGGGTGAAAAGAGGTACTGAGCATCTCTCTTTGTTACATTTTTTCCCAATAAAAATCTGCAACTTAGTTCAATTTAGATATGCCACTGGCAATAAATTAAGAAATAGCCCTCACAAAGTGACTTCTGGAGAAATAATGTGTAAAAAGGTGATTTCATTAGAAGAAGAGACATTGCCCAGCACTTCCTCCCACTGGTTAATTTTCACAAGTGGTTTTCAGAAATTCCCTTTAGAATGCAAACAACTTTGTTCCCCTCCCCAATCTTTACTAAATGTAGTTAAAAATGAAAGGAACTGGAATCATGTATTAGATTAAATCCAAATTAAAATCTTTATTACACAAATAGTGTTTTGAAGATGTAATACTTGACTTCAATGGAGTTTTTCTGGATTTGCTTTTGATCTCATTATACTCTTATGAGATCAAAACCAGCTAAGCTGATTTGGGGGTGATGATGTTGCAATCCTTTTGCCATGGTGAAAAGTACTTTTCAACTTAATATTGTGCACTACATTTGCCAGGTTTGTAAAATTAGGGAGATAATCTGTATCCCATTCTTAAATCTAAGAAAGCTCTACATAACTCCTTTGTTTCTGTGAAGCTTTTTTTATGGTAAATACCCTTCCAGTTTCACTTCTGTGACTCTTGAACATTTCTGTTGGCACTGCTGTTTTAGTTCCTCCTTTAACATTTTAGAAATGAACTTCAAAAGATGATGTTTTGAGATCAGCATAACAAAATAGTTTCATATTCTTTGACCAGACTCTGAAGAACTTAGGATTCATTCAGGATTTGAATTCTGCACCGACTACCAAGTTTCTTGGGAGATAAAAGTCATAGCCCATTGCTGGCACACCAGGAGGCCAATGTGATCATATATTTTGTCTCTGACATGGAGCATTTCCTTCTATAACCCTATATCCAGACTGGATATTCTGATGGTTCTTGTTTGGCTAAAGAATTGCAATTTCCCAGAGAATTAGAAATACAACTCCCACCCACCTTATTGTATCAGTACAGTCTCACTACAGGCAAATGTTGATTTCCTCTGTGCCAGTGTATTTCTAAAGTATGGTTCACTGTTTTCTGCTGAATTAAAGAGATGACATGAAGGCAGCAAGCACAACTTTTTATGCTTTGAAATAGAAATTCTCATCAAATATATAATGCACATTTGTAGTTTATCTGCCACACCTCTTTTTTTTTTTTTGTTTCTATAAAATAAAATGTTGAGTTACTCATACAAGCAAGAGTAGAATAGCATAAAGAGGGTTTCTGCTCACAGCTGTTGATTAGATCAGTAACTTCAACAAAGTAGCAAGTTTCTTTAAATAATAAGGACACTTTAGGAAGACCACCAACATGCTCCAAAATCTAAAGCATGGTGGATATAAAACTAAAAGCAGAGTCAGGTGCTGCACTGTATTTTTATTTTTGCTTTGTATGCAAAAATGCATGTCTTCCTAAACAACAGGAACTGCCATATGTGGTCAGATGTCTGTACGAGTGCGCATTAGGATGTGAGCTCATAGGCCACATTACCCTACAGAATATCAGTTAGAGAACTTGCTCTCAAGTAGTTCACCAACACCTTCAGAACAAAAGCAGAGCCCAGAGCAACCAAGAACTGAAGGATTTCCAGAATGAATCAAGCTGAGGAAAGCAGTATTGACTCAACATGGAATGTTGTGAGGTCAGTCGTCTGCATAATACTGAGCTTGTCATTTATTATTGGGACCCCTGGAAACTGCATTGTCATCTGGACTGTCTGTACAAAGATGAAGCAAGTATCTCTTTCAGTCCTGCTGATCCTGAACCTGGCCATTGCTGATGTCCTTGTACTGATCACTTTACCAGTTTGGATTTACTCCTTTGCTGACTCATGGGTTTTTGGAGTCATCTTCTGCAAAATACTGGTGTTCATTATTTACTGCAGCATGTACGCTAGTATATTTCTAATTACAGCACTGAGTTTGGAGCGGTTAATGGCTGTGTTTTACCCTTTGACAATTCAAAGATACAAAAGAAAAGAAAAGATTTCTTTAATCATGTTCCTCATTTGGTTCCTGTCTATTACTTTTGGCATTTCTGTCATTCCATTTCAAGAGACAGAAGAAACGAATGGTCAACTGCTGTGCACGTGTCGCAGCTACTCTTCTAATAGACAGAAAGCATCCTATCTTTTGCTGGAGACTCTTGCAGGCTTTGTAATCCCTTTTTTAATTATTTGCACTTGTTATTTGTGTGTTGCAAGAAGAATAAGCAGAATGACTTACCCCTCTAAGCAGCGATCAGAACGGCTCATTGCCAGCATTGTGGTAGCATTCATTCTGTGCTGGTTCCCTCACCATGTCTTTAACATCCTAGATATTATTTCCATTGAAACAGAACTCTCCAATGAGGAAATGTCTTTGGCACTGGATGAAATTGTGGACAAAGGAGTGTACATCTCTGGAGCGCTTGTGTTCATCAGTAGCTGTATTAACCCTCTGCTTTATGCTTTTGCTGCACGAAGATTTCAGAATCACCTGAGATTTGCCAAGATGTCAAAGCTGTTTGAACAGATGAGTCAGACTGTAACAGAGGAAGACAAGAAAAGAAGTTTGGTTGTAAACAAACAAGAAGATCCTTTAGTAGGCACAGAAAATCTCTAACAAGGAACTCAGTGATTAATCTGTGTCATTCCTTCAATAATCCTTTCTCCTCATACTCTCAGGTTCATTTATTAAGCAGTTCAGGGAAAGCTAGAGACAGATAGAGGCTTTTTGGTTTTTTTGTCTTGTGTGCTTTATAGGAATTAGCATTGACAACCTAGTTCAGTTCATATGTTATTAGACACAGCATATATGCATAAGCTCAAGTTGTAAGGAATACAGCATTTTTACTTTCCCTTACCTTTATTTCTGGTTTCTAGGAAGTCTGTGTGCAGAAAACAGAAAAGAACTGCCTGTGGAAAGGAGAGGTTTTGAAAGTTTAAAACCAAGTTTTCCAGAAAAAAAAATGTTTGATGTTCAAAAATCTTTATATAGTCTGAAGGTTTTTACTCAATTAAGCTTGGAAGATGTCTATTAAATTACAGAAGAATTGAATCAGACTCAGATGAGAAGGAAGGAGAGATCCTTGATATTGTTTTTTATGTGTAAGAAAATATAATAGCAGTACAAAGTATGTAATAACAGAAGAACTTCACCTTGCAAATAAAAGTGTTATTTTTTCCTCTCTTGTAGACTAGAGTGGACTTTGCCATAAGAAACTGATAAATTTGGTACTTGCAAGGACTTTAGTTTTGTGAATATGTGCAAACTCACTGTGAAAAAACGCATGTTATGTTTGCTTTTGAAGTTTTATTTATTTCAATTGTGCCTAACATTTTTTATGCTTACTTTTGTTAATTTTCAAGTCAATAATTTGCAAGAAGATTGAGATAACTACTGACTAAGAAATATATTGTCATTTCCTGTACCTTGTTCTGGACAGCTGCTAAATAGCTACGTTACTCATCCACACAAAACAATTACAAATAGTAACTAGAACTTGATTTTTCAAGTCTGATTATGTCACAACCAAGTATATTTGAATTGTACTAATTTAGCCTGTAAACTGAAATAAACATGGGGAAGTTAAATTCTTAGCTGTTAATGGCTTAATATTTCTCTGAACTTTGCGTATGTATTTGTTATTCCTGCTTGTTATCAAAAATTCATTCTTTCTTCTCATTAGGAAAAACTTCCAGAGCAGAGAGGGCTTTCCTTCAATAGGACTTCACTGAAATTAAAGAAAACTTTAACAAGTCCTTGTTTGCAGCAAATTGTAAGCAACAGGTAAATTCCCTTAGACTTTACCCCATCCACCTACCACTCTTTTTTCATTCCACTAATGGCTCCTCGGTTGTTATTAGTACATTCAGTATAACAATGTGACATTATCTCACAAAGAAAGCAGTAACTTTAGTTATCTACTGCATAAAAAAGTGAAGTTGTATTTCCCAAAATGTTCTTGAGATAAGAGTCATTTGCTATGCAACAACAGTACAGGTGAGGAGATTTACTGTCTCATGAACACTTGAGCACTGCAACCCAACTAGAGTTCCAGGCCACAAGGAGCCAAGCATTTCACAACTCACAGGGCGGGAAAAGACCCAGACAAACCTTAGTACAAGCTGCCTGACCAGAATTTTCCTTTCTACCAGTCTGTGCCCTATACCTAGCATGAATTTTCTGCCTCAGTATTCAGTTCTCATATTTTCTCCATTGCTTTTTACTCTTAACTGTGCTACTGAAGTAAAACGTGTTCCACCAGAGAGCTAGAACTGTCTCCTATGTTCTCATTAATGGCCTTGCACAGCTAGCTCCAGTAGTCAGTCATCTTTAAGAACTATGTTTCTTTTGAAGGCTGTTTGAGAAGTAGTAAAAGATACCAAAACAGCGACCTTAGCTAATTTCACCTTTATAGAGAGCAAATAGAGTTAATTCTTGCAAATGTTGGTATGCACAGATAAAAACCCCACTGATCTCATTTTTGTTGGCACAACCATCACATAACTGGGACCACAAGTCAACACAGAAGTATGAGGTGATGACATGGTTCACTGCTGCTTCCTTTAGCAGGTGAGCACCAGGCCTGGCAATGCAGCCCGATCTACCACTTCATCCATGCTGCTGTGCCCTGTGTCACCAATGAACAGGGGTTCCAATAGGCCCATTCAGCCAATGGAGAGTGGATTTCTCCTCTCCTGAAGTACTGAATCCCAGCCAAACCTAACATACATTTGGTCCAAAATGCTGCATCTCGTGATAATTATACTTCATGCTTCTTGTTGATTGTCTTACTTATCCATCTTACAGATTATATTGGAAGATTGATAGAAAACAAAGATTTTCCCTGATTGTTCAGGCTAGATCAAATAGTGACTTGGAGGTCAGATCAGTCTTGCCAGCAACTTGAGACACTCACTCTTCTGAAAAAAGTGAGGTTTCATGTCATTCGAGTTCCTCTTATTTTTCATACTTCCTGACTCTTCCCTCCTTGTTTATGAAGTCTGTGTCTGTGGTTTTAGTGTCCAGCTATTTCTCATGACACAGCGAGGAGGAAGCTGAGCTAAGACAGGGCCACTTCAGTCACCTGAGTCAAATCACCTCAGATTACACTGAAGTACAGGGAACATGATGTGGAATCAATGCAACACTGCTTAGAACACTGAGTACTAGGAGATGACCAGATAGTTTGAATTTGTAAAAATTTATAACCTTCTAATATTTATCTCTTAACATTAAAGCCTTGCCCAGCCTGAAACTTGCTGTGAACATTCCATGGGTTTTCATCAGGAATTTGTCATGTTTGCTGCCGCTTAAAGTGAATTCATGTGTATTAACAGGACGGAAGGAAAAGCTAAGACTTTCTAGTTTGTACATAACCAATATACAGGAAGGATAAAAAAGATCATAAAGAAAAAGCATCAGCCTTACACCTTTTGTTGCCCACTGACACCAAAACATTTCTGTAATCATCATGGTAATAGAATTATAACAGATGTCTGGATTAAAACAATGGAGCTTTGTGTATATTTAGACGCAACTTGTAATTTAAGAAGTAGCACAAGGGATGTCAGAGATCCTTATTTGAGGCAGAAACAGGGCAACTGCATTATACTAAAGAATTTTTTTCTTTAACAAAACCATCAGAACATTTTCTAGGAAGAAGTAGAGCAAAGTTAAGAGATAGTTCAAAGACAGTTAATACTGCAGTTGTGGAACTCCTACGGTTACTATTAACAGGACTAAAAGCAAGATTTTCCTGCAGTACTTGTGTGAAAGGAATAAAAGAACCTGAAAGCTAACAGATGGCACAAACAACATAGGAATGCAAATTCTTTCACATTCAAGCAAGAACCTGTACAGAATAAATATTTTAGAAGATGCAGAATTAGCAAGTATTAACAGTGGTGAAGATATTCTCTACGGATTATTCTACAATTCCTTTTTCTGCATATATTGGGAAAAGGGAAGAGAAAGGAAAAGTTGTTGCCTTTTTTTGAGTGGAAAAGCATGAAAGTCAGTCAGTTAAGATTGTTAATAACCAAATGGACTTAGAACAAAACTGAGAAGTTCAGCTATGAAAGCTGAGCATACAAAGAGAATACACAGGGAAGTGAAAACTATTTTGTTGCAAGACAGTTTCAGATTTTTGTAAATTCTTTCTTGTCAGATCAGTTAATCACTAAAACAGTTATTTGTTAGAAAACTTCTCAGTGTGATCTGCACTGGTGGCTAAAAGGTTAAAGAAAAAAACCCCAGTAACACACAGTTTAGAGAGACATAACTCTGTCCTCTGAGAGGGTGAATAGCTTGTGCTGCTCCTGTTGGCATGAAGCTGGGTGTGACCAGGGCTACGGCCACTGGGATTTCAGAACCTTTACAACACTGTTTACAGTCCTAAGAAGGTCCTTGCACTGATAGGTATGGAGATAAGAGAATTGTGTGCAATCTGATTACTTCATGTCTTCTTTCCCCTTCAATCATTTATTTTAAAAGTCATGCAGGTGGTTCTTAGTAAGGATTCAACATTTTAAAGTAGTTATTAAGGCAAAGAAAAGTTCAGATTAGAAGAAAATTATTTTTATGAAATGTGTCAAGTCAGTGATTTAAATGACAGAGTTAATGGAAAAGATGCTCCAAAGTCTGCCAATACAGGTTAAAGAGTCACAGATCTCAAATTAGGAATTTTATACATCTGTTACAAATGCAAAATCCACTTATTCTTCATTTAATAGAAATCAGCTATCTGAAATACATCTTGATTGCAAAAATAACTGGTTCCACTTGTTTTGGCTGCAACTGTGGAAGTATTAACTGTGTGCAACTATACTGAGACATCTTGAAACATCAGTCTCTTGTAATTACGGATGTCCACAAAGTGCAAGGTATGTCCACATGGCCTTAAATCAGAGGATTATTGGTATAGACTGCCCTTACTAGATCTTAAAGTGAAAAATCAGACTTCTTATTTTTGCATAGCAGTCCTGTTTATGATGTAGCACATCACATTAAAAAAGATCAGGGCTAAATATTTCATTTTCAGAGAATTTGAAGCACCATTTATGGCCTGTCATCAACCTGGTAGTGTCACCATAGAAATGACTACAGGAAAATAGCTATGTGAAGATCATTCTAGCCACTGTGTTACTGTTGTGGTAGTGTGGACAATCTGAAAACAGGTTGCAGATTCCAAATCTTAACTGTACTACATAACTTCAAAGGTTGCTGTAATATTAACATTCACCTTATAATTCCCTATTGAACTCAGGCAGTCATATCAGAACTTAGAAATCATGGTCACTTTTTTTAAATATTATAACTAATGAATTATGTCAAAGCCTGTTAGATTTAAAAATACAGCCAAGAAGCTTCAGCTGTGCTGTAGAAGGGAACATTACAGTTGAAGCTGAGGGAAGCATTTAGCAGAGGGGGTTTTTACATGTCTAACTCTTTTCTGCCACCATGTGGTTTTCCATTTGAAAAAAGTTAGGCCTGATTATAATACTCTCAAAGTCACTGAAACAAGGTACTTTCTTCATTGTTTAAGTTGTGAACCATATTTCAGGTTCAGGTCATTGAGGCAGAATGTTTCACAAAAAAACACAACAGTATATTAAGCATTCAAGTTCTGTTCATTTCAGAGTGACCCAGTTGGTGTTTTTCTTACTCTCCGGGAGCTCAAGCCCACATTATTTCAAACATTGCATAAATTAGGCAAGCTGAGAATGTTTGACAGAATATTATTACCTCATGCCAGTTTGTGAAAAGTCTATGGTGAAAACAACTTGTTTGTTTGTTTGTTTTTCTTCCCACCAAAATCATCAATAAGCATTTTGAGCTGGACCTTGATTCTTGGGTAGCCCACATCTCATCCTGGGTGAAAATATTGATTTATAGGCTCTTGGTAGTTTTGAGGTGCTCTCAAAAAGTTGCAAAAGAGCTTGACTTCCTTTTGATAAATTAGGAATGGTTCTTGCAGTGTTAAAGATGTCCATGATATGAAGATCACAAAAGTGTTGCCTTTCAGAAAAAACAGGGGAAATGTTAAGAGTAAAGCAGAACACAGAATCAGTGAGATTTGGTTGCAAATTCCGTTTCTCTATAGCAATACTTACTTTCTGTATGTAATGCTTTTCGTGTCTATGAACAAGGCCTGGCCTAATCCTCTTATATTTGTCACATTGAATAGTATTACACTAATTGACTAATCCTACCTTTAAAAAGATCAGAATCAGAAGGAACTGATTTTGCTGAAGAACTTCTCGTAAATTAAAGGGTTCTACCCATGCTTTCCTTAAATATCCATTCTACCCCAAGATTTGCATTGTGTATTACACTAAACCCCAGCCATTTTACATTATACACATTATTTTTTTCTGTGATGACTGAAGAAATATGAAATTACAGGTCATGTCAGAAGTCAGTCCATAGGTCAGGTCCTGTCTCAACAAGGTCCATGGCCAAGCATGGGCGTGGCAGAATCAAACAGGCATTCCAACAACAGGGTCAAGTAGAGGGGAGGTTCCAGGCCTGAGTTTATGTGGACTCCAGGACCTACAGGCAGGGTCTGTAGAGTGGAGACCTGGATGGAGCTAATCAGGGTCATTAAGGATTATTAATGCACTCAGGGACCTGATAGATTCTCAGCAGCAATGGAAACACAAAGAACAAGAACAGGATAATGCAAATTATTCATGCAATAATACCCACAAGCCACAATTGTCATGTTATGTAATGGTTTAACTTGGGCAACTTTGTATAAAGAGGAGGAGCCTCTGGGAAAAAATGTGTTATTTTTGCTTTTTAACATTTCAAGGTTGCTACTCTTTCACTCATACTTACATTCCTTGTAACTTTAATATTACATCTGAAGAATTGTAATAGAAGAACTTCAGAGTATTTTTCCTACACCTAACCCTTTTTCTTTCCTTAATTCTTCAAGTCTCATCACAGTTTTTCTGTTTGAATCACAGAAAGATACTTTGTTCTGTGATACAGAAAATGACAACTTTCCACCATTGGAAATACATGGAAATTCTATGAGCACAAGAGCTAGGAAAGCATACGCTGTTCTGATCACAAAGATGTTATCACACACTGCACTGAGAATTTCACCTGCTTTGGGTCACTGAACTTTGGCTTGAGTTAACCAGACAAATAGCCCAGTGTAACTGTTTGATTGGCCATGTGATATGATCTTTCATTTCATTTAGATGAATGCCATTGGTTGAATAAAGTTAAATATTTAGCATCCTGAGCACAAAAACAAAAAAAGAAAAATGCTTGGTATGTGTTTAAAAACATAATTATGCCTTTCCCAACAGCAAATTCATATTGCACTGGCTGTGGAGTACTTGGTTCCTTGTTGCTGTATAATTTAACATACATAAATAGTTTTAGGCACACAGAGGGGTAGGGATGCTATTTTAATGTTTCAAATAACTGATGTTATCCACAAATATTAAGGTATATCAAAGGGAATGGAACTGTTTGAGAAGTCACAGAGCATTGTCATGCCTTGTTTACCCATAGGTGAGGTGAGCAGGGGGTGAGCAGGCCTCAACCTGACCACCTGGCACGGTCTGTTTTACACTTTCCTCACACACAAATTCCACCCTACAAGAGGGGTGATAACACCCCTTTCTGTGCTTCAGCTGCTTTTGTAGTTACTCAGTTCCTCAGTGTTTATGCCAGCTTGGAAACACCATTTCTGAAGGAGCTGGGGCCCTGCCACCCCAGGCCAGGGAGCTGCCCCTGAGGCTTCCCCCTGTGCCAGCCCTTTCAGCCCTGCAGTGCTGAGGGTCATTTCAGCTGTGCTCATTTCCAGCTCCTCTTCAGCATGTCAGAGTACACACTGAGACAGTGGCAAATAGATACACCTCCAAATGACTTTGCTATTGTTTTTTTGTGTGCCAAGGAAGTCCCTTCTCATCTTCTACATTTACAGGCAAAATTAAACCCAGAGTGTGGCATTGCTGAGCTTGGGAAGTGAAGTTTTATTCAGGCTAAGTGTAAAGAAATATTTCACCTTATCTGCTTCAGCCAAAACCACTTCCTTTTCTTTCTACTTCTTCCCCTTTTCAAAGTAGTTCACCATCATTCCTGTTAAAGGAGAAGTATGACCTCTGATCCCTGGTATGGGCTGTAACTGGGATGTAGAAACGTGCCTCAGGTCAGTATTTTTCTGTAAAGTGAACAAACAAACAAAACCAAAAAAAAAAACAACACAAAAAACCCTCGCAGGAAACCAAATTTGATATGTCTTGATCAGAAGATAAAGATAAGCCTCTTAATCTAGCAGCTTTCCATATTTTGATTAATATTATAGTGTATTCAGTTCTTCAGAGAGCTGTATTAAAGGAACAGTAGTTACTAAAATATCCAATGCCAGGGAAAACCTAAGGATTTCTCTCTTTTTCTTTGACATCATAAGCTTCTTGGAATAGTTAATTATCTCTAAAATCTGTTGTTTAAATGCTAATTCTTGATGTGTAATTAATGATTACATGGCAGTAAATAAATAATACAGCTTAAAAATATTTTTTATTCAAGGAAGAAGGATTTTAACCTGTACACAAGGAGGCTCAGGAAATAGGAAATTGGGAATGGAGAGGACTCCATTCAATCTATGAGAAATTAGGGGGATGCCATGCTAAGAAAGGCAGGGAAAGCAGAGAAATATTGTTCTAGTAAATTTAAAACTGGCCTATAGAAACTAGGGCTCCAGGTGTTCATGGAAATGAGTAGTGTTGCAGGAATTTTAAAACTGTATAATTTTATGTCCAGTTATCCAAGCTAAGGCAATGATACGAAGTAACCTGACCTATTGCCTCGGGATACGAGCTGGGGTCAGGAGGGCACTGCTTTTAATGCCACAACATTACCTGTATCTCAAAAGAAGTTTGTTTGTGTTTTTTTCTGAGTAGAATTCACATTCCTAGAAACTTCAGATGGTTGATGGTCCCAGGCAAGGAGTTCAGTTTTGTATTTAATATAAAACATTCCTGTAGAAATTCCATCATGCCCCAAAAGGTAAGAGTGGGTTGCAGGACTGCCTTGGTGAGCTGAGTGCCAGCAAAGCCCCTCTGCACTGCTGAGGGACCCTGAGCTGTTTGGGATACCTGGCTGGGCTCTTATTCCTCCTGGTTTCCAGCCAGGGAAACAGAAGGTGAAGGCAGGTACCCAAGGCTACACAATAAATGTCAGGGTAAGAGGTAGAGAAGGGTAATAATCTATTACCATAATTAAGTATAGGTCCATCAAAATTATTGTCACACAACACAGGTGGGCAAAATGCTTCAAAATTTTGTTATTAAAATACTTTCATGCGTTTTAATAAAATTAGTATAAATTCTATAGGAATTAATACCAGATAGGAAGGTGTGTAGGTAGACTTCTTAAGGAAGGTAGACTTCTTAAACTAGTATGTAATTAAACTTAGCATGGTTTTCCAATTGGCTTTGTGGATTGAGAATAAGGGAGAAATAATAACTGAGAAATTTACATCAAAATAATACATTAAAGTTTAAAAAATAACATTTTCTCAGAGTACAGTTAGAATGACCAAAGTATATACATAAAGTATATATTAAACATGTAAATATTTGCCTTTACAGACAAAGCTTCCCACAACTTAATTAAAGTAAAAGTTTTAGTTTTTGCTTGCAAAAAAAAATGATGTTTTAAACAGAAGCAAGGAATATATGGTCCCAGAACAATCTGAACTAGCAGTTTTAATCTAAAAAATAATTTTGCCAGAACTGAAAAATAAATCTTCAGAGTGCACACCTACTTTTTAGTAGAGGTCAGACTGGAATCCCAGGTTATTACCTCTTGCATTTACAGGGAAGATTGTACACAAATAGTTGTTTTATGTCCATCACGTGTAATCCCTCCTTTAAGAAGTGAGCCCAGAGGCCACTCTAAGATGTCTTAAAAGCCTACAGAAGAAAAAGTGGTTTTTATTCTAGTTTCACACTAGCACCAAAAAATGTTTGTAGACTCAGACTTGGAAATGGCCCCTGAAGACTAGCATTTTTCATTGATAATACAAGCTTTGATTTTTTAAATTAGTATATTTATGAGACCTCTTGTATTATCCCTGATTTTTACATTCTGAAAGTATATTTTTTCCGTATGCTGTGTCATTATTTGGGGTTTTAATACCAGACCTCTAAAATTATGTTTCAAATTGGTTGCATATTTTCCACTTAGATGTAATGAGCACAATAGTACAGGACAGATATTTTTTGTAGATTAGTTTAATTCTGGGCAAATTATACTTCAAAGAAGCCAAAGAAAGTGAGGGCTACATCTTATAAATCCATCTAAAATTTTTTTTCTTCTCAGTCTACAATATATTTATCTCAAGTATTACCTCAGTTTCAGGTACTTATCCTGGACACCTTTCTTCAGGAATTTAAACATTGTCGGACTGCCCATTATGGATCACTGCATTTAGAAAAAGCAATCCAGTGGCAAACTGGGTTTGCTGCTGCTCCATTCATGGCTTTGCAGCTCTGCATTTTCCACCCTGGCACTCAGTAGCTGAGCTGGGCAGGTGCTGCAGATCACACACGGCTTGTTCACTTAGCTTTCGCTTTTATGGAACACACCAATCTCAGTGCCTCTGGCTCTTGTTTCTTTTATAACCCACAATAGTCACATATTCACCAGAATACAGAGAAAATGATACCTGTTTACAGAAGGTTTAGTGAGCTGATGAATCATCATTTAACCCTTTGTTCCCTCAGCACAAGGAACCAGTCAGCACATAGTCTGTGTGTGCACACATGTATGCATGCACATACACTGGTATTTTAGGGAGACATTGGGGTACAGAGAGTGTCATGCTTTTCACAGGATAAAAAAATTGTTTTACTAAAGTTAATCAAATAGATTTGTTATAAAAGCAAAGGAAATCCCTACCTGTGCAAGGAGTTTGCTCCTGCATAACTATTGCTTGCATTATTTCCTCTCAATGACTTTAATATGACCACTCCCAAGATTAAAATTAACTATGTGCTGAATGTTTAGATTTTCAAAGGAATGAGAGTATAAAAATCTTCCCAAGCAGACTGGTTTCAGGGATTTTTCTTTCAGAAATTTCTTAAAATGCATCTTGCTTTGCCTGTTGATATTTCTGATGTCTACAACAGTTTCTTCACAGGTATAGTCAGTTCCCGTGTGCATACTGAAATATGAGATGCATCTGCTATTGAAAGACATTGAAAAGTTGTAACTCCTGGAAGAAAATAATTTTATATGTAAAGAACGAAGGGCCCAGCATGGTCACCTCCCCTGAATATGTACATATTGTACATAAGTTCCTGTTGGCTAACACAGTATCATAAAGTCCAGTTCTGTGCAGTAAGAGCACATAACAATCTAGAGACAGAACAGGTTGCAGAGCATGTGATGCGCTGCATGTTCACACCCCAGCACACCCTGTAGTAGCTTGTTTGTACCTATAGGCAGTAGAATCCTTGTTTCACCTTTTGCTTAAACTTCTTTTAATAGGAGCAAGCAGCCTGGATATTAGAAATGGGGGAAAAAAGTAGTACTAAATTGGCTAAATTTAGTGTGAATATCATACAAAGCCTTACTGACTAAGGCATACTGAAGTATATATAAGGTATATTAAAGAAGCAAGGGATTTTTAATATATAACTAAAGTCTTTAGAAACAAGAAAATGGTGAACACCACTGAGAAATGAAAATTTGAAAATGCAGATTGTCATCTATTTGCATAATGGAAGATTTTGAGGCTAAAAATAAAACCCAACAAGCATAATGAGGTCTGCAATAAAAACCACAAGTGTGTAAATGTAATGTTAGGCTCCTCTTGAAAGAGTGTCATACTTTCAGTGCTGTAATAAAAAGCAGTGCTGTGGAGCAAAATAGGAAAAGAGAGATTGGGAGTTGAGGATATTTCTAGTTCAGCTTTACTCAAACTTCTGAGGAGATGATTTGGTGAATGCGAACAAGTAATGTGAAAATGTGAAGATACAAGTTTGAAAAGTGCTTAATAGCACCTCTGCTATCTACATAAAGGTTGGCAGTGGCACAGTTCTCTCCATTTAACTTAATACTTTTAACTAAGGTGGTTAAATCACAAAACTGGCTTCCTATGACTTCAGGAGATGTCTTTAACCAAAAGTTTGTTGCTGCCAAAAAGTACTTATCTCTTCCCTCCGCCCTTCTCCTGTAACCCTCTGTGCTCTTGGCTACGTGACCCACTGCTTACCTTGAGCCACCTCTGGAACCATCTGACTGCAGGTTGTTCAACCTGATTAAACTACAAAAGTTGCCTTTGCCCACCTTTCAAAGGTGTACACTTTTGCCAGGTTAGTTTTGCTGCCTGACCTTGAGATCGATGGGATAAACTTGAGAGGCAGCACAAGAAAGATGTGGGAGGAAAGAAAGAGAAGCTGGAAAGGGGGGACAGGACTCGATGCCCTCCCTCCAAGAACTGTTAATTTGGCTTAGCCCCTTGTCACTCTCTGGGCTCCCTGTGTAGTCTGTAGAAAGAAGTAAGTAGCTCCTGAAGCAATTAGGGGAAAGCCTTATTTTTCTATCAAGTATATTAAAAAATATGGATGTTACTTTCCCAATTTTCTTCTTAAACTAAAGATTTAACTTCATGTGGTATAAACATCCCACCTTCATTTTCCTCAATCTAAATTCAATCTTCAGAGCAAGCTGGAAAATATTCTATGGCTTTCAATGGCTTCTTTTCATTGTTAATTTTTTCTATTTGGCATCTCTCTCAGTATTCCTTTTGTTTAGATTTCCTGGTGTGAGGCTTTTTTAAATTTATTTTTTATTTTTAATTTTTATTTAACTCATTCACTCAATACTTAATTTGGTGCTTTCTTTCAGTGAATGACTTTATAATTCTTCCCTCTCCATCACTTATTTTAACAATGTATATTTTGTTCTCATTATTAGTCCTTTTTCTAGCTATAGAGTTATTTGCATTCTTCTGCAGTTGCTTTGGCTACATCTGTTTGAATTTTCCTCTGTGAATGCTGTTTGCTATTGGACATCATAGTTCTCTCTATAATTGCTTGCTTTGTGTATAACATTTAATTAGGGGTATTTTTCCAATTATGTTTTTTTCTATTTCAGGGGTTTTTCCTGAAAACAAACCAAAACCACAGGTGTTTGTAGCAGAGCAAGACTTCACTAGCAAAGAGGAAAAAAGCCTCAGGAAAAGTAAGAGACAACACTTTTTATCACATCAGACTTGTTCATTCATTTGTTTAACCTGTCAAGTAGGCTGAGTCACAGATTTGACTTTTTCCTGGTGTTATGGATCTAGCCAAATATTTGGTTCAGAAGGTGCTTCCATGACCCAAGGGATTTTAATTTCTGCAGTTCTGTAGCATCTTAGATCTGTAGCTCCACAAACAGGAGACCCCTTCAAATGAACAGGATGGTGTCCTTGTGCCTAGACCCTGTAGATCCATAGATCCCATGGCACAGGTGCCTCAGTACAGGTGTGTGGGAACATGCTGAGCCCGGAGGATGGACGGTTTCAGGTTGGGACTGTGACTGAGAGGTGTCTGTCTTCAGTGAGATGAGGGAAGAAAAACTGCACAGTCAGTTTGCAGAAATGTTTCAGAAACCAGGAGTTTGGACTGTGGATGCACAGGGGGTTTTCTCAGTGACAAAGACAATTGACAAGGTGAGCTTACTTTGCACCCCTATGCTGGTACATGGTCCTGGTGATGATAGTGCAGCTGTTTGTGAACCTAAGTTGTTAAGCAGATCAGGGAAATTATCTATTTTAAAAGTGACCGGTTTTCTTAGGGTTAACTTAACCCTTAATATCCTAAGAAAAGGATTATTTGTAACACAGATCAGTTACTTGATACATTTCATCATGCAGCCCCACAAGCAATTGAATGAACCATTGTACTGAATCCCAGATTGGGGACAGGGAACTCCTTAAACAGACTTTGCTACAGAAAACACAGAGTATCAAGACAATCCCTTCCTTGAAGCATTTGAAAAGTAGATTTTTGTTTTTCACAGTTTTTCAGTGCAGAAATGTGCTTTATTGTTTCTGTGGAAGCCACTAGAGAGCAGCAGATACTTCAAGAGTGGTAAGTCATAAACGTAACTGGTAAACTGACATCAGGATGATTAATCAGGTAATTATGGTAAAAGAAGCAGAAGTGGGACACTACTTGCATGATTTTCTTACAGATGCATTCTGTTTGTTTTCTTGGTATATTTGCAAGTAGATAGCACACATTTTCAGGTGTAGTACTACAAGTTATTTCTTTTCACTGACCTCCAAAGTTGTATCTATTCCATGCACAAGTTTAAGTTACTGCTTAATCATCATCCTCACAAATAACAGTTCACCAGTTTGAAAGGCAGGAAGTGTAAGAACAAATCATTGCTAGTGAAAAAGTTTCTCTAATTAGATATTAGTCACTTTTTAAATACAGAGTAGATTACAATCTGGTGTGTCGCTAACAATTTTTCATAAATATTGCTCAGCCTTCAGTGTTGCAAATTTGGTTTCCCAGTTTCAGTGTATCCCTTTGGTCCATTGTTCTGATCTCTTGGAAACGTCCCCTCAAGTAACAGGAAGCCTCAATCTTTTTGTTAGTGGGATCACAAGCTTTCCAGTGGATGTGCTGGGCATACCGAACATACTTGCCCGCTGACAGGTGGGGTGGCTGCTCTCCCCTCGGGGCAGGGGGGCGGATCTTCGCCTGTGAGTGAAAACACGCCCGTGGCAGCGAGTAATTAAGGAGGGGTGGGAAGAGCCTCCACAGCAGATTTAGCCAGGGCAGCGATTAAGGCTTTGTGTCAATTTAGGATGCAAATTAAGAGAATCAGCTGAAAAGTCTTTTCTCAGAATCCTTACTAGACTGAACAAAGTGATTGGAACTCTCTGGAGTTTAAAGTTTTAGATTGCCAGAGGAATTTTTAATTAGATACTTTAAATACAGCTTTCCCTTTTTTTTGCATTGATGATCACTAGTTTTCACATGTGAACTAGCACATATGCTGCTGACTCTTCTTTTCTTGATATTTAGTAGAAAAAAATAGTGGAAGAAAGTTGAGTCATATTCATTTATATCAATCTATCATCACAAAATGGTTAGACATCGTTTGTTTTTCAGAACTCAAAATTTCTGTGTAAACCTGAAGTCTTTTACATTAAATTTTCAAGTTAATATAACAAAACATCAGAGCACCAAGTTTACATATTGAAACATAAACAGTGGCAACAGTTAGAAGGCTCATATAATTAATTTTGTAATTATAAACAATGGAAGCCATTTAAAAGCCCTTATATTTAATTTTATAATTAGATTTTTACATAACTAACATATATTCAGTCTTTGATATGTTGAATATCTTTTATATGATATTAAGTGTGCTGTATGAATTGTATGACTCAGTTTTTTGTCAGGCACTAATTGAGATCCCTGTCTTCCCAGATGATTATTTAACTGGGGTCAGGGCAGGGTCTCTCAGGGACCAGTTCCACAGCAATGTAAGATGACCAAGGTGAACTCTCTCAGTGCAGTTGTGGCTCCATCACTCCCATCTCATGTTCTTATCATTTTTACTGTAAATGTCCAAGTCAATTTTTGATATAACAGTAGGGGGTTTTAATATAATAGTAATTTTCTGGAGAAAAAAAGTCTCAGTGACTGGTATTAAAGCAGCTTTCAGTGATGAAGCAATCTGCTAAGTGAAAAGGGAACTTTCAGGAGCTGTCCAGATGTTGTAAAAAGGGAGGCTGGGGGACCACGTTGTGGCTCTTTTCTTGTAATAGATAAGAAATATATAAATTTCTTCAAGTCTTGAGCTCTGTTAAAGCAAATCAATTCTTACAAGCTGCATAAAAGAATCTTAGTGAAAATTATTTTTTAACCACAACATTTTCATAAAAAAACACTGTTCTAACCTACTTTATGCAAGAGCAAAGTAAAAAATAATTCATAGAAGATTTGTACAGTTTTAAACAATGGCTTTGATAGAATTACATAGACTTATTTTTTTCCAATTTGTATTTGAATGAAAAAAAAAAAACTGTTTTGGTTTTCTATTTGGATGTAAATTTTAGTATAAAAAATCTTCCTGACAATAATGGATCAGTCTGATGAAAGTGGCACCTTTTTGGAAAAAGGCAAACCTAGATATTTCTTGCCTGCTGTCATCAAAAATCCCTGACTCCATATGAAGAAATGTCATTCCAGGTGTGTCACCAAATTCCAGTGTGATGATTACACTTCCTACCCAGATTCTCATCTCTCATTTCAATTAGACAAGGTTTGCCCCACTTTCTGTGTTAGCATGTGTGTATTACTGGCTGCGTCCCTGCAGGGAGCTGAGTGCCACTTCAAGGGTGACCACAGTTCAGGGAGGCACAGGCAGGTCCTGTAATCAGGGTGTGCCTGGAAATTGCTTTGTAAAACTTCCTTTGTCTGGACAGTAGAAAGGACAAGCAAAGGGAAGGGGAGATCCTGCTATTATGAACAGACCATGGGAGTAGAAGCTCATAAGACATCATTTCACATTATAATATTCAGCATCCGGTAGTATGATAGCATTCAATATTCTAAATACAGCAAAGGTAACAGAAATACCCTGAAAGGCCACAAAAGCCTAATAAAGAGTAGCTAATACACAGACCCTTAACTTGCAGGAGATTGACCATCAAAACCTAAAAGTCATTTCCAACAAGTTTTGACTAGTGAACTGTCTGGCTATAGCTGGGGAGGAGATAGTTAATCAAATGTAGACAGCTCAGTCTTCTCTGTCCCTACCCCAGGGCTTGCCTGCTGAAGGGAAACGTCAGTTGTGTTACAAAACTGCTGATCCACAATCCTTGGTGAGAACAAAGATCATGGAATGTATTAGGTAAAATTAAAGGAGTTTTGCCACAGATTCCTATAGTCCACTCTGACTGATCAGTGTTTGCTGTCATATGAGGGTCTAAGCAAAGTTCAGGCCTTTTCTGTGTATTTTTCTTGAGTGGCTCTCTCTTTGATCCAGCAAACGGTATAGCTACTTCCCTGTGACATGATGTTCATGAGGAAAGCTGCAGTCCTAGCTGAAGGAATAGAAAATAATTATTTCAGTGCCTCTGAATTCTAGCACTGTGTGTCAAGAAAAGCACAGCATTTTCAAGGTGTTTTATGTCCTTGCATTCCTGTTTTCACTTCCTTCATATTCTTGCAGTCACTAGGAAAAAGCTTTCAATGTTTAGGTCTATTGGATCTGAGCACTTTTTGATTAGTACATTCTTGACGAGCTTGTTGTGTTTGATACTGTGTCTTTAATTCCATGATACCAACTCCTTCCACCAATGGCAATGAGTAGTATTAGCCAGTCATCTTGCTCAGCAGATTTGCTGCAGCTCTCAGGGTCTATATTTGTGCACAGAAACAGAATATTATCCCTGCCTTTACTAGCTGGACCAAACCCATGGAGCTGAAAGCAGCTCATGCCACTGCTGCCCAATGACCACCACTTCTGTGAATGAAAAAGATTTTATTATCCTAAGCAGGAATCTATCAGGAAAGGGAAGACAAAGGGGGTTGAGAAATACCTGTGTTCCAGGTTTCCAGCCTTACCATATGTTTAAATGTAAAACTCATTATGTGCAACATTAGGTTTTATGTAGAAAAACGGTCATATAAGAACCCAGAGAGCATTCCAATGGTGGGAAAAAGAGTGTCTTTGTAATTTTTATTGTTTTCTATCAGTAATGAATTTTCAGCTTTGAATTTTCTGGCACTAAGTTTAAGAAAAGAAAAAAAAAAGAAACAAATATCACTGTTAGAGTTTGGACAACAGCATTTTTGGGGTGTGATGAACCATTAGTTGAGAGGTTAACCAGGAAAAAAGGCAAAATGCTAGATACTCTGAGATATTAGTGTATGGTTCCCAAGTTCACTGAAGTGTGGTTGAACATACAGACAGGATTACAGGGAATTTTGAAAAGCAATCTATACGACACTCAGTTACACTGTCTAATCCGCTGAGAAGAGAGAGTTTCTTTCTTTTTACATCACAGGCTTAATATGGAAGAATCTCAGAAGATCAGGACCAAATAAATAAACGTAATTCTAATTAGCGTAACAGAAGGCCTATCTGTGGTGCACACACAGCTGCTCTGTCAGCGTTAAGGCTTTCGAAACCATCAACAGGGAGGCCACAAGGGTAATTACAGTGTAATTCAGTTCTTACCCATAACAAAGGCCCAAATATCACACTTGATTGCACCAATCTTATTATGTTCAAAAAGATATATAGATGTACTGCGGATTGTGAATCTCTCTGTTCTTCTGTATTTACCAGTGCTGTCCAGAGAATCTGAAGGCACTTGGAAACTTTTTTCCTATACAGATCAATTAAAACCTGGAGATTAACGGAGATGGATGCCTGTCTAGCTTTGGGAGTGCTGTTCCCACTGCAGGGAGCAGCAGTGCCTTCCTATTGAATGGTCTGGTCTCTGATTACTGCACCATCACCTGTTGGGATACCCAGAGGGCTTATCCCCCTGGAAACAGCTCTGTCCTTAGGCTGCTGAAGGGAAACGTATAGGAGGGTCTTACTGTTCTTTGCAAGAAAAGAGGGCAGTAAGACAGGAAGAAAGGCATCAGTAATTATGATGCAGTTCTCAAAGGCGGTCTGAGTGATCCCTGAACCGGTACCTGGATATATGAAGACTTTCTTGTTTCCTTTCCTAGTCAGATAAGGGGAATTCATATTAATCCCTTCTTTAATTTCACTGAGGTTAAAGGAAACTTCAGGTGCAGATTCTCATGTAAAACATATTCCCCCATACACCCTGCTCAGAATTGCAACGTGAATACAACACAGCAACATGTTTACAGTGGAAGTGGTTTTATAGTAGCAAGAGGTTTAGAGAGTCTTAGGGTTGCTTTCTACGACATAAAGAGTGTTGGTGGTTCATGATATGTTTGACATGCAGAAACAAAATGGGAATTTTGCTCAGCTCATTGTGAGAAGTGTGGGTCTGAAGGAGCTGGTATATTTATGTCCCACTCTTTACTTTCCCAGTCCAAAACATGGGGTTTATTTCTTTTGTTTGTGCATTCCAAACATGTAAACAAAAGCCAAGATCTATAAAAGGTTCCATAAAGTAGAAGAGTTACTGACCTCATGACTCCAAGCTTGGCCTCAACTACAAGCAAGATCAGTGACTGCTTTTGATTTTCTGTATCTTGATGCTTCAGTGACATCTTTAGAAAAATAAAGTTTAGGAAATCAAAAGATACATTACTTTAATTGAAAAATTGTCCATATGAAGCCTTCATAGTAACTTTTTTTATGGGTTATTTATTTCAGTGTCTGAGTGCTTGTGACAGTTAATAGTTTTCTATTTTATTTTGAAATACAGTATTTAATGTTACTGGAGAAGGTATCAACTGTGCAGAATGAAGATGAATTGTACATGGAACCTTTGTCCAGGGTCTTGGAGTACTGGATGCCACTGACAGGCCTTTAGTGCTCTGACCAGCATCACCCACACCCCTTGGCAATTGTTCCAAGCCCTATTTCAGCTCAGGCCTGGGGAGCTGCTCCTGGTCTGAGCTCCCTGACAAGGAGCAATAAGAGTGGGGCTGCTCCGTGTGTTTGGGAGGAGGCAGCAACCCTGGAGACATGGAGACTGTGGCACAGGCAGCTGGTTGGCTGGGAAGGGCTAATCCTGCAGTACCTGACTCGGGTGTGCAGAGGTCCCAGATGAAGCACATTAACATGCCAGGGTTGTCCCAGTGAGCAACAGGAGGAGATGGGGCCAGAGATGACAGTGGAGAGAGGCAAAGTGCCCATGGCAAAGGTACAGGTGCAGAATAGCTGAGGAAAGGGCCCAGGGGCTCAGAGCTGAGCTGAAATGGGCTCCTGGGACTGTAGGCATGTTAATGTCTTCCAAAGATTTCAAAAGGAGTCTAGCTAGTCTTGTGACTCTGGCATCTGCAATACCTTGCTCTACTGATTAAAATGAAAGAACAGCTAAAAAAACTTGCATAGTGCACTGGTTTTCCTGTGGCCAAATGCTATATTTGTTAGGGTTTGTTACAGGTTCACAAATTGTAGATATTTAAAAGTTGTGAATGGAATAGGAATTCCTAGAAGACTTTCACATTAGAAAATTGGAAACCTTGCATCTATTTAGTATGGGAATTTTTTTTTCCTTCCCCTCACTTAGTGCACTTGGGGCAAATCAAGCACTGTGTGGCTATTTCTTCTTTCTCTGTTTTGCTTTGATCCATTTCCTGTAAGTCATTACCTGAAGGTAAATGTTTCAGGATTAAATCAGCTTTTATGGTACAGAGGTCAATGTTACCGGCTTATTGTCTTTCTACTGTCGTTCTTCATCCTTGTTCATGTGGTCCAGAGCACGTCACAAAGCTGTGTGCAAGGTAGGAGCAGCACATGCAGTTACAGCTCAGGGTGGCTCCCGTGGGGAACCACTAGAGGCTGCTCAATAAACGCAGCCCCACAGCTCTGTCCCTTGAGGAGAGTGGATGAGATCATGTGTAGATTCAAGAAAAATCAATGCAGCAGTTACCTAAAACACGACATGTTCTTTCTGGATGGGATAGGAGGAGATAAAAGATTAGAAGTTTAAAAAAAAAAAAAAGTGGAGCTTTCCTTTTCTGATTTCTAGGTCATTTTATTTACTGGTTATAAGTGTTACCTGTTAAAGACAAGATCTTGCTGACTGATGCTATTTCTATTACACTTGGTCATTCTGCTCGATGAAACTGAGGGGTGGAAAAAAAGAAAAGTTTACACAGGAACATGTTAGAACGCCAGAAAAAATAACAAGGGATTTCATTCTTGTCCACCCTTCTGAATAACTGCTTGGAGGGTACGGGGCGGGGGGGGGGGGAAGTGTATGTGTATAAATACTTATATAATTTACATTTTTAAAAGTTATTTGTGTATGTATAAATACATATGCATGTTGTTGAGGAAAGGTTTCATAACAAGTCCGTCCTCTTGTTTCCATAATACAGTGGAGTTTCTTGTTTAGCTCAGATGAGAAAGAAACTTTCTGTTCAATGGAACTGCTGTCTCTTCAATAGATCGACCAACAGAATATTACCTATTGATGTTTAATAAGATCATACAAGGTATCCCTGTGGGTATTGTACTAAACTCCAAATCCCTAAACTTCAAAACATCATCTAGGACCTGTCCAGATAAGAAGAACAAATACTATATAGATGTCATGGGTTCTGAAAATCAGAATGCACTACATCATAGAAATGAATTGCATGTAGCAGAATCTAGAGACAGATTCAAAGAAAGAAAAGGTAAGAAGGTATCATGGGCACATATGGGCTCTAGAATGACCTCGCAAAATGGAGCTCATCTGAACCCTGACACTTTCATTAGTTAATTTAGTGCTGTGGAGCTGAAGGATCAGTAGTCAGAAGGTTCCTGGTAGCTCAGTGCTGATTCATCTGGGGTGTTAAATGTTGCATTAGTTAAGCAACAGCAATTGAGAAAGAAGCTGTTTCCCAGAGATTAAGAGGTGATGGGGAAGACTCGATGGCCTGAGGCTGCTTTTGTTCTTAAAAGGTGGGGATGGGGAGGAAAAGAGCTGCATGGTATTTATTTATGAGCAAAGCTGGTTAACAAATAGGGACAGGATGTTTATGACCATTCCAGCCATCAGGAGCCCTTTCTTGAAAACTTGAATCATTTAATAGCAGACTAAAATTATACTTAAAACAAGGCAACTGTTCGAAGTGTATGTCTGTGCATACTGCTATAGATGCATATGCAGAACTACCTGAGGGGAACACTCAAAATATATATGCTTGTGCATCTGATATGTTGAAAACATCTGTCCTTCCTACCATCATTTTTGTGATATTCTGGGAAAGAAACACTGACATTCTTGTTCAAAATCAATTTATACCTCAGTCATTGATGGTATAAAAAATTTAAGGATAGTGCCATACTATTCTTTTTCCTCAGCTTTTTCCTTCCTTGCTCCAGCTACCACTCTCAAAAGATTAGAAAAATGTAAAATTCCAGAAGTAATTTGAAAGACCCTTAGGCTGAAATAGCTTCTGTGGGTATTTCAAAATACTGCTAAGTAGCTATGAGTGCATGACCCATTAACTAATGAAGAATTTGGCCGCTTAGTGTTTATTCTCACTTTATTGCTTTGTCTCCTGCATCTGAAGTAAATTACTATTATGTCTTTAAATCAATAAGGTCTATACTAAACTGATTAGGATGTATGCCATAACACTTTAGTTAAGGAATTCCTTAAGGAAGTCTGTTCCTATGTTAGTGTCATACCAAAGTATTTGTTTGAAGGGCTCTCTAAGGGCATGATATGGTGATCATTCCTCTTCACTGCAGTACTTTCTAAAGCAGCTGATAGTTAAAATGGCATTTCTGGCCCCAACGAACTGTCAAAAAAGAGAAAAAGTTCTGAAACTGCAGCTTAATTTAGCTAAAGGAAAGTTGGGGGGTCAAGGCTTCTGAAAATTCCCTGAAAAATTTACTTGCCATAACAAGTTCTAAAGTCTTGGTTACAAAACCAAGATCAGCTTTTTATGGTGTGTAAGTGAGGAGGAGGAGGTTGCACCGTGGCTTTGGCCAGTCTTAAGGTTTGCTGAATGGAGTAGACAGACTCTTTACTCTCAGCCCTGACTGTAGTCCATTTATTTACACAGGCTCTGGCAGCAGCAGACTCTGTAGAACTCAGTCGGCAATACTGCTGAGAGTGCTGAAAACGCTCTCACAGGTGACCTGTTGGTCCATACCCGCTCTGGAAGCACTTTCCTGATTCTGAAGCTGAATAGATTTTTGAAATGCTTTTGCCAGGTCAACTACTAGAACATATTTCTGTGTTAACTAGTTACAATTCCAACAAAATATGACAAATTTTTAGCTGTAGGCCTCAGGAAAGATGACTTAAGTTGTGAATTGTGTTTTCATTTGTTTTGGATCATAGTTTGACTACCATGACCTACATCGTAGAAGATGTTCAAGCAGAGGGTGCTGTCTTACTCAGCTGTGAGGGTTAATGTAGTAATGATGAAAGCTAAACTGAGCAAAAAAATGGACATTTACCATTTAACATACAAGAGAGAGTTTTTCTAGTAACAGATGCTGCTACTGCTGAATGTTCTTATGAACTGTAAATTTTCCTTTTTTTTTTAATTAGTCATAATTCAAGTAAAATAGTCAGATTTTTTTTTTTCATTTCTGTCAAATTGAAATACTCTTTTTCTCCTCTTGCCTCATTGAGACAAACTGTACAACAGTACAACTGCATCGGGAGAATATTTGTCCTCTTGCCTTGGGTGTACCGTGCAGTCACTGCCCAAGAACATTTTCAACAGTGACCTAATTCTGGGTGGGCTATAAACAAAAATGCCTGTTTAAAAAGGGAAAGAGAAAGAAGATCCATGGGCTCTTTGAGGCTTCTGTCTATCACCTCTATATTATGAAAGTCTTGTATCAGATTCCCACATGTCATTATTATATGTATATAAACATACATATTTTATATTTAAAATTGGATGTGTTTATTATCCTGCGGTTTTCTTTGTAGTGCAAAAGAAGTGTGAGACTTACTACTGTTTGAACATGCCTTCTGTACTTTTTAGATACATCTACTTGTTTTGATATTCTTCTCCAGGGTAAAAAATTCAAATAGACCCAAATAACACACAAATCTGGGGGAAAAGAGAAAAGTCTAATCATTGGGTAAAATTTGACTGTCATCTTCCCAAGACATTAAGGAGAATTATGAGAATTAAGCTGAAGAAAGCAAAGAGAAAGAGAAGACAAAAGATCTTGTGCAACTGTGAGCAGAGATTTCTTTTATAAGACTTCATAGAACAAACAAAGGCAAGAATCTCTTCACATTAAGTTAGTCATATAAGGCTGACTTTGCAAATAATGTGTTTGATCAGCACAGTGGTCCAACCATAAAAGTAGCTGAGGTACAGCTTAATGTTACTGCTACTATTTCCTGAACATACAAATTAGGATTATGTTTTCAATGAGTACATAGGAAAAAATTCATTCTGAGATGCTGGTTCAGTTGATAGCACTTACCATTTGATTTGAAGGTAAGACAGTCACTGCAGAGCACTGCTACGGGGTACTGAGTCATATTCCAGAGCATCTCACAGAAGAGGTCCATAGTCACGTGGCCGAACTCAAATGCAGCTTTGTAGAGCATACTTCACTGCATACCTAAGCCATCTGGGGCCTTCCAGAGGTTAAATGACAATCCTGTTCCATTAATATACTTCTACCCTTTAGCCATGGGCAAAGGATACAGTTTTGGAATGTTCAAAATGAAAATGAAAGCAAATATTACAAATGTCCTTAAAACCTGCAACCACTGCATAGCTTACCATGGAGGAATAAAATGTATCTAACCAGTGCAAAGGAGTTGGATACACTGAATATGACACTGGCAATGCATTCTTTATTCAGAATTAATCCAGAGTCCAGGAAGGATAATATAGATGATTGATATAAAAATAATGGCAATAAAGCTTTTGCTTTAACTTTCAACAGGAATTCCCCCATGTTCTATTCAGGGCTACTAAATGAATTTTTACCAGGCCCACTGGAGTCTTTTATTTGCTGACTGTTGCCTTCACAACTGACATCTGTTGTGGCCCAGTGAAACTTCTTGAGAAGCTGTGCAAAACCTAATAAATACAAGATCTTTTGCAGGAATGTGGTTTACATCCCATTGGAATCTTTGGATTCCCTAAGAAAAATTCAGTCATGATCCAGCTTTAGACTAAAGCCTGCCATTGGAGTTGATTTGATATACCCAGAATTGTTTTCCGTGTTCTTAAACAATCATACCATATCTTCATCCCCTTCCTAAGGCCCTGTTGAGAAGATGTCTTTTGAATTGTGGCTAAAATATAATTTCATGCTATTTTCAGGTGTGAGCAGATAACCTGAGCTTCTGAACCTCACAGAGAATTCTGCCAGCCATGCCTTTTGTTATATGAGGATATCAGATTGAGGCACAAGGACTGCAACTGTGGCCATATGGTGGCATGTGTAGGAAGAAGGAAGGAGTAATGGGGAAAAATTCCTTCCACAGAAGGAGTAATGAGGAAAAAAAGAGACTATACACTCCTCCTATGTAGTACTTGTTACTCATAACCAACATATGAAAAAAAATTGCTTTGAGTCAAGAAGTTCAGAAGTAGTCTTTGCTGTTCTGACATGAACCTCATTTTATTAGGTTTTTAAGGTGTAGCCTTATGCAGAGTATATGACAACAGATGGAAAGCAATTATTAAGAGCTACACAATGAGCAAGAGTTGCATAGGTATAGTAACTTCAGAGTGAAGTTGCTTAAACATGAAGGCACTGCTGGGAGGGGTGGAGCAAAGGCATAATAATGAATCATTTATGTGGGAGGAGCTCTCTCCCAGGCAATCATTCCCCAGAAAGGCTGTATGCACTCCTGGTAGAAAAGTGAGCAGGTCACATTCCAATCAAATGTGAAATTAAGTGTATCATGGCCTTATAGCACATGTGAATCCACACTATTAATGCAGTTTTTCTTTGAAGTGTCCTTTCCTTTCACTGGAGGGCAGGGGGAGACAGAAATAAGTGTCATGAATGATGTGTGAAATAAGTATTAAATTTGTACATGTAATATGACTGTGGGAAACTTGTGATGTTACAGACATTTGATCATTCTGTGTTGCTATATCCTCAGCTGATATTCTGCCTTTTCAGATACTTGAGAGAAAGCAGAGAAAATTACAAATTAAAGGAAGACTAAGGAAGTCAGAGATGCTAAAAGGGAACAGATCAAGTATCTCCCTTTGGCCCAAACTTGAAAACTCTGAGGAAACAGAAAGGTGAGGAATGAAAATGAGTATTTGTTGCCCAAGAACTGGGAACTGTGGGCCTGACTTACAGAACTGTTCACTTAATTATCCCTTTCCCTGAAAGAGACTTAACACTTTTTGTCCATTGTCATACACTATTCTTTTTTTTTCAGCTGAGACTGTGTAATCCTGCCTGCTTAATCCACATATTACCTGCCCCTTAGGATTTTTTTAAGAAAGGGATGTTTTCTCTTCTACAGGAGAGAAAAAACCTGTCCATCTTATGCAGCTTATTGTCCACACAACAATGAAGAAGTTACAGTATGACTCTGAGTGAGTGCATATGGTGGTTTTGCAAATCCCTCTGAGCCCAGCCTTGAGTAAGGCAATTAATCCCAGTAGAAGGGTATTGCTTCATATGAAATCTTTGCAGAGCTGTGGAATCCATTCCTCCACTCCAGCTGCCCAGGCTGTTTGCATACTGGGGCTTTGGTTGCTACTATGGATAAAATGTGCAAACAAACAAAACTGGCTGTTATTTTATACCCACTAGTTTTGTTTCACTATGCATATGCTCACAACGTCCTTCTCTGCCCCCCAATAATACATTGTGACTATTACGGAGATGGCTGTTCCTTTGAACCAATGAAGATGCATCCTCAAATGTGTTCTCTGTCTCCTGTACGGCTTTTGGGTCTGTGCAACCAAGCTGTAATTCTTAAAGCACATATCCCTTCCCACTGCCTTGGAGTCCACATCACTCTAAATGTGTACTGCACGTTTCCTTCTCGAAAAAGCAAAAATTACATTAAAGTAACCGATTCCAAATTTTTAATTTTCTATAGATGCCTGTAAATATTTTCCCCTTTATAGAAATTCTGAAGGAAACTTGCACTATAATGCTGTTAATTTTCTGTCCTTTCCTTTAATTGCTGTGATTACAAAGTGTTTTCATGCCCATGAGCTGGAGGATTCTGAAAAAGTTCCAGCAGAATACGATTACTCACACCTACTCCACCTCACTGCTGTGCTAGTAACCGTGTCTTATTAATCATCCTTACTGTCCACCCAAGCCTTCATTTGTAACATGTCACAACACCTGTAATAAATACTTAGTGCTATACATTTGCAGTATGCAGTGACAATAAAACAAAAGATGGATTTATATCCTGAATCAGAGGGAAGGGTAAAGGGGGAAATCTGTGAAACTATGGGAATGATTCATCAGTAGGAAGGTTTCTGGTATATATGTTCAGTGTGCTTTAGGCATTTTTAGGCAGCTTAAGCTTCAGCAATGAGATCTCTGCTTTGATTTTTTTTTTTATGGTACTGAATGTGTGTGTGCTTAAAAATTGTTTCCTTAAGTATACTGTGGTAAAAAAACCCAAACAACAAACACAACTTCCTGAGAGTCATGTAAATACTGAGCACCAACAGGACAGAAAAATCTTTCTATGTAATAATTTAAATTACAGATGAAGCAGGAAAAGGAGGATGCAAGTGATCTAGCAATTATACCATGCTGCCTCAGAGCACTGAAAGGGTTGTTTACATATTTTTACAAATAATGAACCCTTATCCTGTCTGCTGGATCTACCAGTCAGCCCAGAGGGATTTGAGAGGAACCCACCAATTCATTTTCTTCCAGTCACAAAACAGCCACCAATGGAAGCGCTGGATTCAAACGGGTGAAAGGGTAGCAAACATACTATCACCATCCTAAGCATCGAATACTTTTGAAAAAAGCATCTCATGGTAAACACTTCCCCAAGACCTTGAGTGAACTATTTAACAAGAGCACAAAGACAGGTGACATGCACTGGCTTTGCCAACCAGCCAAGATCTTTAGATGTAGATGTTTATGTTTTCTTAACCTCCAATTATCTCTCCGGAGTACAGGAGGCTGCTTTTAAGGCTGCAGTGAGCAGGAAGTGCTAAGTATGTTCATAAAGGTGTGGCTTAGCTCCCTAGCAATTCCCTGGTAACAGGGGCGTAGTAAACTAGCCTTAAGTAAAACAAACAGGCTTTGTGGAAATCAAAAGCTGAGAATGCAAGCTGTTCACGTCTCCTTGATTAAAGCAGCTGATCTTTGATTGAAGGTGGTGGGCTCCACCTTGTTCCTCTAAACCAAACAGGTTCACAAGGTTTAGGTTTATAAGTCTCACGCTTTTGATAACAATGCAAAATATAAAATATTTTTAAGGTCATTTTTGTAAGATGTGTAGTGAAAATTACATAAATTTACATATTAACTTACCAGAAGTATAATATTGAACAATAAGAAAAGCCCTGTATCATTTATTAAAAATCAAATCACCCTGTACAGAATGGCTCATCTTACACCGAGAGGTACAGAGCAGAACCCGTAACACCGAAAGGAATCTCAGCCCTTTATTGCAGAGTCCTTTTGCCTTGTCTTCCCCAAGGGAAGTTATGTTTTCTTACCGGAAGCTGAGCAGGAAAATTCAACTCTCGCACACGGCAAAGTAGATTGCTGGTACTTGAATCTAGCAGGAATTTAATTTACCCGCAGCAATCTACGTGGAAAAGCAGGCTTTTTTCTTGCTATAGATACACCCAACTGACAGGGATTCCTGCATAGACAGAAAGAAATCTAGCGTTTTGAAGAGACACAAAGATCTGGTCTCACATCTTACATTTTATGTCTGTACAAAGTAGGTGTAAAATGCCGCCCATCCTGACTCACCTGGAAGAGCGATCGCAGCCGGATCCTGCGGGCGTTCAGCCCCACCTGGCCCCAGGAACGCCTGGTGTGCCCCAAAGCCTCGGACTCGTCACACGGGGAGGCAGAAGCGCCGCTCGTGTTTGCCCACGAGTCACCGTCTCGTTTTTGTCAGATAACTTTTTGTAGACCCAACCACTGAACCAAAGGAGGGAATGAGTCCACCTTAAGGAATACCGCAAAATATCAAGTATCTCACAGCTGATTCACAATGGAGCCCCACAAATAGTAGTGTGAAGAGTCAGAGGGTGCAATGGGCCAAAGGTGCGATGAGAATGAATAGCTGAAGTGGCATGAACAAGGAATGCCTGAAATTTATATTTATGTCGAACATTATGTCATGATGAAACCTACACCTTAAGAACACAGTTTGTCGTATGTGAGAACCTCAGCCAACTACTAACTATTCCCATTTCCTTAGCAGGGATATATTTGTTTATAGTGCCCACTAGGATTTAATTTATCTGAAAAATAATGAAGTTGACCAGACTCCTCAGACTCTGCTCACAGAAAGCAAAGCATTATGGTATGGAAAGGAGCAGCTAAAATTTAGTTATGTCCTAGATATCTACTTCATCCACAGCTTTATCACTACATTCACTTTAGTCACTGGTTGGCACTCCCAGAATGTGCCAGGCAACTTTCTCTTGTGTCTGCCCCAGGGCTCTTTTTCTTTTCCTCACCACCATAACTTTGAGCACAGAAAAGGCAAAACCTGAATGTGTGTTAACTGTGTCACAGCATGGTTGAAATAATTACTCGGGGAAAACAAGGAATGACGGAACACAAGGTGACATTTCCTGTCAAACAAGGGTGTGCCACGTGAGCAGAGGGTTGTGGAAAGGAGCTGAGGTAGTACTGGTACTTATGAAACAGCTCTGTCATGGTATATTATCACAACTCCAACTTATTGGGAAGGAATTGCACCTGCTTGCCATGTGCTTAGTTATTATCTGTGTTTATAAAGCAGTTCTGAAGCTACTAAGTGATAAATGCACTGAATTGCATCATATGGCATCTTAAATTTAAAATTTCTACAGGATCCCAAAGGGAATAATGTAGGCATACCTGTCTTCTTCCTGTCTGAATACAGTTACTGACTGTGCAACTGGTTTCTTTGAGAATGCTGCTTCTCAGAAATCTATATCACTGTCTTGTATCAGGCAGATGTATCTGTGAGGACACTACTTCTACCTTACTTCCACTGTGTAGTCCACAGCACATAAGATCCAGCATCAGGCCAGAGGAAGAGAGTTATTTGTTCAGTCATACTCAGAGGTTAAAATGAAGAGACGATTTGTTGAATGGAACAAGAGAATTGAGCGAGAATCTGGTGATTCTACTGACGTGACAGTAACTATATAATACAGGTCAGTGCAGAGTCTTCCATGCAAGCAATTGTATCTAGAGGGGCTGTAGAAAAAATGAGGTATCTTAACAAAAACTGTCATCCTGTCAAGCTATAAAGGATAGAGTAGAAATTAAATTCATCAGACTTCCTAGAAACTGGCCTAGTAGTTCTGCTAGAGTCTGGCAGTAATGAGTCAGACAAGACTTTTTAAAGACCACATACTTTCAAGACAATGACAGTGAAAACAGAAATAAAAAAATGTTGTAGCAAAGACCTGCTTCTTTGAGGAAATTATTCCATCCTTGTAATAGGACATAGAGTTTGAAATCCCCCAGTCAGATCCTAGGGATGTAACAGTTGGTGGTAGAAGTGAAGTGGAGCAAAATAAATATAATCAAGATCATTGAATGATAGGTCTTATCATGTCTATTTTGGATGCACATCATTACATTCATCAACTTATTATACAAAATACTCTGATGAAATGTTTTTAAATGTATGTACTTCAACAGGTGGTTAAGTTTTGCTTAAATTTTGCATTTATATTTTACTTCTGTTTATATGGTGGTGAGAAAAAGATATGTATTTGCATATCTGTATGTGGAATATGTTTAATTAAATTCTAATGAAGAAACAGGTTAAATATCAGAGCAGCTAAATCAAATGAGAATGAAATATTATAGGAACACCCCCTCCTTTTTTATCAAGGTTTTTATGTCAGCTGAGATTTTGGGGTATAATTTGAATAAACAGACAGATATTAGTAATTTCTGCCAAAATAATCTCATGAGACCATATCAGCCAGTTGTCAGTAAAGCTTGACAAAATGTAACTTACATAAATTCATCATTAATTGTGTAATTTGTATAGTTGTTTTCCATGGAGTAATTTGGCCTTCCAGTACACAGTCCTTTGTATTTCCTTGATGATCAGTCCTTTCATCATTGCTGTGTTGCAGCATTGATTATCAGCTCTCCATAAGGGAGAGTAGTGTATAGCATGCAGATCTTTTGATGGAGATAATGGCATTTACATTTCTTATGGTGTCTAATTGTTTTCATGTTTCTATGCAAGGTGACTGGGGTTGGATATCCAACCTTCCACATGACTGTAGCTGTTTCACTTTGAAACATCAGTGATTTTGCATTTCAATGAACTTCTGAGAATTCTATAGCTGTACAGTGTGAATGCATTTAAGTGTGGGAATATGATGGGCTGAATAACATAGATTCATTGAAGGAGTGGTACAAAAATTAATTTCAAAAAAGTTAAAGGACTACTGAGTTTCCTATCTTGCTCCTTCTGTGACTGGAATTCTCTGAGTTGATCTGTTAAATATAAAGTATAAAATGGCCCAAATTAACTGCTTCATGGAAACATAAGGTCATTCTCATTTTTCATTACGAGGAGTTAACCCCTTGATCTTTTCACAAGTGGATATAAGTTTCTCCTTCTGAACTTTAAACATATAAAGTAATGTTAAATTTTATTGTTTATAAATTAAGATGATTCTACTTAATTGTATGTAAATACTAGTGAATAACAGGCAACATTTTGACTTTTAGCTATTTCAGTAGATTGTGTTATTGGTTTATGTATTCACGGTTTTCTCTAGGGTGATAGTGATGGTAGCAAGGATGGTGGTAGTGGAAGATTTTTCCTTTATAGCTTATGTAACAAACACCTCACTAGATTACCTTTATCATTAAAAAAGCAAATTTTTTACTGTTGGACATGCTGGTGCACTGACAGGCTTGTAAACTGCCATATCCTTTTGATGGACAAAGAGAGGATGGGTCAGTAATAGAAGTGTTTTCATCTAAGGCTGAATATCAGTTTGCCTAAAAATCTGCCACAAACCCAGTATTTTCCATTGAATTTCCATTTTCATATTTTACCTGAGACAAGTAAAAAAAGTAACCAATTGTAATGAAAGTTTATTTAAACAGATTGTTGGGGCAATAAAGTTTCACATAAAGTCAATTTTTAATCACAGGTAAGATAGAGTGAAAGGGTCAGGAAGTAATTGCATATTCATCTCATTAGGTAACAGAAATTGTATCACATGGCCTGTCTAATTTACCACAGCTTAGAGATCCTGTCTCAACTAGTTGCAGTGAATTATTTAAATATTTAGCAGTGAGATCAGATTGGCAACTCAGAGAAAGTTTCTCATCAGCAATGTAGTGCAGCTCTGGAAAGTCATCCAGGGAGATTTGCAAGACACAGCTGGACAAAATCCTGGCTGGGTCAATCTAGTGCTGGCAGTGGTCCAGCTGTGGGCACAATGTTGGACAAGAGGACTTGTAGAGGTCCCTGTCAGGAATCATTTCAATGATTCTAATTCCAGAAAACTGTCTAGTAAATTATTTGAAGAACAGCATTATTTCCAAGGAAAGAAATGGAAATTCACTGTGTATTTGTTACAAACTGTTAACTTTAATGTAAATCTATAATAATATTTATGAAGGAGACTACTATGCCTGTATATTTGATCTGCCCATAAATTTGGTAGAAAAGTAAATGCTTAAATTTTCCAAAGCCTGATACCTGTTATCTGGAGCAATTTGGCTAAACAACACATGCCTATACACCTCCAATGGGAGCTGACCAAGTATAAACCTTTATAGGATTAAAACACTGGATTGATTGTCATGCCATAAAGGAGAGAAGCTATGCAAAATAATAGGGGAAGTAATTCCATTTTTATTTATCTTGTCTAGTCACCAATTTTATGTTTTAATGTACCTTTAAGTCAATAGAAATTAAATTCCAGCTGATCTGAGAACCTTAAGTGAAGGTTTTCACTGTGGCTTGGTGGAGTGAGTATCTGCAGGATAACAATCCACCAGAACCCCCTTTTTGAAGCTCTTTTGCATATTGCTGAGCTTATGGGGTTATCTTGATAGAAATTACTTCAAGGCTTCTACATTACATTGTAATCATGACAGACCTACCTGTCAGCCCAAAAAGTCAGATCTCTCCAAATATCTGGACAGCAATCAAAGAACACTGTTAAGCTGTTGTTCCCATGCCTTTTCCCACTCATTTGCCGTTAAAGAAAGGATGCCAGAAAATCCTTTACATATGGGTTTATGTTTCAGGAGATACAGTAAGTGCCTCCTTCAGAAAATATTGATGCAGTTGCTTATAATCCAACCCAGGAGCCAAGGACTGAATGAGTAGGAAGTTTAAATGTCTTCTCACATTTGCTTACAGATCACTCACAGATCTTTTACTTCCTGTGCCAGTTCAGTTCAGAGGTGCTGAGGCACGCAGAGAATTCATTGCTATCCCTCTTGGGCGAATAAACACTAAGGCTCCATACTTGCTCAATTTAGTATCTGTTTCTCACAATCACAGAAAAAGAAATGGTTAGAAGATCTGGAGATCTTTTGGTCCAAACTCCCTGTCCTGGCAGCATGGCCAGTTTTAAACTTAGACCCAACTTCAAAGTTAATTCACTTTTCTCAGCGTGTTTCAAACCTTTTACAGGGTTAAACATCATCATAATTTTTTCCCTTTTAACTGATGAGTAAAATATTCATAAGGACAAATCACTTCTCGATATTGCACAAGTTTGGAAGAGAAGATTGACTTCTAGCTTCCCTGAAAGGTAACTGAGGTATTTCTGTAGATCTGAACACAGTCAGAATATTAGATCTCACATCTCCAAGTTTCATACTTGGCTTTAACAAAAGGACTTCAGTGATCAGGACATTCAGTCCACAGGAATTTTTAATAATAGTGTAGTAAAGGTAAAAGAGGTGGTGGCCTCTCCCTCTCCATCTCCCTCTCCTCATGAAACTGTGTTTAACAGGAATGAAAATGCAACTACAGATTTATCCATTGCAATCACAATGAATTTAATGAGTTTGTTCGGTGTTCTCATGTGATCTGTGATCTATTTTCTAGTTTTAATTGCTTGATTAATAAGAAACAAACAAAATAATTAGAGTACTGGGCTTGCATAACAATCAATGTCCACCTTTAAAACTTTTATTCTCCACCCAGTTACATTTATGAGATGTTATCCTTGTATGGAGCCTACAAACAAGTACCTCTATAAATATGCCTGCCAGGATTAAAACTAAAGGTGAGCAATAACTCTTTATTTCATCAAGATCTTGGTTACAAATTAACTTTGCTATGCTCACTGTACAAGGGTTTGTCCCACATGTTTTTCAGGAAGTGGATCCTGTTGGTGTTCTGTGGAGACCTGCAATGTCATTCCTTTATATTTTTTTTAATCAATATCACTGCAGAGACTGGTATAATTCAGGACAGAGAGGTGGAGGGTTGTGGACAGAAGGTGAATGAGAAACCAGTTGCATAATGTGATACTTTAAAATGTTTGATGTCCCAGGAAGGCCAGCATTTATTTAAATTTTTTGTTTAAACATTATAGAACATATTTGAAGTTCATTTAGCTGGAATATCTTAGATAAATTAATATCAGAATTATGTGAATCAAGATAGCCTAAAGATAGAAACCAGATGAGTTTTCTAGGAAGAGGGACTACATTTTATGAGGTGAGCTAATACAGTTGTGAAAAGCATAGAAGCTTTTGGGCTCACTAGCCTTGATACCACACGTAGATTTCAAAGAAGTTTTCTCGGGTCTTTGACACTGATCTGAGGAGGACTTCTTTAGTCTGATATGTTGCTCTAAGTGAATTATGATACTTTTTCTTTCACATTAGATCCTAAAAGACAGATACATATGTATTGGCATTCCCTGTGCCAGTTCACTGGAGCCTGTGGTCATATATGTCACCTTGGCCAAGAATCTATCATGTGTGTGATCTTCTATAGAAATCTGCTAATTATAATCCCATTATGTATGAAATACTCACATATTAGGGCTATGAAATGACACCCTCATGAAGGTAGCTAAATTGCAGCAGAAGGATCCATTCTTTTCTGTGAACATAGCTACAAGTAAATTGTGTTTACAATGATGGGTACAAACATTGGCTCCCCCCATAACATGTGTTTGGGAGGGGAGGAACAGGCTGGGGTGAGAGGAGCAGTTCTCACAGTCAATGTATTTTTATGGTTCTTATTACAGACTTTAGGGATAAGAATCATCCCATACTCAGTGCTCAGACTGTTACACTGTTTCATTACCACTATATCCAAAAGATATAGCTAACCAAAAGGAACGTAAGTGGGTTTTTAGTCTACCAATGACTTCTAGAAATGTATTGACAGAAAAAAGTATAGCTGTTGCATAAATTCAGCTATGCCAGAAAATATAATGCTGAAAACATTTGGGATATATAAATACATGTTACGGATTAAAGTTTTCATCTTTGAGTGTTTGGGAATTGGCCCTTTCTGTAATAATGAACCATCTTCTGAATTGCTTCTCAGGCAGCTGCACATGTGAGCTGCAGAGGAACAGCTGAGAGGCATTAACAACTATCCTTAATGTCCAGTGAGATACACCTGTGCACTGCAAAGTTTCCTGCATGGCCTCTGTCAGGTAAATTCTTCTAATACATACATTCTAAGGTACTTCACGTGAGACAGTATCCTTGAAATATAGTTTATTTTCACTGAAATAAATGGAATTAGTCTTGTTGATGGTGTGAATCAGTGTCTGCCGAAGGAGGTCCACAATAATTTTATAACTGGTTAATTTTGGCACTTAACATGTTAAAAGAAGATGAGAAAATGTGATTTAACAATTAAAGCTATCAGATATTCAGTTAAATGTCCAGCTCTGCATTTTCCATGATAGACATCAGTTGCTAAATAGCAGCACCATTTTTCATTCAGTGAAAACTGTATTTCAACACAACACTAACACTGGAGTACAAACTGAAGATTTAATTAAACAAAAGAAAAATTCTGACTAGTCTAACTTGCAGCATTTGACCCACCTTTACAAACGAGAGGAAGAATAGGGCCTAAAATGCAAAGTGCTTTCAGTTTGTAACATCCCTTAAAATCCCTGTAGGATACTACACTTGTATTACACATTAACATTGGCACCGGTAGCTGGATACACCCGCAGCAACGCGCACAAAAGGCAATTAATTAGGAGCAGGTAAAGACTTTTGTTTTGTGGAATTCAATGCTAAGTCATAAATTGTGTTTTAGCAACTGCCTGCGTATATTGTTCGGATTTCCCACAGACACGGGCCCGGTGGGAGCGCAGAGAGCGCCGTATCCTCCGGAGTACAGTGCCCAGCGCCGGGCGGGATCCCGCAGAACTGAAAGCAGGTAGAGGCACTTCCTGCAGGCAGAATTAAAGAGAGAGAAAGGGAGTTTTCCTCTGATCTCCCTCAAAAACCAATCAGGCCAGATCAGCCAGGCGTTGATTCTCCCTCCGTCCCTCCTACACCTTTTCCAGAGGCCCAATGGCCTTGTCCCTTTGGGAGATTGACTAGAGTCACATGAGCTGCACCAAGGGCAGGTAACTCAGGAGAGGGGAAGGGGGAAGGAAAAAAAAAAAAAAAAAAGGAGTGAGAGAGAAAAAAAAAAAAAGCCCAAGCCTAGGCTGAGCTTCTGCCATGATGTCAGAGGGAAAGAAACCCACAGCTTGCTAATTTCACCTCCCAATCAGCCCCGGGAAGGAGAGCACCGGGAACAGGTAGAGATGAGAGCTTTCTTTCTCCATGTTTTTTCCTCAAACACCCTACCTACTTAAATAGCTCTTTCTCTCCTCTTCATATTGGGACTCCTCGTTCGCTCCTTTCCCTTTGATTACTTGGAGGTTGGGGGTGAGCCTTGTGGGATTTTTTTTTTTGTTTTGTTTGTTAGTGTGTCTTTCTTTTGCTTTTTTTGTCTTTTTTTTTTTTTTTGACCTCTGCTTTTGATTGTAGTTGTTTCCCCCTGTGGTCATGACGGCTTCGCACAGTGACTCTTTGGTGGTGTTGTTTGGGGCAACAGCTGGTGCATATGGGGCTAAACTGGGTTCGGATGAGAGGGAACTAATTCTCTTGGTGTGGCAAGTTGTGGATCTACACAGCAAGAAGGTATGGCTTCGATATCCGGGCCGAGGGCGCGTTCCCCGGGCGCGGGGCGAGCGGGCTCACCCGGCCACTCTCCCCTGCCCGGGGCTGCTTGTTCATTTCACAAATGCTCCGAGGGAGGGGAGGGCGCGGGGCTCGCTCACTGCTCACTGCCCACTGCCTGCGGAGCCCGCTCGGGAAGGGCCTTTTTGTTCCGTCCTAAGGGAAGAAGTAACTTCTAAAGAAAGTTTGGTCCCTTCCACCCTTCACTGCCCCGTCCGCCTTAAAACCTGTAGCTTCGAGGATGTCTACGGACTTCTGAAGCTTTAAAACAAAAAGCTGCCCCTGTGGCTCGGAGCGTGCACGCTTCCCTGGGAGCGGGCTCACGGTAACCATTGGACACTTTGCGGCCTGCTGCGGGGCACCTTTTTTTTTTTTCCTTTTTAACCAACGTTTGGATAACTTTTGAAAAATGTTGACTTATTTTAATTTTTAGTCCAATCTTGAAGTCATCCCCAATTCCCGCCCCCCACCCCCCAAAGCCCTATCATAAACAAGAATCCCCTAAAGATGAAGGGCTTTGATAAAACAAGCATGGCTATTAATTTCATTAATAGATTCGTGAGGCTGCCTTAATACTAAGTGATCTTCCCTTTGCAATGAACAACTCCCACAAAAGTCGGTGCTAACTGCAAAAAGCATCCCATGAAAATGGGCTCGGGCACCCCAAAGCAGAGCGCGTGGCTCTCCTGGGTGGGAGGGAGAGAAACCGAGGCCAAAGGTTTCGATTTGTGAAATAGACAAATGCTTTTTCTCCTGGCGGTTGTTGTCGGGACGGGATACTGCACCTTTCTGATTTCTCTGCAGTCTGAACACATGGTGTTAAAGCGCTAATTCCATTGCTCCTCACTTTTGTCTGTAATTTCTTAAATGTTTTTAGGTAGGGACACTACACAAATCCCTGGTGAAAGCAGACAACTTGGACTTAAGTGACCAGTGTCGCGAAGTCAGTGGCTTAACCCCAGAGGGACTGAGCAAAGCCGAACCACTGGACCGGGTTCTTCAGCAGGTGAGGTGCTGCTCTTGGCAGCAGGGGCTCTTCAGGCTGAAACCTGCCAACAAGATTTGATGGATTTAGAAAAAGAAATAGGCTTTAATGTTGCCTCTCATTTTGAAATCACTAGCAAGTTTTCATGCTTGTTTTAAAGCTAACCCAAAAGAGACTGGGACCATTCAAAATGGGAATCCCATTATCCTGAAACATTTCTGTACAATTTCCAGAGTATTTGAGCTGATGTTGCAAGCTGTTGGAAGATCTGACTTCTGGTTATTTTGATGGGTCTCCTTTTATTCCAAATTTCTCTTAAGCCTTAAAAGAGCAGGCCAGTAAGAATCCTACTTAATATAGCAGTGCTAATCAAACTTTCAAAATTCATGTGGTATGGCTTAATCTACAAGTTCACTGCTATAAAGGGTATTAAAAAACTCGACCTTTTCTCATTTGTTATTCTTAAAGTTAGTTGAAATCTTCAAAACTATACTTTCATATAACATCAGCTGTGCTTGTTGTGTATCACTTTTTTCCAGCTGATCTTAATTAGTGGATTATAAAGTGATTGGTGTTTTTTTCCCTATGATTTCCGTAATTTTGCTCTTTGGCTCACTTAATATCTCACTAAGACAATAAATCTGTAAGTTTGTATGATACAACTCAGGGGGACTTAAGTTACTTATAAAAATTTAATGGCAATAGTGTATACATATGCAGTTCCTGAAAGTTTGCTTGCTTTGACTGTCTTTTTTGTACACGAAATGTGCTTGAATGGAAAAATACAATAGTGCATTTTTGTGTAACATATAAAGCTGGCTTTCCACACCTTGTCTGAATCATCGTAGGTGTGTTTCAGCAAGAAACTTGCTTAGGCAGTAGAACAGGTTCGTATTGCTGTAACTTCTGGTGACACAGATAACTTGGCAGACTTGCTCCTAACCCTCTTTGATACTGGAATGGTTAACACTACACTGTAGTGAGTGTCTTTGAACACGTAACTTTTATGTGTCTTAAAATCTGTCAGCATTAGCTGCAGATGGCATTTGTTCTCTTGCACTGGTTTTGCTGAAGTCCAAGACCAAGAGGTGAATTTTTTTTTTTTTAAGCTCCATAATAACCCCTGAGAAAATGTGCAGCTGCAGGTTTGATCTTGTCCCAGATCTTGCACTAAAGACATCTGGAACAGTTTAGCCTAGTACACTCTATTTACCTTTATAACAGACACACTTTAATTATACTCAATACTTTATGAGAGATTGTATCTTATTGCCGTAAATTGCACTGTAGGTGGGTCTGCTTTAGCAAATAAAAGGAAATACTACCTTTGTGTGTAGGTGGGTAGAGACTCTTGAAAAACAACCATTTTTTTCCTTTTTGTTTGCATATCTATGCAACGAAATAATGCTTTTGCTGTTATTGTTCGATGCCGGTTGTGATGTGGCCAGTTTCATCATAGGTCTTCTGTAACACACCTTACCAAAACTCCCTTCCCCTCCATGTGTCCTGACTCCTGTGGGAATTAGGAGGGAATTAACTCAACCTTCTGCTTGCAATGGTGGCAAAAAGAAAACCTCAATTTTTTTTTAATAGTATATCCTTTTCTGCTTTTTTGAAGATGAGTCCATTAAATATTTCAATTGCATCATGTATTTTAGGGATGAGTCAGGTATTTGTCAACACATATGGAATTTTCTTTTTCTTTCTTTCTAAATTAGAGATTAGCAAAAGCACAGGTGGGTGAAGTGGTTGTTTGAAAAGGAGGAGGAAAAGGAAGTAGACTCCTACCTTGATTTGAGATAATATTATAGAGTATGTGAAATCAGCTTTCCACACCCTGCTTGGATGGTAGTAGAAAATTGATGATGCAGCTGAAAATCTCTCACTTTAGCACATATCTCAGTCATGTAAATGAAAGTTTCAGTGCCTACTTCTGTCTTTTGCCTTGGTTTCCCAGTCTCTACATGTGAGGGAATTGGGAATCACTAAGCACAAATCCTTTGTAACTTCGATCTGTGCTTCAGGGGTCTCTTTCACACTCGAGCATTCTGTGGTTCTGATTCAGTGATTTGTAGCTGGTAAACACTAGATCAGCTACTGTGGGTCTGGAGTTTTTCCACTTACCACAGAAAGCCTCCTTCTGTTGCTATTTAGATCACTTTCCAGCAGTGGTGGAGTCTACCAAAGGCATGTATCTGTGGTTAAGTCTTTACTCTGCTTTTAACAAGGCACTTCAACAAATGATGTATCATTTCAATTTTATTTCATATTCTTCAAGTGTTACATGTCATACAGCTTATTATTTATCTTAAGAAAATAGGGTTCCCCATCAGTATGTTTTTGCTGTGTAATTTTACAGAGTGAGGTTCTGAAACACAGTGCTCCCAAATAACCAAGCTGTTTGCCTCAGTGTATGTTCTGTGTATTTTGCTGCAAGTTTTCAAATAGTGTACTTGTCCAGGATAACAAGCGTTGCATTCCATAGATGCTACTACATTTATGGGATTCATCTGTATTTTCTGATAGGTGATGTGCAGTGTTGTGATAGCTATGCTTTGGGTGGGGAGGGGAGTATGTACAAATATTAGGGAAATAATTACCTGAAGTCATAGAATGTGTGCCTTTGGAAGCAGCCTGCTTGATGTATCTAGTTCAAAATGGCATTAACTTACCTCTGATGTTGGACCAGTAATGGTGAACTTAGAGCTGCTGACTGAGATGCATTGTAGTTGCAGAATGCTGCTGAGCAGAAAAATTATGAGCATTTTTATTTAACCAAGTAAGTGGGAAATCTCTTGTTTAAGTGTGTATTTGGAACTGTAAGCCTCTAAACATGCATTAGCTACACCACCTACCAAAGGGAATAGTTTTCTCCCTGCATTACTGGGACATTCTTGCTCAGTTTCATTGTTCAAAATGCTCAAATTTTTCAAATCACAGAACTGGCTTATTTAGCATGTTATTTATATTTTTCTTATAAACTGCTGTAGCTTTATAGTTTCCCAGTTTCCAAGCTTTTAAGGGGGATCAATTATTTTCAGGTTGCTTCCTGAAACCTTGCAGAAATGGAAGCTTGCTTTTAAAGAGCAAAACCACAATGACCTTTACCATTCTCTCAGCCCCATTACTCTGTCATCAAAAAGCTGACATCCTCATGTGCTTCTCTGATTTTAGCCAAGGGGGTTCTAAGTTAAAGATTGCATATGAAGTTGAAAGTGTTGTGGATTTCTTAATCCTTCTCATACAGAAAACCTGGCTGAATCAGCATGACTTGCCTTAAGACATGTTACTTTCCTTTTGCAAAGCAATGTTTGCATGTCTTCCTGACAAAGGATAAGTCTAAAAAGAGCTAATAATTTTGTAGAGCTGTCTGCAGTATTTAGCTGTAATTACCATCTTACTTTGAACAATATACATAAAAAGGGAGAGGTTCTCATGTGAGAGCTGGATTTGCTTTTAGACCTGTTGAAAGCATCCAAGTTTCATCTGTGCATTGACATTTATCTATCAAATCCAATACAAGAATGATTATTTCAATTCATATTCTTGAATAGAGAAAGACAAAGCTTGGCCTTTTCCTCCCCAGTCCTCTAAACAATGCACAAATTGAAAACAGAGCAGTTGCCATTTCATCAGGTGATAGCAAATTGCCAGTTCCCTAAAGCATGTTTGGATGCCTATTGATCATCCAGCTGAGCTGCAGGTGCAATTTATTTTCAACAAATTCAGCAAGAAACAAGCTGGTTAAATGAGCATTTGGAAACAAATGGGATGGGGGGAGAAGTGGAAGAACCAGTGAATTCCTTTAACCTGATAAACCGGTTACAACTTTTTTTTTAAAGAGAAACTTGTTCTGCAGCCTCTTCTTTATAGTGTGTTAGCAAAAAGCTTTCTTGGCTCCCCTGCCAGCTGTTACACCTTCATTTTGGGGAAATGATTTTTGGAATATATTTTTAATACACATCTCAATCTTCAAACTGCAGAAAAGGGGAAAATGCAGGGCAGGTTTATTTTGTTTTTGCTCTTGTGGGTGGTGGTTTGTTTTTTTCTTTTTTTGAGTCTCATGGTTGGTCCTCCAACTTCAGATTATTTGGTGCCTGCATCACCTCAATAAAACTGAGTGAGTCTGTATTTTGGAATATTTGCTGGGTCTGAGTTGTGTCGTTTTGGAGCAGGTGTTTGGCAAATCTTTGGCAAGTGTTACTAGACAGGCTGTTCTTTCCACAACAAATACTTGGGTTGTAGTTTCACAAGATTTGGCTCCAGCAGTGGAGCCAGCTTCTTTCCTGCCCCTACACCACACTTTGCCATCTTTTTGTTGTGTCAGTGAAACTCTTTGTGAAGCTGTGCTGTAAACAGGATCATTGGAATGAGCAGGTGGAGTGGGAACTTGTAAACTGCTTTGCTGTCCAAGCTCACATCCCATGAGACTACACCCTTTGGTTGTGTTTTCATGATCCAACATGTTTGATGGCGATACCAGCTCAAGGTATTTCTGCCCCCGCACGTGTTCTCAAGCTGCAGTTGTGTGAAAACTTTAGTGGCACCTTTCACTTAGGTGGGTGCTGTGCATGCCCCCCCCACCCCGCATTCTGCCAGCACTAAACTTTTGGGGGCTGCACATTGAACTGCAGCAGGGCACTGTTCTGAGGTACAACTAGTTCTGGTGGTTCTGGCTCATGCACAGTGTGGCAGATTAGGTAGTTTTTCTGAGGGCAGCCATAGCACTACGGTGTGGGTGAAAGGAGAGGAACATCTTAAGACAGGTAGGCCACTAGGCAGTTTGTGTTGTGAAACTCTGGCCTTGGTTTGGGATCAGCGGTGAGTGATGAGGATTTCCTGATGGACACAAGGTGGCCTTCAGGTTGTCAGGGCAGGTAGGTGATAAAGTCCTGCTCCTGTAGGAGAGCTGAGTGTACTTTGTGTGTGTAGCTTTATGTGGAGTTCTTACTAAGTATCAACATCTAATACACTCTATTTTTGTTGATAAATTTAGATGGTGAAATATTAGTTCATATGTTTGATATCTAATATCGGAGTATCATCGATATTTTCTGTGGGGAATTAGGGATGTGCTAATGTTTCCTGTAGCTGCAGGCTGTTACAGTATGGATTCATTTTTGTAGCACTGACAGTGGATGGCTATCTCTTGTTTCAGAACCTTAGTTGTAATTGCGTTGTTGATGGTATAGGTAAACCATGTTTCTGTTTACAAATTCTCAGTGCTACCCAGCTCCTACTGTATTATTATTGAAACACTCAAGTCTGTTCCCTCAAAAAGAGAAGAGTTAATAGCAGAAACATTCCTCTATTATGTATATTAGACATATGTATACACAAATATAAATGTAGATCATTTGTTATTGGCAATATTTGTGTTCTGTTAGGTTTTGTGGAAAAGCAGTAGCCTTACCTTTTCTGAAAGCTGCAGTACTTTTATCTGAATTCCTCAAGTATTCCCTCTAGGGAACAGGAAGGTTCCCTTGCTTTGTTCCTATATTTAGGTTTATTCCACTTCGGAATGAGCAGAGAATTAGATAAGTGATTTTGTCTGCATATTCTTCTCTTTGCAGGCATAAAAAATGTGGTAGTCTTGGCTAGCTGGGCTATTTTCTCTTAAAATTTGAAATGCCAATATTCATTGGAAATTAGTAATTTGGTCCAGAGGTTTGAGGATCAATGAGTAGACTTTATAATAGCAGATGCTGCTACTTTTTCTGATAAAGTTGAACAGAGAGTAGAAGCATTTTAATACAAAGATTGTTGGATTACATGATCCTCAAAGACTTTGAACTTCTTTCCTCTAACTTGCTGTAAGTAGCTACTGAAAAAATCACTATAAATGTGTTAATGAATTATTGTCAGGGTTTTCAAAAGTGGTTGAGGAATAAATGAAGCATAAAGGATTTCAATGTGTAGATGTGGCACTTAGGGACATGGTTTAGTGGTCGACTTGGCAGTGTTATGTTAATGGTTGGACTCACTGATCTTGAATATCTTTTCCAAAGCAAATGTTTCTATGATTTGTATTCTGCTGTTTTGACAGTAAGTATACATGCAGTATTTCTACCTGTTCTTACTGTAAACTTAGAAAACTTTGTGTGGATACTCTGGATTGTCTGCAAATGTGTGCTGTTTCCCTCTTCCTCTGGCAGCATTTTGAAAGGGTTGCACAGTTCTTCAAATCTGTATGGTGGTTTACTTGGGGTTTTTTTGGTTTTTTTTGTTCCCTTTTTGAAAACCAGTACCCTTGAGTAACATGCAAAGTTCTTGGGTACCTGGGTGCTGCCAAATGAAGGCAACCTCTCTGTCAACGTGTTAACATGTTGCAGCACTTCTTTGCTGAACAGTTACGTTTAGGACTGATGTGTAGATGCTGGAATGGATCTTGCTGGCAAAGCAGTGTTGTGGCCAAAGAGAAAAATGCTGATTGAAGGGTTTTTTTTTTTTTTTTTAAGCAACATAATGTCAGCCTGGTTTTATTTTACATTTTCTCTTGAAAAAATTGAAACTTTTATATCTCTTAATTAGAAACATAAACAATAATTCTCTGTCCTTCTCACATTCATGTCTTTGCCATCTTCTACCTTCTCTGGAAAAGCTTTTCTCTTCCTAATAGTTGCTGCTTTGCATAAAACATGCAGAGAGATCATATTGTTTTCCTACATGACCAGTTTCTCTTAGCTATGACCTTATTTCAATAAAAAGGGGCAAATATTAATAGTCTAAAAGACAGTTTCATGTGTGTCTTCAGAGAACACTGAATCAGAAGTCACTTTGCTCTACAAACCATTTTTCAGTGCTTTGCTCTGATAAATCTGTATTGATATTCTTTAAACAGTTCGCAACTTACTCCAGTATACTTCTATACAATAGCCTCTGTTTTTGCTGTATTTATAAACAACTGCTTTACTAATGTGTCCCTCATTCATTAAGTCCATACACTATGAAGGCAGATATGAGTTATACGAGGAATATTACACAAAAGGCATTGGGAACTGAAATTCAAATCCTCACCCCTTGTGATGAGTGACAACCAAACAAGAACCAAAATCAATGATACTACTTCTCCCGAAGTCCCATTTCAAAATATTTTAGTTCCTTTCCTCCTGCTGTGCCTGTCTTTGTAGAGCTGCAAGGGGCAGAGAGGGGCAAAGGGTGTTGATAAATGGATATTTTGTTAGCACTAAAATATTGGATAGAAACTTAAAATTAAGGTTAGGAAACAGGTGTATTCTTTTTTGTCACAAAAACTTGGCTTCTGTGATGATTTTGGACACCTGTTAAAATGAAAGGTTCTATTGGTAGAGCTCTAGGACAGTCTTTGAATTGTGTTGTGATTCTTACTGAATTCAAATCAAAAGTTAATTAGTGAGGTTTCCATTCTTTGGCTCTAATTCTAGAGAAATTTAAGCACGAGCTTTAGCATTATAATGAGTTGTGTAGACATTGGCAGTGTGTGAAATTAATTCTGCTGTAATTGCTATAAACACATTTACTTTCCTGATAAGTAATTCTGTTGCACTGAATTGCACTATGGGTAAAGCAGAGCTGTAGTGTGCAGCTTGAAAAATAAAAGTGCAAAAACCACTGTGGAGCTTTTGCTTTGTAAGTAGATCTTATTGTAGCAAATGTTAACTAAAGTGTCATTTTCACCTTAAGAAAGACACAAACCAGTGTGTAACACATCAAACCTCTTGAATCAAATCCTATTGGATTCGAGGGGGGTGCATGAGATTTAGAACTGGAAAATACATGGTTGTCACAAGAATGACTGACAGAATTTTGGGGTTTGCGTGATTGATTACTTGAGTGTCTCAGCCAGTGTTCTTTCCTACAAAAGAATTAAACTTACACAGAATGGACTTTGGCTTATTGTAAAGCCTGTGAAATGTCACCATGTAAATACGAAGTGCAGGAGCAGACAACTGCTGTTCTTGTGGTGTATGCTTAAAGAAACTAAAGAAAATGTAAATTAACTTCCTCTTTCTATAAGTCTCAGATGCTGAAGAATTGATCACAAGAAGCTGTGTGCCTTGTTTCATATTCAGATAAACTCATAACAAGTCCTTTCAGTAACAATAAATCACTTTGGAAACAAGAAGCTACCTGAGGGAGAGGAAGTAGTTCTCTAAGAGGAAGCAACATCTCAATAATTAATATCCTTGTCCTGTGTTGGGCAGGTCTGAATCCTTGCAAGGCCAAGTGTAAATTTTGATCTTACTCAGCTGTGAACTGCTGAAATCTTATCTCTCCTAATTTCTTATTCTCATTTTTCCTTGTATCAGTCATAATCAGTTCTTCATGCATGGGGTTACTGCCCTAATCTGTGACTTGAGAATGTGAGAGATTGAAGGCAAGCTGATTTAGGGATCTAATTCCACTTCTTTACGTTTCTGTGAAAGCATGTTTGTACAAGAAATGGAACACTCCCCATTTAGGAAGTGGAACAGAACCAGTTTATGAAATTTAGACTTTCTTTTGCTGATATTTTTAAGGGTTTGATCAAGAATCACTTGGGTTCTTATATAAGAAAAAATACTTGATGGATCTCCAGGCTGTTATTCGGGAGAGTCCATGCCTGTGATATTCTTACAGTATAAGTTTAATGCAGAGACAGAAGTATGAGAAAATCATGCAGGAAACTAAATTGTGGATAATAGATGTCTCTTCTTTTGATGTATCCTCTTCTTTTTACTTTCCCTGGCTATTACTACAAAAGCAACTTGAAAAACAACCCAATAGAAAAAATGCTTTAATTTTGCAGGTATTGGCTATTCTCCTACAACTGGTTAAGCCTGCACTACAAACAATGAGGTAGTGTTGAGTAAATAGAGCAGTACCATGCATTGCAGTCAATAGAGCCAGTGCTAAAGATCACATTGCTAATGAAAGTTTGTCCTTGAAACAGAGGTAAGTGGGAGTGGGGGAGGTATAGAACACTGAGAGCGAGCTTGTGCTTAAATCAAGACTTTGGAAATCTTGCAGTCATGGCATTAATTAAAACCCAGAGTTTGGAAAGTATGTTCAACCTTGTCTTTCAGGCTGTAATGACTTGCTCTGAGAGTTGAGCTGATAGCAAGCAGCCTGTGAGGAGTGTGAGGCACCACTGTAATCCTGCTTGAAATGTAGGTAAAAGGTTGACAGAGTAGGGATTTTTTTGCATTACTAATATTCAGAGTTTTCTTTTTGCTTAAAGTTGGACTCATGAATAATTTCTGCCAACAAATGCTAAAATATTTTGCAAGATAAACATCTTTTTGCATTATTTTGTTGGTTTTGATAGCTAGTGGCCTCCTTCGTACAGATTGATTTAAAGGTGAAAACTTACTTTATCTGAGTGTCTCTTTATATATGTTTCCTGACACATAAGTAGTCGTAAAGTAAGTCCAGAAACTCTGAAATTCTTATGTTGCTGCACTGGCGTGCTTTATCTTACACCAGGCTAACTTGAAGTAGCTTATTTGTGGAGTACTCTGCATATTTCAACACTCTCTTATTAAAACAGGTTGTGCTTTTGAAGATAAAAGCTGTGACCTGATTGCTGTGACATTTAGATGGCCTGAGCCTTTTATGCTTAATGCATTACCTGAATTAGATGCTGTAGATACTGTAGCTGGAAAGCATGCAAATAATCTGGGCTTTCAAACTTCCATCTAAGAAATAATTAATCAAAAATGGTCATAAAATGCTCAAGTGGCATGGCTTGGACAGATCTTTGTCTTGGCAGAAGGTTAGATGTTTGCATTCTTTCCCAAGAAGAATTAAAACTTTTAGTTAGCTATTGTTTACTTTGTCGCACAAAGACCCAGTCCCAATTAAAATGAGCCACAGAAGGAAATAATATGGAAACTTCGTCTTTAAGACAGTTTATCACAGTCCTGGGTCACGCTGGACTGTTTTCTATGATTCACAAACTGTCACTGAACACTCAAACCATGACAATTGTTGCCTTGTTTCTGTGTTTCGTGTTTTACCTGTTGCTGAACAATGCAAAACAAACCTGTTTTTAGGCAGGAAATTAGCTGTAGGCTGCCTTCACCTAAGCTAAAAGTTTCCAGCCCCTCTGTGTAATTCTGGAGAAGTATAATGAATTCTAAAGTACTTTGCTGTGTTTTGTTGAATGGAAGGATGCAACAAACTTGAAGATCACCTTCTGTTTTTCTCCCTTGAACTCTTGCAGTAATTATAAGAGGTGTCTGTAGGCTGTGTGCCTTCCTGGCTTGAGAAAAGTGTGGTGACCTGTGTGATTACAACAAGGAGGAGGACAATGTAGCATTATTGCCTGTAACTTCGGCTCCTAAACAAAGGAAAAGATAAAAATGAATATCATAAATAGCTTTAAAAGTATAATTCTGATAATTCTGTGTTTTTCAACTACTACTTCTTTTGAAGATTTGTGACTGGAATTCCATGGCAGAACCCCAAGCATAGGATAGTTGAGACCTTATCCCTGATGTTACCTTTGTTGGCGCATGCTGTGGGTGGAAAAGAATTAGTTTTCTATGAGAGAGGTGACAATATGAGATTGTCTTTATAACCAGCTCATACATGAAACTGCTTTGGAACAACTGGAGGAGCAGCAGGATGTGTGATGCTTGGTTTGCTATAGATGGACTTCTATTCAGGAAAGAATATGAAATGACATCAAGATTAATAGGTAGTAAGGAGCAGCATAATAGCTTGAGAAGACAGTCTACAGTGCCTGAAGCTCAGTACCACATCCTGCCTCTCCTTCAGGCTGAGGAGGGCAAACCTGCTCTTACATTTGCGAGGTCCAAAGTAGGATGGAAACTGACTGGTTTGGGGTAATATGTACAGATCTCTTTCTTGAGTACCTTTATGGTGCTTTGTGACTGATTACTCATTCTATTATTTAATACAGTTTATAGGACATCAAGAGGCATAAGATGATCTATAACTTGACTGGTCATATTGAGCAAAGTTATATTGTCTGTGGCAAGCTGGAAATGCAACCCAGGCTAGTCTGCAGTCACTAAATAATCTCAGGCATTAGTGTTCAGTAGAGCAAATAATTGCCTTCCTCTCAGTAGGAGAAATCAAACTGACAATATTATTTTTAAACATTTCTAGTGAGTGGACCTGGGCTTCTTCTGTCATCTGCTGCATGTTTGCCCTGCAAAGAAATAAAACCAAAGGGCAATTTCTTTTTCATGTTTGTATCTGAACAGTTTCTAGATACAGTATTTTTACCTATTTAGCTGGAAGGGGAAAAGAAGTTAACTGCAGTTTGTGGCTGCACTGAGGCTTACGCTTTTTTAATTTTTTTTTTCCATACAGCAATTTCAGTACAAGGTCACCACGTATCCATTATCAGCGTCGTGGAATAGCAGTTAACACATGAACAAAAGCAAGGTTTACTATAGGATTCTCTGTTTAAAAAGTTACCCAGCACAATAAAGGGTTATCATACTTGTAAATAGTGCTGAAATGCAGTCTGTGCACCTCCCAGTGGTATTGACATGCTTTAAATTCCTCCATTGCATGGATAAGACTGACATTATCACCAGGGTTTGAAGAGTGAAGGTGCAGAAAACTACCCATGGAGTGTATTGTAAATAAATGTGAAACCCTCATGTGTGTAGGATCTGAGGCACAAAGTCCAAGTGGAAATATTTTCCTGGGTTGCCATGTCGTGTTGTGTTGTGTGTGTGTGTGAAGCTTTGTACATCAGAGCCATGGCTGTTACTCTTGAGTTTTCTCGTGCTGCATTTGACCCTTCAAGTCTTCAGAAAGACTTCAGAGTTACTGGATGATGTTTTTCAGTGATGCTCCAGTCTTGCTTATGTTTTGGTGGCAGATAAGTTCTGTTAGTGAGATGTGGCTGCATCTCAGCTCTTGATCTCCTTCACTTCCCCCCCATCCCAGAAAACATGTCGCTCCCCAAACACCACCCCACCACACTCCATGTGTGCACTATGGTGGCGTTGATAGTGGAGCTGCACAGGAGGAAAAACAGAGTCCAAGGAGATCAGTCACACAATAGCTGGGGTCGGAAGGGACCTATACATGTCATCTAGCCCAAGCCCCAAAAGCAGGCACATTTGCCCAGGCTATCAAGGACCACATCCAGCTGGGTCTTGAATATCTTCAAGGAACTTCTCTCAGCACCCTGTTTTAGTGTTCACCTGCTGGAGATCTTTCAGGAACCACAGCTGCAACTGCGTAATCGGGTTTGGGTGTTCTCTGGCAATGAATTGTAGAGGGCTTAGCATAAAATCAGGCTTTGAGGCAAGAACTATAGTATCTTTGCTTGTTGAAGCAGAACCTGGAGGAGAAAATCTTCGGAGACCTTTTTGGAGATTATCCTTTGTTTTCTGTGCTGCTCTTAACTGAAAGAAGACAGATCACTGTTATATGCTCTATGCTACAAGCGAAGAATGACTCACACCAGAGGCCTAAAAGACAGTCTAAAGCTATAATGTTATGAACTACAGTAATATCTAATAAGTAATGATGTTTTGGTTTTGGTTTTTTTTAATACAAGTAAGACTGAAATATATCCATGATTATAAACAGTGTGGCTGTAGTCATAGGTGTGAGCAGTGCACATTTATGTGCCTCAGATAAAACTTTTTACATCTCAGTGCATTTTGCAGATCTGTGGAGTCTATTTTCACTTTGTCCAGAACAGTTTCATTTTAGCTATATGAGGTTTTTTATTGGTGTTTATTTTATTTGTTTGGTTGAGGTTTTTGGTTCTGTTTTTGGTTTTGTTTTTTTTTTCCCAAAACATTGATCTACAATGCTAAACTTGTTGAGATTCTTTTGACAGGCTTTATGCCAAATCAGGTATCAACTCTCTGTCTCATGTCTTCAGTTTTGGCTGGACCAGATGTGATTTGTTCTCCATCTAAATTGAAAGATGGCATGGAAGTCAAAATGAGTAGTTTTTGATATGCTCATTTGGCAGAAACTAGACCATGTATTCATGTGCAACCACCAAATTGTAAACTCTGGGCAATTTAATAACATGCCTGTCTGATAGCACTGATCTGAAACTAGACCTGAACACTGTGAGGACCATTCTTTGTGCAAAGACTATTGATAAATCTAATAACTCATCTTTCTACTTGGGTATAGATCCACATCTGGCTTGTGTGATCTACAAGCTAAGCTGTTTTCTGGATTTTTATATTATGCTTTAGCATGGCATTCCAGACTTGGTTAAATTGCAAGGATTCCTTTAATTCTGAAGCTCTGAATAATTCTGTGTCTTGCCTGGTGCTGTTAGCTGTGGTGGGTCAGTGGGGCCAAAAGAAGCAAAACAGAGAAACTTCGTACATGGCTAAAGAAAACGATCGCATTTTGAAGGTTCACTAGGAGTTGCTGGAGATCTGATGAATAAGAGGCAGACAAATCTTCTGTTATTTCTCAGAGGTGATTTAAAGAGAGAATCCCCTAGAGTACCTTGGTGTTTTAGAAATGGTTCCACTGACATCATGGATGCTTTCTGTGTCTGAATTATCTCAGTATTTCATTAGCATGCCAGGCACAGATACAGCAGAGATGCAGTGGCCTTTCTCAAGGATGAGAGCTATTTTTAGTTAGGGAAATGGGAATATCCAAATAGCCAGAAGTTTATTTTAGTGTTTTGTGCATCATAACTATAGAAAGAGCTTAATGAAGAATCTTCTTGTTTCTCTAAGATCCTCAGCTTTGTACAACTATAGTTAAGGCAACATGAAGGGGGCTGTCATTTCAGTCCCTTAGGATTTGTTTGCAAAAAACACAGCAGCTTGTGCTGGCTTTCATCCAGCGTTGCTGCTGGCTAAACATGTCTCTTCACTCTCTTTGTACTCTCAGCTACATGACCAAAATCCTGTTTAGCCAGTTTTTCAAACTGGTGCTCCAAGTCTGTCCTTCCCTCTCACCACCTTTTCTCTAAGAACTGTTTTAGGTTTTGTGGAGGCAAATGTACAGAGCAGCTTGTTTGATTCTTCCTCTTCTCTCTGTTCAGTTTTTAATCTTGGTATGGAATTAGGGAACATATTCCTTTAAATATGTAATGACTCATCAGAGCTCTCTACTGGAGAGACTGATCTGGTGGAATAAGCAATAAAGGTGGAGAGTGATGCTAATAGACTGGTTCTTGCAGTTGAAATGAGGGCTGGTTGCAAGATGCAGGCAGTGGTAATTAACACTCTATGTAAGTGCTATGAAATGAGGAGATTAGCAGGGCAGACAGGGTGTGTAAGCTTGGTGGAGGAAGCCTTAAGGTGGGGCAGCTTTGCCTGCTGAAGCAGGGGAGTGCTGTGGAGGGCAGGATGAAGATGAGTGACAGCAGGTAAATAGCTGAGATGGTTTTTATTAGTAGAGCAAAGGAGATCTGGATGGAATTTACAAAATGACAGATTTGTGGACAGGTTGTTCAACATGTGAGACTGAAAAACATAGTGTAAATCTGGCACTGGTCTTAACTTGTCCTTAGCTTGCTACATTTGGGTGTATGCCGGTTAGAGGCTGCTTTTGGAAATGCTGCCTGAAATTTGTGGTGCAAGAAAGGAGACTGAAAAATGGCTTTTCGTCAGGAATGCTGAGTTGCTTAACTGATGTGGCTTATGTTATGCTCAGCAATGTGGCTTTATAAACACACCTGCCCTGGTTGCTTTAACACCTTTGATACATGTGCTATGGTGTATCTGCTGCCTGAAAGACTTGAGGGTCCAGCCTAATCTGCAGTAACAAGAGCTGGTCCACAGCTATGCTTTTTATACTCAACCTTTGCAGAATTTGGTGACATCTCATGCTGATTCTGAAAGAAGCTGGTTCAGGCTGATCTCAAATATCTGTCATTCCTCTGGGGCAGTGCTGTGCTTGCTATTTTGCCCCATGCTCTTCTAGGTGAATCTTTCCATTCACATTGTTATCCCATTCCTCTCCTCTCCTCCCTCCATCCCATAGTGAAGCTGTTTTGGATAGGAAGGATTGTTTATGTCTCCTGACTATTCTTCCACCACTCTTTTTGTCCTCTTCTGGAGCAATACACCCCAAAGTTTGAAAAAGGCTGTTTTTAAAATAGAGGTTTCTAAATAAGGTCCAAGGCAGGGTTTACCAGCTTTGGGGAGGTCTATCTAAACAGTGGAGAATTGTTCTGTCATGTTGGTTGTTCCATTGGAAAGGGGTTTGCAATGTTGAATGTTATCACTGATGTTTAATAAATGATCAAGGCAAATACTTAGGCTTAGTGAAAAATAAAATCAAATGCTGTCTCTTGGGGGTTCTTTGTATGCTTGGAATACTGGGCTTATCAGTGTCCTTATGCAATATTGTATACTCTGGTGTCTTCTCACTATGGCCTTCTGTAATTAGCTGTGTTGTGCATCTGTCTTTTCAGCTGTAGGTTGTGTGGGAAACACAACCTGGAGAAATAAACAGGGGAATATTTCAGTGCAGCAGTCCTGATTTTTACTAACTTGACTTACACTGCTTGACCTGAGCATTTCCTTCCATGTCCAAGCATTTTTCTCCTTTTGTTTTCTAACTTGAAGTCTTTTTGAACTACTATACTTATGTTTTATTTGTATAGCAGAAAGGCTGCATACATTTATTGCTTCCTTCAGATTGTGTGGGTTGGATTTCTTCTTGTATCTGCTCAAAATAGCTCCCTAACTGCACTCTTTATGTTGGCTCTTGAGCATCTTCAGAAGCACAGGGTACAAAGTTGAAGGTTTGGGGAGTGTTTTATTACTGTTCATCAGTAAGACTCTGCTTCCTTATGGCAAGAATCCGTGTATACCTTCTGGAGGCTGATTCCTATCACCATTTCCAATCCCCTTTTACAAATATTTGCTCTTTACTGTGCCCAGAAGTTAAAACAGAAAGTAATAAGTTGTTACATTTAGTAAGAAGGCAATTCTCCTCATGCATGTTATTGTGGTGAGAACATTTGTTGTTGGTCTGTGACTGTGGCAGTCCACAGAACTGCATTTCTGAAGTGGTTCCTTTTGAGTCCACTGGAATTTTCTTCTTTTTCTGGTGTTTACACATCAGCTGAGGTATTTTGAGCACTCTCAGATCTCAATTTTCTGACTTTAAATCATCCTTGAACAATGTCTCCCTTTATAGCCTCAGGTTCTTCAAGACTTCAACTTGTGGTAGGAATGCAACCTGTACTAGCAGTTGAGAGCAAACTGGCTTTCTGAATCTGCAAGAATTTGGGTTGATTGATTTTTTTTTTTTTTTTTTTTAAATTTTTTTTTGAGTCTGTGTGTGATGTGTTTGTTCTTTTTGCGTGGTTTTGCACTGAGAATTGCACTGTAAAGGTTTATTTTTTTTGGGGGGAAGGGGGATATTTCACCCTTCTTATAGTTTCAAATATGTTCTCTGCTATTAAATAATTTTATCAATATACTCATATCTATACCTGTAACTATATCTGCAAATAAGGCAGCTTAACCCAAGCTGCTGATAGAAGTGCCACTCCTCGCCCAGCTCTGCCCCTCAGCACTCTGTTGTGATATGTAGTATCCACTACTAAGGACTTCTGAACTCCAATGGCTGTGCAACCTGGGGAGCTACCCAAGCCTAGAAAAGGTTCTGCTTGGATTTGAGCAGCTGTTTTGAAATAAGGCCTGGGTGATCATGTTTCTGCTCCCTCATGTTCAGTACAGGACCTTCCCCTTGTGTAGCCCTTACCTTTGGGACACAGATGCTGCATCGTTTGTTGGCCCTGAATCCTGTGTAGCTGCGGGATCAGGTCCTTAGGACATCATCTTCCCTGAGCAGAGACTGTAATGATGTGAAGGGTCCCACGTACGGATGATAAAACAAGCCTACTCTCTTTTCTCTCCATACACAAGTTAAAAGACAACATAAAGATATTGTCTGAGTTTCAAGTCAACTTGTAATTTGCTTTTGGGGGTGGTTGTTTTGGAGTTGTAAGCTATTGCTGACGGTATTGGGTGGCTAGTGCATCATGGTGTTAATTATTGCTTTGTTTGTGAGGTGATGCTTTCCTGGGAGGGAGTAGCATCAAGAGGGAAGCTTAGAATAATTATATTTGTCCCCTTGAAAGTTAGTTAACAAGCTACTGCTTACTGATATGGTGTAGGTACTCTAATATGGTAGTTGACAATTATGAGCAAGGAATTTTAACACTGGTGTGGAGTAATAAAAGGCTGGAAACTGTTGTGTAAGGATGGAAATTAACACTGAACAAGATAATTCCTCTTGAGAATTAGCCTGCTGGGGGCTATCCATCCTACAGGTAGGGAATAATTCCATTTTATCTAGTGTTCATAATATTGTATCTCTACCAAGAACTTTGATTAGTTGCATCTGACTTGATTTTAATTTCACTTCCGAAGGTATTAGACCATGATTTGTTGGCTATTCTTAGCATATTACTTTTGAAACATTGGTAAATCCTGATGGGAAGCTTTTTTCTCTTTGAAGTTAAAAGCATAAATTAAGGAAATAATCAAAGTTAAAGGTGCCATAAATGAAGAAAGGGTAATGCAAAAGCAGTATTGGGATTAATCCTCAAAGTTCTTTCAAATAGTTAATAACTTCTATTATAATTAGTTCAGGTTTTATACATTACCAGTAGAATACCATGACCTTTCATATAAACTCATAATTCTGTCATATCTTGCTATTTGGTCTTTTTACTATACTCTGGGTGTTCTTATTTTCTATTCCACAAATGCATACTGTTTATTTATTTACCTATATTGGGAGCCATGTCTGTTCTCCATCATGTTTTTTTTCCAAAAACTTTTGCAAAGTGCTGAATTAATTTATCTTAAAAAAAAAAAAAGTTGCTGGAATAATGGTGCTTGTTTCATGCAATTATCTCTATCAGTCAGTACAATGAAATTTATCACTTTATTTTTCAGTTTAGTCAACTGGTATCCAGTGATTTGAAACTACTTGGAAGGAGCTCTTACACACTCTGCAGTGATGGACAGTTACTCATTCGACAAGTCCTCCACCCAGAAACATCTAAGAAGGTATGAAATCAGAACTGGTGCAGAAAGGCAGTACCCTGTTTTTAGGACACTGAGGAAAATACCTCATGTGAGTTTGAGGGAAGCAACTCAATTCAGGCTTGGGAACTGCAGTGTTCAAAGACTATTTAAGATGATCCCCTCCCAGTCTCAACAGTAACAGAGTAGTTATTCTTGGCACTTGCTCTTGAAAGTCAGCTACAGTACTTGGACTCCCAGATGAGCACAATGAAGAGAAAAATTAGGAAAGACAGGACAGAGACAGCAACAATACAAGTACTTTGCAGTCTGTGTCTCAAGGAGGGGAAACAGAAGTCCTGATCTAACCTCATCAGAAGTGATGGACAATTATTGCTTTGCTTAGGCTTGTGTTAAATCACAGATTCTGTGCAGAGGCGTGGGTTTCTACAAAGATCTGGAATCAGTAGGAGCCACATGTCAGTGTCCTGTGTCCTGTGGAGGGTAAAGCACACAGGCAGTGGTACCCCCTCTGCATTTATTCAGCAGGGAGCAGAGCTACAGCTGATTTGCTACTCCCACATGAAGCAGCAGTTTTCACTCCAGTTCCTGTCAGGGCTTAGAGCAGCTTGTCATGCACAGGGAGGAGAATCTTGCCTGTGTGCAAGGTGGTGGCTCTTTGCCTGCTTGGCAGTGTCTGCAGGAGCCCCCAGGAATGAGAGCTGCTGACAAGGAAGGAGTTGACCAGTTGTAGGGGTTTTTTTTCTCTCTAGAGAAGAAGATTGGCTCATGCAGAGTTTCTACAAATGTTTGTTTGGTGTTTGTGTTGTATTAAAACTTAACACTGACTTTTTATGAAAAGCCCACGTTTCTGTAGGGATGAGGTAAGTAAGGAAATGGAATTATATTTATCATTCAAACAGTAGTACATTTTTTTGGGGGAGTAATTCTTGTACTTCCCTCTTGGAACAAAAGGACTAAACTAAAACAAACTATGATGTTTTGGAAGAAATAATTGTCCATACCAGGTCAAGGAATGGATCTGATGTGGACATATGGTGTCAATCTGGTATCAAATGTTGAGTTTCTTAATACAGCATTTCTTCTCTTGGTTCTTCCCCTTATTTTTTTTTTCCCTCCTTCAAAAATTTTTCATTTGCAAAAGATTATTTCTCTCTGTACACTGTTAGTAAGCCTCAGACCTTAGCTCATGCTGTTCTTACCATTCTAAGAAGCTTTACCTTGTGACATTTCTAATTCTTTATTTACAAAGGTGGATGCTGTTTGACTAGACCAAAGTTAAACTTTTATATAATAAAGCAGTTGGAGAGTGTGTTTAATAGTGTTATATATTAAAGTTCTTATCAAATATACAGCAATAATGAATAAATATTTTTAAGCTGCTGAAAGATATTTTTTGTAATGGAACAATAGTTATTTAAACTGTGTCATCATGTTTTGGTACAATTCTGCTTTTCAGTGTAGCCACAAAAGAGAAAATACAGTGTCCTCAATGGGAATGTGAAACAGCAAAACATAGGTATCTTTAAATATTTTTTTCCAGCCATCTTCTCCAGCTGTTTTGCACAAGTCTGCCTCCATGAAGCTATTTGTTTGCTCATGTAGAGAAGCAGTTCTGTACTGCTGTGGAATTTGAACTGTGTTACAAAGGAGCCAAACTGCTCAATCACAGACAAGCTGGTGACGTTGCACCTACGTGATTTTCGAGACTGCCTTATTCAGTCCAGAAATAGTAATTGAAATTTAAATGAATAGTGTGTACAAAACAAACTTTTTGCCTTCTTTGCAGAACTTCCTGCTGTCAGACTGCTTCTATTCCTTTTTTGATCTGCGCAAAGAATTTCACACTTGCTACCCTAATTCAGCCGCCGTGAAAGATCAGACTATCAAGACCATGGCAGAATGTATCCTTTTGCTGCAGCTTTTACACCAGAATCAATTGTGCTTCCTTAAATTCTGTGTCTGTGATCATTACAGGTTTTATTCTTTTAAACTAAGATGTCGGTTTTAAAAACTGACACGTAAAGTGAAAGGAGTGTCTGCTCATGTGTGTGTTGGGGGAGCTCTGCTTCTAGTGTTTTTCTCCCAATTTGTGTCTGACACTGATTTTTAAACCATATTTAGTAAATCCACCAAAGAAAAGCATCAGTTGCATTGGTATTCGATCTTAAAGGAAAAGCTGAGCTGTTGATGGACCTTTTCAGCACCAGATGACCTGCAAGTTTCTGCTGTTTGCATATAATTGTTTGTATGGTGCCAACTGAACTGAGGTTAAAACAAAACAAAACCAAAACCCAAACAATACTCTACATCTAAATTCCAATAAGGAGGATTCTTGTGGCCAACATGAATATGATTAAAGATGTATTTGAAGTGATAAGAACTTACTTAGCTTTTTTTTTAAAAAAAAACCCCTGTGAACACTGAAATTATGTAAGCTCTCAGTAGTTTTCAGACTGTTGACCATTGAAGTGAATATTAACCAGTTTATGAGCAGAGTAGTATGTCTAATGGTCATGTGTCGTTGCTAAGACAAGTAAATTTGATTGCCAGTTGTGTTTTAATATCAGAAAAGCTTTATAACTTGTTTACAGATGATTGTGCAAGTCTGTTATTTTCTATAATCACCTGTATAGATCTAGGCTTAGGGACAGATGAAGCAGAGGAGGACTTTGGCGTGTGGCAAGTGAAAACCATGGTGGCTGTCATTTTCAGCATGCTCTCTGAAGGTTGTAGTAAGTGAATTCTTTGTGTGGAAAGAAATCTTTCTTTCTGAGAGAACTGGCAGTGGTACTGTCATTCTTAAATAATCTCTGACCCTGGTTATACTTAAACTTTGTTTTGTTGCAGATCATATATTTACTGAGCCTGAAACTGTGAAATACAAGTACGAAACAGGTCCTTGGTAAGTGTCACAGTTCTTTACAAGCAAAGATGAGCCTTGCCTACAGTACGGAAAGCCTGTGAATATTTCTCTGTGGTCACTCTGAAAGCGCATCAGCTCCTGGGAACAGTAACAGTGTACTCAGCAGTCAGTCTAGTGTGGGCAGACTAGGGCTGGCACACTGGGTGCTGTACTTTAGTCCTCAAGTCACTGCAGGTTAAATGCTCTTTGTTCTCTCGCTGCTGTTTTGCGTGGCAGTGGGGCTGGCTTATCTTACCAGCGGTGAAGAAATATTTGTGAACTTTCCCTGAGTCAACAGAGTACTGGCCAGTGCACTCTACAGGCAGCTGAGCTGTGTGGCGCTCCTCAAAGTACTCTCATAGCCTGTATTGGGTTTAGGGAGAGGAAAACCAGGATGTTTTTTGTTTTCAAATACATTTCAGTGTCTGGAGAATGAAACATCTTAGCATAGGGAATTTGTATTCATATTTAGGGCTGTCTTGCCTATCTATCTTAGATTGTTAGATTTTTCAAATAAAATTAATTCACTTTTGTATTATTTTACTTTAAGATAGTTTTCCTATTTTTTTTTATATAAAGAACTGCAGTGTGGTGACAAGATAGTGCATCTTTAGTGATGTGTATATTATCCCAGTTAACTTTCCTTTCTTTATGGAAATGAATAATGGGACCAGAACAGTCTCAACAGGAAATATACTCCCAGTTTACAGTTACATTAGTTGCAATCTGAAATTTGGTAAGATAATGGAAAACCTAGATTAAAGCTTAGTTTGCCTTTTTTTTTCCCCCCGTGTAGTAGTAAGTCTGAAACTGTGGACAGTGAGACAGTAATACGTGCCAGAGGTTTGCCATGGCAGTCTTCAGACCAAGATATCGCTCGATTTTTCAAAGGACTCAACATTGCCAAGTAAGAGAATAAGAATTCGCCTTGCTTTGACACTTGCTTAATAGCGAGCTCCTTTACTGTTTGTTTGACACACACCTCACACTTCCCACCAGAGTCCTCACTTCTTCTACTGTCTTTCCCCACTCAGCCCCCTCCCATTCTGTGGTCATGATAACTGAGCAGGTTTACCAGCCTTAGGTGTGTGAGAAGAGTTTTGGAAGAGACTCATCAATTGAAAACCAATATATGTTCATTTATTGCTAGAGTCTAAGGGGAGAAACTCCTATTGCATTAATCAAAGCAGAGTCCAAGGTACAACAGAAGCTTTAATTTTGTGCCAGCTCGTCAGTATTCTGCTATACCTCCTAAACAGTCCAGAAGCAGGAACCTCCCTATTTGGAAGAAACTTTTGTGTGACTTGTGTGTACACTCTGTATAGCTGTATGTGTATACACATATAGGGGGAGAGAGAGCAAGTGAGTTTACTTCAGCACTAAATATATATTGCTTTGGTGATTAAATATATATTCTGAATTCTCAACATTGAGAAAATAATTTTTTTTATTTAGAGCTCTGAGAAAATTCAAATCTGCATCACTGAAATGATAGGAAGAGCTTGCAATTTTCCATCTTCATGGTAGTTGAGAGTGGTGCAACGTGAGATCCATGATCTCAGTGGAGTGAATTTTAAAGTGTTATTGTGTTACATCAAAAATGAAATTAAGTTGTGGATAGTAGCGATTTCTTTTTCAATCTGTAACCTTCATGTTAGTCTGATTTCTTTACTATTCTTTCACAATTATTGTATTGTATTACCTGTATTAAAGAGTCAAACTAAATTTATTTTTGTTGGTGTTACCTTCCAGAGGTGGTGTGGCTCTTTGTCTGAATTCTCAAGGAAGAAGAAATGGGGAGGCATTAGTTCGGTTTGTCAATTCTGAACAGAGAGACCTCGCCCTGGAAAGACATAAACATCACATGGGCAGCAGATACATCGAGGTAAAAAGTTGTGACTTGAAAAAAATTTCTTGAAGAGCTCCATGAATATTTTAGACCATGCTTTTAAATGAGAACAAACTGCACTTCTGTTTTGCTCAAACTACCAAAATAGATTCTCTTGTGAAAGTGTGTGTGTGATTTAGAGTTGAACATTGTGATTTTAATGTGATTTTTTTTTTCTTTCTTTCTGTTTCTCTCTAAGGTTTACAAAGCAACTGGGGAAGAATTCTTAAAGATTGCAGGAGGTAAGTGATGCTGGAGTTCAGTGTGGTTGCTTAAGTTCATAGGAATGTTGTTCTAGTTCTGATTTTTTTTCTTGACTGAGGATGCAGATGGATAATGAAGCAGCTTTTCCTGTTTTGCCTTCCAAGAATATTTGACCCTGTCAAGTTCTGTTTTCACGTGGTTGAAATGGAGCTGTGGGAATTTGGGCTGTGATGTTCAGTGCTGTTTGGGAGGAAGATGAGCTCTTGCAGTGGAGGCATCTGTGTGAATTTGTTCACAGTAATCTCATCTTTGTTCAAATTTCATTGAAATATGAAAGACAGATTAGATTTTCACTTTTAGAATAGCTTGCTGAGAGTAGTAGTGTCTCAGGTCTTCTGTGGCTTTGTTGCTATCCACTGACCTCCTGTGTTCTTCCTTAATGCTTTGGCACCGCTGTGTCATGCGGGATTGACGTGCTGTTATCTCTCTGCCAGGCACCTCCAATGAAGTGGCCCAGTTCTTATCCAAGGAGAATCAAGTTATCATCCGGATGAGAGGCCTTCCATTCACTGCTACTCAGGAGGATGTCTTGGGCTTCCTGGGGCCAGAGTGCCCGGTCACAGGAGGGAAGGAGGGACTTCTCTTTGTCAAGTACCCAGACGGCAGGCCCACGGGAGATGCATTTGTGTTATTTGCCTGTGAAGAATATGCACAAAATGCACTTAAAAAGCACAAAGAAATACTTGGAAAGCGTTACATTGAACTCTTCAGGAGCACAGCAGCAGAAGTCCAACAGGTTGTAACTATTGGCTGTGAGACTCAAACCTAAGAAGAATCACTTTTGACAAAATTGAAGCTTTGTAACCTCTTTTTTGGGTACCTCTTTCAGTAGAGTGTGTTTATTTGTGATAATCATCTCTAAAAATGTTTTTCAGCAACAAGCCTTAATATATGTTCCCCTTGTCATTTGGGAATGAGTCAACAGAACATGCTGAGATCTGAGTTTCCTATAGTTCTTTTTCATTGATTTATATATTTATTTTCCTCAGAAGCTCTGTACTTGGAGATGAGCATTCAGGCTAAGAAAACAAGCACTCTTACTTTACCAATCAGGTTTTATCAATAAATTAGAGCTAGTATTTTTACTTATTAGTTATTTCAGGTCTCAATTCTTTTAAAATGACTGGTTTGACTTAACAGTAACTTATGTAAGAACTGTATGTGACAATACTGGTTTATTAGCACAAATGTGGTTTCAGATATTATAAAATGGCTGTAATTGGCTTTTAACCTTTTTTATATTGAGATTAGAAAGGTCTGTTATTAGGGTCTATTAAATTGAATTTGTTAGCCTTCCCCTCTCCCCTTCTGAGTTTGAAACTTTCAAATGTCCAACAGAAAACTAACCACAGTAATGTAGTTTAAGAAGGCGTTTTTTTTCTCTGATGTTGGAAATAGTACTGTGAGAATTGCTCTGTGCTCAGCCAGGCGATGTGTAAATCTCTCTTGCTGTGCTTTTGCCCCAACAGGTACTTAATCGATACATGTCAACACCTCTGATTCCAACCCTCCCAACTCCCATCATTCCAGTCATGCCCCCACCGTACAGCCTGGCCGCGGGCAGCGTGCGCGACTGCGTCCGGCTCCGAGGGCTTCCCTACACCGCTGGCATCGACGACATCTTGGAGTTCATGGGAGACGCCACAGCTGATATCAAGCCCCATGGAGTTCACATGGTCCTTAATCAACAGGTAACAGCATTTTACATGGGGGGATTGACTTTCCAGTGCTAGAACAGGGTTAGAAGTCAGGGCAGCTTACCTGATCTTGGCTGTGCTTTAGTCTTCTGTAACTTCAGGAAAATACAATGTTCTCTTTGTCTCTTTTCCTCATTTCTCTTCCTCTTTTACATACAGACTTGCTTTTCTTTCTATGTGTGTGTGTATGCATCAGGCTGGGGAAGATGAAGCCTGTTCTTCTAACGATAACCTTATCCTGCAGGCTGCTTAAATGGCTCTTGTGTTTCAGTCAGGTGCTGGAGACACACAAGGCAGAAATGCCTCCTATTAGATGGCATAGCTGCTCTGTCAGCTTCAGAGCTCCTGCTGTGTTGTTTGAGTGGTATTTGTGTCAAAATTAGGTTTTCTTAACTTATAATTTGACTAGAGATTTCTCAGGCTTTAAAGGAAGCTGATAATTCAAAGTTGTGGTTTGGGTGTATTTTAATGACATCACAGGGATATATTTTCCCTGTTATCTTGTGTTAAAAATAAGCTCTCGGACACAGAAATACTGAGTTATTAAAGAAAACAAATGAAAGAGACTATATTTGTCTTGACTTTTTTTTGTTTTGTTGAGGAAGTATTTTATGTATTCAGCTATGTCTGTCAGAGTGCAGAAAATCAGACCTGGAAATCAATTTCTTATGTAGCTATGGACTTTGCTAAAGGATCTGGAGTTTCATACTGTTTGACCTAAAAGTATTTGCAGGGAAGGCAAAGCCAGACTGTTCCTAGTGCTTCACAGCAATAGAGTAAGGGACAGTGTTAATAAACTGCATCAAGAAAAATTCCATTTGGATGAAAAGGAACAAATAAAAACCACAATGCAAAATTAGCTAAGCACCCAAACAGGTTTCCAGAGATAGTTCAGAATCTCCACCCCTGGAGGTGCTCAGATTTCAAGTGGAGAAGGCCATGAGTGGCCTGGTATAACTTGAAAGTTTGTTGTGTTTTGAACAGCTTTTGGATTAGAGACCTCCAGACTTCTTTTCCATGCTACATGATCCTCTCTTTCTTTCTGCAGAAGACTGAGGTGTTAACTGGGAACTTCTTGCATGTTGATTTTTCTGCTCACATAAATAGTTGTTGAGTTATGAGTCATTAGTGCCAGAAGAGGAAGAGTAATACAGACTTTTAGTAGATGTTTGATCTTAGTACTTTCTGCATTTTTTGTGGTTTGGGTGTTTTAATAACAGATTGACCTACAATTATTTCCCTGCCTCCCCCTAGGGACGACCATCAGGTGATGCTTTTATCCAAATGAAATCTGCTGACAAAGCCTTTATGGTGGCTCAAAAATGTCACAAGAAAATGATGAAGGACCGTTATGTGGAAGTATTCCAGTGTTCAGGAGAAGAGATGAACTTTGTTTTAATGGGTGGCACTTTAAATCGTAGTGGCTTGTCCCCACCGCCATGTAAGTTACCATGTAAGTCTCCAATTCTTCCGCTCTCTGCTGCTAAAGGCTGACATGTGGTAGGTGCTGAAGCTTTGTGGCCTTTCGCCTTTTGACTCGGGTTTTGCCATGATCAATAATCACCCATCTGTATACATGCTGAGATTGGAACTGTTCCCTTTGGGCAATAATGGGACTGATCAGAGGCATTTTTATTACATTTTCGGTGGTGAGTAGAGGGCAGCAAGGCCTTGCCAGTGAAATTGTTGCACACTTTTGCTCTTTATGGGTGTACTGTTCTTCCGAGCTCTGCAGTAGACTTGCCTGTAGTGAAACCTACTTGGAATTAGAGGGATTTTTAAAATGGGGAGAAGTTCTATATTCTAGCTGCCAATGAGTGCTCTTGCTATCTTGCCTTAGAGCATTGAGAACGTACTCTTTGGGCTTACTTTTGAAGGAAAACACCCACTGGGATGATACACTAACAGACCACAGAGTAGTGAAGTTGGATGGATTTTAATTTATTTTAAGATTACAGTGTGCTTTATTGAGGACCTATAATGGATCTTCACCATACTGTTCTAATTAGTCTCACTACCAAATCACAAAGCAGATACTGATGTGTATTTGCAAAATAGTAAAAAGCTGCCAAATACAGTGTATAAAAACAATTTGACTGCACACCAAGCCAAGCTTAATATTCCTATACAAATTAGGTGTTTGTTCATCAAAATGCATGAGACTAGTGATCAAGTGGGTTATTCTCTTTTCCAGTTTCTATATCCTAAAAATACTTTTTGAAGTTGTAGGAAGCTTATACATGAAGACTCATTGTCAGCAGTTATGGATGCCCATGTGTAGCTACTGTTATGGTACTTTTTGTCCCACAGAGTACAACTTCTGTTAGTAAAAAATGAGGGTGTGTTGGTGTGCACGCCTGCTTTCTCTATGCACATGGCTTTATGCTTTCCTTGAATAACTCTCAAGTTCCCTACTTTCCATTTACATATGGGCAAGGCTGCTCAGCTCGAGTTGTGAACTTTTAGGAATTACTCATTCCAAATGCCCCAGTTGTCATTCGTGGTGATACAGCAAGGGTCTCCAGGGGAGAGGGTAGGGACCGGTCTTTGCTCAAATGTTCATCAGTTATGCCCAGATGGTTTTAATCAGTTTTAATCACACTGCTGTAGGAAAGGAATTATCCTAGAGATCTCCATTCTCATTACTCTTTGTTGCTGTGTCCTGGTTTGGTTTTAGGTCTCTCTCCACCAGCTTATGCTGCTTTCCAGACAGCAGCTGTGATCCCAGCAGAGGCAGCAGCGCTGTACCAGCCACAAGCCCTCTTGCCAACCACCAGGACTCCCCAGGCCTCCGCAGCTGCTCCTCCAGCTGTTACCTACTACCCAGCTCAGGCTGCCCAGCTTTATATGAATTACACAGCTTACTATCCCAGGTAACCCCGAGATTTAACTGCTTCTCTTGACCTTTCATCTCAGTGGAGCAGGCAACTCTGTGGTCATCTGTAAACAGCTCTTAAATTTGTATTTCTGGAGGGGGTTATCCTGGGAACTTGATGTTCAGCAGCAGAGGCAGTAACCATTTCGACTGATTCTCTGTGGCCTTGCAATAAAGTTTGTCTCTTCTATAGCTTCTGTTTGAATCTCATGATAATGTTGGTCTAATATTTAACAGGTGTTTTGGCACTGGGGCAATGTCATAAAGGCAGTTCTATTTCTTGGCCGGGAGAGAAACTGTGTCAATAAATGCCTCTACACACTCATCTCTTAGTTTGTGCTTTTACTTACAGTACTGTTTCCATACTGAAAGGCTCATCATAGGTGTGTACTAGGTTTGATTTTGTATATCACTGAGACCAAAGAACACTTTTACATGTGAAAGCAAAGCGGATCTCTGCCTTTTGCCTTCCCCCAGATGGTATCAGCATGAGTCACTGAAGTCTGGTACTTGGGTCCCTGGGGAAATAGCTTGTCCATTGATAGTTCCTAGGCTTGTAACACTTGCTATCTTGAGTATCTGGTAATTTGCTAAGTGGGCCCTGACCAAAGATGGAGATGCTAATTAATCACTGTTTTGTGGCTCAGAAATGCTAGATTTGGGCATCTGCCTGCTTTTCATGCTATGGCTCACCCACTCCCTTTTTTTTCCTTATGGTTTTATTAATCATCTTAAAACAAGTCATCTGCAGCTACTTTTTTCTCCTCCCCGGTGAAGTAACAAATACCACTCCTTATGTCTTTAACTACAAATGCTAGCTATTTTCCTTTCCATCCCTTCTCTAAAAATAGATTATCAGATGCTGAAGAAAAATTAAGAAAGTCCCCAAAGCAATCAGGGCCGTTTGTTTTTCTTTGGTATTTGGGTGTAGTTTCAAACTTAAATTTTCAGTTCCATCTTTGCCTATTCCAAGTACTAGAACCAGTTATTGATTTTCATAACAATTTTGCTCCTTCTTTCTCTTTCAGTCCTCCAGTATCTCCTACCACAGTGGGGTACATTGCAGCTCCTCCAGGAGCTGTCGCTGCTGCTGCCACTGCCACCCACACTCCGATTCTGCCCCAGCCTGGAGCATTAGTCCGTATGCAGGGCTTGCCATATAACACAGGAATGAAGGAGATACTCAGTTTCTTCCAGGGGTACCAGGTTAGTATGCAGTCCCTGTGCTTGACCTTGTATTTGGACCTCTGAGTATTGATCAGTGGAGATCAAATTGAGTGAGTGAGTGCTTTTGGAAACTGACAAAAAAGTGTGCAAGCTCCATGTTTTATATTTAACTGACAGACCGAAGTGTAACACACTGTTTGCCTTATTTCTTATATAATAAACATATCCTCATTAGAAAGCAGTGATTTAGTGTTTAGGTTTAGGGTTTGAGTTTGAAGGGTGAGAAAGCTCAGAGCCCCAGTGTGAGCGGGGCTGTGAAGGGGCTGCCAAAAGCTTTCAGTCCTGGTCACTTCTTGGTGGGAGCCTTAGTAGGGTCAGTGTTTGTCCTTCAAGGCTGGAGTGTTCCAGTGTGCTGACTGCAAACTTGTGGTCCAGAGGGCTGTGAGGTGGGTGTGCTGACTTGCTTGCAAAAAGAGAAAGATGCCTCTGTCAGACACTCCTGCAAGGCCTGATTATTTTGGTCACAGGCAGGAACACTTCCCACTAAAATTGCATTACGTTGCAAATTAAAGGAAAATTATATTCTCCGCACTACTTGTACTGATAGCAAATATTCTACAGGCTCTAGGTAGTATCAGTCAGTATGGACTTGGTCACCTGCTCTCAGAGGATGTTGTATCTATATCCATGTTTTGTCATCACAAGTTTTTTAAAAGGAAAGATAATTGCAAATGGTATATTTCAGTCAGAATTTAACTTCTATGGGTAATAACAGCACTTGCACAACTGCCAACTCTGCCCTGACATAAAAGCAACAGTCCTGGCATAACATCCTCTTCGTAGGTCTCAAGCCACTGCAAGTGAGTCGATTGAAAAGGTGACAATTTTTACATGTTTGTCCTTCAACATTCTTTAAGTTGGATAACAGTGATTGTGCTAAAGCATAGGATGCAGGTGAATTCTTTTTAATGCATAGGAGCAGTTAATATGAAACACTCAGGTGTGTATGTTTTCTTTTTTTAATTTCCTTTTTTTTATCAAAAAATTCTTAAAGAGCAAAGAGCTTTAATTTGTAGAGCCACATGTCTGCGAAGTATGTGAATGTAGACTGATAACAGATCCTTAAATGTGTGTGTTCCAAGTTTTGAGTATTTGGAAGATGCAGAGCCCAACCTGTTGTCTTTCTTTCAAATGTTAATATTATGTTTGAAAGCAGTTTGGCATACTCGGTTTTTCAGTGGATAAAATTGAAGATTAGCACATAAAAAGTATGATGAATTTTGACAAACATTAAAAAGAAACTAGATTTGTTGTATTTTGGGGCTTTTTCTTCAACTGGTATTTCTAGAGTTAAACCAAGTTCAATTATTTGTGGCTTTCATGATTTCCAGAGAAAGAGTAATAATCACTCATCTTGCTGTTTTGCCACTGATATTTTGCCTTTCAGTTTTTTTCAGCTGACTGGGGTTTTTGGTGGACAGATGGGTGGGTATGTTATAACCTTAAATGGGGAAGCCTATTTTCTAATTGAAAGTCATCTGGAAGCATAAGTGCACCTCTGAAAAATGTGGCCTGAACCAGTCTGTGCATGGAACTGGTCAGTGACAATCTTTAGTAGCTCTATTTCCCACTAAATCTTTAGTTTAGTGAATCTGGACTTTGTGTCTGGTGCTCAATTTGCCCTTTTCCTTCCTTCTGCATTCGGAGAGCGGCTCATGGTGTTTGTATTGCACAATTAAATGACAAGATGAATAGACATTTTGCCACAAGGTGAAAACTATATTCTGCTGCTGCAACCTCCTGTCATCATCAGTTACTGTTGTTAAATTGGTCACCTCTTTGATTTCTTTAGAAGATGTTGTCCAAATGAGATCGGGTTCAAAATCTTATAAAGGAGCCAAGGAATTCTTTTGAATTGTTCTTGGAATCCCGCATGTGGTAATGCTAGTTTTATACTTGCTCATTGCTTTAGGGGAAAAAGAGGTGGTGACTTACTGTAATGGGACAAAATTATGTCTCTGGAGCCATAACTAACCTTTTTTTTTTTCCTTTTCTCCTCTCCTTTCCTCACGCTATTTTTCATTTTCTGCTGCTGCCCAAGGATTTATTACATGATGCTTCTGCTCGTTCATAAAGTGAGCCCCTAATAATCATCAGTGGTTTGGGCATGGTTTTAATCTCTGTATAACTAATTGATGTTGGTATTTAATGGGCTTCAGTGTTGGTATTCTGGGAACCAGATCGGAGATGCTGAGATTGAAGGGTGATTTTTGTCTTTGTATGTCCTTGTCTGAAAGGAACATGGTTTCAGTTTTAGTTCTTGCTTTATTCTCTTCTGGTTTTTTCCTTCAGTCTTCATGGGCTCTGTAGATTGCATGTATGCACATGTTGCTACCTAAGTGAAAGCGCCTTTCATACCAGACCTGCCTCTTAAGAGACAGACTTTGCTTATTATGGCCTTCAACAAGCTGGTCTCAACATCAGTACATGCTTCTAATAACAAATAATGTAAAAGTCTGCAGATCAGCATTTTAGTTTTGATTTAATTTTATCAGTATTAGCCTCTTTTAGCGTTGAGTGTTTCAGCAGCTTGATTTTTTCTTGTAGTTCTGCGTTCTTCTAGCTTGCATGTATTTATTGTAACTTGGATTAAACAATTGAAAAACTTGTGAAGAATTTTCATAGTAAATCTTAGAGATGGTGATTTTCCCCATTACCTTTCTGTATAATATTGTAGTGTACTGTAGTCTTCAAAAGAGTTAATATTAGTACTCTCTGATTCAGTAATTCATGTTAAATTGCTTTTTAGTTGTACTGTAATGCAACAGGGCCATTAATTTGAGTCCAATTCTATACTGGATACATAGCTAAAGGATACCTTAGAAAACAACAAAATGCCAACCAACCAAAACACATTGAAAAAAAACACAAAACCCCAAATAACCAAAACAACAAAAACCTCACTCTGCAATTCATAACAAAACGAGGAGACAGTGGTTGCTTTGAGAAGTGCTAAAACACCGGCTAGAAGAAGTGGTGCAAAAATAGTAATTACATGCAACAAGACTCCTCAGTGTTACTTTAGGCCATCACTCTACAGTTGTAGAAGCAGTGGGAGAACTCAAGTAAATAAGGAAGGAACAGGGGTAGAACTTGCCATGGATTTATGTGAAGCTGGTGCATATCAAAACAAAATTGTTCACTGTAGTATTTTTATTTTGCTTTATTTAGTGACTAAATCCTCTATGGATTTTACCTATTTATCCAGTAAATGAATCAATGAGAAATATTTCCAGTCTCCAAATACTGACTCTTTTGTTTGTTTTTCTATGAGAATGCAAATATTGCCAGAGTTGGTATCGTGACAAGAACTGTTGGGTTAATGTATAAGCAGATGCAGTTTAACTGTGCCCCTGGTCGTAGCTGCCCACAAGCGAGTTCACAGCTGTTGCCTTGGCTAGGATTCAGCATGCATTTAGGAGTACTTGCCCAGTTTCTTGGAGGTTGGCATGAATGTGAACTCATGCCTGCCTGAAGAAGACCCAGTGGATTAGTTCTTAGAAAGCAGCCTTGTTATTTAGGTAAGTTGTAAGTATGGTAGTGAAAAAAATAAACTAGAAGGTGACTGAGGTTTAGGGACCATGGTCACAATCTCAACTTTAAATAAAGCTTCCTGAAGTCTCTGAAAAAGAGAAGGATGGAAATGTAGGGACTTTCATGTACATGTTTTTATGTAAGAGAAGCTTAAAATAAATACTGCTCTTTAAACCAATACTGGGCTTAGGTGCCTTTTGTCTGCAGCTAAATGGAGCTTTTGCAGTATATTAATCCTCCAAGTCTTCAGAGACACAGAACTGAAGGCTTGTCGGTGGAGGGGAGGAGGGTGACTTGTACTTAAAGCAGAAATAAGGAAGCAGAGGGAAGTGGATGCATGGCTAAATGCCAAGGGCGTTAACAACATTTCTCTCTTGGATCAGGACAGCGGACTTCATTGTTACTGACTTTTTAGGGATTAGGTTTTTTTCTCTGAAATGCATGCTTAAACAAAGAAGTATTCTCTGTTTCCTATGGGTTCCTTTTGAAATCTGACTCTGTGTTCTGAGAGGCACACCCCATCATCTGTGTGCCAGTCCTAGACACAGCATGTGCTGACTAGGAAAGGGAAAGAGGATGTGTAGAGGAATTCCCACTTACTGGTATTTGAAGTCACCTGGCAATACAGACACTATTATATGCTCACCCCCATGCTCTCAGAATAGAGCACACTGTTTGTTTTGCTTTATTCCTAAATTTATCTTCCACCTGGAAATGTTGCCTGTGTGGGGAAACCATGTGTGAGACTGGGACTAGTAAATTAGTGGTTCCAGTTTCTGTCTGTTGCCTCCCACGCTTAAAGCAAGAGACTAAAGTAGCACCATCTTGAAGCTGTATTTTTGGGAACTGGCTTTACCTCTTTAGTCTGACACACAAACCATTCAGGTGGTGTCTCTTCCACAGAGCACTCAGGTGGTTGCTGGTGAATATCAGCACTCTCACAGCACAATTGATGTTCCCCAGGGGCAAAGCCAGCTTAGGGCATTTCTCCTGGTTCTTGTGCTAAAGGTTGCAGTTACCTAGTCATCAGATCTGTTTCTGTGTTCCACACTTACTCTATCTAGGCTTTTTTCTGAAGTCTGAGAGTTCCCCTTGGGAACTGTTCTGTGATAAACTTTATTGGTAGTTTAGGCTGGAATTGCAGCTTCCATCCAGGAAATGGCCATTTTGCCTATGATATTTTCCTTTTATTTGCTCCCATTTGTTCCCAGTTGAGGTGGATCTGAATATACTTTCCAGTATTTGTATTTTTTAGCAGGGTTTTTTTTCCCCTAGATTGGTTTGTATGTGCTGTTTTTAGACTGAGCTTTGAATATTCACTGTAGGAACTGCAAAAATGAAATGGAAATCAATGACTTACTGGTTACTGACCTGGTTAATCTGTGCACAGGCTGTGAGAGAATGAGAACAGTCCTGTATTTTCATCAGTGTTGAAGAAAGAAATAAAATGGCTTGAAGGAAAAAATGTACAAGGACAAAGTGTACTATACTACTTCTTTATTAAGCAGTTCACCCTTGTCTTTGTTCTGTGTGGTTGGATGTTTTTGTTTTGTTCTTATGGGTTCTGAAATGCAAACAGTCAAATTTACAATTATGTACGCAGGCAAGTTAGGGTAGTTTTCATTTCATTTGAAGAATTTACTGTCCCACAGCTTCCGTTTTAATTGACTGCAGTCTCTTGCCTGTCCTTCTTGTGATTAAAGCTACTTCTGTTGCTAGGTCTTTTGATGATTTTATTTTTCTTCTTTCTTTTTTTTTTTGTTCTTTATGTCTGAGCCTAAGCTCTGACAACTTTCTGACTTTCTGTGCAGGATAATTTTCCCACTTTCATGTTTTCCACATTGTATATTGCATTTCAAGTGTAACCTTTGAAATACTGTCCCTCACAAGAGACTGTAGATCTTTGCCTACTGTACATCTACTGATAATCTAAAGTATGTACTATCTTGAGACATTCCTTCCAAAGAGTAAACTTACATTTTGTAGATTTGTTTCAAGGGCAGGTCTGGGAACTGATAAATCTAATATTTGCACGGTCTGGTTGCCCTGGCAGAGACTATCTAGAAAATACTTCTTATATTTGTCTTTTACTTAATGGCATGGGTCTAGATGTGAAGGTGGCTAGAATTCAGTAGTAAAAATTCTGGGAGGTTCTTTCCTTTTTTGTTCTCTGGGCTCTGGGTTATTGTTCTCTGTGGAAGGTGTGTACTGTGATGGTTTTTTCTTTTCAACTTCCCTTTGGATGGATACAGTGTGTTCTGTATGCCCAAATATAATACCTGTTTCTCCCTAAGCTGGCAGGAGACTCTTTGTGTTGTAGAAATATCAAAGGAAAGCAGCATAGTACAACCACATTGTATACATTTGGCAATCATCTAAACTGTAAGTGCAAACAGCCATTTTGTGGAGCAGGGAACTCTTCTTGCCACCAAAAGGATATTCTCTAACTTGGGTTACGCTACATACTTTGTCTTCTGGATTATAGGAGCCACTCCAGTAGTCTTTGCAAGAATACTCACTCCCTTTCCAGGATACATAACTTGGAAATATTATGAGATAAAAAACAATGTTTCATATTCCCCAAGATGTATTTTCTGACTATATATTTCATATTTGTATCAGGCCAATAGTATGTGTGATTACTGTTCAGATTCAGGACCTCAAGTAATTCTTACTTATTAACATGTGAGGTTTTTGTTTTAATTTGTTCGTGTGACTGTACTGTACAGTCACTTTTTATTTTAATGTACTACAAATCTATCATGATGCAGTTACACTGTATAGTTTATTTCTTTTCCCTATGTAGAAATATACACATTTTCTCTTTTAAGTGCATTCATGCCAGGACACTGATTCTCTTTAGTTGCATTGGTGTAGTCTATGTAGTGCCAGCATTACATGCAGCTAAAGTGTTGATCACTACCCTGGAGAAGCTGCAGTTTATTTCCATGAGTGCATGAAAGATCTGAACGAGATCCACAGAGTTCTCTACTCCCCACTTCAGTGTGCAGGCTGGGAGGTGCCCATCTGCCCCAGTGAGAGCCTTTCCTGGGGACATGATTATGCTCATGCAAACTTAAGAGTTTGGTTACCTGATGCTGATGTCTCATAAGTAGAAGGAAAAAAAGGAGCACTTCATGGTCTGAGCTGTCTCCCTTCCTCAATAAGGAGCAGTTCAAATATACAGCTCACAATACTCCCCACAAGCATTTACTTCATATCTATTCCTACAACCAGTAATACAGTTGATGTATTTTTTTTTTTAAAATCTTGCATAAAAATAGCATCTGTCAAATTCACTGTCTCCTGCCAGTTATTATAGCTCATGCTCTTAATTGTGGTTGCAAATGATCATCTGTGTGGCTTGCTGTACCACGACTGTTCCTTCTCTTGCTGATTATCACGTATCACATTGTACTGTAGTATGCACCTGATGACTACAATGGCCTTATTCAGCTGAGCGATCAAGCCAGGAGTGTGTTACAAGCACCGAAAGAGTGGGTCTGTTTGTAACTCTTTGTAACTTCTGAAGAAGGTAAGATATGACTGGCAGAACCTGGGTCTCCAGAGGTGAATGGGAAGGGAAAGATGTGCTTGGTGGTAGGGATATTTTTCTCCTGGCTTTCCCCCCTTATTAGCTTGCGTTGGGATCCCTGCATTAGTCTTTCTGCTTTAAAAATCAACTAACCTGAGGAAATGGGCCCTCTGTGATCTGTAGTTGGGATAGCAGTGGTGGAGGTAGTGTGATTGCCTGGTTCTGCTCAGATGGTGTGTTAAACTTCCAGAAGGGTTTATTAGTGCTTGTTTCTCATGTAAAGCTTTTGTTGTGGCCTATGTGGAGCACATCATGGCCCAGTACTATTGTATTCCATTCAAAATGCTACTGATTCATCAGTACGTTTTTTTCTTCTTAAGAAAAAAAAACCCCACAACAAACTTTTAGTACAAATACAACAACCAAATACTGTGCCTTGAGACAATTACCTTCATGGACAAAGGTACTTTCACATAACCACCATCAACTCAGTTGTTTTCAAATTAACTAGATTCTCATGGATCTGCTGGAAAGCAGATAGACTAGAGTCTGCATGGCCTGGTGATTAACTGGAAAGCCAGATCAGCAGTAGGTTTCTACCACGTATGACGTGGAAAAAGTCTTTGACTGTTTCATAGAGTATCTCATCCTGAGTTCTAAGTGGTTCAAAGTAGTATTATACAAACACCACTCTTTAGAACAACAGAAACATTCTGAAAAAAAGATTTTTATTAATCTAAATCTAATTTAAAAACACATTTATACATAAAGAAAATATCTTTCTATCTATAAATCTATATGAATAAAAACTTAAAACTAAGGTATCCTAAAATGAAACTGAAGGGATTAATTTAACTCTTTTAATTATGTTGCTTGCCGAATGCGCATACCTCTCTGCTAGCTTTCTATGCAACTCTTACAACATGAATTTCAGATCCTTACACTGGTATTACAACAATAAAATTTGTTTTTAAAGCTCTCCTCTGTGCTCAGAGGTCTAACTGTGCTCCATGTGTGTTTTTAGCTGACTGAATTGCAATGTTAAATTTCTATTCTGGACTGATGGTAAATTACTTGATCCCATAAAGACTAACAGCAAAGAGCTGGTTTAGAGCAGAGCATCTTCTAGCTTAGATTTGTGGCTCAACCAAAACTGTGTTCAGCTTTCTCTTTGAGCACAGTGTTATTTTGAAATAAAGCAAACTTAAAGTAGGCTTTAGACATGAGGTTTTTAACTGGTCTTTGAATTTCTTTCTGCATGCTATTTCTTGACTAACTTTAGTTATCTGAGAAGAAAGAATGCACAGCCTGTACTAACTGTCTCATGCATGCTTTTGGTTTCTAAAGTGTACTGTTGCTTACATCTTAGAATATTTGTACTGCCTGCTCAGTGTTTGGGTGAGGGAAGCTCTGACATGTACTTGCTTTATTTTCACGTTTGAATGTAAAGCTGATCAGAAACTGCTCTTGGTAATAACTGAGAACTCTATTTCTTACAATATACCAGGCACACACATTCTACAAAAGTGAAACCCTTAAATATTTTAACCTTTTCTAAGCTCAAGAGGATGTATGTCACATGAACTTGACTTGGGTTAATTCTCCTAAAACTGGTTTGTTTTCCGACATGGTTTTGTCTGGCGCTGTTTTCTTCAACAAACTCACCTTGCATGCTGAGCTTTTGATCCTTCAGCCTTTGGTTTTGAAACTTCACTGAGATTCATTTCTATCCAACAAACAGGGGTTCCAAACTTAGTTTGGAAGTACTTCCTGCATGTTAAGGGAAATGGATGGGGTACAACATGGCAGACAGATGTCTGCTTTGAACTCAGCACTTTGGATAAGATCTTACAAGGGCAAATGCCCTCCAAAGTAAATCAACTTCAGTGACTAAATGATCTCATCTGCTACCCTGATTTTTCTTAGCCTTGTTAAAACGACCATAAGTGCTTACTTCACTTGGACTGCACCAAATTTTACTTAGTTTTTCTGAAAAATCAGTCTTGCACTGTATACTGTGTCTGTGTTGAGCTCATCCTCCCAACACAGCTCTTTTATTTTTTCTGTATGTGGTTTTGTTTTGTCCTTTAAACTTTGCATGTATTGACATGCCTTGTATATATCCCTTGTTACTTGGCCAGTAGTCCACATAGTACAAGAATTATTCATTGCCTGGACTTTCTTGCTCCATTTACTTTTTTTTTTTTAACATCTAAGTCTTTATTTTCTTATCAACCTTGAATCTCAATTGCTTCTCTCACAAATTTTTTTCATGGAATTATGTCTACATCATTCTATTCAGCACACCAGCAGAATAAGAGCTGCTGCTGCTGTTTGCCAAGCTGAAAGCTGAATTATTTCAATCTTTGATCCCTTCTCCTCCTTCCCATTCTAACATTCAGAGTATTTTCACCACAGACACAGGAGTGGAGTGAACCAGATGCACAGCATTAAAAGCTGCTTTTCCAGATGTGGTCTCTGGGTCTTACTAGTTTTTTTTCTCTTGTCTTCTTGTACCATTGCAGCTCCAAGCAGATTCCATCCTCATGCTTTACAACTTTAGTGGCCAGCCCAGTGGCGAGGCATTGGTGACTTTTCCAAGCCTGGATCTAGCTAAGAAAGCAGTGGCTGAGAAAAATGGACAGCTCCTGGGAAGCCGCTGTGTAGAATTGTACCTGGTCTAACTAAACACTCTCTGAGGGAGGAGGAAAGAATGTCGCACTCAACACCGTGCCTTTTGCAAAATAAGAAGTCTTCCCTTGCCACCCAGGCAGCAACAAATGTGCCTTTTCAGCATAACAAGTTGGAATGCAGAGTGGTACATGTCCTGTACTCAATTTGAAAAATGGCATATCCTATAATGCCAAAGATATAGTGAAACCAAAAATTATGCAGTTAATTTACTTAATTTCTAATGTACTTGTGTAAAAATAAACAAGCTCACTCCTGGCATCTAGTTAATTCTGAAGACAGTCTAATAGCACTTCAGCTATCACAGCCATGGGAGAAACTTAGTAGCATTTGAAGTGGAAAGCGAAGCTTGAGTCATTCAGATTCTTCTGTGTTTAGTTTTTAAGAGTTTACACTTGACAAAGTGTCTTGTTTTTGTAGAGTTTAAATGTCTTTAGAAAGGTCTTTTGGAATGCATGGCTTACCCAGTTCAAAGCGTAGATCATATTGATTTTTGTTTTGTTCTTGACTGGAAAACACCAGGATGCTGGACCCCAAATGCAATTGTGTTTTTTCATGTTTTCATTAGACATTGTTTTGCAAAAGCCATATTTGTCTTTCTTACCAGTGTACTGCTGCCAACATGTAAAGCAAAAAAAAAACCAACACCAACATCAAAATCAGAAAAATCCTCCCTGCCTGCCCATAACTCCCTGCTCCCAGCCCCAAACTTTTAATCTCTACAGGACAAAAATGGCACATAAACCTGAGTTACTAATAAGTTATATTTTTTTATTTAAGCATAATAGCTTTCAGATACTGTATTAAAGATTTTGCTCTAGTTTATGTGCATGCAATTTGTTTACATCTTTAAACTACTTTATTTGTATATTACGAAACAACAAGATATGTTGGAATCTCAATTCTCTAGTGCATGCTTTTTTCATTTTCCCTGTGTGTATATACATAAGCTAGAAGTACTTTTACGTCATGTAGCATGTGTTTAAAAAAGGACATCTGCTGTAGAAGCACTAAATTACTTTGTTTTTACTGTGCCTTACTTCAAAACCATTCCAAGTGCAATACCAGCAGAGCAAAATGTAATGAATTCTGTTGTTGACATGTTCATGGATGTCTGGATTGATCTTTTGTTAGTGTACAATTTGAGTTGTACTTTAAAGAACTGAATGATGTATGCTTCTTTATATTACAACAAATAAAAAGAGATGCTTATGATGTGCATTGGCTTTTGAAAGTAATGTATGTTTGGGTTTAATGTATCTTCACAGAGCATCATTCTGTGATAAATAACCTCTTACACATTTTTCTCTTCTAGATTTAGATAAGCATTTGCACTTTGAGTGACTGGTGTGATTTTTCTGGCGTTTTTTTTTTTTTCTTTTTGCATCTTCTGGTAAGCCAGAAATATGCATGATGCCTGTTTCTCTTGTGGTGGAATACTTTTTAGGCAACGTGATGTAACTGTTTACATGCCTACTGTTCTCGTTCTGTTGCCAGAGGAAACAAAGTATTGAACTTGAAATTGCGTTCATGTTTGGATTTAATTGACCTAATGGGTCACTCTCTTTTCTGTGCAACCCAAAATGCTACATTTAAGTCATAACGGCGCCAGTCAGCTTTTAATAGTAAAAATGGAGAAGGGGGAAGGCATCATATCAAGATAATAAAGTTTGTTTCTCTCTATTCAGAAGTATCATCGTGCCAGATACAATTTCATCATTAAAACCTCCCAAAGGAAGTTTCAGCACAATCGGGTGGGACTGGAGGAAAGGCTTTTTCATCATTTTGAAGTGGAACAGGTTGCATTAATCTGGTTCCAAGATGTGTCTTGGTGAAGTCTACCAAAAACCTTACTTTTAAAGTAATTGAATAGTAGAAAGGATTCCACAGTTGTAATTAATGTTCGCCCTTCTCCCTTTTAAGGAATTTAAATGCTTCTCCCTTTTAAAGAATATGGTAGCTACGTAGTCCATTTATTACACTGCTATAGTCTGCCATGGTCCAGCTGGCCCTGTCTTGGTTATAGCTTTGCAATCTATTGACACATCTTAGTTTTTGATTAAACAAACCCTATGGAATTTGTGTTTTTCTCTTTCCTTGGCAAGCTGAGCCAGGGCTGCAATGGAACACCTCAAGCAACATCAGCCGTGATGTACATGACATTCCCCTTACTCCTCTAACACCTTTCTGGGTTAGTTGATGATCACAATTCCGCTTTTAAATGCAGTCTCATGGTAACATGAAGGAAAATTGCAAACCGGCTCTGCCCTGTGCAAAATCTGTATCTCCCTCTCTATTAGGAAGAGGCTGCTTTATTCCCTGTTTAACATGAGAAGGTGGTGGAAACTGGTTCTAGAAAGTGAGCTTGGATATTCCAGGCTCTGTCTTTATGTGTGTACAAAACATACTAATGGGACTTGGCAGCGGTGTACAATGTCTAGAGTTATCTGTGCAAAATGACTGTAAGGGCAGGGACAGCACTTTGGGTAGACCAGAGACCTTCAGGTCAGGGTCCGACAACACGCCCAGCCTGGGGGTGCTCTTACTCTGAACTTTAACTTGCTTGTATTGAAAACTCCGCGGTCTTGCCTGAAAAAAGAATGAAAGGGGGAAAAAAGTAACAATAACAGACCAAAGTGCTGCCGGGGTAGCGGTGTGAGGGGGCGGCAGGGCCAGCCAGGCACCCAAGGCCACCCTGGGATTAAACCTGTCCCAGCTGCCTCTTGTTTTACCCCTTCCCGGGGTGGATTCCCAGCGTTCGGCTCCAGGGGCAGAGGGGCCCGGGGAGGCTCCCGGGGGGTCCGTCTGTTCCCTGTGCTGTGTCCCAGCGCTGACACCTGCCCGGGAGGAGCGGCTTCCCCGGCCATCCACACGTGTCCGCAGTTGGCATTTGAAGTTTCCCTTCCTCAGGTGAGGGTCGATCCCCCCGCACCGCTCGGCCCCTCCCCGGGGGCTGTGCCCGGCTGCCCGCGGGGTCTGTGCCTCACTTGGGAGGGCTGTGCTTGCCTTTGCCCCTCAGCTCCTGTGAGCAGCAGGAGCCGCAGGAAGGGCTTGGGGCTGGTAACCTGTTATTTTGCTGGAGAGGCCTCCTAGCTGAGGAGCTGGCTTCAAATGCAAGAGTTCCTTCGCAGATGGAAGATAAACACTCGCATCGCACGTCTTTCGGATGGTGGCTCCCGTCCCCGGGGAAGGCTGGGAACTCGAGGTAAGGCTGAAGTATTTTGTATTCTTTGATGACTGGATTTACTCCTTGGGATTGAATTTTTAAACTATGCTGTGTTGCAAAGCCTGATCAGAGGGACTGCTGTCTTTACACGCATACGGTTTAGTAAAATAAGAAAAATATAGAAAGCATTAGGCTTGAACTCTCTCACCAAAGAAGTGAAGTTCGGTAAAGAACTGTGATTTGACTTGTATTGTTGTTAAACAAAGGGTCCTCACACTCAGCCGTGAAACTTCTTCTGTGCTTGCAGACAGTGAAATGCCTTATCTGCATTTGTGTTGCCACATTGTATAACTGAGGAGCAGAATTAGCATTGTTTGTATTTATTCTCCTAGTTTCATACTTCTGAGTGTGCTGGTTTGGACGTTTTTCCTGTACTCGTTTCTGCTCTTGTTCTCTTGATAATGGTAACTTTACCTAGAAATGATTTCTCTGTTGGCCCATTCCATGGCGTGTTCCTGCCCAGTCTAGAGAGAAAATTGCTTATTGCTTTTGTTTGAGATGAGCTGAGGCTGAGGGGTTGGGAATGGCCATTTTCTGTTTCAGTACTTGCAGCTGTGCTGGATCAGGTGTTTTCAATTTGAATTTGATTTGCAGAGCAGATTTACTCTAGAAGCCTTATAAGTTTTGCTTGTTTATGTAAGCTATTTTCAACAAACTTATTAGCAAAATTCAGTTCCTCATTTTTTAAAAGAAAAAAAGGTTTTCAGCACCTTTATTTTTGAAATAATGTTTGTTTTATTTCAGTCAGTTAAAATGAACTGTAAGGCTGGCAGTTTAACCCGCTGTGTTCTCCTTTGTATGGAGCTGTATTTGACAATATGTGCCAAGGTTTGCCTGTAGTCAGTTTAAAATTTTGCTTTTCTAGATCTACTCATTACACAGATTTTTAAAAAGAAAGTTCAAACTAAACCAGGGACCTGATTTTTTCCCCCTATTTTACTTTATCTATCCAGGTGGGGGCGACTGTATCGTTTAGCTGGATATGCAGTTAGCATGTAAATATTCAAATAAAGATGATGGCACATTAGTCTAGACTTGCTAATTGCCATTTCTTTTATTGATGTGTTATTATATTTTACTTTAAATAATTGATTTTTTAAAAAAAATAGGCAGTTCATGTTGCTTTCTGTGTGCGTGCTGATAATAAAAGAGTTTAAATAAGATGCCTTCCTTTCTGTAAACATTACCAAAGTACAGATATAACTTTGCCTATTTAATGTTAGCTGTGTTTTTGAAAGAATATGATTTGCTTTGGGTTTTTCTGTGTTAGCAGTCTTTATTTAATGCCAGGAGTAGGACTTTTTAGATTTGCCAGGAGCATCAGAGGGTATAATTTGGATTCGGCCTTTCCTGCCCACAGTAATCTTTGCTGCCGGTAGATGGCCCCTTTCCATCGGGCTTCGCCGGGAGGCGGCTGGAACAGAACTGCTTTGGGGCCGGGCGTTCCCTGGTACCAACTGCAGCTTCTGCATACAAATGCCAGTGAAGGCCGTGGTGCTGTGAGTCTTAAAATCGGAGGTCATTGTGCTGCCCATATAACTGTTGACTTAAGTTTGCTGTGGTGTTTTTTTTTTTTTCCTAATTATTGTTTTCCTAGTTTAAATGTTTTCTCCGTGTTCGTTGGTATTTGATTTGAAATGTACAAACTGATTTCAAATAGTGAAAATCACAGTCGTATCTGCCTCTGTTTAGTTGGGGGGAAAAAAGAAAACTTTTCAAAGCTGCTCTACAAAAAGAAATCAATAAAATATCTAATAGAAATCCAGTGGAAATTATTGGACAAAGGGATGGCCTTAAGTGTCACCCGGATGTGAACAGTGTGTGTAAGAACATAAGCTAAGGGACTAAAAGTGAAAGCAAAAGACTCTTTGGTCTTTTGGCTTTAAGAAAGAAAAGCATACACCAGTAGCATAATGTTAGGGGTTCACAAACGATTAAATTTGGTAGCGAAAGGTAGGATTGCAGTGTAAACTGGAGGAGCATCTGATTGTGAGGGCTCTGTGCTGGCAGCCGGTCGGTCTGAGGGTGGTGGTTGTGCTTTGCCCATTGATTTACTCGCTCCTGGTTTCGGGGCGTGGTAAAACGGCCCCGATATTGGCCGCGTTCCTCCCAGAGAGGTGGCCACTTTCTCAAGCTGTGTGTTCAGCTCCTCACTGCTGAGGGTTGTAAACTGCTGTTGGCAGGGAGCAAGTTTGCTGCTCTTGGTGGTTTGAATCCTGTTTCCAGCCTCCTGCTGGTCCACAGCTGCTGGATATCCCGAAACGGTGGCCAAATACCCAGGGACACGGTACCTGCCCTCCGGCTGGGTGTGCCCAGAGGGGGCTGGAGCTCAGCGGGACCAGAACCAGATTTCACAGTTTCTTTGCCCCTTCACCTAGGGCCCGTGTCTGATGTTCTGATTCACCCTGTGTGTCTTAAATTCCCCTTGTAAAGAAAGAACAGACTGATGATATAGGCTTGTTTTCACTGCCAGCTTTCCCCCCATCTCTCAGGTCATTTCCTTTGGTCCATAAACTGACCAAAAGTCTTTGGGAATTCTCCTTGTAGAGGATCCCGTGCATGGCAATCGCTCAGACTGTAGTGTGTACATAGTATAGAAAGAAATGAAAATGGGAAGAGGGTTTTAATGTATAGTATTAGATCTTGAGCTGCTCTAGCACTTGCCACAATTTGGGACTTTCTAATTTGCAAGAGAGAATTCTGTGAAATAAGCAGTGATTGGGGGAGTGTGGGGAGTTGCATATGAATAGTTCCACTATTTAAAAAATAGTGAAACCATTATTATTGAAATAATTAAAATTGTTTTAAAATTAAAACAAACAATTAATTGAAAAAATTAAACAAACATTCTCTCCCACAACCCTTAACCTTCAAACACTGAGTTGTGTGTGTAAATCTCTGTTGCTTTGAAGCCTGGGAACACTCAACAGGGCCATCCACTGCTCCCAGACCTTCTAGGACATTCTTCCCTTGTTGAGCAACAAGTAAAAATATGAACAACATGCTGTGTTGCTTTTCGTTTGAGAGAGCAGCTTTTACAATAGACCTGATGAATGTGCAATTGTTCTGGTTTATACCACTCTCCTGTACTGGTGCCTACCTTCTGGCCTGGCTCTTACAGCATTGTAACTTTTGATAGTCTTTTTTTGTTGCAGCTGTTTGTTTTTAATAATCCCCTGTTATCAGCACTTAGTCATCTTCTTGCTGGAGGTAGGGGAAAAGTTAATGTGCTACTGCCATGGGTCACTTGTGTGTGTATATTCCCTTTTAAAATAACTTGTTTGAATTTCATGCAAATTTAGCTTTTAAAATATGTATTTATGTGCAAAAATCATCAAAATCTTTGGGTGTTTTAAAAATAGTAACATTAAAAAACATGCAAAAGCAAAATGAAGGAAACATTGTTATATTTCTTCTTATCACTACCCCTGAGAACAGGACTAAAGTAGATGGAAATATCAAAATAACTGAGGAGAGCAAGAGTGAAATGTATGATGGTATTTTGGGGAGGGGGAGACTTACAGGAATTTTGTGTCAGAAGCTCCAAAAAGCTGTTGTGGGTTTGTTGGGAAAATCTCTGATGTGTGCAGTGGAGTAGCAGTAGAATTTAGCTTTCTTTGCCGCACTGAAAGCTTGTGGGTTTGTCAGGAAGAGTCAGATCTTTTCCTGCTGCTGTCTAAGCTAATTCACTGTGAGGGGCTCCCTGGGGACTCCCTTCATTAGGGGTGGCAGGCACACACCGAGCTGCTGTGGAGAACCGTAAGGGTGGTGGAACTGGACCAGGAGGAAGTGCTTCCTCATCTCCAGGCAGGGCTTGAGAGGTTAAGTGAGGAAAGGACAGTGTGAGCTTTATCTGGAGCGGAACAATTGTCGCTACAACTTAGTCCTGTGAATTCTTATTTAAACATGCTCTGAAAATGTGAGGCTCATTCCCATTGGATTAGGTGTGTCTTTCTTCTGTTTGATGCAATGCTGCCCTTGTGCAATCATGGACCTTACTGTGACAATCCACACAAGCTACACTGCATATTAATTGTAATAATAGCATTAATTTTACATGGCCTTGAAAAGGTCAGGACTAATTATTTTTTTTGAAACAATGCAAAAATTTAGAAGTACAAGAATTTTTTTCTTAGTTTTTACTGACAAGTAATCTGTGCCTGGTAATATAAACTGTCAGATTGTTTACAATGCTACGTGTTTTGTGTGTGGTATTTAATGTCTTAAATCCTTCTAAAATGGCTTATCAGAAGTCAGGTCTGTTGTATTCCTGATGGGATCTGGTTAGACGATGATTTGCAGGCCCTAAGTAGATCTATCCTAAACAAGGAGTTAGAGTTGGAATTATACCTGCTAGTGCTTATGCAAGTAATAAACCATTTCTCTTGCTTGTGAGGAGGAGAAGGCTTAAAAGGATGGCAGCTTCCATATTTCCAATGAAAGGTGACTTCTGCTTGTCCCTAAAATTAATCTTTTCGCTCAGCTAAAATATGTTGGTGACTGAGAACAACATGCCAGTGGTACATTGTAAGAAGTAAGACCTCAGAAAAGAAAGACTTCTGAATTTTCAGGTTGTGGGGTCAGTTCTGGAGATGATTTGGGAAAGAAAGTAAATTGTAATGCCGTGGGCCCGGACCCTGATGGTGCATCACAGAGAGCGTGCTAACAACAGGGGAATGTGTCAATGCAGTGAGGGCAACATTTTGGGCCTCCATATGTTTCTATTCTGTTCACTGGCACCAGGAGATCATCCAGTTGTTCCTTTTCAGATACAGCTACTCTGGGGAAATAGCACAGGGCTGCTGCAGTGTAGTAACTCACAACTGAAGACCTTCCAGCCACAGTGCAAGTCCAGTTTTGGATATTGCAGCTTTCAGAGGGTTTGTAATGACTAGGCTAATGACTCTTGTAAGGATTGAGAAGGTGGTGTGATTTTCTGACCTGTTCTGAACAGGAAAAGCAGGTTGCAAATGTGCTGAGGAGGCAGCCTGCAGTGCCAGCATTGGGATGAGCTGCAGGCAAAGGACAGCTCTGCTGGCAGACTGTTCTGGGGGTAATTCTGGGCAAGCCAGAAATGGAACAGTGAATGTGAGGAGGAAGATCAGTCAAAGCACGTTGCAGAGTTCGCTAAAACAGCTCTGGAGCCCAGCCCTGGGTGCAGTCCCCTGGGAAGCTGGGCAGGCAGCAATGGAGTGACCAGCAGCTCTGCTCGTATTCCTGCCCCATGAGCTGCACTCACAACTGATTATAACTTAGAGACCCTAGAATGCTTTGAGACAATTGCAATAAACCAAAGTGGGAGAGAGGGGGGGTTGCTGGATACAATTGCTGTTTATTCACTGTATGTCTGTCATTGAGCATAAATGAAGGTTTAGCTTCTAGATAAAGAATAGGAAATTGGATTTGAAATTGGGAGAAAGAGCCAAGTTTTTCTTACTCCAGCACCTCAGTTTTCATTCCCTTAAAACAAGGCTTCTTTAGCAAGGGGGAACATGTAATATTTGTGTTGATGTCACTGTAAAAAGCACATAACTTTGAGGAGTAACTATGGAGCTGGTAATGAAGCAGACACCCTTGGCTCTTGGAACCCTGGAATTTGTAACTGGCATTTGAGTGAGAAATTCTTCAGAATAGTTTTTAATGACTTAGGGTAACTTGTGAGTTCTATTAAGCAAGCACAGCATGTCTTTTCAGAAATTCTCATTCCTACATATTGTTATTGATTGCAGAAATATTCAGTTTCATATTAGCTCGAGATATAAAATTTGTGAAGTACACAGGGAAAAAATGGTCGCTGCTTAACAGGCTGTGCCACTGAAAACTGAACTCTGCAAACTCTTTGTGTAAAAAGACTTGCATTTTTTCCTGAATGCTCAAAACCACTGCCCTCCCCACCCCCACTTGAATGGTTTTCTCTATTGTTCACTGTACCCAGGAAAAATAAGATTCTGTGGTTTATAATTAATTTTTATTTTTTACCCACATAAACCATAGGGTGTTTTTTGAATTTTCATATAAGAAACACTCCATCATTAGTCCCCCAAATCTACAGTGGAACACTGAAACCTGAGAGACTATTTTTTCAGTACCTTTCTAACATGCAGCGCTTTGCAGATCCATGTTTAGATAGTCCTGTGAGAGAGCAGCTGTGCTGTGCAGAGGGTAACTAGTATGACAATCCCCTTCACTGGAAGATATTAATTTGGAGAGAATACCAGTTACCTTCTCTCTTGAATGGGTTTTGCTCACGTGTTTTAGGAATTATATAATGAAATTCATGCTTCCTGCCCTTCGTTCACTCCAAATTTGATAGATTTACTACAAGATGTTTTTCTTGCATGACAAATGAAATCTAAGATCTGAAACTCAACCTCACTTCTTCACCAGTGGTGAGGTCTGCATAAAAACAGCCATCAGTAATATGGAAAATAATCCAAAATACTCCCTGTCACTGTGGTGGCTTTGTAGTGCCAAAAGAGTAAAGTATGGTAGGTTTGTTTTGGCTTTTTTAAATATGAAAATGGAAGTGGCAATTTATAGCAAGGGTGACATAATGAGTGTGAAAGGAAAGCTTTTGTGCTGCCTTTTGATGCTCACGAGCAGCTGCTCAGGCTGTGCCTCTAGAACACCTTTGTGGCATGGCCTGGACTGTGTTTCACATCTAAGGGTCTTGCACAGGCCTGGTTTTTGTAAGTCATTCCCTCTTCAGAACATACCCAGCACAAGCAGGCTGGGCCAGCAATGTGCCCAAAGCAACAGCCAGCACTGCCCAGGTTTGCCTTGATGTGCCCAAAGTCTAAATTTCATTTGTGGAATGGGCTCATCTGGTTTTGGCTACATTTGAAGCATGATGTTAATGTTTCGTCTAAAATTATCTCTGTTTTCCACGTAGTATCTCAACAGTGAATACAATCAGCAACTTATGATTTTTTTGATTCTCCCCCTCCCATAAATTGTTCAGACTTTTATTTCGAGGCACAAAGAACTTTTTTTTTAAGGTATTTTCTGTGAACACAGTAAATGCAGTTCATCTCAGACCAATAAGCAAACCACACATACAGCCTTTTGTCTCAGCTGTATTAAAGTATTGAAGATAATGTTCTCTTGATAATGCTTCATGATGGGAAAACATTCCTCCCTTTCAAAAAATGTCTTTGCATTTATCTTACTGCAGCGTGCCCTAAAAGACTGCTAATGTGGAGCTTTATAAATAATCCTTTCTGCGCCGCTGGAAGGGTAATTTAATGGACATTTCTGGGAGGAGAGGCTGCTGGGAAGGTATTTATAGGCGGTGTCAAGGGGTGGCTGACAAGCTGAGGTGGATGGTTTGGGTTTCAGTGTGGGCTCGGAGCGGTGTCAGTGCACAGGCGGCTCTGCCGTGCGGGGGGAGCTCCCCGGGTGCCTCCTGTTCCCAGCCCACCCAGCGTGTTCTGAGAAGCGCTCAGCTCCGCAGCCTGTAAACACTGCTCCAGCTGTGAGAGCACACTGGCGTGCCTACAGGACTTGCTGGAAGGCCAACCAAGGCCAGCCTTAATTATGCAGCCAAAAAGAAAAAAAAGAGAAAATAATTTAAATGCTCCCAACATTGAGAAAACAGCAAAGATTTCCTCTTAACCCTACTATAACAGGAACCCCTTTTTTGTGAAGGGGACATTTGTTCCTTTCAGAATGGCTCTCTTTCCTGAAAGCTCTCACTGAATCATCAGTCCTACCTGGCTGTGCCTCTGGGTCTGCACCTCTTTTGCCGGGTGCCTTCTTTCTTACAGAGGCAATTATTCCATGCAAAATTCTGCACTACTTTTTAGACAATAAGGATGGAGGGGGTTGTTTTTGGTGGTTTTTTGTTTTTCTCACTTAATATTTTGAGACACACTGTGTGGAAAATTTTAGGATACCAGGGATCTGTTCTCTAAGATTTAGCATTGCCTTTCTTAAATACATATGCAGTTGTATTTTCCTTAGTTGTGCATTTGTTCTGTAGAAACCACCAGCTGTGCAATAGTGTCTTTCAGGTAGTACCTTTGGTGGCAGGGGGAGACTGAAGACTTTCTGGGCAGTTGTTAACTTGGCTGGTGCTGGAAGCAATTGTTTCGTGTGGTTTTGATGCTTCTGCACTGTCATAGGAACAAGAGAGAGACATCAAATCAATTGTTTACACATAAATTATTGATTACTTTTAAATTAACAAAGCTGAGAAGAGAAGCACGTGTTAAAAATTTCTAGGGTTCATCAACGACCATCTGTTATTTAAGTGCATTCAGTGATGGGGCATAAATAAGGCATTAGGTGAACCTGAGTATCTTTTTGTAACAGCAGAATTTCAGAGCTGAAAAGGAGGGGTTGTAAATATGAAATAACAGCTACAGGATGGAGTGAGATAAGGCTCTCTAACCAAGAGCTGGCAGGAGGCTTTGCTGCCATTGTTGATGTAAATTGCAGATACTATAAGCCCTTGGATATTGCTGTCCTGCCCCTCCCCACACATCTGCTCCTCTGTGAGTACGGTCAGAGCTGGGGACAGCACCTGAACCCACCCGATCCTTGTTCCAACTTTGGGTTCCTAACTGGGAACTCGTCCTTCTCTTCTCCTCCCAAGTGGAATCTGGAAGGGATTCACTAAGTGGCATGGTGGGGGAAAGAAGCAGCACACCTCAAATTGCCTCGGGTTTGGGACTGACTTCAAATGGTGAATTTTTCTGGGGATAGGGAGGGAAATCACTAATAAAGCTGTGAATGGTTGAAACTTCGTGTTACGGGAAGGGTCACTGATGGAACAGCCCATGATCAATATGTGGTATATTTGCAGAGACTGGGACTAAAAGGTGCACTTCGTAACTGATAAGACTCTAAAATGCTTTGTATATGTGACCTGAAACGTCAACCAAAACATATATTGAGTTCTGGGAACTGGAGATCACAGTACTTAACAGAGATTTTATGCTATCTCTGTGGGACATAGTGGAAAATAACTTGATGTAATTCAAATGATGATTGCTTAAGAAAACATTTACCTTAGTGGCCTGCACAAACTCAGATAATTACGTGGTGGCTACTTGAAACTCACCTGTATTTCAGCTAGCTATGATACTACTTCTTAAATTCTTCACTTTTTAAGATTAATATGAAACACTTGCTGCATTCCAGCTGAGTGGAGGTTGTCTTCTTGGTGTCTAACATGATTTTCTTTTGCATTTATTTGAAGTATCTTGTGATGAAAAGTGGGTTAAACCAAAATTATCACACAAATTGTCTATGATACAGTGATACTGAAATATTAGTACATACTAAGACATCTTTGTGTATTTTACCAAGGCTTATTCAGTGCTGTGATGTTGTGTCCCCCCTGAGCCTTGGGGTTTCAGTATGTGCCCAATAACTGAATGCCCAGCAGGAGCCTCCAGTATGGCCAGCAGCTCCCAGGAATTACTTGTGCCTCTCTGGCACAAGTGCCTCAGTTCTCCCCTGAGCACTGTCTTTTGATTTGGGAACTTGCTCTGTTAGTACTTCAATCGAGTGGATGAAGTAAAGTGTCCTGAAATCTCAGTTTACAGATTGTCCATATGTTAGGATAAGGAGTGTCTTGCTGTTACCTAGATTATTTTAAACAGCATGAGCTAAGCGTGATTTGGATCCTGAGTCTGTGTTTAATCATAATAAACCTGCTTGCTCTGAGCATTGCTGTTGTTTTTGTTGTTTTGTTTGTTGTTGTTTTTAATAAAAGACACAGGAATAGAAATAATTAAACAACCCCATGTTTAGTCTAGTAACTACCAGTGCTACCAGAAAGTCGTCCTTTGCTCTCACTTGGATTCCTTGTACTTCGATTAGCTGTCTTTCTTTAGCCTCTGCTGGGAGGGATGCTGTTTTCTGCCACAGTTTATGGTCAGAAAAACATATAAAGTAGTCCAATCATTAATGAGGCATAGAAGCAGCATGGATTTAACCGGAGTTTGGTACAGAGGGGCACTGTAAAGGCTGTGAACCTCCTGATGGCCCTGCCTGGCTCAGTGCAGCAGGGCCAAAGCTATTTTCCTCAGTGACCTTTCTCTATGTGAGATTGCATCTCCTATTCCTGCTTGCTTATGTTTGTTTTGTGGGAGTCCTACTGAGAATAAAGTGACTCAAAACACACAAATGGGGAGAAATAATTCAAACTGCATGTGATCGTAAACCTCTCTCTCAGTTGCAAATAGAAAGCTAAAGCTGGTCTGCTATTAACTTCTTGCTTTATGCCCAATGTCCTGTGTCTTTGGGAAGCTCATAGAGGACAACCTGGGTTTAGGTCTGTGTTTTGTGAGCATTCACACCTCAATTGCCAGCAAAAGATTCCAGAAAACTGGCCTTGGCCAGCTCTTTTCTTACCCCTGACTTTTCTTGGGGGGAAGTACAACAGCAGGATCTCTAGGTTAATTTAGTGTTGTAACAATCCTGCCCCCAACCTTAGGCTGCAATTTGCCTTCCTGAAAAAAAAGAAGTCTGTTTTGCGTTGAGAGCAGGATCTCAGTGGTGTCTCTGTGACTTGTAGAGTGCCAGCAATAGTGAATGAAGGTTTGAAGGTGCTTGGTTGTTTTAAACAAATTTGAGAGCTTGAGGAACCCTTTCAGAACAGCTGTACAAATGAGCTCCATGAATCTGAATACTGTGATTTCTTTTTTTTGTTAACTTCACCCCTGAACATTTTTTATGTTGCACGGAGGCAGTTCTGGTTCTGTTTGCTGGGCCCATCCACAGCACATCCCTACTGTCTGCAGAGTGACCTTCAGTGATGCACATGAGTGTATTTAGGATGAAAGAAGCACCAGGTAGCTTAAAAACCATCTTACAAGCTGAGTATAAAGACAGAACTTAACTGCTTTTTAAATTTTTTCTACTTTGATTATGAAAGACTAAGTCACTATTTATATATAATATTTAATGTCACTCAGCATTGTACTGTATTTAGGCTGTGTCCATCCAAACCAAATAGGATTTTTTTTTTTTTGGTCATAAGTGATAGAATTCCCTTTTACTCAGCTGGCCCAAATGGTGTTTGACCTGCTAACAGTTCATGTACTGTTGGAAAAAAATCGTGAGCATAGGGTAATAAATGTTCAAAGATACAAAGCCGTGAAGGCACAGTCCCAGTAGGGGGGATGCAAAAAACTGATCAGTTAACACTAGAATGTGCCCTGCTTAGCCAGCGATATGTTTAAGAGTTACTTACCTAAAGGGTGTTTTTTGTAGCTTAACTGCTGTCTAAAAGGTATATCTAAAAAGAACTTGGTGAGAGATTTTCCTGCTTTCAGCTTTGAAGGAGTTGAGATTCAGCTTTTCATAGTAGTGGAAGCCTGAAATTGGAGACAGATCTGCTCAGTAATCAAAATACTCCCCCTGCTCCTTTTCTCTTTCCTTTGTATGTGTTGTATTCCCCTTTCTAGCTAAGGAAACCTTATTGGTCTCCAGTGTCATTTTAGCAGCTGGATTAGTTCCAAAGGGTTTAGGCTCAGGCGACCAGCATTTGAGTCTCAGCAAAACTTTGCTGACAGCCACAAAATGTATGGCTGTGCCTCTCCAAACCACGATGTCATTGAGCCCAGCACTTGGCCAGTGTTGGATTGCTTGTATCCTTCATTGTTTGTGCAACTTTCCCATTATAACTTCTGTCAGTGGTGAGGTCAGATGGCAATGATGACATTCTTGGCATAGCTTCTTTTTTCATATCCTTAGAAAAAAATTATCCCATAGTAGCACTTAATTCAGTTTCAGTATTGCCTTATTTGTCCTATTGGCTTGATGGCTTGTACTCCTCCTCCAGCTACTGTGGCTACAGCCAGGCAAATGTCACAGGGTGGTATTTGCTGTTACTTGAATAAAGTTATCCTTGACCTCTCATATTTGCTTGTTGTTGAAGATTTTATAAGCAAATTTTTATTCCTGGTAAGGGAAGAAATGGTGGGAACATGGAATTGCACAAATTGCATTGGCAAAACAGTGTGTGCTGATCAGCGCAGCGGGAGGCAGGACAGTCACAGCAGGAACTGCCCACACACCCAGCCCTGCACATGACCCGGTGTAAGTGACGGGCAGCTGTGAGAACTGGTGTCTCATGGGCAGCCTTTGCTCACGGAGGCGCTGCCTACAAAGCACACAGGGTCATGCTGAACTGGTGGCTCTTAAACTGGAGACCTGTGAACTGAAACTCTTTCTGACCCGTAAATGGTTGCACCTTTATTATGATGCAATTATGATGAAATGGCAGACCTCAAAACTAAATCTTAATTCATTAAATCATAGGAAACCAGTGCTTTGGACAGGCTGTGCAGCAGCTCTGGAGGCACTTGTTCAAATGACAGAACACTGGAAAAATCTGTTCTTGCGTCATACTTGCAGAATTTCCTTCTTGAAAACAGTGACATACTGACTTCTAAAAGTTTGTCTTGTCCTTTTGCAACACATTGTAAGAACACTTGGCTGGGGATACACCAGGGAGTTCATGGGATATTTACAAACAGATCCTTTTATTGCAGTGAGCAGAAATGTATGATGCATCTGAGAGAATGCTCAGCTATTGTGTGTTTGCAGTGGTGTTGCCACCTTGGCAGAGAGAATCCATTGCATCTTTTGTGCCAAGCTGTAGTAAATTTAGGAAGGCAACCCTGCCGTTCATACCTTGTCCTAAAAAGATGCTCAACACCAGAGTAAATCTTGAGAGCTGATGTTGATGTTACAGCCAGTGCTCTGCCAGCTGCTTGCAGAAACTCTGCTACATTTGGCTTAGGAACTTGTGTCTTTGATACCAGATTCTGCAGTTGTTAATGTGTAGAGGTGTCTATTGTCTTTTAAAATCACCTGTTTTCTCGAAACATTTGCCTTTAGAACTGTCAGGATTTTCAGCAGGCTGCTTCCTTGTCTTCTCTGCTTTTTTATTACAAGGACCTTTCTGAGTCATCAGTCATGTATCATTCCATTGCCACAAGAACTGGTAGGAGTAGTTGCTCCCTGTCCCCTCCAGCTTATTTCACGTGATACCACTGGTTATCCAACACTGCATTCCCAAGCAGCGTTTTCATGACTGAGTCCTCTTCAGGTGCGTCACTTTTCTTTGATCCAAAGTTACAGAAAAGAACAGTCGCTTTTCTCATATACTAGAGGTGAGGTGAATAGGAGAGTGTGAGGGGATGGGAGGATGGAACTGCATTGGCACCAGAAACAGAAGTGGAGAGTCTGATTATTAAGACTGGTGGGAAAAAAAAACCCAAAAAGTAAACACCCAACAAACAGCACCTGGGGTTCAAATACTTATTGTCAATTTTTTGCAATATGAACTATCAGAGTTATTTGTTGGCATTGAACTTGATGTAAAGGACAGGATCTTGCTGATTAGAACTGGTCTTATTTCCAGTGTGTCTTGCCTATGTAATTTTCAAGCCCTTTAGCCCAATGCTAGATGTCACTAAATCTACTTTTAGCAATTTTTGATTGGTTAATTAATGTTCTTACACAAAAACACAGCCTTGCTGAAAAAAAGTGACTTTTTGTTTGTTTGATTCTTGGCTTATTTGCCCACCCAGTTTTATCATTCTCCTCAATGCTTGCCCTTCCTTATCACCGTGTATGTGACGGGGTGTCTGAGGGGTGCTCAGGGGTTTCTCTGTGGCGCTGTAGCTCAGTGCAGTGTGGTGGGAGCTGCTGGAGAGCACAGGGGGCTCCCAGGCCGAGCTGGGGCAGCTCCCTGGGGCGGCTGCTCAGCCTCTTCAGGCAGGAGCTGCTGAGCTTTCCCTGTACCTGCGGCTGTTTGTGTTTCCCTGGGACACAGCGCCGGCACACACTTAAAGGGGCATTTTTATGCATAAAAGTGTCGAAGGAGAAATGTCATAGAATGACCCTTTTTTGGTGTTGGAGGAGAGCCCTTGTAACAAGAACAGACTGCAAGCATTCTTCCATCTCTTACCAGCAGGTGTCACAGCAATGACAGTAAGGAAGAGAAAAGTATTTTTTTTTTCAGTTTCTAATAATAAAAAGACAACAAAAACTTTACTCTAAATTTGCAGAAATAGCTGGAGAACTTGTATAGCCTGACTTTTCTAGTGGATCAATCTCTTCCAAAACAAGATTCATGGCACATACAAGCCTTTGCAAAGTAAATATTCTATTTTTATTGCTTCAGTATCTTAGTCTGGTTATTTTCTTTCCATTTTCTTTTGCATGTAGCAGATGTTGACAAAGGTAACAGTAGGTAAAACAATTCCTTTCTTAGAGAATCTCAGCAAATGGCAGTGCTTTTTGTGGGTTAAGAATGATGGATAAACATTATCTTTTTACCAGGCAGAAAAAAGTGTTAACTTCCATTACTAGAGAAGTCTGTATGCAAAACTATGCAAGAATTTAAATACACAGGAAATCCCTTTTCTTTTCCATGGCCTTCCACACACCCTAATACTTTACTCACCACAGCAGTGGCTCGTTCCTGAATATTATTATTGTAAACTAATTGATTCCAAGAGAAAATAAAAGGGGGTGGGGGACGATGACAGCACAATGCCTGGAATAGCCTCCTTTCTCAGCACAGCAGCTCAGGGTGTCAGTGCCCAGCTTTAAGCGCCCTGGCGTGACTGCAGATCCTCTCGTCTGCCTTAGCCCATCAGCCCGAGCGAATCAGCCTTCAGCCTATTTGCATCTGAGAGGCGACTTGAACTGACAGTAGCGCAGAGCCACTCAGTCAATGGCTCATTGCTGGTGTCGGTGTGTGCTAATTATATACCGGGTAATCACCCCAGGAAACATGTGAGCAGCTTTTAAACTGCCCGTGCTATTTTTACCACCCCCCCGCTATAATTGCTGTGCGCTCAGTTACCCGCACTTCAGCCGCCCCTCTCCGCTGTATTTTTAGCTGCCAAGCCCCGCTGAGGGTAATGGGCCAGGACAGCGCTCCCAGCACGGGCTAATCCTGCGCTGGCCGCTCCCCGGGCAGTGCCGGGGGGCGCTGCTCCTTTTCTCTCCCGGCCGGGGGGGATTGCCAACCAAAGGCCACGGCTTTTGCTTCCCTGTTGAGTTCGGAGCGCTCGCACGAGTCGCTGTGCCCAGGGAGCAAAAGGCCCCGTAACAAAACTGCAAGGGAGACAAAAACCTTTTCCGTAGGACTAACACCACTGAGGTAAGATACAGGTTTTAAGGCCTGACTCTACTGTGCTTCTTCCAAAGCCACTTCCCGCAGTACTTCTTGATCAGCCAAGAACAGGCAAATCATTTAGACTTTGTAGGAATTTCACAATTATTTCAGAAACAGTTTAACTGCATCTTGCCCATGATAATATATCCTTTCAGGAGTGGAAGTTACTGTTTATGATGTGCTCTCCGAATAATGACTTCTGGAATAATTTCTCAAAGGAATCTTGTATTTGTCTGATTGAAACGATACTTGCAAATAGGAAAGCATTAGTGCTGTGCAAAGTGATGCTCTGCCAGCACTGCCGATCACTCCTTACCTATGTAAAGGGTCACTGTTGGTGGCTCTAAGCTGAGCCCCAAACTCTCCTCGGATTGTTCAAAATCACCACTCTTCCAGGGGGAATATCAAATGTCCCTCATTTTGTGTCACAGCTGAGCACAGCTGTTGTTAGCACTGTATTGCAAACAGGGAGTTTTTTCCCACTCTGCATCTGGATCTGCATTTTAAATAAATGACAATGCATTTGCATTATTTTTATTTATTTGAACACTACTATTTAAGAGCCTAAATGCAAGTTTTTCCCTTTATTTCTGCAAGTAGCACTGCAATCATAACTTACAAAAATGTTTAAAATACAAAATGTACATGAAATTACAATACAAGGCTCTGTAAACATCTAGAACTTAATCTTTATTGTCCCACATTTTTAAATATAAAACTTCAATTTGAACGATTTCCGAACCTCAAGGAATGACATCCATTTTGAGTATCAAAAATAGAGTTTCAAAGCTTTGTACCAGAACAAAACTATTATGTTATTTTCATTCTTTGGTTTAAAAAGGGTGGCAGTTCCCCTGATAACAGGTAGGATTTACTACAGAAATTCAGATTGCTAGTTCATGGTAATTTCAGAACTCCCCCTCCTCCCCCCTGGATTAATATGCTACCCCTTAATTTTATTTTTTTTTTAAACATTGATCTTTGACCCTCCTTATAGAAAAGCTACCTCATCATTAAGGCTTTCCTTCAGGATAATCTAAATTACTTAAAATTTTTGGAAAAGTACTCAGGGAGAAGACAGGACTTAAGGGCAAGGAAGTGGATGCCAACAAAATATCAACAGTTGTCGGGTTCTGTTGTTTAATTAAATTTGCATAGTCCAATAGAGATCGTGTGCTTTTTATATCACTAAAATTATACAAGATTAACAGTCTTTACCTACGTTATCACACAAGCTAAAATAAAATTAAGACCCTTGTATTGAAGCTTTTACAAGGCAAATACAAAACTGCTTTAGTATCCAAAGCTATATTTTTTAAAATTTCATTTTTAAATAGGAAAGCATCTCTATGTCTACAGGCATCAAGGTATTTAAAGGCATCAGAAAATTTAGTGCATAGCAACTCCGGATTGTTTGGGCTCCTATATTTTAGGTACAGTGTGAATTCCAGCTACTTGGAGAACTTGCAAGGAGAGTCTGTACCAGCAGGATAAAGGAGCATAAATCCCATACAGTATGAAAAGCTTTTAAGTCAGAATTCTCCTACAAACAATGGTTAATGCAAAAGACCCAACACATGAACGAAAACTGGAACATGCCTTGCCACCAGCACACAATCTGAAGACAATTACACAGTTTACAGTGTTGTGTGGTTTGTTTTTAAGGTGTTCAAAACGTAAATAGATGTATTTCTGAGCATGTGAGTCCTTTCTAGGATCTGTAATGTCAGTGAGTAGAGGACAGAGTAAAGCACCATTGCTGAGGACAATTACCATATCACACTTTCCACATTCTAGCCCTGCCAATTGTTTTCTGCAAATTTCAAGATTTGCACCACTGAACAGTACATTCACAAAAAGGATGCTTAAGATTCCCAGCAGGTACATAGTGGCCTTGCATTAAGTAGTTTGAAATAGTTATGAAACATCCAGATAGTAGCCTTGGGCTGCATTCTTAAAAGGAAGTACATGATAAAATTATAATTTCACCCTCTTAATGTATGTTCTTTTTAAAAGTTCATGATTCAGCTATTACAGAGATGTGATTACAGCTACTGTAATGGTATTGCTTGGGCACTGACTTCAATTCAGGTGTAACGTTTTGCCTGCAAAAGGCTCAATGGAAAGTCTTCCCCAGGACTATTTGCCAAAATGCAACATCAGTAGAGCCTGTTTCCTGCTCCAGGCGTTGTAACTCAGCTCTGCTTTCCACTGTCAGACTGTTCTACTGCCACTTTACAGCAAGAGGCACGTGCTCCCCATGTGTTCAACTGCTAAAATGTCCAGGTTTCTGAACTGGATCCAATGCAGATATACTTTCTAATTTTCTAATTCTCTGAGTTAATTAACTCTTATTTTTTGTTAGGGCATCATGGCTCACCCCAGTGAGGAACTAAACCAAACCTCAGATGTTCTGAGGTTCCGTGTCCTTCCAGTCTCACTTTGCCGTGACTGGTGTACCCTCTGTGTCCCATGGAGGAAAGCTCTGTGACAGAGTGTCTTCTGGGGCAGGGAAATGTATGTGACACAGGCAGTTTCAGATCCTCTCCACAGTGTCTAATTCTGCAGGCCTGAGATCTTTAAGTAACTATGTAAACAGATTATTTCCAATTTATCAGACCATGTGGGTAAGGGAGATGCATCCTTGGAGTGCAGCAGAATTCGCTGCTGCCGTGGTGAATCTTGTGTATGTCTTTGGTAGCTTCTGCTTCACTCCTTTACAATTCAACATGGACACTACCAGACCACTAATTCACAGTAAATTACTTTTTAGCTAACTGACATTTATAAACAGTCAAAATTTAAGCAACTGTCATTGTCATCTCCTTAGGACTTCCAAGTGGCATGGTCAGGCATACAGCATATAAAACATACAGATGTGACCAAATGATTTATTGCATCAAAAGCTTGAATGCCACTGAACTGGTGATTTCAAAATCATATTCTGCAGGGAACGTTTAGATCCTCAGCAAATATCAAATTTTCTCCTGTATCTAACATGGCTTTGATGTTGCTGTTCTTTAATCTAAAATCCTACTGCTCAAATTTGATTACAAATGTAACTTTCTAAGAAAAAAGCTATTTCAAGAAGGAGCCTGTGCTAATAAAGATCAGGAAGATTATCCACAAAGTTATAAAAGTTAAATTTTGGAATGTAATTTCTATCCCAACACTTTCATGATGGAATGGTCTTTTTGCAGCCTATCAAGTAACATTTTCAGTTTATAAACAAGTGCAGATCTACATTTGGCTTTGCTTCCTATGAATCTAAGAAAGAAAATACTACAGTATTCATATACATAGTAGCTTCCATGGCATTGGCTTCAGATGACAGGTATGATTTGCCACTGGAAGATCTTATTTAAAAAAAATTAACAATAGAAGCTTTAAAGGCTTTCCAAAATGACCAAAAGGTGTTACAAATCATCAGTTACAAACTCTACTAGCTCTAAGGGAAAGCAGCACACTGAAGATGTGCATGAAATCTTTTTCCACATTCAGTACTGTGAATATTATAAGAGCAAACTAACATCTCCACACATCTGAAGCACTTACAATATAAAAGTATTCTATTTAAATGCAAAAAGCAAAGCTTGTTTGTAACTTTAAAACAGTTAAAATATCTGGTGTAGATTCTGTGTGTCCATTTTAAGAAGTTTCTTTACAGCATCTGAGGAACTATAATTAAAATGCTCTGTCTCTACATCAAAAATGTAACCCACTAAAAGGGCTTTGCAAGGATCCACTGTTCCAGTTCATAAAGGCCACAGAGTTGGAAGCACAGTAAGTCTAAAGAGGAAGAGGATGAAGAAATATTCAGAGAAGCTGTGAAGTTTTCATGGTGTTCAGTCGTTAGCTTATCCGTTACTGGATTCCATCAGATATTCTTGTCTCCAGAGACCCAGGACACGCACGTGCAGGCTGGCTGGCCACTGCTGTTCCATGTGACACTGAGATCTGTGACATATCTCTTCCTATGATCTCATTCACTATAAAAAAAAGAAATAATAAAAAGTGACTGTTTTTATGCTTTCCAAAAGGCAGAAGTCATCAGTATATCCCTGTTAAAAAGAAGTATTTCAGTGCTAAGCCTTGATGCTGTTAAGTAACAGAAGACGAATGAGGAGCCTGGTTTCAGAAACAGTCAAGCAAGGGGGGGGAAAAAAAGCTTCTACATTCTCTTATTATTCTACATGTACTTGCATAATCCATTCTGGAGAATGCCTAAAACCCTTGAAGAGAAAAGGCACATGGTACTGATGGTACTGAAGGGCACAGCACAGCCGGGTTACTGCAGGTTTCCCCCAGAGCTCCTTCTGGTCAAGAGCGTTACAGGCACAACAAGTAACTAACAGTGCCTGGCTCTTCAAGCTACTTACAGAACTTCCTCAGGACTTGGATTGGGGTTAACAGAATATTCTTTTTAAACACTATATACCTGTTTGATGGGCCAGTTTTCTGAATACTTGCATTTCTGAAACTGCAGTAACTAAATCTTCTTTTGTTATCAATTTTTCTTTAACTAAGAATTAAGATGGACTAATATGCAGGTCAATCAGTTTGTGTGTCTGTGTGTATGTGTCAAATTCAGCAAAGTTTAATCAGGTAGTACTATTTAAAAGTAAGGGACACCTCTGTGTATGTGACAAACTAGGACCTAATTTATCAAAAAATGAAAATTTTGTTGTCTTACTTTAAAGCCTAGATAACTGATTGCAGGACACTTATAATTATTTTAATGGATGTGATATAAATGTCCATTTAAAAAAATGCACATTGGTAATTTTACCAAAGAAAACTGAATAATATTCTAAGTTGAGATGAAAAATATCACATTAAATGGTAATGAGAAATTTTAGATAAATATTAGATTATAACCAAAATCTGAAATATTAGTTAATTGGCAGAAGTGATCAATCCTGCTGTTTTCTAGGACTGAGTGGCAGTAGGTTACAGTATCTCTTACTCAGCAAGACTTTGAATATGCTGAATTATAGAGGCTTTTCCTTTATTGCTGGCATGAGTTTGCTTGGACCTTCTATAAACAGTCATTTAATGGGATCCTTTTGTTGAGTAAGGACCATTCTTAGTAATTAAAAGAACGTTTTGTTCTGCTAGTAAGCTGCTTCTATTGAAAATCTTAACAGATTTGGAACCCAGAGTTTTGCTATTTTGTTCTCCTTTGGGTAACTGTACAGAATGGTGTTGATAGGCTTCACCTCCCCTCTTGGTGCTTCCTTACCCTTCCAGAGCAGGATTTAGCTTTTCTAACCACTGCTGTCTGGTAGAAGCATAACAAAATCAATGTACATGTAGTGTAAATTGCTCTTGCTGTTTATAGCGTTCCCCAGGCAGAGCATTGCCTTTGGCAGCAGCGGGAGCGTAAGTGGGTCTGAACAGAAACGTGGTCATATTTGAGTGCACTCAAGTCTGTGTAACTTAAGAGAAAATTCAACTCTGAGAAAAGGTTTTGTCATGTTCTTTTAATTTAGTTGGGAAAGCTTTAAAACCATCTCATGTCACAGACCTGTATGTAACCATGGAGGAGGCATTTGTTATCTCTGAGTCGATCACTGGCAATGGTTTTCTCCCGCATGAATGCAAGGACAGCTTGTTAAACACCCGTTATTGCAGCCCCAAAGTTCAAACAGTTCAGAGAGCTATGTAAAAGCCAGTTCCCTCAAGCATTACAAGATTTGCAATTTATTTGCCTTCAAAAAACCCCTTTAATTCAATGAGCTTAACTGGCACTATGACACTGAAGATTGTGTGACTGCAGGTAGGGTGCTTTTCCAAGTATTTTTATTAGGCCTACACAATGCAAAGGTAAACATCTGCTAAAACCCAAGACTTTATTTTAAAGCAAAATGTAGATGTTCATTTATAAGAACTATGCTCATCAGCTTCTGTCAGGGCACTCAGCTCACTCTAACTCTAACCCGACAGCTCCTGTCCACTGAACGCTGCTGAGCAGTTGGTCTGTGCAAATCAAGTATTGCAGCTGTTCAGCACTGCTGAAATTTGATGACTGGTACAAAAACCACATTGAAACAAACTTTTAGAAGTTCAGAATTTTGAGAGTTTTAGACAGTTATTTCCCTTAAGTTTTCATGGATGATGTGTATCTGTACTGGCACCATCAGCACAACCTGGTCTGTACTGCTGCAGTGTTTTGTAGTTCCCACAGGCCAAGGTGTTTAACTGAACAGCACGTAGCCATGTGGCATTACACTTTCCTTAAAACACATTACACTGAATACAATAGTTGGTCACATGGTGTTTTATTTGCCAAACTTCTGTATAAGTCATTATAGCAAGTATTAAAGCTACGGCTTAGTTTTGTTGTTTTGTTCTAAATAATCACTGATTTGTTTGCAAGAAGCTGTTTGGTAGCTCAGTGCTTTCTCTGGCAATGCTTTTAGCACGTGGTGAATAAGGATTTATCTGGTTTATGTGGATTTACATTAGAAACATCCTTTTCTTAGGGAAATGCAGGATCTTGTCTTCATCCCAGCAGAGAATTCTAGTAGAGAAGCCTTACTTGCCCCAATGGCTTTGTTAGGATTGCTAATTTAGAAACCCAAGGAGTATGCAAGTGTGCATTTTAAAAAAAAGTAAGTACCTAACTCAGTGTTCTGTCAGAGGACCATGAAGGTCTCAGGAAAAGGCCAGAATGTTTTTACTGCTGTGTCTGGCCAAGGTGTTTTCTCAGACTGTGGCCACCTGACTAACACACCTTCCTATTTTATCCTTTCCACAAGTGTCCAGTTCAGCTGTCTGGAACTCTGTAAGCAACAAATGGGTGGGGGGAGCCTGCAGACCAGAAGACTGTACAGTGACTAGATGAGGTACAGATGATGCTAAAAATGCTTCAAAGAAAGCTGAACTTGCAGAAGGCAGCAGCTCAGATCACTCTCTAACCTTGCATGGTGAATATAATATTCATATAATACCAGCATTATTGTAATTAACTTGTCTTTCTGACGGGGAAAGGTATAAACTAAACTAGTTTAAGATATAAATAATATAGTCAGTAAGAAGAGATAAAATCCTGCACAGAAATGTACAAGGCTGAAGGTGAAATCATACAGCATTTCCTTTTTGGTATTAATAATTTGTGATAGAGAAAATTGTATTAAACAGAACATATATATGTATAAAACAGAAATCCAAAGGTTAGTATTTGAATGCATAACATGTCAACTCTTCCACAGAGGGTTAACCACAGACCATTTGTCTGTGATTAAAACTGAAAACTTAATTCATGAGTATAAACACAGGTTTTCTATAATATTGTCTAGCAAAACTCAAGTTCTACAGGTGGGAGAGGAAGTAAATTTCAACCATTCTGAGAAAGGACAGAGCTCAGTCTATATTGCTGATGCTTTTCAAATGACAGAAAACGTCTTTCCTGTACTTTCAAACCAACAGTTTATCCCAGCTTTCCTGGTTTTGACTATGGGCTGCATGGCTACACTGTCCTGGAAATATAGCTAGAAAGATTTCATATGCCCTTCTACTTAACCTTAAAAGCCATCCAGTTAGCAACCAGACACTGGGAAAGCAGTAGGCATGGCTGTCTTAAACATGGCCTTGTTTTCATCACATTTCCTTTCTTCAGCACAAGTTTTGAGGCGAAGGCTGCAGAGCTTGTTTGGGATTCACTACTATGGATCTCAAGAATGTTTTTCAGGTTCTCTGTGGTCTGTCTGCCAGGTTCATGTGTGTTGTGTAGCTTATACTTTTGTTGTCTGTTTGGAGAGAGCCAGTCCCATGAGACTTTAGGTGGAGGTGAACAGTTGTGGGAGTAGGACCTCAATTCTTTCAGTCCACTGCCTTCTCCCCTGCTCCCCTCCCATTAAATGACTGGCTGTTTGATATCTGTGGTACTAGGTGTTCTCACTGCTGATCCCATACCTTGAGCCTCTACTGTCAAGGCATGAGGAACCAGAAATCTCTTACATACTAAACAACTGCAGAGGCTAACTAATATTTAGTAGTCATTTAGTACCTACAGATCACCTAAAATCATTTTGGATGATCAGTGTTGACTGAGTGGAAAACAGCAAAAGCATTATCAAATGTTTCCTGTGCTTACACTCCAGGTCACTAATCCTGAAATAATGACTGGACCAGATCACAAGAGAGAGGGGTGGCACACACTGTGTACATGTGTGGCATGTTCCTCCACTACAGCAGGGATAACTGCACTTGGAAAGCTTGTTTGTCAGATATGGCTCAGATCAAAATGTAATACAGCTTTTTAATTTTTTTTTTAATTGGGCTGTGAAATGGAAATGATTTTAACAACTTTGTCTATTTAATTGACCTCTTTGGCAGTTATCCCAGATTTCAGAATTTCAGCTGTTACTTTATTTGCAATAGTTTCACCTTTTCCTCTCCTACTATTTATCTAGAATGTAAGCTGGCTGGCAAATTTATACTAACAGTTAAAAATAGATTGTGCAGAACAGAAGTTAACGTGGTGGGGAGAAAATCTGCTGCAGACAGATTAGACTGGCCTGGTCAATACCAGTGATACCGTGGGTGTTGTATTATAAAGGGTTTTGTGATTTCCCCCCCCTTTCTTCTTCCCACCCTGTGCTGCATTGAAAAGCTGCCCTGAGAGAGCACTGACACTCAGGGGGAAGCTCAAGTCCCTGTTACCTTGCGAAAAAATTCACAGTAACCTCAATATTGGTGGAACAGAGTAGGAATGGGTCTGACTTTTGGATCTGCTGTGGGGCTGTAAAATAAGAGCAGCCACTTGTGTCCTGGTTCACTGGGTTCTTCTCCCTGTTCTCACTTCCCATGGTGCTGTTTGCCTGGGTGCAGCCCCTGCTCCCTGCACACGTGGCAGCAGCCCAAGCACAAGGCCTGCCCTGCCCTGGTCTCTCAGGCCCAGCACTTTGCCTCTGGCTTGCTGAGGGTTTGCACTGGGACAGCTGCAAAGCCATTGCTCCAGCTGTTTGTGCTCCACAGCCAGACTGCTCAGGGACATCCCTTAGAACTCGGCAATTTGCAATCCAGAGTTTGAAGATAAACTAAAATTAGGTTGAACAGCTCAGCCATTTGTGCAGAGCTATGGGTGCTGATCTTATCAGCTGTTCCAGTGCTGACCAATCCCTTGGGAGAAATTCCCACCTACAGAAAGTGATTCATATTTGCTGATTTCAACAGAACAAAACTCTGGTGTTATGAAGCGTGACATTCTCATGAAAGCTGGTGATCTTAATAATAAAATGTTGAATATTTTGTTTTGGATGAATTTAAAAAAATTTAGAATAACAAGTTCTCTGAAGGTGTTTTTTAAGTGTTTGAAGTTCTAACATCAGAAGTAAAGGCATTATCTTTTTTAATCAAACACCAACCAAACGCCATTATGCTTCTGAATTGCTCTGTACTTAATTCCCCCTCACTAAGCGACAAATATTTCGTACTGGAGCAAAAAAGGAAAATGTAAGTAATTTCTGAAAATAAAGGTCTTTCCAGGAATAATTCAAGTAACCTCCTTTTCCTTACAGAAAGCTGGCAATCTATAATCAGCACCTATACTTTCTACAGGACAAATGAAGCTCTCTAATAGGGAGTTACTAAGCATTTTAGGTTTTTCCAAGTCAAAAATACTGCCTGAAAACCTCCATGGAGAACTATGAACAAACCAGTTCAGATTACAAACCATTAGGTCTGTAATGGGCAAGAGCAGAAACATAGGCAAAACACAATGATGCTTCCTTGGGATGTTCCACCAGCCTCCAAAATGTGTTGGTCTTAGGGAATTCCTGAGTGGGAGACAGTATCTCTTGCAATGAATGGTCTCATTTGGCTTTTTCTCTCTGGGGTCTTTAAGGTCTGTGCAAAATTCTGTCAGCTGCAACACTTTGTGACAATAGGTTCCAAAGCTTAACTCCTTAAAGCTGTAGAAATGCTTTTTAGATGTGCTGAACTTGCCCCATGATTACTTGGTGGACACTTCTTATTTTTTCTTCCAAGAAGCATCTTCCACTACCTTTTCCGTGCCACCCACTCATTTTATTATACTTAGTATATCCTCCTCACTCATTTTTCTGGCTGCAGAGTTCTAGCTGATTCAACAGATCTTCTGTTTCCAACCTTTGGTCATGCTAGTTGTCCTTGACCAAGGCACCCCCCAAAACAAATGCTATTAATCTAATTCTTTTGTGGCATTGGGGACAGGATTTGGGCACATAACAGATCTACAGAGTAGCACTTGTTTATTTTCTGCTGCCTTCCTAAACATTCCTAGCATTTATTCAGCCTTTCAAGACTACATTTAACACTACTGAACAAATTTTCACAGAATTGTCCATTGTAAATTCAAGACAGCTTTAAATGAGAATAATTCAGAGAGACTGTGACTGTATGTATGATTAGTGAAGGTTTTATTCTTTCCTTTACCCTAATTTCCACTTTTTCTTTAGCTACCTGATTTTCTTTTTTCACAAGGTCTTCCTGTAGAGGTTTTTTGGTTTTCATCCCTCTGAATAGCTGAGCAGCAGCAGCATCACATTTACCCAGACTCAAAATCAGACTTGAGCAAGAGGTTATACACTAGATAGCTCAACTGTTGCTTACTCTTTCAGAGCTGTTGTTTGGCATGTCATCTGCTTGAGGACAATTGTCACTCTCACTATCTGTTCTGAAACCTTTTTACCGACATCTTACCTTGAGACAGGTCCTGCAACTTGTCTCTTTTTTTCAAAGGACTTTGGGCATGAGAATCTCTAGTTCTTCAACTGTGAACATCAATACAAGAAACTTTCTAAGATCATTTATCTAATTTTAGCTGAATAACTGATTTGACATCTGTTGGCCACGTTTCACACTTAATCAAATAATCTGTTTTCTGCATTTGGAAGCAGCTTGTAGTCTCTCTCACTGCAGAGTAATTGTACACTTAATCTGAACCTTCATAGTTTGCAGACTGCTTGCAACTATTTGACACTTTTGACCACCTATTATATCTTACTAAGTTTGACTGTGTTCCTGTAGTTCACCTTTTCAAGTTGTCACAGCCTGTAATGCTGAAGCTGCTGCAAAACAAAACAAAGATTTTTTTGCAAGCACTTTCTGTATGCTCCTTTGGACCAAATGAAGAGATGTTTCCCCTTGTGGGTTCTCCTCATGACTTAGTACTCCACGCAGCAGTCATCACACTTACCGGTTCTATAAAGGATGACTCAAGTATTTCATTAGTTATTTCCTGCCTTTGCAGATGCTCTGATCTCCTGAGCACACCAGTTCCAGTTGCTCTCCTCTTCAGCAGTATCATTTAGAAGCTATACTCTTCCTAATTTAACCCTGAGAGTTGGCTCTGTAGGAACTCTGTGCTAACAATGGATACAGTGAGCTCGTCTCATCTGACACTAAGCATTCTGCAAGGTACAAAACCATTCTCCTTTCCTGTGTAAACAATCTCCTGTATAAGCACCACACTGCCTTATGCCAAATATATAAAATACCCATCATTTTAGTTTTAAAAAATGCCACGTCTCTAAATTGTATTTGTCACAGGCCAGCATTTGTGTGTAAGCATGTTTCTCTCTAGGTCTGGATTTCTGTTGGTGTGTCCTTTTGAAAAGGACCTGTTGGTATACATTTCACCAGCCTAAGTTTGGGGGTTGCCAACCTGTGTGTTACTCTTTAATTGATGAGACTGTTATTTGGGGGTTATTTTATTATTAAGCTGAATTTTCATTTTTCAAGAACTCTTGCTCTTCAACAATTATTTTGAAGTTACCCGAGTCTGAGTTGCACAGGATGTAGTGTAAAATACTGAAATAATCTAAGCTATAACTTGTAATTTACTAAATGGTTTGCTGTTTCAAGATATAGGAATGTCAACTTAGTGTAGAGAGTCCTTTTTCTAGCTTTGCCTTTTTGCATAGGAACTACTTACCTTACTAATAACATTTTGATATGTAAGGAAAGCAGAACTAAGTTTCTTGAAAGATGGTCAAAGACCATGGTGATTTATTTCAGTTTCAAAGGCAAACTTAAGATCAGTCTACACACTAATTGTGTGAAAGTTTTATTAAGAGCTTGATTACTGTTACCAGTCCCAAATCTACTGTACACTTACAGGTCTTACCCTTTAAAATCTATGGGGAAAGCAAAACATGTTATAGGTGTTTATAATATATGTGTATATGTATATATATCGAAAAAGAAGGGACAGTATAGTTCTTTGGCATTTTAGGCATGTTTGTAATAAAGTGAAAAACACTTAAGTATAAACACAAACAAGACCAATATACCATGCATCAATTTCTAACATTAGTATTTAGAAGGGTTCCAGTGCATAATTATCTTGTTTATATGAGAAATAAAGAAGCTGAAATAATAAATCCAGATGTTCTTTCCCAATTACAGTGCACATTCAACTTGAAATCTAGTTATGAATCTCTATTCCTAATACTTAGATTGGTGGTGCATGCCACTGTATTCCAGCTACTTAAATTGACATTGCTTCATCTTTTTAAAAAAGAGAAGCATTCCAAATTTCTCAGGTAACTCATCTGGTCGCTCTTCAATCTTGCCCATATTTGGCTTAGGATTTTCATATCCTCTTCTGGTTTTTTCTAGATCCTACAGCACTCAGGAAGTTCTGTGGCAGCTACATATGCTTTGAGTGGAGGTCTTTACTGAATGAGTACACACCTGGTTCACAACTGCTGAATTTCCAACTATTTCAGAATACACAGGTGTCCAATTATAGCAATATTTCAGTATTACACAGCAGTTTTCACTTGTAGCTCTTAAGACTATGAAAACACTTTCCCCTTTCCTTTGTGCTCCAATTTCAAACATTGAAGCATTTCAGTAAGCAGACTCACCCTCTAGATTTTCCACATAGGAGTTGGACATGAGTGCTGAATGTTGAGTCCATTTCTCTGTTGAACCTGATGGCTGGTATTCCAGGTCAGAGATAAAACTGTCTGTGTCAGAGAAGAAGACAGACATAACTACTGACTGGACTAAACCAAGAAGTTACAGTTCACTCAACCAGGAAGTGATTTTCATTTTTCTTTCAACAGCACTAAATTTAAATACCCAGCTTCATTCACAACTACTGCGTATGTCGACATAAATCACTATTTGTAAGTTATCAGAGTGCTTATTAAAAACAGTATCACTTATCTCATATACTTAGTTACTTTTCAGTTAGCAGCCATAAAGGTAATGGTTAATATTTTTGGATGTCTGCCTAGTTGTATCATCATGAATTTTATACTACTTAAATTTTGATTTTAGTATTTGTGTTAGTTTAGAACATTCATCTGCTTTACTTACAGTGATCAAATTAAAAAGTTCTTGTGCCCCTTGACAGCAACTCCACTGAACAAGGTAGGCAAAAGTATACCAGTAAACAAAACCTTTATTGTTATTTTCTCTATCCCTTAAACCAAGGAAACTGTCCCTGTCCACGGCTGGTGGCTTCCTCTTTCCTTGTCACACGGTACCCTTTGCCCAAGGTCTGGTCTGCAGTCAGGCCAAGTGTCAGAAAACCAAGTACTATCTTGGCCCAGGGGGCTCTCTGAGACCAAGGCCATGTAAGAAACCCCCGAGGAAGTGAGAGCTGTGTTCCACTGAACCGCTTTTCCTGGAGGAAAAATCAGTGTCAAATAGTGTATTCATTACTTTAACCAACAAGTGTGTGTTTATTCAGTTGTGATTCGTGGCTACACAGAACTTACAATACTGTACAGGGTTGGATTTGGGTTTTTTTCCTGTGCAAGACAGAGATGCAAGTTTAGTAAATTAGGCTTTAACACAATTAACAAAATTACTCTGGACTCTGGCTAATTTGTGCCTTCTGGATAGAGGCACATGCTTCTTTTGCCAGCTCTGCTTAGGGGTGACTCCTGGGAAAATGAAAGAGTTTACTCTTACTTCATTCTGATATTCAAGCAGCTCAAATGACTTCTTTGGGTGACTTCTTATGCTTAATTGTTCAAAGTGTAAAGCTACATGTATTTAAATGGGAAGTAGAAAGCTTTTTCTGGGTTTCAATGAAAATGTCCACTGCCATTGTGAAGAACAGAGTAGATTATGGACAAATCCTTGTCAAATAATAGGAGATTAAGAAAGGAACATTTTCCCCCCCACCAATTATGGTAGGAACAGCAAGAAAGTGATATTTAAATAAAGATCTAATAAAACCAGGGAGATGGGCAGGAAACTGCCTCAAGATGAAACAAATGAACTTTTGCCAGCAACGCTTTTTCAAGGCAAAGCTTTCAAAGAGCAGACAACAAACACTGACGAAAAACCTCCGGAGAGAACAGGGCAGCTCATTAGCTCATAAAGCAACAGGCCCTGCACCATAAACACAGCCCAGCTTACCCAGTCAGGGTTATCTGTCACTCTAGCAGGGAAACATGATTCCGAGCAGTTTTTCTAATTAATTTCATACTTAGAGGGATTCTGTGGTTCTCGTGTGCCCTAACAAAGCTGCCAAGTGGTGAGTGTTTGCTTTTATCAATCCCTGACAAATTGTCATGCATAGCACACATAGCATGTCTCCAGCCAGCACCTTCAGGAACAAAGCATGCACTTGCCTTGGGCACACATTGCTTGTTTGTGAAATGTGGGAAGTGGTAAATAAAGCAACGGCCTTTTCAAGTGTGTCAAACAGCAGAAGGGTTTTGTTCAACACACACGTAAGTTAGATACAACTTGAGGTACCACATAAAAGCACATTTCTACCTTACAATTTCATAAACATTTGAAAAAGTTTTTTACTTCCTTAAGCACTACTAAAATGTTTTCTGTACCGAAAGAATATAAAACCAAAATTATAAAATTGAAACAAAAATCAAGAAAGCTGACACCCTGTAGGTCTGTTTAACTGATCAAAAATTCATATTTTTAGGAATTACCTCTTTGTCTTGGCTCATCACTTAAGAAAGACTAAGACATTATCTGCACCAGATTTGGGTCAAAGCAGGAAGTCAACTTAAAATCAGAGTTCTATTATGGGTACAGGCAGACCAAAAAGCTACTGGAGTTATACCATTTGTTTTTCAGGACCTCTTCCTACAGCAATCAAGTAACTTCCTTTTCTGTAGCACTGTCTGATTAAAAGTTTAGCTTGTATGTGTCTTTTATTGCTACTGAACTGAAGCAGGACCTGTGGGCAATGGGACTTAACCTAGAAGAGTACTAGTTTTAGGAAAGTAGCTCCCCAGAAATATATTAGAATACATGATTGCTTGCAGTGTTGCTACAGTCGGTCACAGAGTGGAGTGTTTGAATATAATCCACAAAAAGGAGTTGATACAATTGTACTTGTGTGTTTAGAGGACACATAAGTGACTTGCTCTATTGCCAGAGGCAACAAGGCTCAGTAAACCTCCAAGAGCATTATGGACAGACTGCAGCACACATTTCCTCAGACACAGGCCTCCTGTTGTCAAGTCCAGACAGAACTCTACCAGCTGCATTTATGTGAAGAATCCCTGCAACTACGTCACATTGCTTAGTGCAGTATATTTAGCCTGGGTTTGACTCCACATGACCAGCAAGTAATACAGTGTCAACTTTCCCTAACAACAAAAAAGAAGAAGCTGCCAGGCTATAATTAACCCTCAGTCCTCTCTGCTGTGGAGCAGCCACAGCTGATTCTGCTGGTTTGACACCAAACCAGCCATATGCCAGGCCCTGGCTGCTATGCAAACTGCCAAGGACAGGGGCTGCCTTGCATGGCACCATTCCAAGCCATAGGCCAGGCTTGCTTTTAGTAATTTCAGATTTAATGCCAACTTTACTAAGAAGTACTCATGTGGGGTTTTTTTAATTAACTGATAAAATAAGGCTGTATGAAATATTGGGTAAGTATAGTTTTCCTGTGCACACTCTGTTTGTTTATAGCTGTATAGAGAGGCTGCAGGTGCCTGCAGAGTCACAGCACAAGCTCTGCAGTGAGGTGGTACAGTAACAAATATCCTGTTCACATCTTGGTCATGATGTCACACTCTGCATTTCTGTATCCTGGTAAAGCCAACTCATTTAAGTCATGTTTATCCCCTTCTCTCAGCCAAGGAGAGAGATGAGTCTAACCCAGGATGAAGTGTGAGCCTTGTGCTGGAGCACACGTGCTGTGCAGATGAAGGCAGTGCTGAAATGCAATTTATACCAGGATAATTTCTGGAATGCCTGTTATCCACAGGACTGTTCTGAGAGTTCCACAGACAAGGCTAGAGGTTCTTACCCGTGCTGGGCATGCAGCAAGGTGCAACATTCTGCTCCATGTCTAGGAGACAGAACAAACACCTTGGATTTGAGATGTAACCTCAAGTTTGAGCTGCACCAGCAAGACAATAGATTTTTGAGCTGCTCTCCTCCATACTAAGCTAGACTCTTGCATTCACTATTTCCTGTGTTTCTGTAGACCTCAATGCTCCTTTTGGCAGGACACTGCCTTAATTAAGAATGACCTGTTATTGCATAAGTTTTAAATATACACAGAAATACAAAGTACATTAATTCTCCAACACTCTCTTATTAGTTACTACTTTGATTCTCCAGGAATAAAGCTTAAGGCTACAGTAATAAGCTACCTGTAAAGACGTACAAATTTTCTAGCCAAGATCAGAATGATCTGAGCTTCTCAGCAAGAGAATTTATTATCTACAGAGTTATCACAGAACTACAAAATGAATGAATGCTAATGGCTTAGAATTCTACATGGAATGTGGCTGACCAAACAGACATACTGCTTTATATACACAAAATGGCTAGGGGATTTCTAGTTATGATTTATAGTAAATCCACATACTGTATTTTCTAATCTCCAGCTTTATGTAATGGAGATGCAGTGAGTAGCAAAATGTAAGAGCATTAGTAGAAGGTCATCCCGATTTGCTGAACACAGCCTAACACAGTATCTTAAAAATGGTTAAATACAGTTGTACAGGCTAGAAATCTCATTGCTGTAGAAAGCCATGAAATCCAAGGTAAACTCTCTCCTAAACTACAAACCACAAGAGATTACATTTTAGATCAACAGTATTAGAATAGACCTAAATCTAAAACTTGACAGTGGGATAAGTAAACCACCACACTAGGAGCACTTTTTCAAAACAGAGTGGGGGAAAATTAATAACTAGACACACTCATCACATAACTAGACTGAGTCTAACTGAACAGCTTTTTTCAAGTGTGGAAGAAATGGCACCTTTATCAGATGCATATGCAGCAGAGCACAGTATGAATGATGGGTGTGGGAAAGGACAGAAATTACCAACTGCCTGTTCCTGTCACTTCAGCTGCCTTGTTTACACCTATTTGCAACCCTAAACATTCTACCGTCTATCCAGGGACACGTTGACCTGGGGTGCTGGGCAGAGGGCTGACCCACTGAAAGACAAGAAGGGGAAAAAAGGTCTAACAACACACCAGGGGAGAGAAAAAGCTGAGGGGACAAATAAAGTGCAAGAAGCTGCTTTTTATAATTCCAAGTTTACCAGTTTGTGCAGCCTGACTATTTCAAAAACCTACATGGAAAAGAGTAGTCTTTCAGAACACATTTGAAGTAGTAACATACAATAAATATTACTTTGAAATTGTGTTGTTTCAAATGTTTTCTGTAATCTAATTTGAATTTAGTATCTAGGTATCCCCATGCATTTTGATCCCTTGTTTCTTCAAGTGTCATGAGGTAGAACTACTACACTGAAATTCTGTAAAATATTTCTTGAAATATTTTCTTGGCAAAGAAAATATCTACTATTTTAATTTTGAAATAGTGAATGTTAGTTAAAAGAAAGAAGGCAGTTTATGCCCTTGGAGGTTTTTTTGAGTTTTTTGTTTACTTTTAGACTACTGATTTAAATATTTAAGTCAGTAATCCAGTTGTGATTTAAAGAATTTTTAATTGGGCTTGCCTTATTACTTTGAGACTTTTATTTGTCTTAATTGGCAACCCTTAAAAATCTGTTCCTTGACTAAAGATAGCTTTCATCATGTTTGATGTATTGGCTGGGAGAATACTTTATCAACATTCATTTATATATGTAATAATGCTTGGATTTCTTTCCTTAATTGTTATAACATTATTGTAGAATAACCTCTTTGCTATTTGTGTCTGGCTCTATTTGTACAGAAACTAAAATTCAATTATACACAAAAGAAAAAATTTGAACTTATTTTTTAAACCACAGTAATATGCTAGATCTATTATTAAGAAAGGGTTCTTGTCTAAACATGCCTTTTTTTTTTTCCTTAAAGCTGATTAAGCAGAGGAAGTATTTACTCATGTTGAGAGAACTGAGCAGCTCTTTAAGACTTTTGGAACAGCAGGTTTCAGACTCGACATCTAATTTGTATTTGCTGATCGGAAATGAAACAAAGGCCCAAACCCAATGCCCAGGCAAACATCACATGGCAGGAACATGGAAGGGAAAGGCAGGGAATCTCTCTGCCTGCAAACCTATTGATTCTGCCAAGTGCTAGTTTAGCATTTAAATCCCTGTTCAATTTTCCATAGAGGAAGAGTCTTGTTTAATCATCAGTTATCAGAACTTCTTTAAGTATCTATAACAATCATTGTTTTAAAAAAGAAATTAATAAAGCTGTGGCCATTTGACTCACACATGTATTGATTATACTTCTCTAAACTATTAGCAAGTGGCCATGCTTTAAGCGTGGCTATTACAGCTTTTCCTGTGATTCAACGTCTCTGTCAGCACAGAAACAACTCAGTAATTTCAGTGTGTTAAGCAAAGGAAATAATTTCTAAAAGCAACTAATATTTGTGATGTAGGGAAAAACATTGGCTTTTTTTCAGTAGACATCTATTTTAGTTCCTGAACGAGTATAAACAAACTGTGAAGAGCTCATAAATGCTAAACACTTCTGCTTACACTGTGAAGAGTCCAACTACAGTATTTACTTGTATTTTATTTCTACATCTTTTATTTGCAGGTGCAGAGGGAAGAAGGATGAGAAAAGGTAGGTTCTAACCTGACATGTCTTGAAACATTAGATTTCTTTCTTACTCCTCTATACAGAAGTAGAAAATGCTATTTTTTTGCAGCATGTTTCATAAAACCTTGCTCTTCTCTCCTTAGCAAATCCTTGACAGAATCAGTCTCTTCCTTTCTTTCCAAATAAAGTTAAGTTGATTGATAAACAGTGTTTCTAAAAAGAGAGCTTTGTTTAATTAAGTTGGCCATTGAACTGAAAGCCCAGCTAGATTGGTTTCTCTCATTTTCTTCCTACTACGCTGTGTCTTGAAAGGCATTTCTTACTAAATTTTATTACTACTGTCTGGAGGTAACAACAGCAAAGCTCCATTTATGCAAGGAGCTGGGACTGACGTGGATATTTAACAGATGGCCTACACTTAAGTCTTTATACTACTGCTGATGCAATTAAGTAATTCCTAGGGATGGTTAAAAAAAAATATCCAAACCACCACAGGTAAGGCTGCTGGAGAATACAGACACTAGTGATACTCCCTTCATCAATACCAAACACATTTTACATGCCTTTTAAGGCCAGGCCTTCTGTTCTTCCAGTCTTATTAGCATGACGTATTCTTTAAATTGCTTTGCATCTTTGCCTCAAATAGTCTGATATTTAGGGTGTGATGTTTCTCCTTTTTTCACTTGGTTGGACAAGTTTTGTAAATTATACTGTCCAAGTATTTAAAGTACAGACCTTTATAGCGTGTCCTTTGCACTGGAACGTCCTTGTTCCATTTATATTAAACAACTGAATTTCTCAAAAAGGTAGCCAGAGTGGAGAAAGCAAAACAGCCACTGTGAGCAGAGGTGCTGAGTGATGACAGTGTATCTTCAAGAATGTCCTTGCGGAGACTAAGACAGTGTCAAAATGCATGTGATAGATTTTCAAAACACTACCCTGCCCTTCCAAACTGGGACAACTCCAAGAAACAAGACTCCGAACTACATCTATGCAACTTAGATACCTTATTATAACTTTCACTGAAACATAGTAATGAGACAATCAGAAGAGGCTTCAAATGAATTCCTTGAATAGAAGGTGTCAATGCATAGGAGTTAATCCTCAAGCCTTGTTTTGAAACAAAATCTATGGGCTAATTAGACAAAATACTTGAATTGTATAAGTACAAATTTACAGCTGATATACTTAGCTTTAAGTGAGTTGTTGCTTTGGACACAAAAATAAGATTTCATTTTGATGATACAAATTTCCTTTTGTGAAGAGGAGCGTGTTCTAAACCAAACAACCCTCCCACACACAGACTTTGTACTTTAATGTAGATTATATCCCGGTATTAAAATATTATATCCACTTACCATCATCTAGTGTGATGTCTTGTAGTCCTATGGTCTGAAAATTCAGCTCTCGATCTTCAGGTTCCGGTTTAATGTTAATAGCTGCCCCGTCGGGTGCAAAGGGAGATGAGTCGCAGACGGAGTGGTGCCCCAGAGGTGACACGGTGCTCAGGGCCCCCAGGGCGGGGCTGGGGGCCTGCGGCGAGGGCTGGCCCGAGTGAGTGGCAGCCGCGGGCGGGGGGGATGAGGCAGGTCCTGAGCTCGGAGATTGGTAAGGCAGAGGCTGGAGCTGGGGGGAAGAAGGTCCAGAGAGCGGCGAATGGACCAGCGGGTGGGAAGCTGTCGGGGATGGGGAAGAAGTGGATGCTGGATTTGTAGAATGGTACGGGACTTGCTGCAGCTGGGGAGAAGACTGCCCAAGGGAGCACCCCAATGCAGAAGGCATGGAGCCCTGCCCAGCGCTCGGGCAGTGGTACCCCATCGACGGCAGGTGAGCAGACGACTGTCCTGAATGAGCCGGATGTGCCAGAGGGTGCCCTGCTGTACTTGACGTTGACACAGAACCTGGATTTGAAGAATGAAACTGCATTGGTGGTAGAGCTTGGCAGCTAAGATTTATCAAATGAGGTACAGCTGTGTCTTGCGGAAACGAAATAGCATCAAATCCTTGGCTGGAGGCAGAGTTCATAGGAAGACCAGACTGTCCATTGTACACATCATTAGACTGCATAGGCTGGTAGGAAGGCCTCACAGGAGGTGCTGATGTTACCTGAAAAGACTGAACCACAGCAGGAGGCAAAACATGACACTCTTCACTTGGACTAAGGTTTCTACCTTGCATATGTGGCAGGTGGGACACTGCCGAGGTCACCATTGCTGTGTACGGTGGCTGAACGGGACACACAAGGCTCCTGGGTGACGAAGACAGTAGATTGTCATGTGGGTGCCCTTGCTCTGGTGAAGGCAGCTGAGTGCGGATGGAATGCAGGCCCTGGACGGTGCTCGTGTGCGGCAGGGCCAAGGATGGAACAGCAGACAAATCCACCTCATCTCTGTGCTCCTGCTTCATTATAACTAGAAAAAGTAAAACAGTTTTACAATTCCAACCCAACTGTATCCTGTGATAAACATACATCAATTGCAGTTTAACAACCACAACAGCGCTGTTAGTGTTGTTGCTGCAATTTCCCTTCTTTTGCTCTGCTTTCATCTTCTTTGACTTTATGCCTGCTCTTTTAACCCAGAATAGCCAGAGAAACTCTCCCAGCACATTATCTTCCCTTCTAACACACCCTCCTATGCAGTGAATGTTTTTAAAGACATTTGCAACCCAGCCAGAGAAAGCCCAGTGTATCTAAAGGATGTATTTGTCACCAGAGAGCAGGGGGCTGCTGCTGAAAACAGGCAGATGTGAGTTCAGTATCAGGCACTGAGCAAAAGTGAAGGAAAGTTTTATCAGGCTTCAAGGTTTCCTTAGCCTCCAAGCAGGGCTAAAGGGTCCCCACCACCACGGGGAATTCTCACTGCTCTAAATGGGTTTGCAGTTCTTAAAGGAAAAGAAAGCAAGCAGCAGGCAAAGGAGCAGGCATTGCATGTCTCACAGTAACCACATTCTCATCCAAATAGGAGGGATTAAGATGTTTTAACTATACCTATAGTTAACATGCCCCATTTTCACTCCTGGCTAAGCTACAAACCATTTTCTCTCAGTAAGCTGCAATGTGGAAGAAAAAATATTTTGATCTTCCTTGTATCTAAATATGGGGGGGGGGTCGATATTTGAGAGGGGAAAAAAATGTATAAAACTGTTCTTCTATGATCTCACTGTCCTTCATGTCATCAGCAGGTTTATTTAAAGAGGAGATTCTGAGATTTATCATCATTCTCAAAGAAAAGTAGAATGCAAAAATTATTCTCTAGAAAGTGTAATCAGGAAATACCAGGATGTAATCTTAGTACTGGAGTTTATTACTCTATATTTCAGCTTTTTAATTAGACAGGCTTTAAAAGCTTTTTATAACCAATTCAAAGCTAATCTTATGTACCTGTCAAAGGGACAAGACTGTCTGAGCTACTTTCAAATGTCTACATTAAAAGCAAAATACAACTTCTGTATTTTTCATTCAATACCTGGTGTATAAGTAAAACGTTGAGACTGGCTTTTTTTCCTCTTGCCATTGCAGAGATAAAACTGCACCTGAACTGCAGCTGTAATGGTTTTGTTATGGTATGGAGGAACTTCAAGTATGATGTTTGCCTACAGGAAAGTTGAAACAAAAAAGTTTTACATCTCAAATGCAAATGAAACTGCTATTAATTACAGAAAAATTAAATCACTCATTGCAAAAGTAATGCACCTTAATATTTTGAAATTGTCAAGCTTCAAGTTTGTGCATGTTACATAGTAAAACAGCACTATAAGCAAACTTATTTGGAGACTTTTTTCTTCTTTTAAACACGAGTGCTCTGAAGATAATGCTTTAATTAAGCATCTAAAGGATGTTTTGTTTATCTGCTAGAGCATAGAAAAACTCTAGCAGTTAAAGAATTGCATTTTGGATCATTAAGCTTTTAAGAAAAATTTTAATGCACTGGGAATCATTTGTCATCTTTGCAAAATTATCTTAAGTTTCCTTTTTACAATTTTCGAATTCCTTTTTCATTGCTTTCACAACATGCATGCTATTTCCAGTTCCTTCAAAGCATCATCTTAATGGTTACTTTGCAGTGCTAAGCCAATTTAGAAGTCTCCAATTGTCTGTCTGAATTAGCCAGTGATCTACTTACTTTACTAAATGAAGCCTAAATTTCAGACCAATGAAAATGTCTATTTTCTCATTTTAAAAAAATAAGCTTTCTAAAGTAAGAAAAGTTGTTTCTCACCCCTTGACACTTTTCCCTAATTATTTTCCCTTCTACCTCCCACTGAGGTCGTCCATCTGTTGAGAGAAATTTACAAATAATTCAAGCAAAAGCAATTTTCTAATACATTTAAATAATCTTAAAAATACTTTAATACTTTTTATAACACTGGATATATTCTCAGTCATAAAGAGGCCGTTTAAGCAATAGACATATATTGTAAACAAAGTGTAGAGAGCTGCCTTAGGAGTTTCAACACTACAGCCATTGCAGTCTGACTGTTGGGCAGGAATCTGCATTTTAACCCAGTGTGCTGATTTCATGCAGTAGACTGAATTCCAAAGGAGGCAGTGGGCACTGTCAAGTGTACAGAGGGATTTTCCCCCCTTTTTCTGAAAACATTTTTGAAAGGTAGTTAAATTGCTACTCACACTTGTTACACACGCTGATGACTTGGGGGTTAAGTCACCGTGTGAGATGACATAATCCACACCTTTGTGCACTGACTCACAGGTTATATACATTTACCACAAACACCCTCCCCTGAACCCACAGACCCTGCAGTTCAATTATTGGGCAAGTTGTCTGTGCTGTGAGGGAAGCAAATCACCTGCTGAACCTCTTTGTGCTCTGACCTGGCATAACCCATATCCTTAACTGAGCACTCAGCTCCCTCTGTCCCTGCATTTCACACAGGTTATCAGGTCCGGCAGCAGCTTTGCTTCTATCAGAGGTGTTCAAGTTGTGTGGCAAAATACATTATTACATAACCCTCCCACTTAGGTTGTATTTGCTAATAAAAATAATACAACTCTCATTTAAACATGTCAGGAAATAATAACATGTAGAATTGCACTTGGTGTGCAACCTTTTACTTTTAATCATTTCTTTTTGTACTCTTTTCCCAAAAGTTCAAATCAGACACACGTCACAGCAATGATAATTTCAGCTGTCCAGATTTTATGTTCTCTATATTCAAGGAACAAATAGGGAAGAAAAGGAACTCTACATATTAAGACAATCCTATATTTTCTTTTTAAAACATCCTTACTTTTTAAAAATCAAGCTCAGGTAGTGAGTTTGGTTTCAAGAAAAAACAGAAAGACAGTATTTACCTTGTCCTTTTTCAAAAAATATAATTTTGGATTCTGGGAGAAAATTGGATCCTGTCACCACCATTTCATGGCCTCCATTTACTGAGCAGCTATTGATGCTGTACTTCTCAATCTGAGGAAGTTCTTGAGCAGATCGCTGAGCTTTAAAAAATATTAAAGAGAAAAATAATTAATCACAGTTTTTTCACAGTGACATTTATGGTATGATTCTAACTTGAGGAATCAGGGCTGAAACTAAAATGACCATCTATTTACATACACAATTCATATCTGTGTATGATTTATGTTTTTAAAATTATATTGAAATGACACAATTACAGAAAAGAAACCCCAAGAAGTCATGAATCCAAACAGTCTCTGTTGTTAGAGCAAATTAAATTTTCAGCTTAGGAATACTAGTTTAAAAATTATTTTGGCATTTTCTAGACAAAATTAATTCTAAGAGAAACTGAGATTGTTTCAAGTCATGCCTTGATTCCTCAGTGCAGCATTTAACAAATGAACTCTCCAGAAGTTCAGCTGTTCACTAGATAATGCTGTAGGAAGACAAGTGATAGTATAGACTCTTGTAAATCAAATTATATTAGTTCTACCTGGAATGAATATTTTTGCTGAGATGTATCAGCTGCCCCTGCTCATACACAGGAACTCCTAATGCTGCACTGAGGTATTTTGCCTCTAAACCTTCACGTTACCACTTGGCAAGTCCCATCTCCTTTTAAAAAATATATTAATTTTTGGTAATTGACCTCTTTACACACTTGTTATATATATTGCCAGAATGAGCACACTACTGACACGTGCAGAAAACACAAAGCAATCTTACAGCACTCCACAGGTATGGAAGCAGTCTGCAGAGACAAGACCTTCCCGCTGGGCTGTGGGATGTGAACTCGGAACACCAGGCGCACTCGGGTGTTCTTCCTCCCAATGTCCGTCTCCCCTTTGCGGAGCTCGATGTCTGAATTGCGAAGCTTCAAAATACCCGCACAATCGATGCTGGAGAATGGAGAGCATGGATGAATGGATCAGAAGGGAAATGGAAGAAAATGAATCAAACTATTGCCAAAGTATACTCTGTAAACCTTTCTTTTGTTATTTTTCTCCATGTTAGGCTATTTTAAGTGTTATTTAAATGTCTGAGATTAAAAGAACTGTTCATGTGAAAACAGCAGCAGGTACTCTGTTGAAACATTCTGTCTCATAAATACCTATCTAGCTGCTGCTTTTTTGAGCCTTTAAAATATTATTTGCTATTGCACATTGTCTAACCTTTCAAGTAAGTTATTCAACACAGTAAACATCATTTACAAAGAGCCAGTGACCTATATTTAGTTCTGCCTTAGGAAGAACAAGAGAATGACAAAATGTATCCATCAAATCCCAGCTCCCATTCCACACAGCGGTCAGTTATTCATGAGACACACATGCCTCAATCAAGCAACACAGATGCATGAGCTTTCCTGCCTCTCTACTCCTTTACTTCTGACTACCTAAAAACTGGCTTGTTTAGAGAGATGTGTCTATCTCAATCATGACCCATAATTGGGGAAAACATGCTATTCTACAAGACTTCCGTCACCTTTGCACAAGCAAATTAAAACCCCAAACCACACATAGCAACAGAGCAGGCGATTTATGGCGTGCTGTACCTGGCTGACATATTGTTTTCGGGGAGCAGTGGGATTTCCAACACCTTTGTGCTGGCGATGATGATCTCCTGGCTGGCTGTCGCGACGGTTTTGCCCGTGATTCGGTGCACCTGGTAGAAGGCGTGAGGCCGCAGGTACCGATCGTCCGCTGTCCCGATGAACATCTGCAGGTTCACCGGCTTCTCGCTGTAGCCCAGGAGCTGACGGGAGAGCAGATGGAACATGAACACATCAGTTGACTTCTGCTGCGTTTGTGCATGCAGTCCTTCAGCAATCAGAAAACTGAGGAAGGTAGCTGTCCCCAAAGACAAGTGCTGGCAACAATTACCAGAACAAATGGATATCACAATATTGTTGTTACTATTTTTTAATCTTTCAAAGAGAACTGTTCCATCTACAGAATTTCTACATTAAAGCTATGCTGTGTTACAGGTCTGTTTCTGACGTTGTTTTTAATCAAAGCCTAATTATCAATGTTACTAAGATGTACCTAGGTTCTAGAAATATTAAAATATGTGTGGTTTCTTTCTGGCAAAGAAAATATTTTAAAAACCAAAATTCTGCAAACGTTAATTCATACATCTTTCCTTTTTTAAAATACACATCTAACCACCAAAGCATTCAGTTGTCATACACCCACCTGTTCCTTGAGCTAACAGCAGGTAATTCTAGGCACAAGACATTGAAACATCAGAAAAAATAATAAATTGACTCTAAAATAAAAAGCTGGTTTTACGACAGTACATTGGTAACATTATCCAGCAGATTTAAGGAAATAAATGTAGGCAACAGTAACACCAGTTTCCTTTAGACACTGCAATTTTAAATCTGAAGCCTATAAAATATTTCTTATAAATCCATTTTACTTCACCTTCCTGTAATTGGCAGATTGATGTACACTGCAAGTTATATAATTTCTAAACTCCATTGAGCAAATTTACATTTCACTGACTTTGATATCAACTTCTGTTCAAAGCAGAGGGAGGGCCAGACAGTCATTCTTTAAACGTGGTTTTGTCACGTCAATATTTTTGTCTCTAGGGAGAGTTATTTGGTCACACAACAATATTATCCAAGCTCTTTACAGAACTAACACTTAAAACCCAAACAAAACATGTCAATTTAACCTACTTAGAAGAGTAATTTAATGCCAGTAGTCAGCAGCACAAAAACCCAGAGCACGCCCACAGCAGCGATCAGAACCCCCACTGTTGGTGCACTGCTCCTGGCAGGAAGTTTCTGTACCAAAAGAATGCCTGGTTTCTATATTCAAATTATGGCTACAACAGCACCTACCAGACCTACCGCTTTTATTAGAGCTTTCTCAATCAAGAACAGAAATTTGGTTTCTAACACGAGTCTGGAAAGTCTTTGTTTTGCCAAACATGTAACATCTTTTTGTTCTCCCTGGAGTTCTCAGTACAAACAGAGCTAAATCCAGCTAAAAAACACCCAACAAAGCAAACCAAAATAACCCTTCAGACACTGAGTGGAGACAGTCTAGATTATCAGAGTTGGTTCCCTTGTAAATAGCTGTGATAAACAAGCACTTACAAATGTTACAGTAGATAAAAAGAGCCTCCTGTGACCCTCAGGGTACTGACAGGTTTCTCCGTTCATCTGCCAGAAGTCAACTGTAAACTACAGGAGCACGACTGGACCACAAGGAACATTCCTCTCAGTGTTGTGATGACAGTGGAGCATAGGGACTGTTACATCAATTAAATACATAAACATGCACAAGTTCCTTTTTGTATTTGATGCAGGACTCCAATGTCCTTCCAAAAGATTTTTTTTTGTTAAATACCAAATGAACATTTTAGTATTTTCTATTAATCTGAATTACTTTAGGAGTTTAAAGAGGATTAGGGACATGTATTAATGTAGCATTTACAGCAGCCATCTTGTCACAAGTTCTCAACACTGTGACTCCACCATCCATTTTCCTCAGAGTTAAAATTAAATCTTAACACAATGGAATCCAGCCTAGATGTGACGTTAGTTAAATGTGTTCATTCTAATACTGGGAATTATAAAAATTACAAGCCAGACCTATTCAAAAATTTGACTAAGTTCCAAATGCGGTCACTGTGACAAAGCTAATTCCCAATTAAGGCTATCTTCCCCTTCCCAAACAATGGACTGTACACAGCAGTTCTAGAGATACTGGTGATGAGAGATAAGGAGGGGTGGTGGAATCCTACTTGTAAAACTAAGCTGGTCTGTCTACAGTCCATGGAGAAAACATCTTCTACAGAAGCCTACACAGAGCAGGAGTTCAATTTAGGGACATAAAACATTCCCCATGCCAGCAGCTGTACCATTACTGCCTATGAGACTCTATGGCCACGTACATTTGAATTGCTCAAAGCCATGTCTAACACTAGTTTTGGCTCCATGATTCTTGAGCAAACTCACCCCCTGTGCTCACCCTGAAACTCCATTATGGAATGGAGGGCCTGGTTTATGCAAAACACATTGTAGGAAGGGCAAGTCTGACACAAAATGCACACCCCACCACAGATTAGTTATATATCAAGGGGCTCCCAAGTGCATTTGCTGTAGGATGTGTTTGTGACACCAGCCTGTGTGCTCAAGTCACACATCCCTGCAGGACACTAGTGGATCAAAGGAAGATTTGTAGGTATGTTACTACAGCTCCAGAAGAAGTAAAAACCCCACAAGACCCACAGAGTAGTATCACCTTCAGTCAATTTTCTTCTGCTTTACATATTAAATGAAAGGAAATAAGATTCCCCAAGAAAACAACAAGGAAAATACCACAATGCAACAGAATACACTTCTATAGTAATTTAGAAGAAATCAATGCATGTTGCAATTCAGAAATGTATGAATAAGGCACCCCAAAAATTATCCATACTAACATCAGGACAAATCCCTGAAAATTTCACATATACTTAAAAGCCACGACACTGCAAACCAGTCCCAAAACAAACAGAAAGGCAACAAGGCCTCCCCTGAACTATGTCAATCAGATGCTTCCATTACAGCTTTGTCTCAAATGAATTGCTGTAAAGGATCTGCAATGATGTCCTCTTAAAGGTATTGGAATATACATAAACATGGTTAGGCAGAGAGTAGCAATACATTGACAAGGTAGCAGAGAATTCAAAAATGTATAATTTTGTATTGCAGATAATTTATTGCATTTATTCAAGGTTTAAAATAAAAGGAGAAAAAACAACGTAAAGCCATAAATATAACCAATGTGTCAACGTGTGCAATACATGTGGCAACTAAATAAACTGAGGGGTGGAGAAGAAGAGAGTGACTCCAACCTCCCACAGCACGGTGTAATTCAGGGCCCGATGGCAGTGATGGGGCCTCATTAAGAGGAAACACATCCCAGCCTTAAGCAAGCAATGAACAGGCTGCCCAGTGTCCTCGTGTTCCAACAGCCCTACTGACAGCAAAAAGCCAGTAAGCTTAATAGGCTGTGGATGCGACTGGGACAGCCTGACGTGCTAGTGAAACTCAGGGAGCTGCGGAGATTGTCTAAAGCATGTGGATAAAAACCCCTCAACATTTATTATACAAATTTGTGCTTTAGGATTAACATTTTCCCCTTAAATCCTGTGAAATAAGCAAGCTGACAATTCCAGGCATGCCAGAAATTCTGCAAGAGTAAATCAAAAATTTACAGTGTCTGTAATCAAAGATAAGAGTCTGTGGGGTCAGTGAGCCAAAGCTTCAGTAGAAAAGGATCCAATAGCTTGTAGAGAGGATTCCCTGTGCATTCCATGTAGTTTCTATTACATAATCACTCAAAGGCCCCAGTGAAACCAACACACTGCATAGCACCTTAGAATTAAAGGCAGCCTGTGTCACACCATTCCTGAGAACAGAGGACAATGCTGGCTGACTCTGTCAATTCACCTGCAAGTTCCTTCCCCCAGTGTATCTAACTAGAAGTGCATTCAGCAGTTTGCTGAAGGGTATCAAGGTATTCTGAAATCCATCCTATGGCTACTCCTGATGAAGCAAGCCTTGAATGTCTCTCCCTGTGCAAAACCTGTATAGTGTACTGGAGACTTCATCATCATAGGATCTGACCTACCTTCTGTCTCCTAGGAATGGGGTCATCTCTCCCCCAAAACAAAGATGGTGTTTGGAGACTGAATTGCCATTATTGATGCAATACCTGTCTTGTGAATAGTGGAGACTTACTGCCCCAAATCAACTTCAAATCAGGAAAAATGACCTATTTTGGAATTTAAAATGAATTCCTTTTAAATACAATTTTGTTCTCATTCAAAAAAAATGTTGATAGTTTTTAATTTCATTAACAGCAGGGTTATCAGCTCATCTGCTTTATGCACAATTCTGTATGTTGAACAGCCTAAACATTTAAGTCAGTAAAAAAAAAATTGCTAATTGTTTTTTAATGAAAACACCTACATAATTTACTTGAAAGAATATATACTGTGTTTTGTTCAAATACATAATGAAAACATGGCATCTGAACCTTTATTTCACCTTAGTAAAGAACACACAATACAGACAAATAAGAACATAGTGTCTTTGTACAGACCATAGGTATTTAACTAAACAATATTTTACAACCTACTGGCAAGTGCTGCAGAATCACCACCATGAAGATGTGTTACAGTAAGTCACTACAATACCAGTGTGCCCAGGAGTCAGTCATGGGTCACTTACAGACAGACAGTAACTTGAACTACTGCTTGAGCTCTCAGCAGACTTTCAGGCACACCTTCCAGCATTTATTCCATTAGTGTGCAGTCCTAGAGCTGCTCACTACAAACAAAAGTTACTGATTTTACTTCAAAAAAAGATATACCACTTTCCCAGGAGCAGCAAACAGTGTGCCGTAGACAACTAGTAAGTTACTGCACAGTGTCACTACTGACCTCTAGAAACCCTCCTCTGTAACAGAATCCTGATACACCACCCACTGCTCTGCTGAGGAAACTCAGCCAAGTTGTTTTTGTGTTTCTATATCGTTTCCATAGCAAAGGTCAGTGCCTGCGTAAGTTAAACTAAAGCTGGAAGGCTAAAGACTGAAGGTCACTACAGGATAAGCCAGAAGGGCTTCACGCCAAAGCACTTCCAGCCCTATTACTACACTGCACACAGGAAACTCCTGCGTGGCTGGACTGAGGTTACAGCTTTTACCAAGGAACTACAAAGCCACTTAACGAGAGAACTTTTGGATCATCCCGAAGTTGTATTTTATACGGTAAAAACATTCTTACATTCTTAATGCACCCCCGGAAAATCCTGTAAAAATGTGTAACACTAGATACTATACACATTGATTTGATCACTGAAGACAGCGGCATTTAAACTTGGAATTTTTGGGGGCAGAGCTGAGAACCTTTTCCTTGCTGAGGAAAGCAAAGAGGTCACATTAATTAAGAAGCATCAACCTGGGAAAAATAAACTAGCATTTTTCCAGATTACGTACAGATCATACTGGGGCCATATCTGGCTCACATGTCATTGGTTCCATGCTCTGATATAAAGGAAACCTTGCAACACTTGAAAAAGTTATGAGAAGACTTTTTTTAATCTCTAATACTTAAAAGTTTTACCTCCTCATCCCATCTTTTTTTTAAGTTAAGAAAGTTCTGCCCATGTTTTCCATTTATTGCTGCAGGTCAAGTAACACCAATCTCTACTCAAGCATAAAAGTTATTTATCCACAAGATGTCGTTTCTTAAGACCTAGGAAAAATATCCAAATGAAAATATACATTTCACAGTAACCAGGTAGTTATCAGACAGCACTGGTATACTTGAAAATAGTCTGTTTTTCTGAACCAAAGCATCCTCAGTTTATTTACAAAAAGCCAAACACCTAATAGGGTCACTGATTCCAGAATTCATGTCAGGGTTTCATATGCCTACATTTGCAGTCTTAGAATTTAAGGGAAAACATGGAACTGGGGAGGGTGAGGTGGTAATAGGGGAAAAATAATTTCATTACCTAAGGTTGATGCTCAACAATCAAGCAATACTATGATACCAATAACATTCAGATGGAGTCAAAACATATTTGATTGTATTTTAAAGGAATTTCCCCGCAAAATTGTCCAGCATTTATTAAGAAATTGCCATGTTTAATCAAACTTTCACTGGGAGTAAATACTCAAGTTTTATCTTTTAGGTGCCTTTTCTTGCTTGCTAATTGAAGATGAAGATTTGATCAACACTTTAGTGCTCCTTTGCGCAATTAATTCACTGCTTATGGCATTACTGGATTGGTAAAGTAGGCTGATTAGAAAGAAAGCTTTTACATACAAATAGCCCTCCCTAAAAATAGGGCATAGTCTTGAAATACAAGGCATGTCAGGGGAAAAGTTTGGGATAATCAAGCCTTGCATTCACTGAAGTTAACAATCTGTGTTCACCAAATGCTCCAGTATCTATATAAATATCCTCAGTTCAAACATAAGGAACAGGGAAGGAAACACAGAGCTGTGTAAAGAAGTACAAGCTGGAGATTTCCTAGGCTTTTCAACACTATGATATGAAAAGCACATTGTAACTAATTACTTCCTCCTTGATAGTGTCACAGCAGCTGGATGCATTTCAGGGACTTGTGGATTCCTTAGAACAACCCCCATAGGTACAAGGTAAGGAGGGCAAAAGAGTAGAACGGAGGCCCCATTCTAGAGGGTGAAAAGAAAGATAAAGCTGTTCTCTTGAATTAGGTACTTTCTCCTTTTACTTCAGAAGACTGTCTGAGCAAAGATATGGTATAATTCACCACAAAACCTAAACAATCCTAAAGGAACAGAAACTTCATTGTTTGAATTTCAGTCCACTTTGAAAGTAGAATACTATTTTATTTCTTTTTAAAACTTAAAGAAAAAAGCAAACCCAGCTGTCTAAACGTTTTGCCCTCTGAGACAAGGGAGATGTGACCCACAAGCCTGAAGTCTTTTGGACAGCAATATCAGAGAGGCACCAGAGCAGAGCTTTGAAGAACCAAACTTTTTTCTACAGACATTTCTCCACAGGAATTTCACTTTTGAGTGGCGTGCAGTGACTTCCCTAAAGAACTGGGAAGATTGTTGGGTTTAAAAGCTGAAGGGCTGTCTGCCAAGCTGAACAGCACATCCATCAACAATGACTGGGGAATAAAAGCAAGGGATGACAAGGATCCAAGGGCATGAAGACGAACATAATTTGAAACAAAAGACACAATGACTAACACCACTGGTACAATTTATCATGAATTTATCAACAAATGCATTTTGAAAAACTTGACGCAAACCCTACACATGAAACAAAGAACCCAAAGTTCAGGGAAGCTACTGAAAGGCACAGTGACCACAGTCATCTCTTGCAGCCTTGCAGGGGGCAGCGAGTGTGGACCCATAATCTTCAATGGGCTGTTTCAGAGAGACTGCAGAAAGGCATGGAAGAAAACACCGTTCAGATCTATTAGGCAATGTCCCAGCCACTGGCTCAGAAAAGTCTTAACAGCTCATGGGATATTCTTTTTTTTATTAATTCATTCTGATTCTGCAAAGGTTATAAGGTTACAAAAAGTTAAATGTCTGATTTTAATATTAAATGTTAAACCCAAACATCTACTTCCCCTTCCTGAAACACATTGTTATTTGATGTACCTTTCCATCAAGAGAGAAGGAAAAGCATGCACATGAAAAAAAGTATCTTTGTCTTTTGCTAAATAAACTTATTGACTAGACTGACTCCAAGACTTTAAAATAGTACAGACCTTTGTGATTGTGCAAAAAAATAGTGACAGATAAAAGGAACAAACTTTAATAAACTATTAGGTAGGGGCACAAGTCCAACTACAAACATTTTAAAGGTCATCACAAAAACAAATGGGTCCTGCAAAGGACTAAAGCAAATAAGTAATTGCAAATATCGGTGCATTATTGGTCATGGTACCACCACGTGTTTACACAACGTACAGAACATTCTTCAAGGTATAAAACCTGGAATTTCTGTTTCTGAAATCTCACACTTTTATACACTCACTGCATGCAGACAGGATTGAAAGTGTTTTACATACTGCCTTCAGGCATTTTTAAGGAGTATTTTAACTCATTCCTATCCCATTCTATGCTATATAAAAAAAGGATATAATTTAATAGCTAAAATAGTGTTAGATTAATTGTCGAACTTTACACAGTGCAGAATTGCCAGCCACATGTACCCAGCCATCACACTGTCCATCTGCACTTTGTTCTACTACACTCTTGGGAAAAAAAAGCCCAAACCAAACAAAAAAACCTAACCAACCCACCAGCACAAAAAAAAAAAAAAAAGAAATAAAAGAGTGCTATTCCTGAAATACCAACTCCACATGCCAATTACACTATGAACAGTTTTTGGACAAGCATTTCTGGGATAGAAATAGGTTATTTCTACATAACCTGTAGAAAAAACTCCAGAAATTGGTTTTAAATTAGAAAAAAAAATTTAGTAAACATATGATACAGAAAGCAGATGACTGTCATCCAGTGTGCCATTTTTACTGTTTTTCATGCCAATTACTGCATTTTCTAGATTGAGTACTTAAACATATAGTAGATGCATCAATATGGCTTTTGCTCTCTATTTCGGGGATTCTGAAACAGAAGATGCCTAAACAGTCATCAAATTGTTCTTGAAAAACATGTATTTTTAGAATCTCATCCAAAGGTCAGTGTTTTTCCCAATACAGCCCATTACACAGTTCACACAAGAGAGACTTATCTTCTGCCTTCTACATTTACTGGCAGGTTGCTTCACCAAACAATAATAGGCAACTACAGCTGGGATAGAGCCTGCCTTCTGCTTATGGACAAAATAAGGAAAATTGAAGACAAAAATATAAATTATTAAGAGTGAAAGGCAGGAAGAATGGGAAGGGTCACTAAACACAGAAAAAGTGCTGGTTATTGTTTATTTAAGGGAGAATTCTGATATTACACCTGCTATTCAAGTATTACAAGCACTGGCCACACAAAACACCTAGGAAAAGGTGACAGTCACAGAATTACAGGCCAGGAAAAACACACTCATTTAGACAGCCCTTCTGTTAATTTATTGTTATTAGATCATCTCTGATATTGCTTAGTTAGATCCTCTCTTGTTGCTTATAGTTTCTTCCACCAGAACTCAGGCAGAGTTTGACAGGCTTTTTGAGAACATGTTCCTGTTTCAGAATTTTCAAAGTAGTTCAAAATTAACTTACTTTAGCTCAATTAGTTTACTTTTTCTTCCACTGCAGCTCTTCAGTCATGACTTCAAGCTCTGCAATCACTTTAACCAGAGCTGACAGTGAGTCCCTCTTTTACAGGTCTCCATTAATCCTCACACAAGAGGTGACTGTTTCCTTGTCAGTGACCAGCACTGCACAGCCATCTAAACAAACTAGCTTTTATTTAGTATTTCTCTCATTTTTGATCTTAAACCTTTCCTCAGCTGTAATACTGCTGAGTTGTCCACATGTATTACAAAATGCTTCTCCTTCTGTTACTGTGAATCAACTACAGAACTAATTTTGCTTATGCAGAGGAACTGATGAATGATTCTGTCTTTAAACCCTTCACAGTAGAGTAAAAAGACACTTCTGGTGCAGCCAAATTCTTAATAGCTACCCCTGCTCCAGTTTTATCTTGCATACATGGGGTGTAAGTGGATTCTATACAGTGTCTGTTGCAGATACCCCATCAATTTTAGTACAAATTATCCCTATCACAGTTCATATCTGTAAGTGATTCCCCCAGTGTTGAGTGGCCATAGGACAGATCCTCCTTGCACACAGAATGGTGCCAACAAGTAGCTATGACTTCAACAGTTCCTGAGTACATCACATTGTATGGTTAGCAAGATGATTACCATGTAGATCACCTTCTTCCCTAGCAACAGGACAAAAGATAAAAAGGAAATACTTCTTTTTGTGGACAGCACACCTTATAGAATTTACTAGCAAACGGTAACACTAAATTTAAAATACTTTATCTCAGAAAACTGCAGAAATTCACATGAGTAGCAGGAACACAATATATAAAACAAGTTTGCTTGTTTTCAAAAGAAAAATTCATTTTAGATCAGAAAGCTAAGACACAAAGGTAAAACCTTCCCCAACTATCCCTGAGAGATCTTTATCATGTGCCACCTGCTCTAAAAGGCTTTTCTGTTTTTGATCATAGACATTATCCAAATGAAGTCTCATGAAGAACCCTAACCAGTTTAGGTAAAAGTAAAAGCTCATTCTAGCAAATTTTAAATGTAAACATTATTTTATGTACAATTTGACCTGTGGGAAAGGTGGGAAATTCAAGCAATGATGATTGCTCATTTAGAGTCAGATGAAATGTGACAGCTACTTGTTTAAAAGGCTTTGTAGATGGGTGAAGTTCCTACTCTACCCTATGAATTAGAATGGTAAATATAGACAGTGCTCAGAGGCTTTCTGTGTCTCTTGGCAATGCAATACAAAATTTCCACACAATTTGGATGACAAAAGTTCAACATGCCACCTTTCCCCTTGCAAACCATTCTGCTAAATTATTTATTCCTTCCCTGTGAAAACTGACAGCATTATCAGGCAGAGTCTCTACCAAGGTAGAAGAAACTGTTCCAGATGACATGAACATACTCCCCAGAAGGCAGAGATTAAAATGAAAGGTGTCTGCTACGTAGAACATTTTGCATTAGAAAACAAGAGAACATCATTATAGAATTTGCTTTCTTAAAGTTGAGAGATATACAAAGCAAAGCATGATGCTCCACTTATTTCATTTCCTCCCATTTGGAAATAAGCTGATTAAATGTACTCACAACAGATGATGCCAAATTTGTCAGAAGCTTAGTGTCCTAGCAACAGGTATGGTACAGTATTAGTAATAGATTAATGACATGCACTAATAGATTAATGGCTTGAAGCTATGTACTATCTTAAAAATCTTTATTTTAAATAATACATCAACTGCACATGTAGAACGACAGAGGTTTCAGTCTGGAAATTAAACTAGCTTTCTATAAAAATTATTTTTTTCAAAAGCAAAGCAAATTTTGTAAGAAGCAAAAGCACACAGGCCTTCAGGCACCCAAAGACTTGACAGTTGGACTTGACAACCACTGTAGGTCTGTTCCAATTGAAATATTCTATTGTATTTACCCACATCCTTTCTCATCTCTGACACTGGTTAACACACAGTTATTTTACACAAGAAAATGCTGAGTCCTTTATTGCAATGATCATGCACATGAAAGAATAGTCTAAAGCTAAGGAGAAAAGTCAGAATTAAATAGTAATGCACACTGTGAGAAAGATTTGTGTAAAAAGCTTCCAGAAGTACTGGAAAATATTTCAGTTTGCATTTAAGTAAAGGAATATTCACCTGCTTACAGATATTTAGTATTTACCTTTACTAAACTTTGACCTTTGCATACTGTTTATTCCAGCAGTGAGTAAAAAGTTAATACAAATCAATGCTTTGTTTCATAACAACTTCCTTTTTCCCATCAAACACAACAATGAATTCCCAATCCAGCTGGAAGAGACCAAACTGCAAAGTAGAATATTGATTTACATTTGTATTCATTTTCATTTAGAGAGGCGTAGTACAATGCATGTCTTTAGGCATGAAACTGTCAGATACTTAAATACTATCATCATTTTTAAGATAGCGTCCTTGTATAGGAAGGTATTTCACAATTCCAGTGCAAATAAATAGCTTTTAAAATCAATGGTGTAAGTCACAGACTACAGATCTGTAGTATGAGTAGGAGAAAGGATGGGGACTGGTTACACCAATCCTATTAGTACTTTGCATCTGGTGTCCAATAGTAATGAGTTACTGGAAGACAATAAATATATCAAATACATTTTTAATGTATAGACTGCTATAGCAAAAGATTTAGGACTGAAGCTCTGACTGTCATTTTACTGGAAAAGAACAGTAAATATCCTGGACTTGGAGGAAAAGACAGACCCTGGTGTAATCTTGATGTAATCAGATTTTCTTTCCTGTTTGTTTTACAAAGATTTTGTAACTGTTGTCAGATATGACTAATAAACAAGCAGTTAAATTCTGTCTTACCCTGGCTTGGCACTAAGATAATGACTCTTAAGCAATACTGAGGTGAATAAGCAAAGAGACATTGCTTTCACCCAAGGATGTGGCCAAACATAACCAAGGCATCTTAAGCAGTCCTACAATTCCTCAGCACCATCTTCCCCACATTCAGTGGATGAGGATGGGTTTCCTTCCAAGCTGTATGAGCCACCTGACACCGTGGATATTGAAAGAGACATCAGTGACTATTCCTAACCAATCCAGAAGCCTTCCCAGCACAGAGCAAGATATTTGTGTATGCACCCGGATGCTCAGAGAGTAGCACATCAAAGCTTATTCCAACAATACCAAACACACTCATTTTTCTCTTCAAAAAGAATATGATGCCAAAGCTTTCTCATGAAAGCCAAGCCTAATTTATCAGGATCTTACATCTAATTCTGAGCTCAACAATAATTGGACAGTGTTTGCAAACTATTTAAATAATACACTTTAGATGCCATTAGCATTTGCAATATAGCACTAGTTATAAAAACCCAGCTAAAACAACTGTTAATGGCAAGTACCAGTTATGGAAACAGCCTGGGTTTCACCACGCTGTGAGGAGATGAGGACTGCTGCCTGCACTACTGCACTTTCTTGAAGCTGATCAAAACTGTTCTAAGAGACAATAAATCTTGCATGATTCTGTTACGAGAACAGAAACCATGTCACAAAAAGAAAGGCAAGAAACAAATCTTACTTGCCCTCGCAGATAAGCAGTCCAAATCTAATGAAACCAGGTGATGCCTTACTTTGCAAGGAGATAGCCAACATTAGACTGTGAGTATGAACTTTTGCTTCATGCTGAAGAAATAGAACAGTCAAGTTTAATATACTGCAAACATTTAAGTGAAAGTTAAAGGAATTTATGGGTACCATTTCACAGAAATAAGCTTATTAAAAACAAGAACAAGAGGCATTTATAGCATTCAGAAGCTGTTTCAACACCAAAAGAAAGATTTGATTCAAATGAAGGCTTTACTACATTTCAGTATAACTCCAACTAATCTATTACTGTGACTTGTCTTACCTGCCCCCATGCATACTCCTTCCTCCTTAAAGTTCATGTTTAATACTACTACTAATATACTATTGCACTGTGAACCCATTCACAGGCATAAAATACAGCATAAAATTGTGACATGCACTGTAACTGCAGCAAACTGTAATTTTTTTAACACCTAAAACTAACTTCTGTATTGGACTAGTTACATTTAAAAGAGAAAAATCTTACCCAGGAAAGACTGTAAGCTTCACATAAGAGAACAATTCACAGCATAGTAAATACCAGTAAGTGTAGTTAAAAAATTACCTTCTGTTCAAGAAAGCCAGATTTCCTACCTTGACTACAGGATGTCCTCCAGTAGATGCTTTTACTGCTCCTCTGCTTCCTTCTGTCTCATAGTGAGCTCTGTGATGAGTTTTAGGCTGGACTTCTATTTTCAGTTCACACTGCCCGTAATGACTTGGTAAAGGCCAGTCAAGAGGTGGCAATGAAGATGTGCTGCAATCAAGATGAGCACACTATGATTACACGAACTGTGCCATCTGGCCACAGTACAAACAAAGCCTTCACTGTAAAACACAATGATGTCACTTTCCTAACAAATGATAACCAAAGAAGAATAGCTACTAGCCTAAAACTGTTATGTGAAAATTCCAACATTTTGCTGGTACACTAAAATCTTGAACTAACCCCCATTCATTTTGAGGTTGTGAGAATGGAATTTCTTCTTTCCAACACCTCATTAAAAGAGGTATTGTATGACTCCCAGCCCCACTCTATGCCTTTATATTAATTTTTTTATCCTCAAGTATATTGGCAAGCAAGTTCAAGCATAATTTAGAGGGAGAAGTATAAATTCAACCTGCCAGTCATTAAGTTTAACTCTCTGCATTATTATCTTTCAACTTGTTGTTTTTGTTTTTCTAAGATTGGCAAGCACTGGGCTTTGTTAACTACAATTAAAATGAACTCTGTATGTTCATTCAAAGCTGGTTGAGTCTAAGCATAAAGACTTACTGCAACAGGCAACAAAGACATCGAAAGTACAAGTTCAGCTCATCCACAGCCCTTATACACAGTAGCAAAGTCACTCCAAAGAACAAAATGCAGTAATAGAAGTAACGTGGAAGAACCTCAAACCAAAGTTTTCATACCTACCCTTTTACCTGCACAGATTTATAGACTTAAGATTCTAAAAAGATGGTCAGATTCAAGTCAGTAATTACCTGGTGGAGTAAATTAAATTATGAACATTTAAAAGCGAACAATTATAGCATTGTTTATCAAACAAGAACATTTACAATAAAAATAAGCTTCTATTAGCACAGTTTTGTACTACCTTACTCTGACCAAAAGGGAAAGCAAATTAGGTTTTAAAGCAATGGACAAATATTGGTTTGTATCGTCACCTGGGAAAGCTAAATTCCATTTCTTTCCACTTTACAGGAACTCAGGTAAAACCCCACCACCAGTCCATGCAAATTTCCTCAACACAAATAGCAGCAGGTTTATAAAAGATAAATGATACCTTCTGGAGAATTTCGCTAAGACATATAAAAACATACACACAGCTGAGAAAGACGACACATTTTTGGATTGAACAAAAAAAACCAACAAAACAAACCAAAAAACCAAAGAAGTCTTTGTCTTTAGCAAATATCTGGAGGGACTCGGGCTCAGGCTGCAGCACCATACATCTAGTTATTCCTCCTGCAATTACCTAATGAAAGTATGGCACAAGCTGTATCAGACTAACATTATGTCCTGAAAAAATATTTGCCATACTAGAACAAACATGGAGACAGGAAAATAACCAAGTCTCAAGATTTTGTCATTCTTTGAAAACAAACAGAAAATAACAGCCTGAGAGAACAAGCAAGCACACTATGCATGTGCAGATGCCTAAAACATCAAAAAACTGCAGAACTTTCAAAACACAGATCTCCCAATACATGACACAGCCTCTGAGGTTGTACTGCATCAAACAGATGTTTTCTAGATGCAGCTGGCTAGAGAGTGACAGCTGCTTCCCTTTTGAGTTTGATGTTGAATATCTAAACTGTTGTTTCTTTCTGAATATCTTTCTTGCTGTTACCCTCAACTTCTCAGCAGCAGTGGATTCTTACTTTTAGGGTACTCTGTCAAGCACCTTTCTGCCCTGTAGGGATATCATATTTTATGTATTTCTCTTTCACATCACCCTTACAAATTTCTGAGACAAATACCGTGCATTGAACTTCAGTGATCTCTCAGAGTACAGAACTTGCCTAAGTGGTGCGTAACTCTTAAAATACCCGGAACATGTTTAAGAATAAGCACTCAGCTGCTTCAGAAATAAACAAGAATTTAGTGTTACAAAGAGATTTCTGTGTCCCCTCAGCTGACACACAGCATGGCAGCATTTGTGGTATTGATAAAGCCATCTAACTTCACATTCAGAACCCACACTAGCTGCTGACTGTGATGGTTTTTTCCAAGTTATTTTAGAACAAAAAATTAAAAAAAACTAAGAACCTGTGTTCTTTAAACCCTTCACTTTTCAGTCTTGATTGGGGAGAAACACATTTATAGATATTCTCACATTTCGTTACTAAGTTCTACCTGGTTCAGTGCCAATCACTGCTCCGATACCTTGTGGTAGTCTTTTACGGAAGTTTCTCTAAATTTTTACCTTTAACTGAATAAAAACCCTATTAACAATGCAGTAATCTACTACTAAAGCACCAAATCACATGTTAGGAAATGGAAATAATGAGTGACAGTCATTCTAATACTTCCATTAAATCAAATCTTAGCATGTTGTTGAAACAGCACCAATCTGTAAACCTGCAAATGTTCTTCTGGTAATACCAAGGGAGTTTTATAATCTGATTAATACAAGCCTCCAAAAGCTCATACTCATATCACATCAAGACTAAAGGCTCCAGAGAACAGCAGCTATTAAGGGAACTGAGAGGTAAAGAACGGTAAAGATGGAACCCTTCAGTCGCATTTTCAGCAGAAGCAACAGCGTTTCAAGTTATCACTTCAGTGATAATTTTATCAATATTAATTTAACAGATAACTTCTTGCTCTTTAATCATTATCTCCAAAATAGAACTGATTCAGGCTGCACAAATTGATGAGAAAACAGCTGATGTTCGGCATAAGAACAGCCAAGTGTGCCCATAAGGACTTCAGGCCTGTAGAAGTCAGGGCCCCCCTCTTGGCCTGGCTGTGCCCCCCTCACATAGGAAAAAACGTAGGCCAGAAACAAAATTGCCCACTTGCATTTAACTGTGGCCCCACAGCAGGATATGTGGGACAGAAGGAAGAACAAAGCCTATGAGAGCCATTAAGAAAAAAGGCAGTTAAAACCGTTAAACAGCCACCTTCCCCTTGCAGCGCCGTTCCTGGGTAACTCACAGGACCACCAGCTGTGGCTCCCTGCGGACAAAGAGCCCGTGCTGGTACCGCGGCTGAAGCACATGTGCCATGAGCTCAGTTCCAGTCTCATGCCCCCCTGGGCTCCTTGCTTAGCAAACACAGGTGGACCTGATCTAAGAACTCATGTTAGCTACACTGTATGAAAACGGTCCTCCCTCTTTCCAGTCACCACTTCTGGTAATACCCTCTGAAAGTTACTCACTAGGATTTCCAGACACTTGTGAAAGTTCTTGTTTCCTTTGCTGGCTGAGATTCCCAGATCTCCTAGAGTGATTCTTTTATTAATTCTTGCAGCAAAAATAATATTTTCTGCTTACAAGTCCTCCCAACACATAAAAAGGGAAAAAGCTCACTGACTCTACAGTGGATACTCCACATCTTTTCCTCATCCCAAGTTTTTGCAGAGATGAAGCCATAAAGTATCCTTTGACAAGGCAATGTTGCAACATGGCAACCCTCTGAGAACTTAAAATCATAACTATGATCCAATACTCTGGTTTTCAAGAATGTTTGTAGAGCCAAAATATTGCTGTGGTTGCTCTTCACTGCCCAGAACAAAGCAATGTTCTGCCTGGTGGAGGAATTCTGAAGCAAAGATTTTTGGGGCCATTCCAGATGCCACAGTGGCTTATCAATAGACTTTATTAATACTGTTTACAATCAAAATACCACTGTTCTATTACTAGCAGACCCATAGTTAATGATGCTTTCTAAGCATTGATACAATAAAGCACCAAGTAAAAATCTATATTCTATCATTTCAGAACAACGCGGAGAGCCAGATAACATGTACAGCACAAAGGTCCCATATGAAACACTATCTGAATTTCTCTGGATTCATTAATGGTGTGTAAACATTACAGCAATAGTCTTGCTTATTAAAAATCTAAGAGGTTCAAAGTTCTCTTGCTTGTCTCACTTAAGTGGGTCCTTATCTTCAAAGTCAGTGATTTGCAAATATTTTCACTTCAAAGTTTTGCTAACATAGCATAACTGGTGTTATTTCTGTTTATCAAAATAAGGAGATAAATACTTAGCAGTCTAACTTTGCCTATAGTCCACTCACATTGAAAGATTCCTCCTTGTTACAATTAAGACCAAAGTCCCAATAGTTATGGTAAAAATAGGACATAATCCTGTTCCTCTCTACTCTCTAGACTTTCAAAAGAAGGATTCAGACAAGACAAGCAACTTTTCCAAGTATTCCACTCCTATATTTATTTTTTTTTCTGAGAGAGTAAGTGACATTGTCAGCAATCCTAGTTTCCAGCAATAAAACACTCTCAAGTTGCCATTACATATCCATCACTAAAAAGATTTCTGAGCTGTAAATACATCTGTGAAAGTCTGTTTGTTCATCACCACTAGAGCAAAGAAACTACTTGATGTCCCATCACTTCTCAGAGTTACAGATTAAATTCCTGACACAGCAGAATGAATACAAACACCAATTTATCTAGTGGTTTTTAAACCAATGTGTATGTCTCTAAGAATTCCATAAGGGAAGTAAAAGAAGCTAGCTTTCATTGTAAGATATTTGACTGTTAATGAATATTGCCTGGTTATCTTCCACACACTTCATTTATTCCCATCAAATACTGTGGGGTTAAAAAGGAAAAAATGAATGACTCATGAAGTTTATTACCCTGTGAAGTGCCTATTGCTTGAGACACAAATTAGATTCTCAAGATCCACTTTACAGAACCTAAAACTTACTGTTCCACTGGCCATTCATATTAAAATTGTGAGTTTAAAGCAAAAGGTAACAAAAAAACAAACCCCAAAGCAAAAATAACAGAACTCCCACGATCTTCAATTGCATCATCAGTGACCACTCTTCTAAAAAAAAGCCCCACATTACCCACCCCAGTGCTGGCCATGGCTGTGATGGTCCTTAACTCTAGAACACCATAACCATCCTTAGCACCATCAAAGCTGCTGATCTCTTGGGAACTGCACTTTTATTGACAAGTCCTGACCAAATATATTGCATTACTTGCATAGTAGAGATTTCTAGGTAGTCCCTAAACTCTTTTTCATTCCCCTTGTTCAGATAAAGCCATTTCTTATCCACCACCATGTGGGGAGGCTGTGGGGTGGAAGAAAGAAGTATATTAAAAAGTAACAAGACTAACAATGTAATAAATAAAATTATCAAATAAGTATTCTTTATGACAACTAAGATGCTCACTTTTGGTCACTATCACAAACTATTTAAGAAACGGTGGATCTTCTTGGATTTAATTTTTATTCATAAGGGTCAACTTAGCTACCCTGCTTTTTAAGAACCAAAATTATAAAATATTATAGGACAGAATGGAACACTTTACATACTGAAGATGCACACTGTCATAGCACCCATGGAACAGGCTACAACTACTAAGTAATTCAACATTTCACTGAGGATACAGTTGCCAGTGCAGCCATTTCCACTAAGTCAATAGTCAGATGACATTTTGGCACCAAATGTATACCGCTTAATAGATTTTTTTTAGCTTGCTTCTGTATAGGTATAGTCTTCATTGTCTCCTGCCTATTTACCCATCTTATTTACAAAAATTCTTCAGTGCCAGCTTCTAAAAAAATTCTGACATTTAAAAAATATTTTTACTTTATAATGAAAACATTAAAATTGGTTTTTATTCAGTTCTCAGTTCTTCCCACCACAAGAAGAAACAGGTTTAACAGTTATCTATTTTTTTAACTACTTTGGTCATCCCACAAAAGAACCATGGATCCACACCCCTCTATGTTCATGACCTTTAACTCTTCAGTGATGCTCACCTTTTATGAACTATGTTGGCCTGCAAGCTAACAAAAATGCCAAGTTAGAACTGCTTAGTATTCTACATAAATACAATACAATTCCAAAATACAAAGTTAAGGAAAAACAGTTGTCATTGTTTTAGTTTGAATGGAAAGACTCTGGTCATAGATTAGACCACCTATTATTAACAGACACAACAGAATTTTAAAAACCCCTAAACTTCAAGACAGTTAATGTATCTGTCAACATAGCAGTTTCAGATCTGGTAAAACAGATTTTTCCAGCCAGCAGCTTTGCATCTTTACTGTTATATTTACATCCATAAACAGCTATGTGGAAGGACATTAAAAGAGAAAAAAAAAATAAAAATCACTTCTACCTACTAAAATCAATACAATTCTGAGAAGAGAAATTAAAACCTGCAGTTATACGTTACACAAAAAAATGACAAAATGGCTGAATAAGCATTGTTTAAATATATTTAGCTATTAACAAGCCAAGCTAGTTGACAACTTCTAAAAAACGTATACGTTTTGCAAGAATAAGAACACTACATTTTACCATTAGGATTTAAGCTTTGCCTTTTTTAAAACAGAGCATACATGTGGAGAATCCTACTGTCTCCCCTTCCCCCAAAAAAGAGGAATTGTTTCATCCACTAAATCCTTGAAGTGCAAATCTTGAGCATTGCCTGTGGACAGAATGATACTATTTTAACCAAAGTTATTGTAAAATCAATACAGAATAGAATGGAAGCGCTGACATTTAAATCTACAATATGGCTTTCACAGGGATAATTGTGCTTTATAGGTATTAATCTAATGGTTTCTGCTTCCCAGTACCTCCCTATCCCTTATTTTTAAAATCTAGTAGAGCAAGGAAAAGGTTCAGGAACCAAATGGATAATGTGAGCTGAGTAATAACAGTATCTGCCCATCCAGCAGCAATGCTGCTTAAAGAGCTCCTGTTTCTACTCTACCCACTGCACTGGCAAAGTGACTCCAAGAGCTGTATGACTGGAAAGACCAAAGAACTGGTCCATCTAAAAAGTAACAGAATGGGAAGGTTTGATTCCCCCAATCAAATCAGTTCTCTCTTTGAGCCTCCATAATCATCCTGTTAGCACGTGACAGGACAACAAAAGGAAAAGAGCTATTTAACTCTGTGGTGGATGGTCAAAATACCTTGGAATGACAGCCCAGACATCCATTCTTGCTGGATGATTTTCATCATGGCATACAATTCTTTTTCTTTATTCTATTTCTAGAATTATAAGAGCCCAAAGAAGCAAGAAGAAACAAAAGCAAATAACCTCCCCACCTCTTTTGTGGTCTCACAGTTCTATGAAATCAGGTAAGTTAGGTTTCTCTAGCTATATTAAAATGTCAGCTGCTCAGAATAGATGGATCTGCAAAGCGTGCACAAAATCTGCAGACATTTAACTTAGCTGGGCTCTGTATAATATGCAAACAAACTAATCCTATGTTACAATGCATCTACTGTTCTTTTAAAAGAAGATGGGTATTTGGTATCTCAACTTGCTTTTCCCTAATTATAACATCTATGTGCCCACAAGAAGTTTTCTTTAAGTAAAGTCTTAATGAATCACTGAAATACAGGGACACTGTCTATTTAAGATGCATAGGAGGGAAAAAACAGGAGGCAAAGAGTTTCTAATCACTCACCGAAATATGGGAGTATGACCAGGCTTCGGTTTGTTCCAAGTAAAGTGCGAAGGAACAGAAAGAAATTGGTCTCCGGGCAAGTCTTTTTTCAAGGCGTGCTGAGATCCAGAGCAATCATCTACTGCAGTTTCGAGGGAGGATGACAAGTTCCCCTGCTCTTCAGGACAGATATCTATTTTTCCAGATAAAGTGGCAGTCTGATCCTCTGAGGTTTTTCTTGTTTTTAGAGGAATATCAGTCTCTGTACAACACTGAAATGGTGAAAGGCCAGAATTAAGGCCTTGTACGTTATGGATGGAAGTGTTTAGCCACGTGTCTTCTGTTATGCTTCCTCTGGGAGAATGGCCAGGTGATGGAGTTGGAGAATGGTGAGGAGAGAGAGAACCAGCATAGCAAATCTCAGCACTGGAGTGTCGTCGTTTCCCACAGGGAGATGTAGGTCTTGATGAGGGCCTTGATGTTGGTCTAGGGCTTAGCCAATTTTCATCTGTAATACTAGTTCTAGGAGAATGACAGGGAGACTGTCTAGGTGACAAGGCATGCCCAAATCCATAAGGCTGCTGCCACGATTCATCACTGGGACCTCTTGGAGAACCACCAGGTGATGCCAAAGGAGAGCCAAGGGTAAATCGAGCAGCTGCTTCATTTAGCTCTGAGTCTACATCATCATAAACATGGGAAATGGATTCACAAGAGGAGGCATCTGAAAACCAGCTTCTGGATGAAATGCTGCTGGCTGGGCTTGGACTAAGGGATGATTCCCTATACGATGGCTCAAGAGGAAGGTAGAGATGGTCCCGTGAAGGCCTTTCCATATAGTCATTTTCTGTGCCATTCGTGTGTAACTCATCTTCACTGGCTTCGATCCCCTGATGACAGTTGGGTGAAATCGATGTAATTTGAATACTGGGGCACTCGAAGGGTTTGGGTCCACCTAGTGGACTGTATTTGGATTCTGGTACCTCACACGTGCCTTCATAGTTCTTATGACTCTGAAGTCTTGTAGGAGGTGTCAGAGGAGAGGAGTGAGACTGCAGTCCGTGGCGAGGAATACAAATGGGCTGATTCACAGAGGATGATGGTTGGTCTACATTAAAGATATATATGGATGCACAGTCATCTGACTCAAGATCTGAAAACAAAATTAAAAGAAAAAAAAGAGAGTCAGAATGCAATACTTGGAGAAGTGCCATAAGCAAAATCCTTTGTTTCCCAGATATGGACTGTTATCAACATCCTTGACATTTCCCATTACACTAAATACACAAAATAAAGCTAATTCTTAATTTTAAATTTTCCCCAGTAATATTTACAGCTACATATGACTACAGCATGGTATTCTATCATAAATCCTGTTTTCAACAAGATTCCACAGTTTATACACAGCATCAGTGGTTGAAAATATATCAACAGAAAAACGGGTTTAAATCTTGAAAGGACCTAAGCTTAAACAATCAATTCAAACTTTCTAACTGTATACCACTTATAATTTAACATTTTTAATCATAAATCATTAAAAATTCATCTTTTTGACACAAATAGGACTATGGTACTTTCTGCAAGCCCAGTCGATACACACAAGCACCAGAATATCACATACATAACATTTATCTACTTTAACACTAGAAAGCGTGTCATCAGTGACTCAGACTTGAATGGAGATTATAAACCACTGAAAACATTCAATCACAAGAGGCCTAACAAAGAACGTTATTAAAGATCTTATGAAGAATCATATTCCAAAAATCTTTTTTTGCTGCTTAGAAAACTCTTAAGTGCCCATCCCCACAAAACAGCATTTTTCAAGTGCAATCTTGTGAAGTTTTAGCACAAGTTGTTCAGCAAAATAAGGCAAAACAAAATATTCTCAGATCTCACTAACTTATCCAAAACACAGGAAATATTCCAAAGAAAAACACGCAATTGAGAGGGAGTGCAAGTCTCCTTAACAAAATCAGAAGCTTTGTCTCACAGAACTGAAGCAGATTTTCTTGCCCCACTTCTCAATATTGAATTAACTGCCCATATGAGACATTTGTCTGAAACAAAAATAGAAAACACAACTCTTTCTTATTTTATAACCATTTTGATTCCACTCTTGTTTCTTTCCACTTGTAAAATAGAGCCTTCACTCTATAATTTTCCACAAATCTAGGCTGGATGACTTTAATTGCATCTCTGGGTATTACTCTTTTTTTAAATGATTCTTATCCTGAGTATCAGCAAAATATTAATACTTGTTTTAAAAAAACCCCAAAAACCTAGTCTCTCTCACAATCAGCTAAAATATCCTGGCAGGAAGCTATGTATTTTGGGCCTTTCCGTGACGAAAAAATTAGTTTATCAATGAAGTCATTCTATTATCAGTTTCACTAATAGCAATCAGCTTAAAATTAACTAAAACAGAAACAAAACAAAACTACAGCTCCTCAGAAACAAGGTAGCATTTTCAAATGGAGAGAAAGCATATTGTTACCAAGGAACACACTACATTCCTCAGAATGTTCATGGGCAGGGAACAACTCTGAAAGAAATGCATTAAAGGAGGCACAAACTGCATTTAAGAGGAGCACCTAGTAATTTCATAAGCACTGTGTGACATATATAGTCATGTATGACAATCATCCATCTTATATAATTGTATCATTAACTACTATTATATGTGTTAAGAACACAAAAAAGTCCGTATAGACTAATTTCTAAATACGCACAAACTAAACGGGCCGGGATTCTCAGGAAGGTCCATCTTATGTATCACACAAACAATTAACACAAGCTTACAACACTAAGCACTATCAAAACTCCATTTCCCTATGCTTTTACTGTGGTAAGACTTTCTAAAACTGTCATTGGGAGTATTTTTGTTTTGGTTTGGTTTTGCTGTTTTCCATCACAAAACATGAAACACAGACAGTAGTTGGTTACAGGTTTTTCACATCTATTAGTACATTAATGTGCAAGATCATAGATGTTGCTGTTTACTAATGCAGTATGAACATTAAAAGTGTAGATCAAGGGAAGAAAAAGGCAATCCTAATAAAAGCTATTATCCAGCTTCTCAAAATTTAGAAATAAAAGTTACAGCTACAGAATTTTTGAAATAATAATAAAAATGGTTTAGAAAAACAGCAGTTGGAAGTCTTCAATTCCTCTGTGTAACCATTTACTGTTATTAGCAGTTTTATGAACAGTAGCAGCACATTGTTTGCACTAAAACTCTCATTGCAAAGAGCCTTATTTCTCTTGCACCAATAATCAAGAAATCTTAAAATATTTAAGACACTTTCTCCACTTTCATTGTCACTGGGGTTTATGAAAAGCACATGTACACTCAAAATTCAAGTTCTATGGAGCTGAGGTGGAGAGATCTGACTAGCACAGAATTACCAACCCCAGCTGAGAAGAACTGGGGAAGGGATGGAGCAGGCAGGAGAGCACTCTTCTGACTCAGGCTTCTGGGGTCCCTCTCCTGCCACACAGCCTCTAAGGACTTTGGCATGGGGCTCTCCCACATCCCTCCCGACTCATGCTCACACTCAAAAAGCAGGAAGCCAGAAACCTAACACCAAATCCCAAAAGCATGCTTAAGACTCTGTACACAATTTAGTTTGAAGTCTAAATCACCCAAATAATTTTCAGACACAATCAGTAAAAAGGTATCTTTATTTCAGCCTGCACACACAAATCTTCCCCCTCATAGTTCATGGGTTAAAATAACCCATTAGCTGCTTATACAAAAGGACAACATGAAGACCTTTACAAATCACGTCATTAATTCTACTAGATTATTTACCAATAATTACTTTTGTCCTATTAAAGACTGTACAGAGAATCCAATCTGGAAGAGCCCTCTAAACTACCATAAGGGACTAGTAAACATACAAACACAAATACAACTTGGGGGAAAGAAATGGGGGAAAAAAGAAAATGAAAAACTTCAGGTGATAACCCTTAAGAGGAAAAGAAGTGAGAATAGCTCAAAACAAATCCAACACAGGGCTTCAGGAAGCAGAGGGTAAACAAAGGGAAGACTCACAATAGGCAAGTGCAAGGCAAAATGAGTTATGGAGAAACCCAAGGGAAAAAAAAGGAGTTATGGAAATCTGGTTACTTAATAGGAGAGCTATTATATCCAAACAATCCTACTGGGGGAGAAAAGACAGTAAAGAAGTAAAGTTGGCCAAGTCATGAGGCCTTCACTGACCATAAAACATAAGAAAGAATTCAAGACACAGAAACTAGGTCAGATTACTAAGGTAGAGCATAAAAACTACCATAAGCACATGGGGACAATATGCTAGATAGGATAGACACAGCAAAATACAAGAGAAGCACTACCATGCACATCAAGAGCTCATGACCCTGAAAAGGCAGGTATGTTAAATGCTCTTTCTTTGCTAAAGTCAGCTGAGTAAATTGCTAACAAAGGTAACAGCAATACAGAGTAAGGAAAACTGGACTAAATTAAAGGTTAAAAAATACTGAAGAATTATGGCCCAATAAGTTTAACTTCAGTTTTAGAAGTAGTATTAATAGTTTATTTGTTCCAGTAAGAATTTTAAAGGCTACAGAGAAACAAAACAAGTCACTGTTTGCTAAGAACAAACCATGTCAAATAAATTTTGTGTAATGATCAAAGGAGATCTTCTGGATAGATTGCCGAGAAAGAAACTCAGCTTGGTTTTTACTCACTAAGACTTTCAACACTACCATGCACAGAGAGGCCCTGTAGTCTTCAGAAATTTATGGAAGCCTCCTTCTTCCCCACTCAGTTCAGTACTGAGGGATCACAAAAGGCAGCAGACACCTTAGATTCACACAGTGCGTAAGTTATATAAAGCTGAACACTTCCATTGCAATCTTACACGGGGTGTCAGTGTCAGCCAGTGTCAATGAGAACCAGAAGGTCTCTTCTTTTCAATGTACATTTGCTACTGTCTGGGAACAGCCCAGTCTACAGGAGCTCTTGTTCAGTATTAAAACAGTGCTGGCTCATCCCTTACTAAGCTGCTAACGACACTTCAACATAAGCTGTCTAACTGGGGAATATAATTAAATAATGTCCAGAACAACTGCTTCGGAAGTACACTTTGCTCCCTACTTGCTGTATCAGAGTGCACATTCAGGACTAGCGATGCCTGCCCACCAGTTGTTCGCTCCTCAGGGATGTACTGGCACATGCACGTGTGCAGCTGCAGACTTCTCCAGGGAAGGAAGGTCAATTACTATCAAATGTCTGAACATGAGCCCTGTGCCAAAATTATCCAAACTACTTTATTATTCTAAGTTTTGTAAGCCCATAAACAAACAGGTTCAGACAATAAGAGTTGCAATAAGGTACTAAGAAAGTGCAACAAGACCTAGGTCTTATAAAAATACTACTGTGAAAATAGGATCAGTAATCAAGTCCTTGAAATAGCATGAGGAAAGACCTGTGCATTGCCACAGACATCATGAGCATTCTCAGGCAAGTCATATAATCTGTCTCACTTCCAAACTTAAAAAAGAATAACCACCTCTTCTGTTTTCCAGTTCTGTCATGACAGTTACTATTATCTCTTTCTGAACACAATGGTATTATAAAAAATGTTACAAAAATATTTGTAAATAAGTACAAAAAGCATACATAGCTTCATTTCTTCAATTTCATTATTCTGCAGATTTGCAGCAGTTTATATATTTCTTGGGCTGAAAGAGGAGTCTTAATCTTCACAAAGAACCCAAAATACTCAACAATCATAGTTTTCCTTTTGTGCATTTAAAGAGACAATTGATCAGAGTTCTTGTTGGTACACTACTGCTGTAATTGGACATTTAACTCCAGTTTGCCATTACAAGCTATAAGCTGTCCAGAGACACTTCCTACAAGCTCAAACACCAACTTAAAAAAAACCCCACAACCCAAAAAATCCACTAAAAACCCCACAGTAATGTATTAGTTTATATGAAGTATAACTGACTAGTAAGCCAAATATGGTATTGAAAAAGAATAAACTGTGAAAACAATTAAGGGAGCAAGGTGGAGCAGGGGGAAACACATCCTTTAGACCAAATTTAGCAACACATGAAACAGTAGTGCAAGTTTAAGCTTTCAGAAAGGGATGATTTACAACTATCATTTTATGAAGTAGTTCTCCCTCTTCACTGATTTTGTGCTCTGTTTCATGGTCATATCAGATTACTCAAAAAAGGATAAAAATAAATGTTACTTCTGTCAATCATGTATGCCAGAAGCAGCTCTGTCATGCCAGTCACAATTTCACTCATTTCATTGTGTTGAGCAAGAATACTGGAAAAGTAGAAGAAAAATTGTCCTCTCAACCACAGGAGCTCCTCAATGAGTCTTTTCCAAATTCCAGTCTGGATAAGAATTCATTACCCTTGGTAGAAATGCAGAGGGATAAAGAAGCTGCACTAGTTAAGCAGCTTAAGCAAGAGAATAATACAGCATATCAAAAGTTTACAACTGACACTGACTAAAATAAGAACTTACTGGCTCTCAGGGTGTAACTACACATGAAGTTTTTGCAGCAGCAACTACCCTCCCACACACCCTCCCACACAAAGGGGGAGGGGAAATGAGAAGTGAGGTACTTTTAACACATATGATGTTGGCAATCAGATTTACAGTGCATTAATATAAACACCTGTATATATACAACTGACAGAATGGCTTTGGGACACGGGGAGAAAAGAGCAACAAGGGCAGGAACTGCAGGTGTTCACTATCAAATGAAAACTTTACATGCAACTGAACCCTTAGGCCACAGCCTGATATACGTTTAAACTAGAATGGCTGTCTTAGTGCACATCCAGCTTCACCCTGAAATAATGGAATTCAGTTTCAAACAGGGAAAGAACAGCCTTGAGATACATTGATAAAAAGTGAAGTACAAAGCAGGTGAAGAATTCAATTTGTAACTGTAAGGTTCAACAACAATTAGTCATTCTGAGTTCAGTTACAAAACAGAGAATAGCACCCAGAAGTGCAAGGCAGTGTTTATACCTGTGCCTTCTCCAGCTCTTCTGCTATTTCTGGTTGATTATGAAGCATGTCTTTAAATGATACCTTTATAAAGCTTGCAGTTCTGTATTTATGGATTATTCATTAATACTCATAACAGGTTAAAAAAAATCTCAACTTTTTGCTTTAAATATCTAAGTTCTCTGGGCTCCTCTTTGCTTCCTTTTTTCATCTGTGGCTGTGTCATTTAAGAAAACAAAGTATTTCACTGCAGAATACCCTTGCTGACAAAAGCGAAGCTGTTGCCCTCCAGTTTGATGAAGCCTCATTTGTCATTCAATGTCAGATCAAAAGTCAGCTTAATGTGACTTCCTAGTACAGAGATATTAAGAAATACCCTATGGCTTTTTGGAAAATTCTTAAAACACCACAATACATCAGTGCAGCAGTTACTAACACACAGTATTAACACCCTTTTTGTCACTGCTGTTCTGGAGATGAAGTATATTATTCCATGTGATCAGTTAGAGTCTGTGAAAGGACTGCAGCCCTGCAATCCCAGAGCATCTCATATGCTTAGACACGGGAACTGAGAAAAGACTGATCACTCCAAAACCAGTGCGTTGTGCCTTAGCCCACGGGAAGAAGACTAACATAAAGGTGGAAAGATTAGGCAGATACTGATTGAAAGGAATAAGAGAATTATGAGCTGTAGCTGCCAGTCAAAGGGTTGCCTAGATTCCTGGTATTTCAGGCCAATTTATCATGCATAACTCCTCCTTTGTGGGGGCAAGACTAACGCACTCCATAAAGAGGCTCTTCAGTTACTCAAATGCAAAGAACTGAAATCCTCACCTAATTACCTGCATAGATGCCTTTACCACCAACTTCTAACATCAATGAGCTGTTGCCAGCAATCTGCTGCTCTGTACAGACACTGCTGGGTTTACAGCCTGCTCCAGTCCCAAACCAAGCACTGGCGAAGCCAAGATTCCAAGATCAGAATGTGTAAGTTGGGCCATATCAAACAAAACAGACAGGAGTGTGCAAGAAAATGTGGATTTTAGTTTACAGAAGAGTATGGTGACACCAGTCAGGATCTTTATGAAAAACTGGTAGAACAGGAAAGCAATAAGCCAGGGCAAGATGTTCGAGTGGGAAGCAATTACACAATAAGAGGAGGGGAGACTGAAATGGGGGCATATCCCTTTCTGATTATCAAACAGAGCATGACACAGAGATAGAGAACAGGTACTGACAGTATCTGAATAAACTAGTGTGGGAACTCTTCACACCTCAGCCAAATTACACTGCACTTCTGCAGCTGTCCTACATGACAGAGGGCAAACCATTCCACAGCAGGCAATCCTACTATATCCTTAACTTGCTATTTCAAAACATTACTTATTACAGCTTTTCACCAATATTTTATAATACAGCTTAAATGCAGACTTTAGGTGCATGAAACTCAAAGGCTCTGTACATCAGACTATAATAAGCCAGAACGATAGTCTGAAACCATCTTGTTTTCCCAACTGCTCCCATGAACATAGAATCAGAAACACCTCGAATTCACTTTGCTGGATTGATACAGTAGCAGGCAGAAACAGGAAACAAACAGTCAAATGAGAAAGTGGAGGCTGATGCTAAGCATGAATACAACTTTTTTCAGCAAGTTTTAGAATGATCCCTGCAAATGCATGGAAGATCGTATTAGCACATCTCATGACTGTGTCACAAGTAACTTTGCTCTGAAATTTTGCATCTCTTTGCAGACCCCTAAACAGCTTGTGTTTATTCCAGCAGGAGTGGAGGTTTTACCACATATTCCACCTCACCAGCCTAACCTCCTGCCCCCACCCCTAAAAGGTCGGCAGTTTGGAAGACAGCAGCATTTGCTCTGAAAAGACTAAAATTGACAAACTACACTGATGAAATACAGAGACTCTGACCTAATTTAAAGAAGCTATGCAAAATACAAAATTTTGACAGATTTTCTCAGTGGTACTTTGGATTAAACCACATATTCCCTTGTGGTCTTGTCATTTGAGTACAGTTACCCCAAATGATGCCGTTAAAGCCTTTTGTAAACGTACAGTTACTCCATCTCCTCATCTCCTTTGTGTTCTTGACTTCGGGAACAACTTCTAGTAAGCATCTAAAGATACACATGAGTAGCTATAAATCACTATAGATATAATTACAGCCCATTATGCAGCCATCAAATCCAGTGAATCATTGTCACTAACAGTTCACAAATACAACACCGCGGTGTTAGCAGTTAGTCATTCTGTCACGCTTTCATTTTTGCTACGAAGATACAAAGGGTTACTCTGTAAAACAACTTCAGTTAAAAGGTAACAGTTTATGCTTTGGCCCAAGTACAATCAGTCATAATTCCATGCCCTCTCCAGCATAGTACAAATGCTGCTTATCACTGAATTATTTTTAAGTGCTCTTCCTATTTTTCCAAAACCATTAACAAAATAAAATCTGGGATTAAAAAAAAAAAATCCACCATCTCACAGCATTTGTTTCCAAAAAGGCAAAGTTAGGAGCCAATAAAAGATGAAGTCTCACTCTCTCCACCAACCTGCTGGGAAAAAAACCCAACCAAACAAAACCCACCAGAATTACCCAACTCCATACAGGAATTTAAACTATATTAAAAATATTTCTCATTTTTAAATATGATGACTAATCTTCAAAGTGCACCTGAGAAGCCATTTCTTAAAGTAAGTAATTCCTATTCATTTAAATATTAATAATATAGTCTTACATTTCTGGTATTAATGAATTAGCTGTAAGTACCTGCTCATGTTTTTACCTACAAATATCTGTCATGCAGACTCAAATGAAGTTTTTGTTTTTGCTTTAAAAGCCCACCAAAATCACCACATGGCACTAACTCAAACCACATGCAGAGTTCTATGTTCATGAATTTACTATTGGAAGATCATGGGTTTACAGCTAGAACCCAAGAAAGTTGATTTTTCTCTCCTTCCCCCAGGAACACGAAAATGAAAACGAAAACGGGGTCTCGCAAAGAAACCCGACAGAAGTATCTTCTCTTCCATCACACCTATTGCCTTTGGTCTGAAGAGTGACCACCAGCATTCAATGCCAGGGACATTTCAGTAGAAGAGCCAGAGAGATGAAGTTCAGCTGTTCCCTTAACTCAGGAGAGCTGCAGGCCACTCCACAGCCTGAAAACTGCTCGTCAACCAGACCCGCACTGTTTCACATTTAAACTCTTCTTCCCTGAATGACTTTGAACAGTTACACAAACCTGTGTTCTATCTGTTCTATTTTACCAGTGTTTCACAAGAATACTCACAGATGGGTGTACTAAAGGTAGAAGAGAATGTTGGCTTGTTAATAAGCTTGCTCCTGCCATGCAGTTTTACTTAGCCTTCCTGATCATTTCACTCATCTTAAATTCCAGTGTCATTTGAACCCCACATGGCATGCCTGGACAAATGCAAGGACTTGGATGTTGTTTTACTGGCTGGGCTCCCTGCCAAGTCTGCTCCACGTACTTCCCTGGCCCACTAGGGCAGCTTGAGGCAACAACTCCCGTATTTACGTTATTGCTGTGAACAGCCAAACTGCTGCTTACTATTGACCCAGGCCCCATCTACTTTAATTTATTCTCACTCATTCACAGCAACATTACTGATTTGGCTACACTTCAGGTGGGACATGACAAACTGCTTGCAGTTGTACAACACAAACTAAAGGAAAGGGATTGCCATGTTTTAAGCAGAGGGTTACTTTTAGTTTTAGAGAAAGAAAGAGCCTATTTCTAATTTTCAGAAATATGTACGACAAAAGCGCTAACCGAAATGTTTTTAACCCTGCCTACCTCCCACATCCCAACTCTCAGGATTTGTTTTCATTTGCAGTGTGCCCACTATGCAGATGGGAGGGAAGAAGACAGGGAGTGAGGTGTGACTATGAATTCACATATAAAAAAAGTGACATTTTGTCAACCTGGAGATCTTTTTCAAATCCCTCCACTACATAGTGACTCATTACAAAGTGATTCTCAATGCACTGTGTAGTGATTAAAGACCCATATTGCCAAAACAGAAAAGTTCTGAAATTTGATTAGCTGCAACTCCAACTGCTTTGCAACACCAGACAAAAGAGTTTGGTATTTTTACTGAACGGTCTCACCCTGGTCACTCTTAATTCAAAGAGACAGGACTTCATTTAGCCAGGATACCATGAAAAAACACAACATATTCAAACATGGCAGCTTCTGAGGATTACCATTTTAATCTCTTCCTCTTAATTGACAGGCAATTCTTGACTCCCTTGATACCACTTTAATACATATTTTCCTTTGGTTCTTCCTCAGTGTTTCTCTAAGTTATCTTTAAGTCACAAGGTTCCTGTCACAGACCCTCTATTTTTGGTCAGATGCAGCTGTTTGGTTTTCCCTCCTCCCCCCTATCAGCAGATTATATAACCACAGCCTATGACTGATTTGCATTGTGTCCCTGCATGTCAATCTTTTACATGCAGATACCAGCATCCATTAGCTTGTAAAATAAAATCATAGTAACTAAATTTCCCACAAGTGGTAGTCCCTATCACAGTATATTTAGTAGGCAGTATCTAAGTAAATAAATATTTCTGTTAAAAAGTGTCACTTATGCTTAAGGGAGAAAAAAGAAACAGATTCAAGCAACTCATCCATTCATTCCTTTCTTAAAGTTGCACCAGCTGATCCTACTTAACCCACACCAGCACTCTTTTGTGTAGCAAATGTTAACAGACCAGCACAGACAGCTGTAATTTACATGGATGGATCAAATTATCCATATTAACCACAGTTACCATCTTGTGCAAAGACCTTCTCTCCTATGCATTTATATAGGTGACCAAATCCAAACAGAATCAGAATATTAAAAAAAAAAAAAAGCTCACTTCAAGAGTACTATACAGGTGTGTGAGACAGCCTGTTAAAAAGACTTCAAAAGATATCTCACAAGTTCCTCTTACTCAGCTAAAGAAAGCAAACCTTGCAGTAGTTCTGGACCAGAAGTATATGAACACAAAAATTAATCTCGCCAAGAGCAATCCTCAGTCAGCTCACACCTCAAGTTCACAGCTATTGCCAGCATCCAGCCCTTAATTTTCCACTCAGTCTAATTACAAGACTACACTCTTTTACCACAGCTTGGCTTTCTTAGTATTGTTTACCTTAATCACCATCTTGGGGAAAAGAACAAAAAGTTCAAGCAGGCAGCAAACTTCTGTAAACAGCTTTGGCTCTTTTCTATTCTTTACCAGCAAATCCTAACAGCAACACCAGTTATGAATACACATTTAAGAAGCAAAGAAAAATACTTTACATATTAATGACCAAGGTAAAGCTGTAATGACTAGCACTGTGGTGGTGTTTCACTAGAAATCAATGGGTTTAAGACTTTTACTACATACCTAAATTAAATTATACATATTTAATACCAGTTTTTGCTACAGAGAACTCTGCCTAGCTGAGGCAAAATTCAGTGCCTATCATCACTTCAGAGCACGTAAACACAAGTAGGAGGCAACTGCTGAACAGCCCAAGCAGCTCACAGATGCTCACAGAGAAAGGTCTGACACAAAAACCTTCAGAAGAAGAGATCAGGTATTACTCTGACCATCACTGTAGCAAAGTGTGTATTTCAACCATGACATAAAGTAACAAACCACTAATCTCATAGCTCTAAACTAGATAAAAAAAATCCCAAAGGAGAACAAGTGTAGAAGTTTTCAAATCAACAGAAGATACAAACACATTGCCCATAGCCAAATTTAAAGATGTTTTGAAATGTCACTAAATTCATCACAGAAGTGGGATATTTTTCATACTTTTCAGGAGAAAAGATAGATTGTGAGATTAATTTGTAACAAGATTACTAAATAGTATTACTTAACCAGATGTTAAGTCATAGGAAATATGGAGAACCTCTTTTCAGCTTGTTTCATGGTTTTCAAGAAAATAAAACAAATACTGTGATTTTGAAGTCCAAGAAGGGTACTCTTATCTGTTCTTTTAAATTACTTATAATGTGGGAAAGCAAATAAACAAAATCTACCAGGGATGATTACTTATATTGAAATATTAATTTCTGCTCCTCTACTTCATAACACAAGAACAACAGGTGGAAGTTGGAGTGAAATTCACGTACTACTCTTTTTCACTGGGTAACAAAACATTAGGCCTCCTTTTGCCTTTACAATACTTTTTCAGAAATCACAGGAACATTTGAGACAGGATTCTAAACAGCAGTATCAGTAACTCATCTGTCAGAATTTCCTACATAACTAAATAAGCCATTTTCTGAATATTGAACAGTTTGCAGCCTCTTATTTTTAGTTAGTCCTGATTTCACATACCAACAAGAAATGATTTTGCATTATATAGAACCTTACAAGATTGAGAGTTCCCAGATTAGCACTACATACCCCAAGGACTGCTCTTACCTTGTAAAAACTCATTCTTTAAAAGAGAAGATGAACACTTAAAATAAAACTTCACCTAAAGAAATTATCATAGCAACCCATATTGGCCTCCCTTTTGCACAGTTTGGCATTTAAACAGCATAACACATCTTCAGTAGTGTGAAAACCTTAATGCAGCTTTAGTTGCTTAATAAATTCGAGGCAAACTTCCCAAAATAATACTGAATAGTATTGCAAAACTGTTGGGGTTGGGGGGGGGAGGGAGTGGTGGTGAAGGGAATGGGGGCATCATTAGAAAAGCATTCAAGCTAAATTCAATTATTCAAGTGTCACAGATTACCTCTCAAAAATCTCTTCATCCAGAAGACCAAACCAGGTGGCACCTCAAACACAGAGAGAGTTGCAGGACCATCTCTTTTAGCAGCCTGTACAGGACGTGAACCACACTGGAACTCACATGCTGCCAGGGACATTTCGAATGCAACTGATACAAGGTGGCACGATGCAATCAGATGCTATTGCAGATACCCAAACAGTTTGCAACAGAGAGCACCAAAGAGATTTGGTTCAATTCAGAATGCTCTACAACACTACCTTTGGGCACTGGAGGCTTCAATTTTTTGGTCAGAAAGAGATGAAGCTCATTTGTATCTAAAACTGTACCACCTGTTTTGAGTGCCAAAACACTAACAGCCCAAGGACCAATTTCTTTATTCTTTGAGACAAGGACACCAAACTCTCAGAGAAACAGAGTGCACGATTTTGCAGCAGGTGATTAGTACCTAACCTAAAGCAGCTGGAGAGCTTTTGAGAATCTCTTATTTAGAAATCACCTGAGCACATTTCTACCGCTGATCACAAGCTGTTCGAAAGGGGCTACCCCTCTAATTTCAAGCCAAGTATGCTGCAAAAATTGCAGTATTAGACTAGTGACTTCAAGCATCTTCAAGTCATCTTTCAGACATTCTCCTCTGAAGCAGGAACTACAACTTTGAGACAAAGTTAACAAGCACTGCTGCAGAACAGAAGGCTCAATTCCTAACACACAGCACAAAACTACATATGTTAGTCCTACTATTCTGCAACCCCCTGAAATTATTCTGTGTAATTACTCAGAATCCCAGTTGATTTGATTTCTCTTCTTTTAATATCATAAAGAGGATAAGCTACTGCCTGGGACTAGCCCTTTCTTAGTAGTTCAGAAATCAAAAGTATTTAAAGGAAATGAGAGAAGAGCTCACCATTTCTTCCCTTTGATTAAAAATACAGTTAAATATAAAACACGTAACTATAAATACTTATACGTATCCATATATAACAAAACAAAATCCTCACAACACTACAGTAGTCTCAGCATAAAAGAAAGTATTAACATAGATTTCCATGTTATGTATGACAGAAGTTGGTACCAGACACTTCTTTCATCAGAATGCCAGTCTCAAACTTGCAGAGATACAGCATGAAGCATTAGAAGGTATTTTCAGGTGTTCTCCATGATCATGGAAGACTTAGTAATTTCAATATTATTTATTTCAAACTAAGCAACTTCCGCTGCAATGTTCATATTTTATTATGAGCATTCATTTGAAAAAAACCACCCTTCTGTTCACTCTGCAGCACAACAGACAACACCACTGAAGCAAGTGATATGGGATTATGAAATATATGCTTTGGGGAGCTCCAAAAACTTTTGTTGTTGTTGTTGTTCATCTAACTAACATATTTGGAAGAGGGGTAAGGGAAAAAATGTATGATTTCCAATATGGGTCCTCTCAAATGAATTCTAGTTCTTCATAAGTAAAATACATGTGCAGAATTAACAGATGAGCTCTGGTGATACTTTAATAGAATACATGAAGGCAGAGAGCTACTCTAACCCTTTCCCCCAAAGGGCACATCTGTGCACAGCAGGCGAGATCATCTCCAGTATCCTACAAAAGAGTAAAATTACTTGAGTTTCAGATAAAGGATTTCTTACCAAAAGCTACAGCAAGCACATTAGTTCATGGTCCCAATATTGCATTTTCAAATTTGATGTAACTTACAACAAATTTGATACAACTTTGTTGTAACTTATTAAGCATGGGAGATTCTCTGTATTCAGAGTAATATCTGAACTGCTTGTTTAAGGAATGCTACCAAAATGCAAATATCCTAAGACTGAATTGATACTACACTAATATTTCCAGCTTTCTGAGCAACTTGTTCTCTCATTCTCATCTATTACTGACAAAGGAACATAATTTAGAATACCATTTTTATGTCAAAATAATAGAAATGAGGGCGTCGTAATTATTTTTGTTGTAACTTGTTAACATGTTTTCCATTGCTTTCATATGGTACTGCAATGCATCTATTTGGCTAGTAGAACTCAGGCCCCCTTCCCAAAAAGCACCATCTGCTACTCCACTAAAAAGGAAAAAAGGCAAAGAAATTCTTCCCTTGTCTGAACGAACCTGCAAGCTAAATCTGAGTATGAAGAAAGTTAGGAATTTTGTAAGAAGTTAACACCGAGTGTTCACACGCAGACTGTATCAAACATTTCTTTCTGATCAACTTAGAGAGACAACTAAGACAGAGAACTGAACAACATGGCTGCATCATTTAGCCTGGATACAGTCATGTCTCAGAGCTATCTTATCATCTAACATTTAGACATAAGACAGCCCTTTACCAATTAATATTCATTTCAAGTAGGTTAGAAAATAAAGCAAGCAGCCATCAAACTCTGGTACAGCTACGAACTGCACAGCTGGCCCTTATTGATTCTTCACACCAGAATTCACAGGGAATACTTTACTTTCGGCAGTTTAAAGAAATACGAGGTTGTTTTTTTGTTTTTTTTTAAACCGGATTTTCAGGCTCCAGTACGACGAAACAGACTAAAATGGAAGCACTCCGAGACGTGTGCGCGTTTCTGCACACAGGGACCCAAAGGAGCCACCGCATCCCGACACGCGGGGTCTGCCCATGCACACGTACACAAAGTCTGCAGGAGCACACTGGAGTGGCTGCGATGTTCCGCAGACTTCGGCTGAAACTTTCCGGGCAGGTCCCGCTCCCGGCTGTGGGGCAGCGCCGCCGAACCCTCCGCTGACACCCAACCCATCCCATCCCAGCCCAGCCCGGCCCTTCCTTCCCCCTTTCCCTCCGGCACCACGCGAGCGCTGCGGTTCCTCTCCCCGGACAAAGTTGTGCGGGCAGGGGCAGGCCGGGCCCGCCGGGCCCACCGCCCCCCGAGCCGCGGCCTGAGGGAGGCCGAGCCGGGAGGGAAGGGCGGCTCTGCCGGCGCCGCTGCCCCGGGCGCCGCTGCCCCCGCTGCCCTCCCCGCCCCTCCCGCAGCAGAGCAGGGACCCGCCCGCCCCGCAGCCCCCGGGCCGCACCTGCGGGCCCCAGCGGCGGCCCGGGGCCGGGCTGCCCGTCCTCGCCGAAGATCAGCCTGAAGTCGAACTCGTCGGTGGCGCCGCAGTTTGCCGTAGTCATGGGTTTGGCCGGCGGGGCGCAGCGAGACCCTGTGGCCGCTCGGGGCCGCGCCGGGTCCTGCCGGGCTGCGCTGCCCGCTCAGGGCCGCCTCATAACACCGGGGGGGGGTCGGGGGCGGCGGCGCGAGCGGCCCCGCGCGAGCTCCGGTGCCCGGGCGCTTCTGTCA